>CM055640.1:69099354-70299354 GCA_029378325.1 Elaeagnus macrophylla | reverse complement strand
TTCAATTACCAAACCTTTTCCTGCGTCTCAAATTTTTTTTGTCCAAACTAATGGTTCTTCTCAGGCCATGGTATTAGAGATAATGTTTACAGTTGGTTGTTTGTTATGACTTTCAGTACATGTGTCATATAGGATATAGCTATTAGTTTGCAAGATTTGTATTTGTATATAGAGAAAAATACGACTAGGATTTCATGCTTATTATAAAAATGATAGTTAGATTATGTAATTATATTTTCAATAATTTAGTTCTACTGTTATTAAAAAATATTATTTAACAATAAAGTGAATTTTTTTTTATTTTTTATTTTAATTTTTTAATTATATTAGATAAAAATTATTTTAATTTGAATAAATTATAATTAAAATAATTAAATAAAAATAGACAAAATTAACTAAAGATAAAAAATGGTTATTTGTTGTGGTTATATCTTTTGTAATAATAAGAATAAATTATTATAAAAAAAAAATAAGTATAAGACTTAAAAGTATCATTTTCTAAAAAAATAGAAGCCAAGTGTAGTTTATGAATCAATTTCACTCTTCATCAATAAAGCTTTTTACTTCAATTCACTAATACTTTAAGAACATTCCTATTTTTATAGTTTCTTGAAGTCTAGAAGACATTGTATATTCCTTCTTTTTTTATTTTTTTGAAGCAGTCTCATCTATATAATATAACCCATGGATTAAAATATCCATGACCTTATTGATATACTCCCAAAATTTTCAAATTTGGCATGGTAAAGTAGAAGGAAACTTTCGGCGATAATATTAATATTGAAATTTGAATGAATTTTTTATAAAAAGTTCCGTTGATGCTTTGATATTTTTTATAATCTACCATGACTGGTGGGAGTAAATCTGTTAATACCTATCCTATGGAGATCAACTATATTATTTTAGTTCTCATATTTCTAATTATTTTTTCCGACGTATTAAGTAGTACATAAAAGGAAGTATCGAAAATGATACATAAAAATTGGATTCATCCATGGACAAAAGATCCCCTGCAATCCAGTTTTCTCTTCGGAAACGGAAACATCTCACATAGGTAAAATTGCAGACATTCTTGCTGAAAAGAAGAGAATAACTGTTCATGCATACAACTGATCATTGAAATTTGATGATGGATACTAGCTAGGAAATTAATAATCTGAAATTATGCTATTGTGTCAGATGTGACATAGTGGAGGTGGATCGTATGTTGAGGCCAGTTGGGTTACTTACTGGTTCAAGTTTTGCCAAGTATTGCAGGATGTCTAAATCGCACACAAATACATCTTCATGCATTATTACAGGATAAGAACTACAGAAGTAGACCGACCCATTGGATATGCCAATGGAATACTTTTTCCACTAAAATGCAGAAAGAAAAATACAAGTTTCAGACATTCTCATGATTATACAACAAGTGAAGAAAAGGATAAAGAGAACTAGTACATCTCCGAAAGGATTATGAGATCACTCGGAGGAGAAAGACACGAAGGTAAGGGGGTTATCATCTTTAGTGAGCAAGCCATCCCTGGCCTCAACATTTCTAGAATAGGAAGTGGAGTCATCCTCGTAAAGATAACTCTGCCTAGTATTTGCTTTCCCGTCAACAACAGAATTGTCCTGCACCACTATCCATCCATCACAATCCTGCGAGTTATCGATCTTGGTCTGTTGGTTGCCTTGAGAACTCTCCTCCTTAAAACTATGAGAAAGTTCGGTAGTTATGAGGGAAGTGGTGTTATATGTCCCAGGCTTCAACTTAGTGACAAACTTGAGAGGGTACTCTCTCTCAACCTGTGTCTTTGAAACTACTCTCCTCTCCTCATTCTCAATCGTCATTTCAACCCTAGTCTTGATTTTCTGTTCAACTTCTTTGTGAGCCCCACCTTCTTTGAATTCGATCTCGTTCTTGAATTTAAATCTCTGATATAACGTGGTTGTATAATTGCCTCCACTCCACTTAACCCACCCAACAGATTTAATCTCCCTCTCTGCTTCAATCTTGAATTGCCCGTCCAGCTTTCTGAATTCTGATTCCTCCTCTATCTCAAGTGAGGGTGTTCTACGAGTAACGTAATAATTGGCTTCAACTTCCTCTGAACTATGGTCCAGCCAAAGGTGCAAATTGGCATCAACAAGCCAATATGAAATTGCATCTGTCACACCAATTGAAAACGTGTGGGTTTTGCCGTCCAAAAGCAGACCTAGAAATGGCGTCAGTTCTATAATATTGGAGGGAAGATTAAAGGCTCCCATAGCCACCACTGGTTGCCAAAACAACGGGTTGATCCCGTCAGAATAGATCACCGGAAATGGAACTTCAGACCCCACCAATTCACCGTCAATGGTAACAAAAATTTCTCTATAAGGTCCATTGGCGCGACCAGTGGTCAAATTGTTCATCACTATGTATGAATTTGGCACGTTCGAGTACCAAGATTCTTCGTTATCATGGAACGAAACATACAGTTCGAGTACAGCTCGGCGAGTGTTCTTCGGAATTTGGATTTCCTTTGAATGCAAATTTGCTTCGCTCTCGATTTTGAACCAAAAACCTTTTTTGCCGGTATCCGATACTGGAATTATCAAATCCGCAGGTCCTTCAGCTATAGCACCCAAATTTTCCTCAATTTTCTCAGATTCCAACCCCACCCTTTCCCTTCTAAAACCAAAATTTCTTGCTATATTCTGGTCTGGAATGAACGATAACGGTCTAACGTCGTTATTTGTAGATGCCGTATTGTTGTAGAAGAGGAAGTCTACCTCGATATGGTAAACGCCGGAGTACTTACGGTTAACGACGTTTTCGAGCATCATGGCTAGACTGATGTTGGACTGAGAAAGGATAGAGGAGTACCTGGTGATATCCTTACGAAACTTCCAGGTGACTCCGGAGTCTGTAGGCTCAGGCGTGCTGGTTCGGAGAAGTTCGGAGCCGTTGAGCCATATGCCGGCGATGCGATGGATCTGAACGCCTGTGCAATTCCCTCGGAACTCGAGGACGACGTGGGACCAGGGAGAAAGACAATCGGACGGTGGAGAGTAAATGGTTGTGAATGGAGGGGTCTTGAGAGTGGTGGCAAACGAATGGCGGAGAGCTTGGACGGTGCATGATGGAGTCAGACTATCAGACGGTAGTGGACGACCGACTTCGAAGTATGCACCGGATGAGTTTTGAAGATGAGACGAGACCGGTTTCGTACGAAAGTGAAGAAGTAAAAGGAAGACGAACCAGAAGGTACTCATTTTTCTTCACTCTTTATCTCTCCTATTTTTGGGACAGCTTTGAAAATGAAGATGATTATCACAACATATAATTAAATATAAAGGCAAGATGGGAATCTTATTTTCTACAAGAAGTGAGCAGTGGAATTTTGAGGTTCACTCGTTGAAACATAATTACGGAAAGAGGGGGATAGTGCATTTCGTGACCTTTCAATTATGATCTTTGTTCGTACAAACGCACAAAACATGTTTGTTATTATTCATTCGTTTGAGAAAGGTACTTTATCTCACGCTCTCATTGACTCACTCCTTAGTCCTTACCTTAATAATTGTATAGTTATAGGTGAATTATACCGTAAATAAATTTAATCTAGCAATTCAAATATATGATCTAATTAATTTAAATTTTATAATTTTATTATATTTTAATTTAATAAATTACGTGTTCGATACATAAATTTATTTCTAGGATTTTTTTTTTTTAGATATTTAGTTTCTTAAAAAAAAAAAAAAAAACAATTGGCTTTGAAAAAGTTTATTTCTTAATTCTAAACACTCTCTGTTGGGCATAGCCACGGGCCACTGGGACATCATGTAAACTAGAAACGTAACCAAAATTTATAATTAAGGGTATCGTGTGAAGTGTGAACAACAACGATCAAAATAGACGCATTTCTCAATCGAGGTTTGAATTCTTTCTAAATTGCAATATCTTTTAAAAATTAAATCATCAATGTTATGTGTTAATTGTTTTTTTTTTTTTTTTTTTCTTATTTAAATATAAATTAAAAAAAATTTACTGCTCGTTTTAATAAAATAGCATGGCTAAGTATCTATACAAAATACAAAAAAATTATAAAAAAAAAAATTTAGATAACTAATATACGTGTTAATTTTGTATTATTTTTTATAATTTAAATATATATTTTTTTTCAAAATTGGATGGTAGTAAAATAAAATGACTTAGGATATATCGATAAAAATAAAAATAAAAAAGATTATAAGAATTTTAATATTATAAACTATAATAAAATATGTAAAAATTTGAGCCCTAAAAAATTAGATATGAGTAACACATGAAATAGTTTTGAGACTTTTTTATCAAATAATTATTGAATCAATGGAATTCTTAATAAGAAGATGTCAAATGATGTAGGGTCAAATTTTTGTTTGTTTGTACTTATATATGTCCTAATTGCTTAGGAAGTTAAGTATTAATGAACTTTGAGAGAAAAAGATGGAAAAAAAAATTTAATAATTTTTTTCAACCATACTGAAAAAGATTTTATTAATCTGAAAAGAAGTTTATATTTATAGTATACATGTAAATTTTTCACCCTTAAAAGGAAGAGTATCACCAACACTCTTCAAATACAAATAGCATACAACATCATTGAAAAGGTGATATATCATCTATTCTTATTCTTGCTATTTGGCATCCAAGGACCCACAAGTAAATTTAAGAAAAATAAGGACATATCAAGCACTTAATTTTTTATTTTTTTAATATCAAGCACTTAATTAAGTTGAGATGATATGAAAAAAAAAAAAAAAAAAACCACCATAAAGTGGCTAACCTTCAACCAACTTGAGCAACACTAGTTGATAACTTTTTTCAAACACCTTTTGAGTACTAAAACCACCATTTGCACCTTCAATATTTATTACTCATGGATGAACACATATAAAATTACTTTTAAAAAATAAAATTTGTTAATCAAGTAATTATTATATCATAAAATTTAGAATGTGATGATCACATATAAAATTATTTTTAAAAAATAAAATTTTTTAATCAACTAATTATTATATTATAAAATTTAGAATGTGTTTAGATGTATTTATTTTAGAAATAATGATTTGGTTAAAAAGAGAAACAATTACGTTTTTGAAAAATAACTATTAGAAGTGATTTTGAAAGCACTAGTTGCAGATTGTCAAAGGTTTATTAATGTAAATCTCAAATTAACTATCAATAATTGAAAAGAAAGAAAACGTTCTCATTAAATTTGTGGGAGTTGTGTACTATTCATGTGTTTAACTTGTAAGATAATAATAAAATTAATTTAATAGGTTAATTTAAGTTACATGTTTGATCTATTTAATAAATAAATTTTTTATCCAATCTCGTTTTGATTGTGCAAGTAATTAAATAGTTCAGAACTTCAAAAAATATTGAGATTATTCAAAACAAAAATGCATGACGCGCAGAAAAAAAATCAAATAAACAAAAATATAAATTGAGTATCAATTAAGCATTTTATGGAAATGAATCAACGTAATTTAATAGAAATTATATAGCCTTGATGATTGACGGAGAAAAGTATTATGCACTGGTGCAATAAAACAAAAGGTTAAAAGGGTAAAAACTGAATGTTAAATGCTAAACAAATAATAATTGTGGTTATACTCTTGGATTTGAGGCAACTAAGCTCGGAAAATAATAAATCCAATACACCTAAAATATATAATAATAAAAATAATATTTTTAATACTAACTCATATTTATTTTAATTTAAAAAAATAAAATTATTTTTATTATTATAAATTTTAAAAAGTATTATTTTAAATAATTTTTTTAATTCTATTTTATTGATGCTATAGACGGATAAAAGCTAATGCCGGAGAAAACTAATATAGAGGCTAATTAAAAATGAGGAGTATTTAGTTTGAATATATGATTAATTTGGTGACTACATGTTGCTTTTCACTCCATGACAACTCATCCACCCACGTAATCGATGGGTGGGAAAAGTATTTTTAACTTAACTTCAGGTGAAATATTTTTTAATTAAATAAAATTATTGGATTTATTTTTATTGTTTAATTAAATTTTGTCAATTAATTTTATATTTCATTTTAAATTGAGATCGATAGAAGTATTCGAATAAGTAAAAATATTTTTTTTATTGAAAAATATTAAGACTAAAATTTATTAAAAAATAAACTCTCTTAAAATTTTAAATTATTAGAAAGAAAATACTTTTATACACACGTTAATAACTATGTTCAACTATTCAATCGCATATTTGACAACATTTTAGCACTTCCTACTTCTTATAAAAAAACTGTTTATGCAAAATTGGAATAACTACGAATATACAATCAATAATAATAATAATAATAATAAAAACCTATGAATATACAATGTGATACCTTAGAAATAAAAAATTGTAAGTAAAATTATTTTTACTAACATCTCTAAAATTCATAATAACAGATCTAATTAATTAAAATTTTATTTAATTACTTAAACAACATTCAACGTTAATTATTTAGAATAATATTTTTTTATAATAAAAAGATAAAATTTAAATATATGAATACTATTATTTTTTTTACTAATTTTAATTAGTGTTATAATATTATTTTTCCAAAAAATATTATCTAAGTATGTTGTCTTATAACCCTTTAAGAGAAAACAATTCTTCTAAGTTCGACCTTTTGTTTTTAATAAGAATGTTATAAGTTGAGTTGGTAAACAGAGTGGAGTGTCTATACTTGAAAACAAAAAGTAGTTTCGAGCTTATTGAGAAAAACATAGTCCGATAAAAATATATTGTTGTTATATTTTTGTTGTAAAATCTTAAACATGATATTATTTTTTTTATAATTAGATTATTTTAAATGAATATTTATTTATATTATATCATAAATTTAATCTCTATCATATCTTATATTCAAAATTTATATCGTATATTGTAAATTCTATAAATAAAACTTTTAGCATTGTATTGTACAATACAACAATCAATAAAAATTACTTCTTTTATTTTCTTCCTCTATTTTTTGCTCATATTTTTATTTAATTTTATAACATATTATTAGCACAATTATTTGTATTTTGTTGTCCAAGATGCCTTTTCTTCTTTTTCTATAATTTTTGATCTTATTTTCTTCTGCATTAACTTATGTCCAGTCTGTAATTTCATATATTGCACCATTTTAAGAAACCAATAAACTCTAAAAATCATATATCACATCATATTATAAAACCAACGAACTATTGTTCATAGCTAATGATTGATATAGTTCGAAAATTTAAATTTATCCGTCCTTGTTAATTAATTATTCTTTTGTCTAAAAGTTGATTTGAATAGGACATAATAAATTATATCATTGTGTATAATCTGCATATACAATATAATACATGACATGCATGGTTAATAGACTGATATAAGATTTAGGCATTATATATTATTACAATTTATTTTAAAGTTTGTGAAATTTGATAGCCAATGAAGTCGTATAGTGCAATTAATTTTCAAACAAAATTTCATGTTAACATGTAAGAACAAAAATGATAATTTTCTAATTTTATGATACCTATGATTTTGATTAAAATTGCATTTTTTTATATTGGGATTGAAATGCTAAATTCATAATTAAGCATGTATACATATGAAAAAGTTTATTGATATTTATGTTAATATCATGCATATTTGTGGGTGTATTCAGAATTTCATTTCTCTCTATGTATCTATACAATTGAAATTTGCCTATGAATCTTATACTATTATCTTTCATGATTACATGAAACTAAATTTTGTATAATTAAATATCATTTATGATTCGTTTGGATAATGATCACAATCTCATTTAATATGGTAGAGATATATTATTTAGTCTTTTAAAATTAGTACGCAAAAATCTTTTATTAAAAGTAGTAAACTTGGATTATCTTATTATATATATATATATATATATATATATATATAAACCGTTGGTATAATGATTAATTTTTGAAAATTTATACTTTTCAAAAATTTACTCATGATTTTGAATAAAAATACATCTGCTAACCTTTATTATTAATTTTAGGTTTGAAAATAATATTTGAGTAAATAAAATATAGATTGCTATTGATTATTAATCTTTGCTTTCTAAGTCGGAAAAATTATATGTACTTAGGGTTTTAATTTTGACATTGTAGTGATTTAAGCTTAATACATTTTGATTAGTGTTCTTATTAATATCTACTAATTGCATATTATTATAAATAAAAATAGACCCATGAATATGAAACTAGAGCAGTTCTTAAAGAACTTGCAAACAATTACTGAATCTTTATTGAATATATATATATATATATATATATATGTGCGTGAATTTGTTCATCTACTTAAAATCAATACGTTTTAGTCATTAATCATTGTATTACAAATGTTTTATTGATTTATTAATTTATATTGATTTTTAACTAATATATTAGAGCTAATATTAAATTAATTATGAGTATATTAATACGTCAATTATTAATTTTTGAATATTTGTAAATAATAATCAATATATATCTGCATACTGGTTTAAAATATGAGCACTTAGTTGTGAATAATAATTATCTTTTAAATTATTAATTTTTTTTTTATTATGATTCGATAAGTGATTAGTATATTTTATTCATGTTTTATCTTCTTTTTAAACAAAATTCAAATTTTAAGGAAATTAGTTCTCCATTATCAACTGTTGTGATAGCATAAAAAATAAAATTTAAGGGAGTTCCATTTAAGAAATTAGCTCTTTAAACATTAATACTACTTATCTTTTTTAGAAACGTTCTTCTATCTAAGAGGGTGGATTTTGAGAAGGCACAGTTTCATCATTCTTTCCTATGAGCACTCTTGATAAATGTTAATTATGTTGTTATATTATTATTATTATAATAATAAAATATTTTCCAAAATTTACATATATAAGAAAAAAAGGATATCAGATTATTCTCTTAAAAGTGTAAAGAGCAATATTTTTAAATTATATATATGTTATTTATTGAGAGCCTACAAGCTACGATACTAATAAAAATATTTGATAAAATATATTTAATGCTTTGTGTATGCTATTAAATAATAACATTGAAAAAATTAATATAATAAAATATTATATATTTTATTTTATGAATAAAATTTGCTATTGAAGTAATAATATAATAGTATATGTATAAACAGTACATGCTGTATATATGATTATGAATGTAAGAGAATTTTGATCATATCACTTTTAAAAGTGAATGTTATCAGATTGTATGTATGATTTGAGCTATGTGTTCATTTTGATCTTTATCCTATTATTAAAATTGAAAGTTCATATACGGAAATAAAACTTATTTTGAAGTTATTGTTATGTCATGATGTATTTGAACTATAATTTTATAATGAACCATAAGCTTCCCTAAAAGTAGAATAAGAAAATTTTAATTAAGGTCTAATGTCTTATCAATATTATCCAATATATATCCTTATTTTATCTTGAAGGATAATGATCAACCATAAAATTAAGAATGTAGAAATATAAAATAGGCCTGTAATTGTTGCTTATTAATTAAAATAGTAAACACTTATGTGTCTTAAATTCAATGCAATAATATTCATTATTATTGAATGATATATTTTTTAGTGATGTGCAAATTATAATACTCGTAAGTGTAAGAATCAATCGTAGCAAGTGATAAGCAAACTCCGAGGTCGATCTCTCAGGAAATTGCGGTGGTTTTAAAACGTTATTTATTTTCTTATTTAGTTGAACAAACAATCCTAAACACTCTAATAATTGTCGGTTGGTAGAAAAGATTGTAAATTCTAATTTAAATCAATAACTAAAATAAAGTACAAATAAAAGAAATCACAACCAAAGAAAGATTATGAATGTATATAAGAATCTTAGTTTGCTATCCATTCATGAAAATAACAAATTAAGTAATTTAATTAAAAATTGAATTTAATGATTTTTTTGCTAAACCTAGAAAATTCTAAATCAATGATAATTTTTACTACAATCAATTAATTAATTTCTTTGATCCATATCGTTAATTAATTAATTGAAATTAGCGCAAGGAAAGATTATAACCACCTAATCTAATACAAATCAATGCAATTAAATTAGGCACTTGTTCATTATGCATATTCAAGCAAATATGACGTTTCTAATGCTTAAATTCTAACATATTCTTTTTAACTATAAATCAAAATTTGACCCATCATTAATTTATAATCAAAAATATTAAGAACATGAATAAGAAATAAATCTAAAACTCAAATATCATTAAATTACAAAATTATTCTTCCAATCATTGGAAGCAATACTAACATCCCAAATACATAAATTAGTCAAATATAACTAAATTGGTATCAATCAATTTAATCATGAGAGACAAACACAAAATCAAAGAGAAGAAAAAGATATTATAATAAAAATACCCAAATGATCTCCTAACTCCAATTCTTTGAAGTTGGTTGATCCTCTTTCTCAATTTCTTGGAGTAGCTTCACAAATGAAGGGTCTTCTCTTGATTTTAGGTGAATTTTTGGGTGAAAACCCTTACTGCCACAACAGCTAAGAGTGGAGGAAAACTTGTGTTTGGGAAAGGTATAATGTGGTATTTATAAGTGAGTAAAGAAACACACGCGTATTAAGACTTTTGGGCATTTTTGGTACGTAGACAGTAGCACACATTTTTTTCTGCTATGGCATGCGTTGAATTTTTGGGCTAATATACAATATAGGGGCTGTCCCACTGCGGCGCGGTTGATTTTCATCCCCAGTATAGAAACCTGAAACTTGGTTGCCTCGGCATACAAATTTCTTCACTGCAAGGTGCCTTGTTGTGCTCTCCTTGTATGTAACCCTTACATAATTATTGACTCTCAAGGTAAGGCTTACACTGGCTCTTGTTACTCTATTTTCACTCTTTTTGAGTCATTTCAATCAAATATTCTTCTGAGAGTCCAAAAACTTACAAAACACATAAATATCTTCCAAAACATGATAATAATAAAATAAAATATAAAATTAATGCTTAAAAATATAACAAAATATAGGTCAAAATAGTATTTATAAACTTGTATTGATTTACTTTTTATGGATAAAATTTATGAACATTATATATCAAATTATTATTTATTGCATAATATAAAAATTATCTCATATTGTTTTCATTTTGTAATCAATTGACACCATTTAGTAAAATAATTGATGCTCAGTATATTTATTTATATTGATGAATATTATCAGAGCATATACGAATGTTAAATCTTAAAGAATAACAAAATGATGAGTTTTATTATAAATTGAATATATGACTTATTATTGTTATTACTGCAGTATATTTTATAAATGTAAGATTTTTAATTAATTTTGTGATGATTGACAAAGAAGTTACTTTTGTAGATTAACGACATATACCTTACAAGTTATTATTTAAATATAATATGTGATTGAGGTAGATGCATTTGGTCTATAACTAAAAAATATAGATATATTGTACTACATATGAAGTCAAGTGACGATCAAATAGGCTCCCTCACCATAATATATGATATTTACGTCAACATTTGAGAGATTTTCATATTGATGTTAAAATGTGTCAATTAAAAAGACATCTCATTTTTAACAATCGTCATTATTAAGGGGAGCACATTTGTACACATGTGTATTGATATTTTTCCTTTTCATGGTTTTGTCCCACTGGATTTTTCTGAAAAGGTTTTAACAAGGTAACCATAACGTATTGTATGAGATTAATGTACTCTTTTTTCTTGCTAGCTTTTTGTCCCATTGAGTTTTTCTAGCTAGATTTTTAACGAGACATATTCTCAATGTATTTAACATTCAAGAAGAGTGTTATAATTTAAATGTCAAATCTTAAATATGATATTATCTCTCTTATGGTTAGAATTATTTCAAATGAATATTTATCTCTATTACATCATAAATTTATATTTAATTTAAAATTTAATTTATATTATATTATATTTAAAATTTAAAATTTATATTGTATCTTATAACTCTATAAATAGAAATTTTAGTACTGTAATATACAATATAATAATTTATAAAAATTATTTCTTTTATTTTATCTCTTTACTGCTCTTATTTTTTAGTTTTATATTGTTTACTTTTAACTTAATTTTTTAAGCATACGCAACTATAAAATTTACCATTTTTTTTTTCCATATATTTTATTAAAAAGTTAATCATTATGAATAAAAATTAACATGACGAAAAAAGCACAAATAACACTATACTTATTAAGGGATGAATGACCCGACTTTTTAACCCCAAAACAAAAAATTTACACTCATAGAGATGAGATTTATAAGGGACAATCTCTAAAATAAAAAATACTAAAAATTTTAATAATTTGTAACCATGTATAAAATTAAGGTAATAATATTGTCAAAATTTATTTTATTAATATTGTATGAAGTTACCTTTCTTAACTCCATAACTAATTACATTTTTATGCTATTATTATTAAATAAAATTATCATTAATAAAAAATATTTATGATAATATTATTTTTAATTATCACAATATTAATATAAAAAATATATTCTTAATAATAATATATTATCAGGTTGATTATCACACATTTGTATTATACTGTGTGCTGTACTCTTTTTTTTCTTTTTCGAAAGTACTGTGTGCTATATTTAAAAGGAAAGAAATCTAAAGCTATTTGAATGCTCTATGTAGGGGTGGGCATTTTTTTTACCAACTAATCTTAGTCTAGGTTTAAATCGAACTTTTTTTTTTTTTTTTGAGGTTAGTTAGTCCGATAGGTCTAAAATATTACAAAACCGACCATATTGATTCGGTTGTAGGTCTATCAAAAATAAAAATTGACAAAACCGAACCGACCTACACTTTTATATATTAATATATTTTTTAAATATTATATAATAAATGTTATAAAAAAATAAATAAAATGAAGTATTAATTAATATTATACAAATATACAATGTAAAAGTCCTAAACAAATATTTAGCGTATGAAATTATGATTTTAAATTTAGGAGGGTGAGTAGTGGAGCATCAAACATGAAGTGTCAATAATGAGATATTATTTTCATATGGCACATATTGATAGTTTTAAATTTATCAAGCATTATATATGTGCAAGGATAGTAGTTCTTATAACGGATAGTAACATATCTGTATCCTCTAGTTTTAAAAAAAGTTTTTATATGAGTAAAATATTGTTTGTATTTTTTATTGCATTTTTTATTATGATAATAATTTTTAAGTGAAATTATAGGTCCAAAACCGTCAAACCAACCTCTGATGCACAAAAACTTGATAGTCAAATTTTGTATTTTATATAAAGCTCGCAAGTGCACGAATCACTTATAGTAAGCGACAACGTCATAACTCCCAAGATCGTCTCTCAAGGAATTGCGGTGTTCTAAAACGTTATTTATCTTTCTTATTTGTCGAACAAACTAATCCTAAACATTCTAACAATTGTACGGTTGTAGAAAAGACTGTAAATTCGGAATCAAATGAAAGACTAAAATAAAATGGAAATAAAAGTAATCACAACCAAGGGGAAGATGATGGATGTAAATGGGAATATTAGTTCGCTATCCATTCATGGCAAAAACAAATTAAGCATTCAATTAAAAGTTGGATTTAATGATTTTTCCGCTAAACCTAGAAAATCCCAAATCAATGGCAATTTTCACTACAATCAACTAATTAACTTCTTTGATCCGGACCGTTAATTAACTAATTGGAATTAGCTCAAGGAAATAGTTCTAACCACCTAAACTAACACAAATCAATGCAATCAATTTAGGCTCTTGTTCATAATGCACAATTAAGCAAAGATGGTGTTTCTAATGCCTAATTCTAAAATATTCTTTCTAATTACAAATTAAGGTTTGGTCCACCATTAATTCACAATCAGAAAATAATAAGAACATGAACAAGAAATAAATCCAATCATATATAATTAAATTACAAAATTGTTCTTCCAATCATTGGAAGCAATACTAACATCCCAAATACATAAATTAGCCAACCATAACTAAATTGGTGTTAATCAATTTAGCCATGGAGGCAAACCACAAAATCAGAGAAGAGAAAGATATTACAATAAAAATACCCCAATGAATCTTCTAGCTCCAAATCCTTGAACTTGATTGATCCTCTTTCTCAAATCCTTGGAGTAGCTTCAACAATGGAGGTTCTTCTCTTGATTTTGGGTTGGTTTTTGGGTGGAAAACCCTTGCTGCAGTAGCAGCAGAGGTGGGAGAGAATTTGGCTGCAAAAACTTGTGTTTGGGAGAGGTATAATGTTGTATTTATAGGGAGAAAGAAGTGGAATACGCGTTTTAGGGTTTCTGGGCAATTTTGGCACCTCCCGCCGCGGCACAGGTTTTTCCCGCCGCGGCGCGTGTTGAATTTTGGCTCGTTGGTTCAAAACAGAAACATCCCCGCCGCGGCGCACAATAATCATGCCGCGGCGCGCCATGTTTTCATGATTTTCCAGGATCAACCCGAGAGTCTCTCGCCGCGGCATAGTTTTTTTCCCGCCGCGGCGCGCCTTGTTTTCTTGCGCTGTAAATGCCCTTACATAGTATGTTGATTCTCGATGTAAGGCTTACGCTGCTAAGCTTTTGTTTGTCCCCCTTACATAGTGAATGACATCCAATGTAAGGCTTACATTTTTAAACACTTTTGCTTCACTTTTGCTCTCTTTTTCCACATTTCTTCCCAAACCTACAAAACACAAAAAATACCTTCCAAAACACGAAAATAATAAAATAAAAGATAAAATGAATGCTTAAAAACATAACAAAATATAGGTCAAAAATGTGTTCATCAACCTCCCTCAAATTGACATTATAGGTCGGCTTGAATGTTGATTTTTTAGGGGTTATAGGTCGGCTAAGGTTTTGAATTTTTTAAAACTGCCAAAATAAGGTCGGCTTATAAAATGACTTAATAGTAGACCTATCGAACCGACGCCCACCCTAGCTGTATGGTTTAAATTGACTTGAGTCTTTGAATCTTGGACTCCCCAGTCCACATCATTATTGTACAATCAAGTTTTAATTTTGTTTGTTTAGAACAAAAAAAAATTTGTTTTCTTAGAAAAAAAACGTTTTAATGTTTTTTATAGATTTAATTTTAAAAAAAAAATTACTCGTATTCAACCTAAATTTTTATAGACTTTTATAGATTTAAAATTCTAAATTTTTTTATAAATTATATAAACTTTTTAAGACTTTATAGTAAATTTTATATTTAATGAATTTTATTAGACTTTTTATTTTAGGACTTTTATACATTTTTATAGAGTTACAATAACTTTTATAAACTTTTATTATCAAATTTTTTTACATCTTTTATTTCTTTCTTGTATTTTTTTTATTTTTTAAAAATATTCACATTCGTTATTCTGAATATCTGTTAACATTAACAAGTAAAATTTAATAGACTTGTTCAACTCCACTCTTCAATAAAAAATTCATATTATTTATATTTTACAATAAAATATAATACATAAAAAAATATTTAAAAATATCAACGATACAATTATTTTATATTGAGTATACAATAGAGCAAAACATAATAGATAAAGAAACAAATACATGTTAATAGAAATAATAATTTAAAAGCATATAAAACTCAAACTTTTAAAAAAAATTAAAAAAGAAAAAAACTATACCTGTAATATCAAATTTTATTACATTGTCATCAATTGTAAAGTATATTTTTTTATTTTTATTTTTTATTTTTATAATAAAATTGTGTGTTTTTACTTTCCTATGAGGAAAAAAATAATAAACAAGAGAAATAGATGGCTTGTATTAAAAATAAATAAATTTTATGTACTATCAAACTTACAATATGATGACATATCCACCTTCTTCTCTAAAATCTAATTTTATCAAACTTATATCGCTTTTACTGCAGAAAATTTTCTTTACTCTGCTACCAACGCATTTACTAATGAAAACAACGACGTTTAGATTCATGGCTAAAGAAGAGGACAAAGTTGAAAACGAGAGTTTAAAAAGAATATCAAAATTTTTTATAGAAAAAGATGTTACTTTTGGTAGAATTTATTTATAGATAAAAAATTATTTAAAATCTTAAAAAGTCTGTGATTAAATGAAGTTTTTAAAATTCATTAATATTTTAAATACCTTAATACTTTTATAAATTTTTAAAAAGTAGTAATTTAGTTTTTTATAAACTTTTAAAATGCCTTCAAATTTTTTAATTGAATATTACTAGCCTTTTATAAATTTTTAAAAAGTTTTAAATAAATACACCTAAATTTTTATAAACTTTTAAAATCCTTAAAAATTACTTAAATTTCAATCGAATACAACTCTCTTAATTTTGTTTTCAATTCAATATAATTAATATTTTAATAATTTTTATTAAGTTTTAAAATTTAAGGATATTTAGTTAAACAAAAATTTAAAGACAAAATTAAATTTAAGTGTATTTATTTAAAATTTTATAAAATTCTTTAAAAATAAAATTATATTCAAAAAATTGTTAATTTTATATTTAAAAAATTATTAAATTTAAATCATTCTAAAAGCTTATGAATTTTTTGAGATTGAATTTAATTTTATCAATAAATATAAATCAATAAAATTTCAAGAATTGAAATTCACTACATTTCATGCCTTCTAAAAATCTTGTAAGAATTCTTAAAAATTCAAAAACGTCTTTAAAAATGAGGTAGGACTATTGTAACAAATTTTTTTTTTTTTAATTTCATGACACATTTAATATTAATCTTAAAAATTGATTAAAAAATACCTTTAAAATAATCTTAACTGACGCAAAAGAAATATATATAAGATGAAAGGGTATTTCAATCAATTTTAAAATTAACGTGAAAACAATAATAATAATAAAAAAAATGTTTTAATAACCCCTCCCTATATGTTAGCCAAAAAAAAAAAAAAACCCTCCCTATAACTATATTTACGTCATAATTTAATATCCGATCTTGACTTTTTAATTGACATGTGGTAAAATAAAATCCTTTTATTTTTATAAAAAAAAAATTAAGTATTAGATATTGAATAACAATTACTAATTTATATTATATATTAAAGTTTAAATTATATTTTATAAAATTTAAAACATATTTTAAAATAATGACTAATAATGCCTTTAATCTTTTAGTTATTACAAAATATATTTATGACTGTTATCTTTTTCATCAATAAAATAATAAATTATTAATATTTAAAAACTTACAATAATCTTAAAGATTTTTTAAATAGTAGAGTAAATGTGTATTGAAATTTTAAAATAATAATAATATAATTTTAACTAATAAAATTTAATAATAATTATTTTAACCTTTCAACAAATTACATGTTTTTGAATAGTATTAATAACATCATGTTTATTATATAGTAATATAAATTTTGACTGTATAATTTCTGTACAATTATGCATTTATAAAAGTAGTATGATTTTATAAAATTTTTGCACACTAAAAATGAATTTAAATTATATTAAATACTTATCTTAATTTATCTAAATTTTTAATTATAAATTTATTTTATTATAAATATAAAATAAATTTTATAATAAAAATTATTTTAAATATACATATTTTATTAAAAAATTTATAATTAATTTTATCTTATTATACCATACAACTTATCATTAATACAATTATATATTCAATATAATAAAACAAACATGCTTTTTAGCCATGTTTAACATTCCTCTCTTTTTAAATAGTCTTATGCCCAAACACAATAAACATCTCCTTATACTCTCTCTCTCTAGCCGGGTCGGCTCACCTTCATTGCCCCATTCCCATCGGCATGTGGTCACCATGGTTGTTGAGATCACCAAGCAGAGTCCACAGATCAAAATCATGCTCAAAAAACTTCTCATGCTCTTCATTCAAAGACATTCACACCCTCTTTCATGAAGAACCCGAATCCTATTCCCATTCCGGAAATCTCAGCCCCAGAACCGCTTCTATCTTCCACCGGGTCCGGATTTTCAATTCCGTCACCCGCTTGTGGGGACAACGCAACTCGAACTCGCCGACTCTTCCGGATGGCGATCAATGCGTTGTCGTTTACTTTACTAGTCTCCGTGTGGTTCGCAGGACCTTCGAGGACTGCAAAGCCGTCCGATCTATCCTTCGAGGGTTTAGAGTTCCTATAGATGAACGAGATGTATCGTTAGACGCTCAGTACTTGCACGAGCTACAGGGGATTATTGGAGGTAAGAATATGAATCTGCCTTTGGTTTTCATCGGAGGGAGATACATTGGTGGGGCCGAAGAGATCAAGCAGCAACATGAAACAGGAGAATTGAAGAGATTGATCAAAGGGTTGCCATTGGTTGAATCAAAGGGTTGTGATTTCTGTGGAGGGTTGAGATACGTAGTGTGCAATGTATGTGATGGTAGCCATAAGGTGTATATAGAGAAAACTGGGTTTAGAACTTGTTCGAATTGCAGCGAAAATGGTTTGATCAGGTGCGGTAATTGTTCTTCTCTAAGACTGCGACGCTCACAATTCTAACCGAATATATCATAGATATTGTGATCAAAGATTTAAAAGCAATTTTTTTAGTTGTTTTGATGGGTACTGATTGGGTTACATTTTATTAATAAAACAAAATTAGATTTATAGATAATGTGCTGTTAAAGGGATCAAACAAATAATTTGGGATTTAGGAGAAGAGCTCTGCCTATTAGCTGGAAAACATGTGATAGAGACAAAAGAGTGTTGCAATCACACATGAGCAGATTTATGTGAATTGTGACGTGCGATTCGTTTACTCTAGAGAAATTCTTCATACTCTGCAGCAATTATGGGAGTTCAGGTGAATGTAATGTAAAATTAGCATAATTATTATTTTAAAAATAAAAAACATAAATACCAAATCTGCGAGACTGTGATAAAACTAGTGTAATTGGTGTAGAGTGAATTATAAGAGCAGTGTTCTACTTTTGATGATTTTTATAGTATTTTTTAATGTCATTATTTTATCATGATTATTTAATTAATTAATTTTTTTTTTATTTTTTTATTCCATAAATAACACCTATTTCCTTTATTCATCTCTCTTAAAAACGTGGTTTGACTCAGAAATTCACAATACATAACACTTGTTATGTATTTGGTTTAAACTTTAAAAGATATCCGATCAAAATTTAATTTTTTTGGGGAGAAATCAGATGGATTGAAAACAAATTTGATCTTCTTATTAATTCCGTGGAAGATAAATTTTGAAGGGTGTGATGCCATTTGGTGTCGGCGTGTTGCCGATTGAATTTGCTACATCTCCATGCAATATTTTGAAACTAACAAATTTGTTTAAACTTTAAAACATATTTGTGAATTTTTTAAATATTGGAGAGATGTGTGAATTAGTTTTAAAATATTTAAAAATTAAATTATATGTTTTAAATCTTGGCGAAATTTAAAAGGAATGAATACCAAAGAACAAAGACACACAAATTCATGTGTCATTATTTTCTAGAATAATAAATATTTTTTTAATTTGTAAAATAATTTGAACATATAACAAAATATAAAAAAATATGAGTGCAAAAGTCGGTAAAAATTTGTGTGATATTATAATTTTTTTTTTTAAAAAAATTAGATGCAAAATGCAAATAAATTTTTACACGCATTTATATATAATTTATTCTTTATAAATGAATACAAATTTTATGTTTAAAATTACTTTATCATATCACATTATAATTAATGTGAGCATCATAAACATTCTTAAAAATTTAAATTTTAATATACTGCAACACAAGACTAAACAAAATTCAACAAATGCATTGACTAGATGGAGAAAAATTGGTAAGATATTTATTAACTAATAATTAATATTCTATATATAAAAGAGTGGAGGAGGGATGAATGGTATTTTTCGTTCTTTCCTTTTTCTTTTTTTTTAATTTTTAATTTTTAATTTTTTATATTAATAAATATTAAAATACTTCCATAAAAATACATTTTATTATGATCATTTTTTCTTCTTCAATTTTTGTGTGTATCGTTTGAGTTATTTTATATGCTAATTTTTAGTTTTTGTTAGTATTTTTAGTAAGTTTTTATAATAAATACACTTATTAAATAGTTAATTTATTAGTTTTATTGTGTATTCTTTTTTATTCTTTCTTTTTTTATTTTTTGTTAGTTTTTTTAGTATACTAATAAACACCAAAATGTCCATGATAAATATATTTTTTTATAAATAATTATTTTTGTAAATTTATTGTATATTTTATAATAAATACATTTTTTTATGGATAGTTATTTTAATATTTTCATTACGCAACCCTTTAATAAATACACTTAATATATATTATACGTTAATTTAAATAATTTTTTTCACAATAAATAACTTTAAAAACACCTATGTACTGATACGTCCACCAGTATTTTACTAACTTTATATATGTAGTTCGTTTTTGTATTTTAAATTTATAATTATACCCTTATTTTTGTATAATAATAAAGAAAATTATACCCTTGTTTTAATGACCCCTATGCGCAAGTATTACATACATATACACCTATATGTACCATAAAATGCATTAAAAACTTTATATTTCATGCTTGACACATTCATAAAAGTACATATGGATAACACAGTGGTTTGGTGAATAATTTGTGATATAATTTGATAACATATAAGAGCAATTTTCATTTATAATCAATCTTACATATTATCGTCCATTTTTAACTCTTTAACTAAATTATATTAAAAATATAATACATATTTAAAAATAAAACCTATTTGAATATATATTTAAGAATAATATATAGTTTAAAATTTTTCTTAAATGCATAATTTAATTTGCTAATACTTCGATGATATTTTATTGCCAGAATTGTTAGTGCTCCAACAACTTATATGTTTTTGAATATATATAAAAAAAAAATTTAAACATGTGTTCAAAAATAATAAAAATGTTAAAATAAAAACTAACCTTAAAAGAATATTCTCTTTTAAGTAATTAACAATGACATGAGATACATAACTTTATTTAATAAATGAGTTAAAGATAATAAGATATGAGAATGTGAACATCATATATATTGTATTATTAATTAATACATTAATTGTTGTACATACACTATTATAAGGAATTTAATAAAAAATTTGCATAAAATTATTAAATTTTATTATATATCAATAAATATTAAAATATTTATATAATAAATATATTATATACTTATAATTAGTTTTATTATATTAATAACATAAATTTTATTACTGTTTGAGAGAATCCTTGGTCCGTGGCTTAGTTCTTGGTACATAGGTTGGTGCTGGTCTTTGGGCCAACTGGTCTTGAGTTGGGCTTTAATTGGTGGGTCCCTTGATTAGGGTACCTCACACAATAGTTGCAGGTTATTCTATTTCTTTGTACTAAGCAATTATATTTATAATTGTGCAATAATTTTTATGGTTTATATATATATAATAATGTATTTGGTTTTATCAATTTATTTACAAGTAAATTATATTTATTTTAAATTTATTATTTTTAATTTTCATGTTGATAACAATTTAAAAGTAGTTAACTAATAATTTTAATCACTATATTTGTTCATAATTACGAGTAATTGGACATCTTATTTTATATTGTATGTAAATAGTACTAATTGAACATGTATAACTAAACTCAAATGAAATGTTGTTAGAAAAAAAAAGAAAAAAACCTCAAATGAAATGACCTTTGGTGTTAATGAAATGATTTATTTTAAGAGTAATTTAAAGAAAAATACATATTTCATATTTATTAATATTTGTGCAATTTGCATATAATTGTGTCCTCATACGAATACTTGCATTAGTATGAAAATATTTCTTAAAAAATTGAAAAATTATAATTTGAAGTGATAGTGTCACGTGACATGCAAATATTAATGCGAATGATAAATAAGTATATGTAATTAGTATTTTCATATTTAGCTACTATTTTTCTATCGTGTAATGAGTTAGCATTAGATAAGAACCAATACTCCTTTATTTTTATTATTATTATTATTATTATTATTTATTATTATTATTATTATTATTATATTATTATTATTTAATTTTAATATATATGGAAAGTAATCTAACATAACTACATTTTATTAATTTTAATCTAATATAAATTTCTTACTTATATTTTTAAACACTAAAAAGACCATTATAAAATAAAAATAGCAAAAAGTAAAAATACTAACCTATTTTACTAAATATTTTAGCCAATTTGCACAGTTGGATTTACCCGCAATGTGTCTTCTTTCTCATCATATGTAGATCACCGGCAAAGTTAGTAAAGCACCGTTCCATAATCTACGGTTCACATCTAACTTGCTATTACAAAACTAGCCATATGTCACTTTCTTTTTTCTTTTTCTTTCAAAAAAACACATGGATTATATATGAAATCTTTCTTGAATATATAAAAAACATAAATGTTTTCGTGTTAGCTATTAATTTGTAGTCGATCAGTTTGGGTTTCAAATTATCCACACACACCAAAAAAAAAAAAAAAAAAAATCAGTTCGGGTTTCACAATTTCCTAGAAACTCCTCAAATAACATCTAAAGAGAAATAGCAACCAGATTTCAATATATATGTAGATTTTTAACTAATAATTTTCCATAAAAACTGGCAATTTTTTTGGTAATTCTTATTTATTAAAGGATTAATCTTCAAATTATCCAAAATTACCTGTTTTTTTTTTTTTATATCAAATTTGCTAGACAACGTTATGTAATTTAAGAAAAGATGATACATACTTATCTTATTATTATCAAGGTAAGACCTATCATAAAAAGACAATATTTTATCTCATATAAAACTGTAAAATACCAAAACATGCATATCTTATTAGATAAGGCTTACCATTTACGAAAAGGTAGTGCCTTATCATCATAGTATTACGCCTTCCCTTAGGTAAAAATTGGCAAAAAAAAATAGAACATGCATGCCTTACGAGCTTCTAAAAAAGGTTTACCACAACAGAAAAATGTCTTATCAAATCACTGGTAAGTCTTCCCTTAGGTGTAATTTGAGAGATGGTGATACATGATTAGCTTACCAAGCTTACCACAATAAGAAATGTCTTACTACTAGAAAGGCTTCCCTAAGTTGAAAACTTTCAAATAAAGGCATTTTATGCATGTTTTAAGAATGTTGATGTAAGACTTACCACGATAAGGTAATGCCTCGTCACGATAGTAGTAAGCCTTTCCACATGAAAAAGTTGTCAATAAATAAAGCATGTATTTTTTATGAACGTCAAGGTAAGAATTATCACTTTAAGGAAATGCTTTACTACTATAGTGAAAAGTCTTAGCTCAAATAAAAACTTTCAACTAAGCGCAATTTTTTAAGATTAGGTTTCTCTAGTAATCAAAATACAGAAGATTGAAGAATTCTTCCACCAACAATTGATCCAACATCAGGTCGTCTCTAGGATCTAAGGAAAAATAATGAAGTTATGAAAATTTTTATCCAAAACATTTCAGAAGAAGTTTAGAATACAATACTTGAAAAAGTCCTTGAAGAACTTGTGAGTGACTCCAAATTAGAGGAAATAATAGAGAACTTCAACCGTATCAGAAAAAAGAAAAAGGTACTCACAAGAAGATTCTTTGAAAGAGATCCAGATTTATATAATGTCAAATATTTATTATTTGCACTAGCAAGATATTGGACTGTCGAAGAAATATGGTCAAGTGAGCATCCTTTCTTTGAAGAAGTTGATGATCCAGTTACATATTATGTAACATGGTTATGCATCAACTTGTATCCAATGACTATCATGTTTGAACTTCAGTTTTTTTCAAACCTCTGGCATGAAGGAAAAGTCCTACATTTCAAGAAATTGCTAAGTCCAAATTTTCAAGACATTAATCATTTGGTACTCATTAATGGTTACAAGAGAGAAAGAAAAATAATTGTTATTGTCCAACTATCAGACATGTGGGATAGAAGAATTCCTCCAAAGGTTATTCTAATAAATCATTATCATGATAGCCCATGGGAAGAAAATGAATATGAATGGAGTTCTTGTACAACAATGAGAAAAATATTAGCCAAGTTCTACAGGAACCAAATCTACATCCCAATTCCAATGCTCTTTTCTTTTGAAGAACATATATTAATTAGGGATGTTGATGATGGTATTCAAACTCTAGAATTAGCTTTAATTGAAAGTACTCTAGGAGATGTTCCAACTCCAGTTGAATCAAGTGAAGATGAATTATGGCCCAATGATGGATGAGATTAATTAAAGTCACAAAAGTGTGATTAAATATCAAGATAATATATGCAGAACAAGACAAGAGAGATATCAAGATAATATTTGTAGAACAAGACAAGAGAGATCTACTTTACGTATAATACTTATCTCTTTGTATAATACGTGTGTGGCTATAATATTGCTAATGTGTAATATTGACACTTGTCAATCAAAGGTACAATCTTTGAATAAGTGCTTAGCTACAAACAAGTAGAGATAGATATATAGGCAAGAGGTAATAAATATATATAGATAGGTGTCAAGAAGTAATAATTATATAGGATAGAATAGTAAATAGTATAATAAATAGTAAATGACAAATCTCTACTATAAATAGAGGAAGCCTGTATTAAAGAGAGATAGACTTGACCTTCTCTCTAATTTGTAATACCAAGTTCTCCCTGTAATATATAATAAAAAGTTGTTTGTTTGTGTATTTTAATGTCTCAAAAGCAATATAATGGTTTGTTTTTGTTTTAATGGTATCAAAGCCTATCACCAACATTCCAGAGCCACTATTTCAAAAAACCTCTATATAAGATTATGTTTCTTATATCTTGTTTCATATATACTTTTCTTCTGTAAGAGTCTTCAAAGTGTCTACCTAAGAGTCTGTTTCTTATATTGTCTACTAAAGACCCAAAACATTAACTCACCAAACCAAATAGTTCTCTTATATCCAAAACTATTTTTCAAAGTATGCTCTGTGGTTGCAGCTAGAAGCTGATCTCTCACATCATAAAAGATAATAGTTCTTGGCTATAATCTTATGAATATACTCAATTCCTATTTCTCTAAGTCTATATGATTTATTGAGTGATTGTAGAAGAAAGAGTTTGGGCAACAACCGTTTGAGATAAGTTGAGGTGCCGTAAGTCCCTATTAGACTCCTAGTTCTACACAATATACTCTACTCTAATATAAACCCTCTTGAGGTATTTAGAGATCATGTCAAGAGAAATTATTTCAGGTAGTAATTTTGAACTCATAGTCTAAGAATCACATCTTCTTGATGAAGATATCAACTTTCATGTTGAAGCTGAATGGTCTAAAAATTCTATTCTTACCCCAACCTCCAAATGTCCTCTTAATCCTTTAAATCCTTATAAATTCTATAATATTTTCTAATTTACATCTTTCAAAAATATCATTCCCATAAAAAAGACCAAGCTCTTACCTGTATATAAATCCTCTACTGTTGCTATCTAAACAGTATTTAGATCAGATTCTGAAACTTATTTTCCTATTTTAGATGACAAAGATATGAAAAGATATAGAAGTTAAGGTTACAAAGGATTACATCTAGGTGCAATTCGTATTGGTGTACAACCTACTTTCCTAGCTGGAAAAAATGTTGTCTGTTGTGTCACTTTGCTTGATACCAGATGGACTAATTTTAAATATGTAGTCATTACATAAGTTGAAGCAGGACTTAACAATGGTCATGTACTATTACAAGTAGATCTAAATTTTACTTTGGACCTATCCAGACCAACACTCTCATAAATAGATAAAGGTCCAGCTTTATGGGGCTCATATCATGCCAACAGAAACTACATGTGTAGTTCATTGTACCATAACGTACAGGCTACAGTCTCGCTTATTTTTCATAGATCATGACTCTAAACTAGTTGTTAGAGTTATTGAAAGTGGAAATATTTTCCAACCAAAAGTACACACTGATGACCAGCTCATCTTTCCACCCTCTTGGAAGATAGATTATGAGAAAAGACACAAGCCTAAAGTCATACATGATGATGGACAAATCAAAAGGGAATCAGATGGTAGTATTTCAGTCACCTTTCCAAAGCAGACAGGACCCATATATTTGTGTGAACAATCCAGATCAATGAAAAAGTGCCGATGTCTTGCCCTCATGTACATTGAAAAGTTTTTACTGGGAAAAGATTTGTTTCCATGATTACTCAACAATTTTCAGAAGATAATTTATGCATAGGCTCAACTTGTATCCAATGGCTATCATGTTTGAACCTTAGTTTTTTCCAGACCTCTGGCATAAAGGAAAAGTCCTACATTTCAAGAAATTTCTCAGTCCAATTTTTCAAGACATTGATCATTTAGTACTCATTAATGGTTACAAGAAAGAAAGAGAAATAATTATTATTGTCCAACTATCAGACATGTGGGATAGAAGAATTCCTCCAAACGTTATTCTAATAAATCATTATCATGATAGCTCATAGGAAGAAAATGAATATGAATGGAGTTCTTGTACAACAATGAGAAAAAGATTAGCCAAGTTCTACAAGAACCAAATCTACATCCCAATTCCAATGCTCTTTTCTTTTGAAGAACACATATTAATTAGGGATGCTAATGATGGTATTCAAACTTTAGAATTATCTTTAATTGAAAGTACTCTAGGAGATGTCCAACTCCAATAAAATCAAGTGAAGATGACTTCTGGTCCAATGATGGATGTGATTAATTAAAGTCACAGAAGTGTGATAAAAATATCAAGATAATATCTACAAAATAAGACAAGAGAGATATCAAGATAATATGTGTAGAACAAGACAAAAGAGATCTACTTTATATATAATACTTATCTTTTTGTATAATATGTGTGTAGTTATAACATTACTAATATGTAATATTGACATTTTTCCACCAAAGGTATAACCTTTGGATAAATGTTTAGCTACAGACAAGTAGAGATAGATATATAGTCAAGAGGTAATAATTATATATAGATAGGTATCAAGAAGTAATAAATATATATAGATAGGTATCAAGAAGTAATAATTACATAAGAAAGACTAGTAAATAGTATAGTGAATAGTAAATGGTAAATCTTTACTATAAATAGAGGAAGCCTGTATTGAGGAGAGGTAGACTTGGCGTTCTCTCTAATTTGTAATACCAAGTTCTCTTTGTAATATGTAATAAAGAGTTGCTTGTTTGTGTCAGAAAAAAGGGACAAGTTTATAAAGGAAGGAGGTACAAGTTTATCAAACGAAGGGACTTGAAGAAATTTAGAAAAGGCAGAGAAAAGATATCAAGCTGGAGACCATATAAAGGAAGGAGATACAAGTTTATCAAAAGAAGGGAACAATCAAAGCTGTCTAAAGACATGTTTTATCCGGGGAAAGAAGAAACACTGGGCAAAACAATGTCTTAAAAGAAGGAAACTTCGTCAAAAATTGATCAAGCTTATTGATGATAAAGAGTTTGAAGATCAAACAGAGAGAACTTGGTATTTCAAAAAAGCAACTCTTTTCATATATTACAGAGAAAACTTGGTATTATAAACTATAGAGAAGGCTAAGTCTGCCTCTCATGAATACAGGCTTCCTTTATTTATAGTAGAAATTTGTCATTTACTATTCACTATACTATTTACTATTCTTATACTATTTACTATTCTGTCCTATATAATTATTACTTCTTGACACCTATCTATATATATTTGTTACCTCTTGACTATTTATCTATCTCTACTTATCCATACCCAAGCACTTATGCAAAGGTTGTAACTTTGGTGGACAAGTGTCAATATTACACATTAGCAATATTATAGCGACACACATATTATACAAAGAGATAAGTATTATACATAAATTAGATCTCTCTTGTCTTGTTCTGCAGATATTATCTTGATATCTCTCTTGTCTTGTTCTGCAGATATTATTAATGGGCCTCGATTTTGGTAATAATAATAAAAAACACAGCCCATAATTTTTCCATAACACTTTGGTAATTTTTTCATAATATATTAGCATATTTAATGACTTTAACAAAAATTTACATGATAAATAATGATTGAATATATGTTATTAAAAATCATATCATATTTCTTATTTAATATGTGTTTTAATCATTCATAATTTTACATGTAAGTAAAACTATATAGCACTACTTATTTAGATAATCTTACCTATTATTTTATTATTATGCGAACTAATAGAGAAAAACAATTAGCATCACAAATGTAATTGGCTGATTCCGAATATATTATTAGGAATTTTGCATCTTTGCTTCATGAAAATGATTTTTAGTTTTTTATATTTTCTATTCTTTTGTGAATCCAAACAAAAATTATTTTGTAAATATATCTAACAATAAAAAATGTTTTATTGGTCAATTGAGAGTTTAATATTTTGGGTTTAATTACATAACATAATTTTCTTTTTATACATAAAATTCTATTTTTAACATCCCTTAGAAAAAAAGATATGTTCATTTTTTATTTTTAACCAATTTCTCCTTTTATATTTAAAATTTTATTTTTAACATTAGTTTAACTATATATTTTTAATGTTGTAAATAATAAATAAAGGTTTTTTTTTTATTTAAGAGATTAAAAATAAAATTAGTAATAATTAGATCATTTATGTAAAGTAAGGAAAGTGTTTCTCTCGTATAAATTTAAAAAGTCTTTCCAGGCAACTACTAAAAGAGTCCAAATGGTAATAAAACCTCTCAATCGATACCCAAACACGTTGACCTTACCATTTGAATTTTGAAGCTAATCAATACCATAAGTTACCTTGAGCTTTGGTTCTTCCTTCGACCTTTTTAGGTTCATTCCCAGTTTTAATAACCTTTTGCTCCTTGCAAGGGCTGTTTCATTTTTTCACTTTAAGTCAATTAAATCAACAAAATTATTGAGCCTTTTTCAGTTTTTTTAATCTTTTCAATAAAATATGCTTCTCTTGAATGTGTTTACAAATATTTCAATGGGTTTAAATTAGCTAGCTCGCTAAGAAGCAAACATGGTTTTTGATCTTTACCCTTTTGCATGTTCAACTCAAAATTTTATGCTTCCATATCATTGATAAAAGTCAATTCTCTATTCTTTGATGATATCGATGAGAGGAACAAGATTTTTTTTTTCCTATTTGTTAGTTTGTGGTTTGCATTTATGATGGAACAAATTGATGTGAATTAGAGATTCCATTGGTTCAGAGACCATTTTTGAATGTTAGGTATATTGATGCAATGCTTGTTCTTTCAAAATCTGGGTTTTTGTTGGTCTTTGAACGATGAAGGTATGATGAGACTTGATCATATAAAAACTTTACGATTTTTTTATTAATAAAGAGAAAATACACTTACACACTTTGGTGAGATTCAAACTTAAGTTTTTGGTGGGAAAATTGAGAGTCTTACTATCTGAATCATAAAAGATTCTCAAAAATTTGATCGCACCAAAATATATTATTTGCAATATCTAAGAATCAAAAAAGTTGTTGACTATATCAAAAGTTTAAAATATTGCATGGTTTCTAAATTTGAGCCATGAATAGCCTATTTGATAAATTACTTGTTATTTCTTAAGAGTATAGTTGTGAAAGTTGAAGCAAAAGTCTTCAACAAATGGTGCTTTTGAAGTAGGTTTAGCATTGCTAATGTTCAAGGAGAGAGTTGTTAGTGTTTAATTGGAATGATTATGATAGGGAGGTTGATCCTTGCTCATGGTTTGAAGTCGAGTGTTTTGATGGGATTGTTAGGATGTCAATGCTACTATCAAACAATGAATTAACAAAAATATGAAAGAACAAGTCACAACACACAAGGTTTTTAACGTGGTTCAATCCACAAAGTGTGAATCTACTCCACGGGAGGGACCAACTCTACCAATCCACTACTTCAATGTGAAAGATTACACCCTCAATGCAGTTTTTACACCACTACATACACCCCTCTCGGTACAAGAAGAAACTCACCTTTTACACATATCGTAGTACTTGCTCACGGTAATGCACTTACTAAGAGAATTGTTACAATGAAAAAGGCTTTCTAAAAACTGCCTTTCCTCTTCACTATTATAGCTATTTATACTATAGTTAAGTTCCCTTACAAAGATCACCAATTCTCTATGACAGGCTTACAGTGAATCTGTCAAGCCATCACCAATACTAATTAGCCTAGCATGCACGTGCTCCACCTTACTTCTTCTAAATCTTTGGGGGTGCAATGTGTCTTAATGAGTCATACTTTCACAATTCTCCTCATAAAAACATAAATTCTTTGTAGTAGTTTGGTCCCTACCTCTATCCCAATCTGATTAGCCTTCACCAACTCTAAGATGATCAAGGCACAACTTGAGCTTACTTAGAGGTACCACTTTTGTTAACATATCAATAGGGTTTTGGGCTATTGGTATCTTTTCAATGGACACCTTTCCACTAGCTACAACATCTTAAAGAAAATATAATTTCACATCGATATGTTTTATTCTCTCATGGTACATTGGGTTCTTAGAAATGCAAATTACACTCTAATTATCATAGTGCACTGGCACACTGCTCAGCTTCGTTCCAAACTGTTCCACATTTCCATATAGCCACAAGGCTTCTTTTACAGCCTTAGTGAGTGCAATATACTCAGACTCTGTGGTTGACAATGCCACAATGTGCTGCAAAGATGCTTTCCAACTTACAACATTTCCCAACACTGTATACACATAACTAGTTTGAGATCTCCTCTTGTCCAAATCACCTACATAATCAGCATCTACAAAATCAAAAATTGAGTCACCATGTGTTGTTCTTTTTCTATACACTAGACCAACATTGAGACTTCCTTTGACATATCTTAGGATCCATTTGATTGCATTCCAGTGTTCTTCACCACGATTTGACATGTATTTGCTTACAATGCTCATAACATGTGACAAATCTGGTTAATTGTAGATAATTGCAAACATCAGACTTCTCTACTGCATTTGCATAGGGTATAAAACTCATCTTCTCTCTACCATCATCACTTTCAGGACAAAGGCTAGCTGATAGTTTGAAATGTAATCCTAATGGAACAGATACAGGCTTTGAATCCATCATACCAAATTTATTTATGACCTTCATCAAATAGCTTTTTCTGTGACACAATTACTTTACCTGCATTTCTATTTCTGTGAATCTCCATCCTTAGGATCTTTTTGAAAGCTCGTAAATCTTTCATTTCAAACTCACTAGAGATTAGTTTCTTTGCTCTCTTGATCTAACTCATGCCATTGCTTGCTAACAACATATCATCAATGTACAACAATAGGAATACACTCTTCCCATCTTCAATCTTTATGTAGACACATGGATCATAATCGCATCTTTGAAAAACCAGTGGATGTGATAAAGCTATCAAATTTGCTATCATATTAAATTTTTCTATGTCAAAGAGAGTACATTCTTGATATGTTGACTGAGACATGTATGTTAGATTGCAAACCTATTGACATTCCTATTGAGCAAACCATTGTCTAATAGAGTATCCAGATCAGGTACCAACTGATCAAGCTCGCTTATCAGAGGTTGGTTGGGAGTTTAATTTAATTGGCACATACTACACCAGATATTACATATGCAGTAAGTGTGGTAAGTCAGTTCATGTATAACCCAAGTGAGAGTCATATGGATGCACTTGTGAGAATTTTAAGGTACTTAAAGTCAGCTCTAAGGGGAGGAGTAATGTTCTCTAAACACAATAACCCTCTTGAAGTTTATGGCTTTACATATGCAGATTGGGCAGAAAATATTATAGATAGAAGGTCGACATCAAGTTATCTCACCTTTGTAGGAGGTAATTTGGTTACATGGAAAAATAAGAAACAGAAAGTTGTGGTGCGATCTAGTGTTGAGGCTGAGTATAAAGGTATGACTCACAGGGTATGTGAATTACTGTGGATAAGAAATTTGTTATCTGATTTGGATTTTGAACTTAAAAGTACTATGCAGTTGTATTGCAACAACCGAGCAACCATTGATATATCACAAAATTCAGTATAGCATGATTGCACTAAGCATGTAGAGGTTGATCGTCACACTTGTTAGCCAGAAGCCAGGTGCCAAACTTGTTAGCTTTCCTTTTGTTCCTATTGAAAAATAACTTGTAGATGTGCTCACTAAAAGAGTTTCTAGGAAGGCGTTTTATGACTCACTAAGGAAGTTAGGCATGGTCGATATGTATGCTTCAACTTGAGGGGGAGTATTATCATGAGTCGTGTAATTAATGTGTGATATGTTATAACTAGTACTTACCTATCTTATTGTGATTTATACTTATCTTTAGTAGAGATCTAAATTATACATGATTATGTTTTACACTTGTAATCTCCTATATATACTTTCACTATGAGGTGTGTAAATAATAAGACAATAGTTTATTCTCATTATATTTAACTTATTCGACTCAGAATCGCAATGGGCATGACTTACTACTTAGAATACATGCATTAGCTAAAGCCACCTTTAGCTCACAACAAATTCAACTCTTCATCGGTCCATCTAAGTGAGGACTATGCATGCAAGGTTGCTAAATTCAATTTCTGGAATGAGATAGCAGCAGCTGAAGCTAAATTCTTGGGCAAAAAACATGAGACTCCTTCAGCAAGCCTAGAAAGTAATGTCTGTCTTTTGTGTAATATTGTTTGAAATGGCAACAGGGAGGCTTCCTTACTTGATAGACAATGGCTCATTTGGAATTGGGCATTAGAGTATTTGAAAGGAGAACATCCCCTCAAAGAAATAGTGGATCCTACTGATCTATGTTCTTATCAAGAGGAACAACCGAAGCTGCTAAAACTGCAACTCCTGTGACCAAGAGAGTACAAGAGTTTTTATCTCCTCTAGTCGGAGGCTCTAAAGTAATTTCATTATTTTGATACAGCTTATAACCATCACTGGGTGATGAAGGTGGCGTGTATATAACGAAAATGGGGAGAAATATCTTAATATTCTTTCTGATTCCCCTCCCTTCTCTCTTGGGGTAGTTATACATCAAAATTAATATATTAAAAAAACTCTAAAAAAATGTTTTTGACATCAAAAAAATGCTTTTGAACCATGAAAAATAATAAGTGTTTATAAATCAATGTGCTTTAGGACAGAAGTTTCTTCCATGAAAGAGTTTCTTATATAAGCTTTTAATAGAATTTTTTTTTTAGTCCTTATGTTTCTTCTTATTGAGTTTGACTAGAAAACTTTAGTATTGTTGCACATCACTAACATCTAAATCGGCTAACGTTAAATTGCCAAAATTTGGGTTGAATTCCAAAGCTAGCTTGAAGTATTTTTTTTTTTTTTTACAAGTGCTTTTTAAGTTTCGGGAGAGGAAACAAATTGGCATATATGCTGCTGTCAAAAGAAAATAAAAGAAAGAATAATAATAGGGAAATAATAATAAATAAAAAAAATGCAAATATAATGCGACAAGATTCAAATGAAACAGAATATAGGAAAACTCACTCCAAAATAACCAAAGCAGGAGTTAGGAAAAGAAAATAAATTAAAAGGTACTAACAATTTCATAGATAAGTAAATGAATAATTTAGTCTGCTCTCAACTCGAGTAGTCGTCTTGTATATTTATAAATGGTGTATTTTATTTATATATTATTAGTGTAAAATGTACAATCCAGCTAAGTAAAAAAGTTGTTCTGATTGTGCCCATTGAAAAAAAAAACTAGAATTTAGAATCGCCTACCATTTCTTCGGGTAAACACCTTAAATATGCCCTTTTATATGGCAAACTACAAAATTATACCCTAGTGGATTTCTTGCAAAAATAAGCCCCTTACATAAAACAATAAAATAAGGAAGGCCTTACAGAAATCATTGATACCTTACAAAAGAAATAAAAATTTGTAAAAACTTACAAAACATACATAACTAAAAATGTCAGAAATAATAGAAAATCAAGAAACAATACAAGAAACAATGGAAATAGAAACACAAGACATCTCAAGATGTTTTTCACAAGAAATGATATTCAGTAAGAAGAAATTTGAAGAAATTCAAAAATCAAAATTAAATTTTAAAGAAAAAGATGGATTTAGAGAAGAATCATTCTCAAAAATAAGGAAATTATTCCCAAGAAAAGACATAATATATTATGGCATAAGCAATAAAGAAATGAGCATAACCATAGCAGACGCAAAAGGAAGATTTAACATACCATTAATTAATAAAGAAACTATTATAGAAAAATTATCAAAAATTCCTGAAAAAGATAGAGAAAAAATTGGATATATTCACTTAGGAGGAATACAAATCCTAATAAAAGCACACTTTAGAGAAGGAATAGATACACCAATAAAATTAGCATTATTAGACAATAGAATAACAAACAGAAAAGATGCTTTGCTAGGAATGATTAATGGAAACCTAGGATATCAGAAATTAAAATTTACAGCATACCCTAGATTTGCTGTTAGTATACATGATAAAAACCTAAATCAAGTATTAAGTCTAGCTTATGACTTTGAACAAGGAAATTTAATGAAAGATGGAAACCATCCATTTTCAATCCACTATCTAGTAGGATATTCATTAACAAACAGCCACAATAGTTCCATATACGGACAAAATGAATTCATAGAAATAGATAAAACTTTTAAAGATATAGGACAAGTAATAAAAAATCCAGAAAAATTATCAGAATATGAAGTACCTGACGAATGGAACCTAGATATTAAAGAAAAACCTTTGATACCATCAAGGAGAAGTAATGTACAAAGAATAACATTTGTAGATACCCAAGCAGAAGTTAATAGAAGAAGTAGAGAAATAGAAGAATTAAAAGAAGAAATTGAAGAAGTAAAAGATTTAGTTTATACAATTAAATAATAATGGTAAAAGAAAAACTATTAGAAATACGGTTAGAATGAAATAATAGTTTAACAAGTATAAATAACAATCAAATATCCATAATGAAAGCCTTAACTCTTATAGCAGAAAAAATAGACGCTACAGATGAAAATATACAAGAAACAAAAGGAATACAGTTAGAATTGTATAAAGAAATCATAGAAATAAAAAAGGATGTTAATAACATACCAAGAGGAAATGGATTAAAATTTGATCCATTAAAAGGATTAAAAGATGAACCCCCTAGAAGATCTGATGCATTAATACCCAAAAATGAAAAAAGAAAAGCAGAAGAATCTAAACAAATAATAACAACTTAATGAATTTAATAAAATACAGGAAAAGTTTGGAAGAACAATTCATGAATCTTGAAAATAAGGATATAGAAAAATTAATCAGTCTATTAACATTAACAGATAAAGAATTAGAAAAATATTATGAAGAAAAATCTTACATAAATAAAGAAGAAGATGATATGACAGTAATAAGTGAAGATGAATCTGAACAAGAAAATACAACCCAAAGAATTAATATGGAACCGGTATTAATACCTAGAACAAACCAAGAAAGATCAACTCCAGAAATAGGAGAAACATCTGATCCACATAGAGAACATAGATATAGGCCAGAAGAACCTAGTCCTATATACAGAAGAAGACAACCACCTAAAATGGAAGAAGGATTACATTGGGGTACTAGAGGAAGTATTCCACCAGAATTCAAACCACATGAAAATTATAAAACAGATATTTTAGACCTAGATTGTATAAGAGATAGGAAAAAAGCCTTAGATGAATGGGCTAGTGGAATGAGCGTAATTATACAAACATCATCAACTACAAACACAAACCCTTCAGTGTGTAAAGTATTAATAGCTCACAAAATGACAGGAAATGTAAAAATATGGTTTTCAAACCTAACTGAACAACAACATTTACTAATGCAAGGAAATGCTACAACAGGAAGAGATTATTTAGATACAGTAATAAATGAAATATATAAGGAATTTATAGGAGAAGATAAAGGAAGAAATATAACAGAATCTAGTGAACATGAAATAGAAGAAGCCAAGTAGCACTTAACAAATATGGAAATATGTGACATGTGTTACATAGATTCTTTCATTTGTGAATACGAAATGTATTATCATAAACTACCACCATCCATCCAAGAAATTTATAAAGAAATGTTTTATAAAAAATTACCTGGAACATTATACAAAACCATGACAGAAGAATGGAATAATAGGAATACACAAATTACACCTGATACCTTAGGAGCAAGAATAAGAGGACTTAAGAACTGAATAATAATAAAATGTTAAGAAAGAAAAGAACTTAAACAAATAAGAGGAAATGATAGAATCTGTTGTGATTCAAGAGACTTTAAAACACCAGAAAAATATGATTGTAATATAAAACCATATAATAAATACAAAAAACATAAGAAATTTAAAAGATTTAAGAAGTATAGATTTAGAAAACAAAATTTCCAAAAATATAAAAGAAGATATAAAAGAGAACCTTACAAGAAAAGATTTTTTAGAAGGAAAAGATATTACACACCTGAAAAGAAAAATTATTGCCCATCAGGAAAAAAGAGATGTAGATGTTGGATATGTAACGAGGAAGGACATTATGCTAATGAATGCCCAAATAGGCTCCAACATAAAAAAGAATTTAAAAAGGAATTTCCATAGAAAGCAAAAATACTAGAAGAAGCTTTTAGAATGGAACTAGAACCAATAGAAGAATCTGATATAGATGATACGTGTAGTATTTATCTATTAGGAGAAACAGAAGAAGAAATAACAGACTCAGAAATGTCTGATTATAATTCTGATTCTAATTCTGAATATAATTCAGAATAATGGATGAAATATTAAGCATAACAAATCCAAACAGTACCTATATAAAAATAGGATTAAAATTTAAAGGATATAAAAATTATCATTTACATGCATATATTGACACAGGTGCAAGTATGTGTGTAGCTAGTAAATATGTGTTTCCAGAAGAACTTTGGAAACAATCTCCAAAGGAATTAGTAGTAAGAATAGCAAATAATACTACAATAAACTTAAATAAAGTATTAAAAGATACAAATGTATCAATAGGAGGAGAAATCTTTCATATACCCACAATTTACCAACAGGAAACAGGAGTTGATATTCTATTAGGAAATAACTTTCTAAACCTATATCAACCATTCACACAATACTTAGACAAAATAAGTATAACAACCTTAGATGGAGAAACAATTTATGTATCAAAAATAAGAAAAGCATTAACAGTTTCATCACCAACTTTTATGTCACAACATAAAAAGCGAAAACGTGGTGAGGATATAGAAAAACAAAAACCATATTTAGAAAATATTTCTTTAGACATAGAGGTTGACCAAAACCCCTTTCTAAACGAAATACAAGAAGACAAAGCCTTAACAGGAATAAGAAAATTATTAAAAACAGTGTGTTCAGAAAACCCTTTAGATCTAAACATAAATCGATCTAATGAAATAGCAAGAATAGAATTAAAAGATCCCTTAAAAGTCATAAGAGTAAAACCAATGATTTATACCCCAGAAGACAGAAAAGAATTTGAAAAACAAATTCAAGAACTATTGGAATTAAAAGTAATTATTTCCAGTAATTCACCACATTCCAGTCCAGCATTTTTAGTAGAAAAAGAAGCTGAGAAAAGAAGAGGAAAAAAGAGAATGGTAATAAATTTTAAAGCTTTGAATAAAGAAACAATTGATGATGGTTATTTCATACCAAAGAAAGAAGAACTATTATCACTAATTAAAGGAAAGAAATACTTTTCAAGTTTTGATTGCAAAAGTGGATTTTGGCAAATAACACTTGATAATGAATCACAAAAATTAACGGCATTTAGCTGCCCTCAAGGACAATTCCAGTGGACAGTTGTTCCATTTGGACTCAAACAAGCACCAGGTATTTTCCAAAGACACATGGATAATATCTTTAAAAAATATCACAATTTTTGTTGTGTTTACATAGATGATATTTTAATATTCAGTAATGAATTACCAAAATACTATTTAGACATTATTAATGTCTTACAAGAATGTAGAAAATCAGGAATAGTGTTATCAGAAAAGAAAGCAGTAATTGCTCAACAGAAAATAAAATATTTAGGGTTAGAAATAGAAGATGGAAAACATCATCTACAACCCCATATATTAAACAACATACAAAATTTTCCTAGTATAATCAAAGATAAAAATCAATTACAAAGATTTTTAGGATGTTTGACATATGCGGAAGCATATATAAAGAAATTAGCAGAAATGAGAAAACCATTACAGGCAAAACTTAAAAAAGATTGTGTCTGCAATGGACTGAAGAAAATACTAAATATATGGACAAAGTAAAAGCACAGGTAAAAGATTTACCAACTCTATATCATCCAGAACCAGATGATAAGATGATAATAGAAACAGATGCTTCACATGAATATTGGGGAGCAGTATTAAAAGCAAAAGTTGATGACAAAGATGAATATCTTTGCAGATTCACTTCAGGATCTTTTCAAGGCCCTGAACTAAATTATCATAGCAATGAAAAAGAATATTTAGCTGTAAAAAAAGCTATTAAGAAATTCGCAATATATGTAATAAGTTCAAAATTTATTATTAGAACTGATAGTAAAAATTTTGGACATTTTTTAAGAACTAACATTGCAGGTGATTATAAACAAGGAAGACTTATAAGGTGGCAGCAATGGTTTAACTACTACAAATTTGATGTAGAACATTTACCAGGAAAGAAAAATTGTTTAGCTGATGCTTTAACCAGAGAATTGGTACCCTTAACTATGTTTTTCATAACAGGAATGGATTCTCTCGACATGGAGATTCTGATCAAGGAAAAAGAAATTTCGATTCATGAAACACAAATCAAATGTATCAAAGAACAATTGGAAGTATTAAAGCTTAAACAGAAATTAAGAAACAGGGAAACCATTACTAATCCAGAACTCCACATGGAAAAATCTGAAGAGGAGAATGAAGGAACTTCAATAGGAACAAAGATGAGAAGAGCAGAAATTGAAGAAACTGCCAGCAATAACCCAGAAACTATCAAAGATTCAGAAAAGAAAAAACAAAAGATGAATTGGGCTGATGAAGCTGAAAAGGAAGAATCAAAAAAGATTTATGTAGTTTATAATGGACCTAATCCAGGAATCTATACCAGTTGGCCAGAAGCAAGTAAAACAGTAAATGGAATTAGTGGAGTTATCCATAGATCCTTTACTAATAGAATTGAAGCAGAAGGAAGTTATAAAAACTTTAGAGTCCCTAAGCTCTTAACCCCATCAGAAATTACAAAAAACTATGCCCAAATAGTTCAGCAACCAATAACAGGAACTAGTAGAATGAGAAATCTTGGAACAATTCACAAACCAATAATTTTTAAAGAAGCAGTTAATAAGTCATTTGAAGAGGAAAAAGAAAGACAGAGAAATTTGACTAAACAGGAATGGTTAGGATTATATAACCTTGCTAGAAAAACAACCGAGGAACACATTGAAGATATGAAGTTTTATACCACAGAAAAGGATTTCCCCTCAGGTAGTAAATTTAATATATTAGAAGGAGCTGATCAAATATTTGTTTATAAAGCATTCTATGCAGGACTAATTGAAAACATATATCCAGGAAATGAATTAAGAGAATTAATATATTTTCCTGATAATTTTAAGAAAGCTATTAGAAATTTTAAAAGAAAAACCAGGGCTACAGAAAAGCCTATTTATTTAAGATGTTTCAGTTCTTTAATGGATTGGAACCAAGAAGAACCAGAAGTCCATATCATTTTATTAAGCTTGGTGTTTCAAGCAGCAAAAGAGAAGTAACTCGCCCAAAGGGCTTACCAGAAAAGGAATTCAATATTGATGAATTAAACCTCGAAAGAGGACAGATGTTAAGTCAAATCTACTATGAAATAAGAAGAATTAACAATTCTTCAGAAACAAAAGTAAATTACTGCACAAGTAAAACCATTATTACTTCTCAAAGTAATTCGGTTATCAGTAATGAAGACAGTGAAAAAGTAATTTCCTATGAAACGAACTTCAACTGTGGTAACATTGAAGTAAGTGAGGAAACAAAGAAGGAATTTTGTTATTATGCTACACAGCAATCAACTGATCACAAGTACAATTATTGCATCAGAGGAAAAATTCCACTAGAGACAAGCTCGTCCAACAGCTCAATTTCGGCAGAGCCAACCATGTAGGACCCTCCTCAACAGCTAAAGGCAGCAATAATGTAGATACAATAATGTAAGGCGTCTTAACGCCAAAAGATAAGAATAGTGTATTCCCTCCATTGTAAATAGGGAACCCTTATTCTATAAAAGGGAACTCTTTAACTCTGGGAAAGACACACAGAAAATAACACAACCATTTATCTTTCGAGCTTTAAGCTATGTATTCAAAAATCAGGAAGAACTAAGAACCTCTTCAAGGTTACTAGTTCTCTAGTTTGTATTATTACCTGTTAAATAAATAAAAAGTCCATTTCAATCCTAAACTATCTTTCTCAATTTCATTAAAATTAAGTACGGATCTCAAAGGATCAGCAGGGTCAGAAGGACTAAGAGCTTGGATCCAGGAGTGAGGCTTAGTTTTCTGAAACAAGAAGGTAGCAAGGAAGCGGAAGAACGCGGTGGACCCATATTTACAAACAGGTGAATCTACAGGTAGAGACTAGTATTCCTTGAAGCTCCATTAATATTGTTTAAAACTTGTTTATACTGCATGAAATAATGAATAATGAACAAAACAGCATGAAAAGGAAATCTGAAACTATACTTTACAGAAGTAAGAGCAAGAAATATTCACAAAACCAAGAAAAATTAAAAGATACAATATATTTAAAACAATCTTTGATATGTTTTAAAACATTCATAAAAGAAAACTTTGAAAAAAGTGCAGGAAGATCAAAAGTAATAGAAAATTTACAAGGATTAATTGATCATTTCACCAAACAAGAACAAAGAAATAATCTAATAAAAAGAAAGGATAAAGAACACTTAGATTTAGAAGCAAGCCTCAATCTTGTACAAATGGATATAGAAGAAAACCAAGAAATTATAGAACTAAGCCGTTGGATAGAACAAGAATTAGGAGAAAATAATGATTAGTATAGAATACTTTGAAAGAAAATACTTAGAACTACTAGATGAATACATAGATAATGAAGATTATGAAACATGTTTAGAAAATTTTACAAGGTTTGATACCTTATTAAGCGATTATACTGATTATGTTTTCAGCATATTATATCTAATAGACCATCCAGTAGGAAGAATATTAAAAGATTATTTTAAACATTATTTTATACAAGTAGATAAAGAAGAATTTGATAATCTGATCTTTGGATTTTATTTATTCAGAGAACAAATAGGAAGATAATTAAGTAACTGAAACTTATTGAATTCAGCCCCAAGTTGGTATCAAAGCCAATTAAAATAAGAAACATGCTTACAGAAATACAAATTAAAAATTTAAAAGAATTAATTAATCTGATCCGAAGAACAGAAAATAATAAAGAATTTAATAAAGATTTTATAGGAATGTTTTTAGCTTGTATGGAAATAAAAATGGACAAAATAATCATATCACAAGAATAAACAGAAATATTAAAAGAAAAATTAAAATTCTTAGAAGACATAAAAATAAAAGAAAATTTTATAAAAAAATATAAAGATTTTATGAATTTTATTCTAGAAAAACTAATAGAAAGATAAAGAAATAAGCTAGGAGACTATTTTTGACAAAAAACCACCTATGTACAAGAAGACAAGATGCAATCAAGATAGAGAACTGCAGAAGATGACAAGTGGATCTACTATGTGTCGTAGTTATCTATAATAGTGTCTGTAATTATCTGTAATAGTGTCTGTGTCATAGTTATCTGTAATAGTATCTGTCGTGTCATATATATCTGTATGTGTAATACGTGTGTGGCTATAGTAATGCCCGCATGTAATATTAGGACTGGAACTATGCAGAAGGTGACACATGTCCCATTAGGAACATGTCCTCCTTCGTAGAACATGGAAAAGGATAAGATAAGGATGCACTAATGTATATGGGACAAATAGTGAATAGTGAATATGAATAGTATGAATAGTAAAGGCAAGCCTCATCTATAAATAGAGGTAGCCTCAGTAGTAGAAAGGCAGACTTGGCCTTCTTACTAGAGCTCTCCACTCTCTCTCTAGTTTGTATGATACAAGTCTCACTGTACATAAATAAAGAGTTGTCCGTTTGTATATATGTGTGTGTCGGTACAACTCCATCTATCCTGTGTGTGTGAGTGTGGATCAGTGCTATATAGTTTATAGCCTGATAGTGTGTTTATTTTATGTTTTAGTTTTAATGGTATCAGAGCCATACCCTTACTCTGAGCCTAGCAACTCTAAAATAGCCTACTTACTCTGAGCTTACTTACTCTAAAGTAGCCTTACCTTTTATACTTACCTTATCCTAGTTACTATTCACCATATCATCTATATATATGCTACGAGTCCTTTATCCTAAAGTTACATATCCTACATCTAATATCTTATATTCCATATCCTATGTCCTATTATGTTATACTTAGCTTTTCCTAAAGAGTCTTGAGTCCATCCACAAGTCTATCTCTACATAATCAATCTTTTGCCATCCTCTTCCTGAAGCCTAAACACATAACCCACTATCCTTATAATCCATAACTAATTATCAAAGTATGCTCTGTGGTTGCAGCTAGAAGCTGATCTCCTACATTAGAAAAGATAAGTAGTTTCGGACTATAACCTCTAGAATCTACCCAACCCCTTATTCTCCGCACCTATATGATTTGGTGAGTGGTTGTAGAAAGAAAAAGAGTTTTGGGCAACAGCCGTTTGAAGAGTTGAGGCGCTGTAAGACCCTAGGTGAACTCTCAAAAAATTCTACACAGTATACTCTGCTCTATTGTAAAACCTCGAGAGGTATTTAGAGATCATGAAAGGAGAACTCATCCAAGGTAGCAATTCTGAACCCATGGTCCAAGAAACTCATCTAGCTGATGAAGATATCAACTTCAGTACTGGAGAAAGAGCCTACCCAAATAATCAGTCGTTGGTGATCCAATATGGCAGCAGTTCGAGCAATCCAAATCCACAAGATTGGAGAATTCTTCCAGAAACAATTGATCCACCACCAGGCAGTCTATGGGAACTAGAGATCAATAATAAAGTCCTGAAGACTTTTATCCAGAAACTCCCAGAAGAGATCCAAAATTCAATACTAGAAAAAGTTCTTGAAGAACCTGTGATTGACGCCAGTACAGAACAACTGATAGAGAATCTCAACAAGATCAGAAAGAAGAAAAAGGTGCTCACAAGATTCTTTGAGAGAGACCCAGACTCATACAACGTCAGATATGCATTATTCGCGCCAGCAAGATACTGGACGGTTGAAGAAATATTGACAACCGAACATCCTTTTTTCGAAGAAGTCAATGACCCAGTTACATATTATGTAACATGGTTGTGCATGAACCTGTATCCTATGGCTATCATGATCGAACCACAATTTTTTCCGGACCTTTGGCATGAAGGAAAAGTCTTGCACTTAAAAAGACTACTCAGTCCACTTTTCCAGATTGATCGGTTGATACTCATCAATGGTCATAAGATAGAAAAAGAAACAACTGTCATTGTCCAGCTATCAGATATGTGGGACAGACGAATTCCTCCAAAGGTTATTCCAATAGAACATTATCATGATAATCCGTGGGAAGAAAATGAATTCGAATGGTGTTCGTGTGCCACTATGAGGAAGAGATTAGCCAAGTTTTACTGGAATCAAATTTATATCCCGATTCCAATGCTGTTTTCTTTTGAAGACCACATATTAATCAGGGATGCTGATGATGGAATTAATACTCCAGAATTGGCTATGATTGAAAGTATTCCAGGCAACGTTCCTACTCCAACTAGATCAGATGATGAAGAAGTTTGGCCTTTTGATGAATACTGGCCTAATGATGGATGGGATTAATTTGAATCACGGAAGCATGGTGGAATTATCAATTGATGAAACCGCGGAAGCGTAGTGGATATATCAGATATCAAGAGTCGCGGAAGCGTGGTGGAATTACCAATAATAATATCTGTACAAGAAGACAAGATGCAATCAAGATAGAGAACTGCAGAAGATGACAAGTGGATCTACTATGTGTCGTAGTTATCTATAATAGTGTCTGTAATTATCTGTAATAGTGTCTGTGTCATAGTTATCTGTAATAGTGTCTGTCGTGTCATATATATCTGTATGTGTAATACGTGTGTGGCTATAGTAATGCCCGCATGTAATATTAGGACTGGAACTATGCAGAAGGTGACACATGTCCCATTAGGAACATGTCCTCCTTCGTAGAACATGGAAAAGGATAAGATAAGGATGCACTAATGTATATGGGACAAATAGTGAATAATGTCTCGTCAATGTAGATGAGACAATTTGATGATAAAGGGGCATAGACTTCATCCATTATGTGTTGAAATTCTGAGGGTGCATTCTTCAATCCAAATGGCATAACATTCCATTCATAATGTCCATGTGGCACTATAAAGGCTGTTTTATACCTGTCTTTGGGATCAATACCAATTTGCCAAAATCCTGACTTCATATCGAACTTGGAGAATATCTTGGCTTTGTTCATTTTCTTTAGCAATTGATCTCTCCTGGGGATAGGATATCGAATATCCTTTAGACAATTATTCAGCTTTTGGTAATCTATTACCAATCTCTTCTTTCCCCGTACTTGCTCAGAGTGTTTATCTACATAAAAAGCTGGACTTGCCCACTGGGACATGGATGGACTTATTAATCCAAGATTTAGTAATCCTTGGATCTCATCTTTACATAACTGTTCATCATGTGGCATACCTGGATGAGATGCTGTCTGATGTGGCATTTTCCATCCTTCATTATATGGCAAAGAGACAAAGTATTGTTCTCTTGTCCAGAACTGATTTGGAATATCAGCACAACACTGGAGCAATAGTGTTCTTTCTTTGGCAAAAGGATCATGGTTAATTCCAGCTACCCCGAAAAAGAGTTTTTTCTCTACCCAAGGAACTTTTTGTTTTATGTATGGTGAAAAGCCATCATGTAGGAAGGCAAATAGGGACCATAGAGTTAAGAAATCAAATCCCAAGATTGCATCTTCGCCTGATTCGTCATGCATATAAAAGCAGTGTCTTTGAGATAACGAATCTGATAGGAAGACTTCAATCGGTTTGGAATATGTGGGACTGTAGAAATGATTTCCATTTGCTGTAGTGAAAGATGCTTTTGTAGGAATCCACTGACCTTTAGGTAGACATTTACTATGAAGAAGTGATACTGATGCTCCGGTATCTACCAATGCTGTAAGCTTCATGGGTTGAGACTGTGGTGGTGTAAGGGTGATTTGGAGATAAGGACGAAATGATTCTCCTTGATGATAAAAGATGTCATATATTTTTTCTCTGATTGGTGCTTGGACTATTTGATGAATAGATTCTTCTGTATTAGAATCAGAGTTTGATGATTGTGATTCCTCTGGTTCTTCTGATTCTGTATCATTAAAGAAATCTAATCGCAGAATAGCTTCAGTTGGTTGAGTAGTCCAGTCAAACCATTGGTCTTTGAATTCTTCATCATCAATGAGTTTGATTAGCTTTTGAGGAAGTTTTCTTCTTTTAGGACATTGTTTCGCCCAGTGTCCCTTTCTTCCACAGATGAAACATGTGTCTCTGGACAGCTTTGGTTGTTCCCTTCTTTTGATAAACTTGTATCTCCTTCCTTTATAAGGTCTCCAGCTTGATATCCTTTTTCTGCCTTTTCTAAATTTCTTTAATTCTCTTTTGGCGCAATGACATGAAGTAGAATCATTGCATCTAAACTTTTGAGAATCTTTCTTACAGAACTTTGTCAGGGAAGCTCGTTCTGATTGCTTTATAGTCTTTTTAAGCTTCTGAGAAAGGCAATGGTCTTGTATCAATTTTTCTGCAAGCTTGTACAAGATAGCTAAGCTGGCTTGTGTGATATCTACATCTTGCTCCTTCAATTTTTCTTCAACTAATTCACTGACAGGTTGTGGCATGTTGAGAACAAACGTTCTTTTGATAGTTTCTGTATTCTTGTGGAATGTGTAAAAGAGTTGTTCCTGTCTCATATAGTATTCTTTCAACTTCGAGACATCACAACACTTATTCTGGAGGAATTCCTTCTCAGCTTTTTGTGTCTCCAGGTCTTCCACTCCAACAAAGACTTTGTTAATGACATTTAGAAGTGTTGTTATAGGTTGATCAGTTTGTTGGATGAGACATCTATCATTTGTTGGGAGATGATACCACCATCGTCTTAGCGAGCCAGTGAATGCTGTTGTAATTCTGTCTAAGACTTCTCTGAGAGTTAAATTAGAGTTCCTTAGAATTTCTCCTTCAGCCCAAGCAGCCATCTTCTCTAGATATTGACCTCTTTCTTCTGGATCAATCTGATCAATATTCCAGAATTGTTTGTGATCTGGAGCATGTGGTATTACAACTCTGTATTCTGCTGGAGCAATATGATCTTCTTCATGTTGTTGATCCTGATGTGGAGGTTGTGCAGGATTTGAGGTCTGTGATTGTTCATAAGAGCTTTGAAACTGTGAGGCCGCTAATGGATCTCCAATTGGTTCTGTTTGAGAAACGTTGGCTCCTTTGTTTCTTCTAGTAAGATCAGCTTGGAAAGGATATGCAGGATTTGTCATCATGAACTGGTTTGATTGAGAGGCCGTTGAGATACTGCATGTTGTTGAAGAAGGTGAAGTTGGATCTTCAGTATCATCTTTAAATTCGTCGCCCCATCCAGTGGCTTTGACAGGCCATGGATAAACAGGAGGAGGAGCATAGCTTCTCCAAAAAGCTTTTGGATTATTTCCTGATTCTTCCCATACATCATAAGGAGATGATGGTTTGGATTTCCATCTAGGAGGAGAAAGATCAATATCAGGTTGCTTTTCTTTTTGTACCCATTGCTTTTTATTTTGGAGGCGTTTTCCTTCTTCAAATTTGGCAGTTGAATCTCTGACTCTTCTTCTTGCATCTTCCAGTTCTTCTTTGCTTAACATTGAAATCATCATGACAGTTCCAATCGATGACCAGGGCTTCATTTTTTGGGCTTTTCTTGGTTTTGTGGCTTTTGAAGGTTCAGGCTTATTTTGGAAATATTGGTGAAGGGTTTGGACTTCATTTAGGATCTGGTCTTGTGTTTGGGAAATTTCTTTTAAGGCTTCATTCTGAGATTTGGCATTGACATTTGACCAGGTTATAGCAGCTTCAATAGGACCAATATCTTCAGAAGTAATTCTTTTGACTAACCATTTCCCTTGGCTAACTTCTCCTTTTGATCCTATACAGAAATTGTCTTCTGGAAATTATTGAGTAATCATGGAGATAGATTTTCTTCCAGGAAAGACTTTTCTATGTACATGAGGGCATGACATCGGCACTTTTCCATTGATCTGGCATTGTTCACATGGGTACAGAGGTCTTGTCTGTTTTGGAAAGGTGACTGATATGCTGCCATCTGATTCCCTTCTGATATGTCCATCATCATGGATGACTTTAGGCTTGTTTCTTTTTTCATAATCTGTTTTCCAAGAAGGTGGGAAAATAAGCTGATCATCAGTATGTACCTTTGGTTGGAAAACATTTCCATTACCAATAACTCTAACAACTGGTTTAGAGTCATGATCCATGGAAAATAAGTGAGACTGTAGCCTGTACGTCATGGTATAATGAACTGCACATGCTGTTTCTGTTGGCATCATGTTAGCACCATAAAGCTGGACTTTGATCTGGATAGTCTGAGAGAGTGTTGGTCTGGATAGGTCCAAAGTGAAATTTGGATTTACTTGTAACAGTACATGACCATTGTTAAGTCCTGCTTCAACTTGTGTAATTACAGCATCTTTAAAATTTGTCCATCTGGTATCAAGCAAAGTAACACAGCAGACAATATTTTTTCCAGCTAGGAAAGTGGGTTGTACTCCAATACGGATTGCACCAAGATGTAGTCCTTTGTAACCTTCACTTCTGTATCTTTTCAGATCTTTGTCATCTAAGATAGGGAGATATGTTTCAGCATCTGAACTAGATACTGTTTGGACAGCAATAGTGGAGGATTTATATACAGGTAAGAGCTTGGCTTTTTTGGTGGGTATAATATTTTTAAAGGATAATAGTTGGGAGGTATTATAGAACTTATAGGGATTTAAAGGGTTAAGAGGACATTTGGAGGTTGGGGTAATAACAGAATTATCAGACCACTCAGCTTCAACATGGAAGTTGATATCTTCATCAGCTAGATGAGTTTCTTGGACCATGGGTTCAGAATTGCTACCTTGGATGAGTTCTCCTTTCATGATCTCTAAATACCTCTCGAGGTTTTACAATAGAGCAGAGTATACTGTGTAGAATTTTTTGAGAGTTCACCTAGGGTCTTACGGCGCCTCAACTCTTCAAACGGCTGTTGCCCAAAACTCTTTTTCTTTCTACAACCACTCACCAAATCATATAGGTGCGGAGAATAAAGGGTTGGGTAGATTCTAGAGGTTATAGTCCGAAATTACTTATCTTTTCTGATGTGGGAGATCAGCTTCTAGCTGCAGCCACAGAGCATACTTTGATAATTAGTTATGGATTATAAGGAAGTGGGTTATGTGTTTAGGCTTCAGGAAGAGGATGGCAAAAGATTGATTATGTAGAGATAGACTTGTGGATGGACTCAAGACTCTTTAGGAAAAGCTAAGTATAACATAATAGGACATAGGATATGGAATATAGGATATTAGATGTAGGATATGTAACTTTAGGATAAAGGACTCGTAGCATATATATAGATGATATGGTGAATAGTAACTTAGGATAAGTATAGTAAGAGTAAGTAAGCTCAGAGTAAATAGGCTATTTTATAGTTGCTAGGCTCAGAGTAAGGGTATGGCTCTGATACCATTATAACTAAAACATAAAATAAACACACTATCAGGCTATAAACTATATAGCTCTGATCCACACTCACACACACAGAATAGATGGAGTTGTACCGACACACACATATATACAAACGGACAACTCTTTATTTATGTACAGTGAGACTTGTATCATACAAACTAGAGAGAAAGTGGAAAGCTCTAGTAAGAAGGCCAAGTCTGTCTTTCTACTATTGAGGCTACCTCTATTTATAGATGAGGCTTGCCTTTACTATTCATACTATTCCTATTCACTATTCACGAGACACTATTCACTATTTGTCCCATATACATTAGTGCATTCTTATCTTATCCTTTTCCATGTTATACGAAGGAGGACATGTTCCTAATGGGACATGTGTCACCTTCTGCATAATTCCAGTCCTAATATTACATGCGGGCATTATTATAGCCACACACGTATTACACATACAGATATATATGACACGACAGACACTATTACAGATAACTATGACACAGATACTATTACAGATAATTACAGACACTATTATAGATAACTACGACATATAGTAGATCAATTTGTCATCTTCTGCAGTTTTCTATCTTGATTGCATCTTGTCTTCTTGTGCAGGTACAATTAAGACAAAAACCCCATTTCTTCCCCCAACATCTCTCACGGTATCGGTGGCCATGACGAACTTAGACGATGTTAGTCAAATTCCTAACAAGTTCCCCGATTCATAGTGCCCTCCAATATCGACGACACTGACGATGATGAAGACGACGACAAAGAAAATAAAGAAGAGGAAGACAACGATCACCAAGAACAACCACAACCACGGAAGCCCATATACACACAGTTCCAATTGCATGAGAGTAGATCTAGGCTAGAGAACCTGGTCATGCGAATAAGGAAGGAGAAAATCCCTGTGAGAGTCCACGATGTTATTATTAAGGGTAATAGCAAGACTAAAGAGCATCTGATCAAGACTGAATTGGAGTCATTGTTGAATTCCACTTCTATACAAGAACTTCTCGACGCGTCTGGGATTGCCATTGCGAAGCTTCAGGAACTTGAGATTTTTGACTCGGTTCGGATCACTCTCGATTCGGGTCCGCTTGAGTTGCCTGAAACCGCTAATGTCATTGTTGAGGTTGAAGAGAGTAAGAATCCGCTCTCTGGTGAATGCGGCGCTTACACTAAGCCAGCGGTACTTTTTCTTTAGCCTCTTAATTTATACGTGGTTTATTTTGATGGCAACTTTGGTCTGAAAATGGTGATACTAGGGTTCTTTTTACTTGGAATTAACTGACCGGTTAGGAAAAACATTTTAATTTGTATGATGGGAGTTCTATCGTGGTTGGTATGGGCTTGCTGCAAGCTTAGTGGGCGCTCATTCACTAATTGATGATGATACTAGGGTTCTTTTAGACCGGTTAGCAGGCATGATGAAGTATGGATTTTGTGGATGGTATTGATAGAACCTGTGAAATGTGCTTGGATTTACAGAAAAGTAACTATTCAGAAGTGTGAGATAAATAATACTGTTCCGTAATAATACATCAGTGCTACTGCTACGTATTTTAGTAGCTTCATTTTCTTTTTCCCCTTCAGTAATGCATAAAGTTTTAAGCATGTAGTAAAATGAAGTAAGGGACTAAGTTTTACCTTTTTTTGTTGCTCATGTCATGTACACAACGATTTCTAAATAATGCACAGTCGGAAGGGAATGAGTTACACAACTTTTTTTCAAACTTACTTCCTACTTACTATTTTGCGCAATGATATGTGTGATTATAAAAACATCCTTTCATTTGCTGTAGTATGATGATCTCATACAAAGTGTAGGCATTAGGGTGGGGTGCCAAGCTCACTCGTTCATTGGTTACTTTTGGGTGGTGCACTTATGAAAAGTTAATTAGAGTTATAGTGTATGATTTTCATTCTGTTTGGTAGTAAAGGTGCTAAACTGTCATGCATAGCATAACCATGTCCTGGTCTATGAACTTATTGGTGATTTTATAGGTTAGATCTTGGATGCTTGAAGGTTCAGTGAAGTATAAAAACTGGCTTGGTTATGGGGATCTATGGGATGGCTCTTTGGCATATGGCCCCAACCAAACATCTGAGGTAAGTGCTGGCCTGTATTTTCCCAGGTTGAGAGGATTTATAAGTCCTGTGGTGGCACGGGTTTTCTTGCTTTCCCAAGATTGGCTTGAACTCTCCTCATACAAAGAGAGAACTTTGGGTCTCTCTCTTGGCTTAATTTCATCCAAGCATCATGACTTGGCATATAATCTTGGATGGCAAACCTTAACAGATCCCTCTCAGATGGCCTCTAGGTCGATTAGAAGGCAGCTTGGACATGGCCTACTTTCATCTCTTAAGTATACATTTAAGATTGATAGAAGAAATTCATCAGTGAGGCCTACTCGTGGATATGCGTTTGTTGCTCGTAGTAAGATTGGTGGCCTTGCACCTGATCATCACAGCTTGCGGTTTATACGTCAGGTTCACTACTTATTCTTTATTTTACCTTTTGCTTCTCTAAGACCACTATGATAATGTCGTGAATGCTATTCTTGTAGATTCATATATACCACTTCCTAGCACACGCACACACACAAAAGCTTCATAACCATCAATGGGTGTGAGAAGAAAAGTTGCGTCAAAGTTAGATGTAAGAGAAATACTAGCTCTAATAAAAATTAGTAGATAAGTATTGTGATCTGTGAGAATAAAATATTTTTTTAACAATTCCTAAATTTTCTTCCAGGATCTAATGGTTAAAATACATATTGTGTTTTTCATGTTAGTTAAATGTAAATGAGTGCAGAAGTTGAAACCCAAGATTCCTTTTTAAAAGTGCCTGTTTTTGTAAATCAATTTTTGAGAAGCTGCTACCCTCTTACTTATTCTATCACTTGTTTACATTCCAAATTATTTCAAAAGTTATAGGAAATCAATTTCACCAAACACCCTATGATGCCTTAGGCATGTCCATTTATTTTATTCTGCTTATGTTAAAATTAAATTAATAAACAATGTGAATCACATCTTCAAGCCTAACCTTTGATATGCTATATTTGAAAAAAAAACTCATATGGGGCTTTATTCCTGAAATTTTATTTTCAGCAAATTTTTTTTTTTTTTTGAGTTGAAGAGAAATGACTCAAATGAGTTGCAACATGAACAAACTTTAGTCTAAAAAGGGCAAGAAATCAACTTTTTATTTCTCCTCACACGAAGAAGCATTTATGTGTACACTCAGAATGAATTTCTACATCTTTCACATGTAGTCTCAATATACTCATGCACCTCTCTATCTCTCCCCCCCCTCCCCCCCTCTTCCCTGTCCCCTCACATCATGTATACTTGATCCTTCATTTCTTTTTGCTGTAGAAATAATTTATCACCAAAAAATTTAAAACAGGATTTTGATCTTCGTTTTGCTATACCTTTTGGATATTTTAATGCTGCTTTGAATTTTGGGATATCTGGTGGTGTTGTGTTTCCATGGGGAAATGGTTTCTTGAACAAACCATCATCTCTTCCAAAAAGATTCTTCTTGGGTGGTGATATCTCTCCAGTTTGCACGTTGGGAGGCCCAACAACAGTCTCAGGTTTTAAAACAAGAGGAATAGGCCCTACAGAGCCAAGAAGACAAATTAAAGATAAAATTGATGATGAAAATTCAGACTTGTCTGAAAGGGAAGTGATTGGAGGAGACCTTTCTGTTACCGCATTTGCAGACCTTTCTTTTGATCTTCCAATTCGCCTGTTAAGAGAAAATGGAGTTCATGGACACGTTTTTGCAAGTTCTGGAAACATGACAAAATTGACCGAGAATGAGTTCCGGAACTTTTCTGTTATGAACCACAATTCCTGATGTTCCCTGCTGCAATTAAAACAGTTAACAGTCCAATATTCAATCAAATACACTAACAAAACTGGAAAGTATTCTCTGAAAATTGTATTAGAAATATCAGCAAGAAAACTAAGATAGGTTCCAAGCATTCGAGAGGCTCGGTTCTCTCCTCAGAGCAAGGCTCTTTACAAGTTTTTCCACACACCCTCACTCCCCCACTGCTCGCCTATATTATACTCAAAACAGAAAAGATAGGCCACGTGGATCAAATAATCATATATCCTAGTGGTCCCCAACATAACCAACTTATTACTGAAAAGAAATAACAAACTAGAAATGGAAAGGAAATAACAAACAGAATTCAACCAAACCACTTATCTGTAAATTACTTTCTTCCACTACTTCTCCTTGCATATGTAAATCGCACTGTGGGTCTAACAATACCCCCCTCCCAAAGTTTCACCTTGTCCTCAAGGTGGAAGTGGGGAAACTGCTCCAGCATCTTAAAATAATCCTCCCATGTAGCTTCGAATTCCGGAAGATTTTTCCATTGTATTAACACCTCTAGCTCATTAGGTGTACCTTGGTCCCTTACACGAATGTCCAGTAGTTTCTCAGGTTCCACCACCATTTCCATATCCAAAGAAAGTTGTGCAGGCAAGACAGAAGATGAGTAAGTGTCTCCTTTAGCAAGTCTCAGCTGAGACACATGGAAAACAGGATGCACAGTAGAGGTAGGTGGTAATTCCAGCCGGTAGGCTACCTTCCCAACCCGGTGTAAAACCTTGTAAGGGCCATAATATCTAGCTGCCAGCTTCTCATAGCTCCTTTTGGCCAAGGATTTTTGGCGATATGGTCGTAATTTCAGAAACACCCTGTCACCAACCGTAAACTCTGTTGAATGCCGCTTGTGATCTGCATTTTTTTTCATTTTCTGTTGGGCACGGTTGAGCTGCATTTTTAAGTCATCCAATTGAGCATCTCTTTCTTCTAGCAACTGTTCAACAGCCCCCACACTAGCCGTATGCTTCGCATATCGAATTTATTGGGGTGGGTCTCTTCCATACACAATCTTGTAAGGTGTTGATTGTGTGGAACTATGGAAGGAAGTATTATACCAATACTCGGCCCAAGGTAACCATGTCGCCCATTTTCTTGGCTTGTCGGAAGCAAAACACCTTAAGTATGTCTCGAGAGTCCTGTTAACCACCTCGGTTTGCCCATCCGTTTGTGGATGATAAGCCGTACTACGTGTCAAAGTAGTACCCTGCAGCTTGAATAACTCTATCCAAAATTGGCTGAGGAACACTCGGTCTCTGTCTGAGACGATTGACACTGGAATGCCATGAAGTTTCACTATTTCCTGAATAAACAGGGCTGCTACAGATTGAGCAGTGAAAGGATGTTTAAGTCCGAGAAAATGGGCATATTTACTCAATCGGTCTACAACTACCAGTATTGTATCAATACCCCCGGATTTTGGCAATCCTTCTATAAAGTCCATGCTTATGTCTTCCCAAATCTGGTTAGGAATAGGTAAGGGTTGTAATAACCCAGCTGGAGTGGTGGCACTGTATTTGTTTTTTTGACAGACAGTGCATTTACTGACAAACTTGACTATATCCTTATGCATACCTTCCCAATACAATTCAGCAGCAGCTCTCTGATAGGTTTTAGTCTCTCCTGAATGCCCACCAACTAAAGAACCATGGAACTCTTGCATGATCTCTTGCAATAGGGTTGTATGCTTAGGTATAACCAATCTTCCTTTGTAGTATAACCATCCCTCTTGGACTGTGAAACCCTCAGGATGGGAGTTTCCAGACTCAATATCCTCCTTTAGTTTTTGTAGGAGGTTATCATGCGCAATCTCATTTTGGAGAGCAGGCCAGTGTTTCCATTGTGGGAGACTGATTTCCCCTAACTCCATTGAGTTGGGAACTCTAGATAAAGCATCAGCAACATGATTGCTAGTTCCACTTCTATACTGTATCTCAAAACTATATCCCATCAACTTTGTAACCCATTTCTGGTACTCAGAATTTACAATTCTCTGCTCCAAGAGAAATTTTAAACTCTGTTGGTCAGTCTTGACCACGAAATGCCTACCTAGTAGGTAAGTTCGCCATTTTTGTACCGCAAGGACAATGGCCATCAATTCTTTCTCGTAAATAGACTTCAAACGCGCTTTCTGGCCCAAAACCTGACTGAAATAGGCCACAGGTCTCCCATCCTGTACCAGTACTGCTCCCAAACCATAACCGGAAGCATCAGTCTCAATACTAAAAGGTTTGGAGAAATCAGGCATGATTAAGACTGGCAGCTGTGTCATAGCTTGTTTTAAAGTATTCATTGCCATAGTTGCCGCTTCATTCCATGAAAAATTATCTTTCTTGAGCTGTTCTGTCAATGGGTGGGCAATGTGAGCATAATTAGCGACAAACTTCCTATAATATCCCGTCAACCCAAGGAATCCTCTCAATCCTTTAAGATCCTTAGGGAGAGGCCATTCCACCATAGCCTTGATCTTTTCTGGATCAGCTGAAACCCCTTTCCCGGAAATGATGTGCCCTAAATAAGCCACCTCTCTTTTGCCAAATTCACACTTCTTTTTGTTGACAAAAAGATGGTGGTGGTTCAAGAGTTGGAAAACTAACTCAACGTGCTTCTGATGTTCAATCTCATCTGCACTATATATTAGAATATCATCAAAAAACACAAGCACAAATTTTCTCAGATAAGGCCTAAATACCTCATTCATCAATGACTGGAAGGTTGCCGGGGCGTTAGTGAGGCCAAATGGCATGACCAAGAATTCATAATGTCCATCATGGGTTCTGAATGCAGTTTTGGGAATATCCTCTTCTTGGACCCGAATTTGGTGATAACCCGATTTGAGATCAAGTTTTGTGAAAATTTGGGCTCCACGAAGTTCATCCAATAATTCTTCTATAACTGGAATGGGATACTTGTCGAGTACCGTCACCTTATTTAATGCCCTATAATCCACGCAAAATCTCCAAGATCCATCTTTCTTTTTGACTAATAGGACGGGGCTTGAAAACGGGCTAGAGCTAGTTCTGATAATGCCTGATTGCAGCATGTCCTTGATAAGCCTCTCAATCTCATCTTTCTGTATGTGAGGATACCTGTAAGGCCTTACACTAATGGGGCCACTACCTTCTTTAAGCACAATTGCATGTTCCCGTCCTCTGATGGGTGGAAGCCCTTCTGGCATTTCAAAAATGGGCTGATATTGAAGTAATAAGGTTTCTAAAATTTTTGGGTCTTGGTTCTCTTGTGATGCCACATCCTCTAAACTATTCAGCTCCACCATATACCCTTGTCCCTCTTGCCTGAGTGACTTCATCATGGATTTAAGGGATACCTTTGTGATGCTCAAAGCAGGGTCTCCTTGTAAAGCAACCTCCTTCTGCCCTATGGAAAACTTCATAGTTTGGAGCTTCCAATTAGTGTGGGTTACCCCTAGTGTTTCCAACCACTGTATGCCCAGAATAACTTCTGAATTTCCCAATTTTAGGGGCAAAAAATCAGCAATGATCGTTAATCCCTGCAGTTCCAGTTGGACTCCTTTACAAACTCCTTCCCCTTTAATGGCTTCTCCAGCTCCCAAAGTCACACCATAGCTACTAGTTTTGACAACAGGTATCTTTAATTTCTCCACCACTTCGGCTGCAATGAAATTGTGGGTTGCACCCGGATCGATCAAAGTAATCACTCTCTGATCACCGATGGATCCCCATAGTTTCATGGTTTTAGGAGTAGTAAAACCCACCACAGAATTTAAGGAGACCTCAACCCCATTGCCGAATTCCACTAAGGCTTCCTCTTGTTTCCCTTCATCTTCTTCTTCCTCGAGTTCACTGCCCTGTTCATCTGCTCCTTCGTTCAATATGAGCACACTCAACTCCTTGCGCCTACATTGGTGACCATGACCAGGTGCCCACTTGTCATCATATCTATAACACAATCCCCTTTCTCTTTTCTTTTGCATCTCTTGATCGGTCAGCCGGCGAATGCCTCCCGAGCTGTGGTTGGTCATGGTCGACAGCTGATTGGAAATACGGTTGCTGAAAATTCCAGGTGAATTAGTTCTCTGATTTACTGGACTAACGTTTTTGGGTGTTCGGTTGTTCCTTTGGGTCCAACCCAACTTGTCTTCTACCAACTGGGCCAATTCCATAGCCCTATCCAATGTATGAGGCCCAAGTAATCTTAGTTCTACCTTGATTTCGGGCCTTAAACCATTCACGAAGGTTGCAAGAGCTACTTCATCAGATATGTTCATCAGAGGCGCTGCTCGTTCAATGAACCGACGCTGATAATCCTTCACGGAGCCAGTTTGCTCGAGCGCGAGCCATTGCTCATAAAGCGAACCACTCTGGGACGATCGGAATTGGCGGAGGAGCATTCGTTTTAATTCCTCCCATGACCGGAAACCCTGCTTACTTGTTTCCCATTGATACCAGGACAAGGCATCGCCCTCAAAGCTAATTACTGCTGCCTCAAGCCTATCGTCGTCGGTCATGTGGTGGAAGTTGTAGTACCGTTCGGAGCGTAGTATCCAGCCGTCCGGATTATTTCCATCAAAGATTGGCATGTCTAACCTCCGAAATCTAAAATCCTGCCGGATATGGCTTGACCCACCTTGTTCTCCACTGCTCTGGCCCCCTTCACGGTGGTTTCCTGTCATTGGGCTCATGGCCATGGCCTCCTTTTCCTTACTGGTGACAGAGGGAGGGTAGTGCTCTTCCTGTATTTTAAGCATTTGTTCGAGCTTCTGATTGAGCTGTTGTGCTAAGGTATGTAAACCTTCCTTTAATCCTCCAACTTCATTAACGATTCTATTTTGTTCTCCTTGAATTGTTCCTATCACTTCTTCCATCGCTTCCATTCTTTGATTATTATTTTTTGCCATTTTTTTCCCAGTTGAACTGTTCTGATACCACTTTTGTTATGAACCACAATTCATGATGTTCCCTGCTGCAATTAAAACAGTTAACAGTCCAATATTCAATCAAATATACTAACAAAACTGGAAAGTATTCTCTGAAAATTGTATTAGAAATATCAGCAAGAAAACTAAGATAGGTTCCAAGCATTCGAGAGGCTCGGTTCTCTCCTCAGAGCAAGGCTCTTTACAAGTTTTTCCACACACCCTCACTCCCCCACTGCTCGCCTATATTATACTCAAAACAGAAAAGATAGGCCACGTGGATCAAATAATCATATATCCTAGTGGTCCCCAACATAACCAACTTATTACTGAAAAGAAATAACAAACTAGAAATGGAAAGGAAATAACAAACAGAATTCAACCAAACCACTTATCTGTAAATTACTTTCTTCCACTACTTCTCCTTGCATACTTTCTTCCACTACTTCTCGGAGATTCTTTGACTCTTTTCGGACATCTGTTGGGGCTGGGATCGTTGTGCCCACAAAACTCTTCCGCCTAGAGGTTAGTCTTCTAATCTGAATCTTTATGTACGATGATACAAATGAACAGTGTCTTGAATGATAATTTTTATTGAGAATGGATTTTCATGGTTCCTGTGCTGGAAAAAGGCCAGTTCTCAGGAAATATGTTTCACTTTTGTACTACCCAAATATTCCTTATGACCAAGATGTTACTGTTTGTGAGGGAGGAATTGTTATGAATGGACTTCCATAACTGTACCAACCTACCCAATAAAAAAAATGCCATATTTGATCAGTTAAGTGAGAAATAAAATTGTGATGATATAGAACTAAGGATTTTAACATGATATTCTTTCTCCATCCTAGATTGCAAAAGAAAAATTTTGGGAAGCTATTCCATAACAGAATGTTGGTAGCATTTCTGAGATGGTGATGGGAAAAAACAATGAAATTGAGTTAACAATAGGGACACTTTTCTTGAATTATGGATGTGGAAAGACTCATCCGAAGGTTTTTCAAGGTGCTTTCTGTAATACGTGGTCCTCAAGGTGCCTTTCCTCCATTTAATGTTTTATTCTGCAGCTCATACTGTGTGGCCTCTATGAACTTCTCAGGTTCGGTTTTTAACAAATCCTATGAAATGTTATAGAATAGCATCATTTCCTCTTGATGTTTCTGTATAATTGGACGTTTAAATAGGAGCATGCTTCTGTGATTATTTATATGGTTATTGCTTTTTGTTGGACTCCTAAAATTTTCAGAACCATGTCTTTGGTTTTTACCATTATAGTTTTTATTTTTATTTTTTATTTCAGTGCAATTACTACTACACATTGAAGCAGTATGACGGGGACTGTGGGAAGACAGGTTTTCGCTTTAGATTCTCAGCTCCAAGTTAGGATCTGAAAATTCTGTATCAATGTTTTATTGGGCAACTACAAGGTGGCGCAGCAAACTTATCGTTTCAGGTAATCAAGGTGGAATTTTTAGTTGTTTATCTTTATGCTTCTTTGCTGAGCATTTCAGCTTTAGATGGTGTTCCAATTTTTCTTAATTTTCAAAAATTAAACTGGAATTTCAGAAATCATGATATTATAATGGCACAAAATGAAGAAAATAACACTGTCTTTTAGATGATCGAATATGTGGCTGCCTCATCTTTTACACAGAGCCATTAATTCGTCAAAATACCCATATTTGTTTTCTCACATAATCTGATTTGCCAAAGGATTATAGCTCAATCTTGAAATGATCCATTTTCTCAACTCTGATATATAGCTGGATTGCTGGTGTTGAGCATCCTCTTGTAATTTTTGGAGTTGTTTTGTTTTCGCTCACATAAAAAAGCAACAAGTTTTTTTCCTTCAGATTCTTTCACATGTAAAGATCCGTCTCATATTAGTAGAAATATTAATGTTATATATACTAAATTGGATTTGGACTCATAATGGTCCATTTCATAAACTTTTAGAAACTCTTTTCAGAACGAAAATTACATAAACAAAACTAGGAAGGAAGGGAAATGAACAAGACTTATATATTCATGCAAAGTGGCTATTACATTTTTTAAGCATTCAACTTGAGATAATCCAATTCAAATGCCCAAATTTTATTGGTCCATGCATTTGTCAGTCTCATATATCTAGAATTGTAAGTCGCATTCCTATCATTTCTACCAATTACTTTGGACATATAAGCTTTGGGATGAATCCTCATTTGCAATGTATAGCATTACTGGAGGTTAAATGATACTAGAATCTGTGGACAACGATGAGATTGTTCTGGTGGGTCGTACGTGCTGCTTAACAATTGGACAATGTGATCAGAATGTTAAAATTCATTAACCTAATCCAATTATGTAATAAATTATGTTTTAACTTTTGACCATCTATATATAGATCAGTTTAAAAATCTCATCTCAAGGAGCTTCTCTTACAGGGACAAAAAATGACATTCTGCTTCCCCCCTCCTGCTAGATCTCTGCTTTTTCTTTGGTGATCCTAAGCTGGGAATATCGGTACTTGGATGTTTGAAGGAAAATAATATTGTAACTTTTGTCAAATAAGCCAACAACTCATTGCGGGACTAGACACGAAAAAATTGATTGAAAGGAGACAAAATATACCTTTACCAATAAAGAGAATTTTTTCTTTTTATATTATTCCTTGTACAATTTGTAATGTAGTATTACGATGTATAATCAATAACTTAATAAAGATTATGTCAAAAAAAAAAAAAAAACTTAATAAAGATCTCAACATGAGCAAAAGAACAAATTTTCTTACGTATGGATAAGTAACGTGATGATGCATAGTGGGGTATATGCTGTATGAGACTGTAATGCATATGAGGATTATTGTATGTGTTGGTATTTGCATATAAAGGAGGAATGCTAACTGCCTAATTGTACATAAATTTGTACTCATTTTTACACTTATTTTAAATATATTAGGGTTTAATATTCCACAAGTCCTTTAGTTTTATAAAATGTACATCTTAATCCCTTTTCTTTTAAATGTTGTACTCTAGGTCCCTTAGTTTTTTAAAAGATACACTTAAGTAAAATTTTCTTAAAAAATCAATTATTAGCAAATGGTTCTCATGCAATTTTTTTATAGGGGTAATTTGAAATTTTAATTTTTTAATTAAATGAATTTAAAAAATAATAACCAGTTTTTTGATATAAAAAAATGACAAAACAATGGACAGATTTTTAATTAATTTTTTCTTGTCTCATAGTTTATTTATTTTATTTATAAAAAAATTAGCAAAAAAAATTAAAATTTTAAAATTATTCCTTTAAAAAGTCACATGAGTCATGTGTTAAGAAATTAATTTTTTTTTTTTGAAAGTTGAATTTAGGTGTATGTTTTGAAAAGCTAGGGACCTAAAATGTACTTCTTAAAAAAAAGTGTTAAATTGTACTTTTTGTAAAAGTAAGAGACTTGTAGAATACAAAATCATTATACTTGTGACATATATCAATAGCATAAGTAATTATTTCTCTAATTTCCAATAATTACTATATTTGGCACAATATAAAAAATCTGGGTACAAAATGAGTAATATTATAGCATGTTTGGCTCATTATATCAAATTAGTTAAGTATAATTATATTAAATTGAATTATATTATAATTGGTTTGTACAGTGTTTGATGATAAACTGTATAATATAGTTAGATAAAATTAATTATTTATATTTTAATAAAATAATTTATATTTAAACTGAATTTTTATTAAAAAAAATTATTTAAATTAATATTTAATTTATTTTTATATTTTATTACATTTTTAAAAATAAAAATATAATTTTTAATTTGAGATAATTAAAAATTAAGACACATAATTTTAAAATTAAAAATTTAGATAAATTAAATTCTCCTAGTATAATTTAAATTCTCATACAAATTTTCTTTTATAATTATATTATTTTTATATTATACATGATTTCGCAACCAAATATAAATTATACGTTCACATATAAATATTTAACGCTGTATATCAACATGCTATTAGCATCTATATAAAGACATATATCCTCTTTCTCAAATTTGGACACGGATCCGCATTAATAGGATCACGTATTTCCATGCATGGAAAGATAAAAAGGAAATACAATTACATCAAAGGAAAACAGAAGTCCTCTTGGGGTTGACTTTAAAATTTGGAGTCGCATAATCTTTTGGACCAATCTGTATTTTAATAGTTTTCGCAGGCTTAACTATAAAAAAAAACAAAAAACTAAGGTTGCGTTAGGCTTTTTTTTTCAAAGAAAAATAGCCCCCTTCAAGTTAGGACCACAATTACACTCTCTAAATCATCAAAATTATCAGAGTTTTGCCTTACTTACTCATGTAAAGATTATGCGTAATTGTGTACTTTTGTACAATAATATAAATAAAAATTTCTTTTATTTTAATAATTTATTAGATATATACAACGTCTACCAAGTATATAATTAGTCCTATATCTAACTGGAGATCATTAAGACGACCCTTTCATTTCATCTTCTTAAAGATGGAGTCATCCTAACTTCCTAAAGATGGAGTCATCCTAACTTCCTAAAGATGGAGTCATCCTAAATATATAATATATAGATATAAAGAGAATTAGCTTAGCTAGCTTTACTAAGAAATGATTTGCTCCAATCTTTTTGAATCATAAAATTGCATTTTGAGGTTTTTTCTTAAATCAAGGTCATAAGGTCTTATTAAACTGTTGAGTCATAATTGTAAGTTCGTTCACTACTATAATATAAGCAATATAGGACGGCTTCAAATTTAGAGTGAGAAATAAATAGGACGGTCTCAAGTATATGGCCGTCCTATAAGAAATATAGGATGGCTATTACGGAAAAAATTAGGCGGAACTTTATAGGACGGCTATTAGCCGTCTTAAAAAAAATTCTTTTAGGGCGGTCAATAACCGTCCTATAAAATTCTTATAGGACGGTTACTGACCGCACTATATAGTTTCAATAAAAAAAAAAAAAAAAAAAAACACACACACACAAATTCTTATAGGGCGGTCAGTAACCGTCCTATAAAATTCTTTTAGGACGGTTACTGACCGCCCTATAAGAATTTGTGTTTTTTTTTTTTTTTTTTTTTTTGTTCGTCCTAAAAGAATTTATAAGAACGAGTGTAATTTTTTTTACTTATATATCTTTCTCCTCTCGCAAGTGAACTTAACTCATTTTAAGTTAAAAAAATTTCAATCTCTCATCCTCCTTCCTCTCCTCCTCTTTCTGACCACTCCTTCCTCTCTTCCTCTTTCTCACCAGGATACTCATCCTTATCCCCATCCACTTATTATTTATTTTATTCTCCACTTTGGGTTGATATTTGTATTTTGCTCGACTTTAATAATTATTTTTTTCTTTAAATAGTTGGAGATTTGATTTCTTTGTTTCCTTTTGCTCACTCTGATCATTCTCATTTCTTGATTTTCGTTTGCCATTTTTTCGCCCATCTTTGGCCATTTTCTTTGCATTTCTGTTATGAGAGTATTAATGATATTTGGCTTGTTAGTTTTTTATTGTGAATCTATGGGTTAAATTTTGATTATCAAGTTGAGTCCTAAAAAGAAAGAGGGAATTGAAAAACTAAAGCGGGAAAAGAAAAATTGAAAGCCGCGCCAATTTTTTTTGAACCATATATATGTATATGTGATGTAAATTATGGATACTTTTGGAATGAAATTTATTTTGAAATCGTATTTCTAGAATAAAATTAATTTATACATGTTATATATAAATTTCAGTACTGAACGAACACAGAAAAAAAAAAAAAAAAAAAAAAAAAAAAAACACACACAAATTCTAATAGGGCGGTCAGTAACCGTCCTATAAAATTCTTTTAGGACGGTTATTGACCGCCCTATAAGAATTTGTGTGGCCGTCCTATAAAATTTTTTTATAAGACGCTCCGCAAACGTCCTATTTTTTTCGATTCTTTTAGGACGGGACTTTATAGGACGGCCACTGGCCATCCTATAAGACTTATATGACGGCCAGTGACCGTCCTATAAAGCTAAATTTGTAGTAGTGGTTGAACTCGTAGTTATGAACTATAGTGAATAATTTCATATCACTGGAAGTAAATTTAGGCTCATTGTACACATAATAATCGACCCTAATTCGTAAGTTCCTTCATTTTTTTAATAACATGTCAGACAGAAAAAAATCATCTTATTTATTGCGTAAAGATATCAAGAATGGTTAATTTACTTGAAGATTTTTTCGGAATATTATGATTCTTCAGAATTAATCCTTTATAATTTTAAAGGAAAATGAATCAACAATTATTAAAGAAAATAGACAGTCTTGGTGGAGTTTGTCTTATCTTTAAAAAATAATTAAAACAAATAAACTATATAATAACTTAAGAAAAGAGCGCATGAGCCACAAGAGAGAAGATAAATTATTTGATTTGTTTAGGCTTCTTGGTTAAGTGACACCGACCTCACTACCTAGTGCAATTAGCCTAACTGCCAGAGAAACAAGTTCTGTTGATGTTGAATCCAATTCTTCAAACGTTTCGTCTCGAAAATTAATCAAATCTGTACAAATTTTTTTTTAACATATGTGAATAAATGTGTTCAACGTTTGTTTTTACAATTAATTTTCTCATACAAAATATAAAGTTATATAAATGTCAATATTATAACTCAAAATGTACAGTTCTTGGGTCAAATATATAATCAAAATATTATAAAATATGCTTATGTTTAACATTTGTCAAAATTTTACCAGTAAAAGAGGTAATTTTTTGCCATTTAAACGTTAACCCCTTCCCTGTTTGTTGTAGAGGAAGATAATTATTCTCATCCTCCACCCATTTTTTCTTTTTTTTTTTTACCTTTTCTTTTCCCTAAGCAACTGATGTTAATTATATTATTTATGAATTGAAAGATGGAATTTCTTGGACGGCTTACAGATAACTCTCAGGAAATCCGTGATGGATCCGATTGATGAAATTATGTAGAGACTTTAGTGGTTGCATGTCGTATAAGATTTGATCATGCTGTAAACCCAATTAATGCTTAAATTGAAAATACACGTGTGCAGAATATTGACCTGCTCTAGATTAATACAAAAATATTTTTTATTATAATTTAATATATTTATTAATTTACATGGTACAATTTAAATGATATAATTTAATTTATCTTCTATTAATAAAGGGTTCTACAATCATTTTTTATCGCACATCTCCAATTTTACATTTAATTAATGACTGACATGTTATTTAATGCATATCACAATTTAATTTATATATACTTTACGTTAATAATATTATTGTATATAACATAAACCCCTCATTCTTCATTAATCATCACCAATCCTTACTACAAAGTTTTTTTTTAATTGAAAATTTATTGAATTAATGTGATAAATATTTATATATAGGTAGCTTTAAAAATAACATTTAATTGAGTCCGTAGCAATATTCAAATAGTATTTAGATATGGTTAAAAAAAAAAGGAAAAAAATAAAAATAAAAATAACATTTCTTAAAATTTATAACAATAAAAATAATATCATTTGTGTTCAAATAATATATTTTTATTATTAAAAAAAGACTGTTACATCATTTTTTTTTTGAAAATTGTCTAATTAAGTGTCGTTCAAGTTGAACTGTGATAATTTAGATCATTTCAATATTGAACGTCGTTCAATTAAATATTGTTCAATATTATTAGATGCTATTTTTGTTATTATAAATTTTAAAAGTGTTATTTTTAATAATTAAAAAAAAGAAAAAAGAGAGAGTGAGAGTTGGGAATCATGAGATTAGTCAAGATTGCTCGATTAATTTGTACTATGTCTTGTATTAATTAGGTACTAAGCTCCTACATTGATTGATCAAAATTGGACAACATTAAGAAGAAATAAAGCCCTAGCCCATGGCCTTAGAGTTGAAAGAATATGGTTGACTTAAAAATAAACGACAATTTCAATTTCAATAAAAATAAATAAATAAACGACAATATTCTCTGTGCATAAATTATATAGGAAGAGACAAATTAATCCACATATATATGATTCTCTACGTACAGTGGCAAATTTTCTAATAAAACTGTGATGGAGAGTGTCAGGCCAGCACGTTTAAATGAAAATTGGACAAAGTAATAAAATTGATAATAAGTGATGATATATATGCTTTCCCTCTTTACACATGCTTAATTATGTGTTCATATTTTTACGTAATTTTTTAACATAACACTAGTCACTTTTGGTTCGCACAGTAAAAGAATAATAATAATAAAAAATTAAATATAAAAAAAATATATTATTATTACTATATTTAGTTTGTCTATTAAAATAAAAAAATAAATACACCTTATATTATCATAATATTTTTATATTCAGTAAAACTTAAATATGTCATTTAAGTGTTATTTCCTCCTTTTAAATTATAATATTATTAAAAATTATTATTATTTTAAATAATTATTACTTAAAAATCTTACTTAATCGAAAATATTAATTGAAAAAGCTTGCCCAAAAATATTTATTTATTAATTAAAATAAAATTTTGAAAAATTTCAAAATAATTAATTATTCAAGACTGTTATAATATATACAATCTATAACATCATTGTATAAATGTCTGTCATTTAATGAGAAATCCTTTTTCCAGCTAAAAAAATAAAAAAAATTCGACACCAGCTAGAAAGCAAAGGGTAGTTGAAGGATAATTGATTATCTATTTTAGAAATCCTTTTTCCATAGTGCAAGCGAAGGAAAGACTTTTCCGTGTATTTTAGGAAACATATTCCAATTCTTATTTATTTCATGCTCAACCAATCATGATAATTTAATTTGTAATACTCTTTTCATTTCTACTTTCATTCATTCCAACCAAACAACACTTCAATTTTTCAATAAACACTAAAAAAAATATTCAATATAAACTCAGAATGAAAAAAAAAGAAGAAGAAAGTATTACATTAATTTTTTGTGCTTTTAAATAATTTATTTATTTTTTACAATCTTTTAGACTTCTTCATTTAAAAACAATTAGGAATTTTTTTCATTTCAAATTAGTTATTTATTTTATTTTAAAATTTATTTTACCTTTTTTTTTTTTTTTTTTAAATTTCTAGTTTATTTATAAAAAATCATTTGTAATTGATTGAAATTTAAAAAAAAAAAATCAAAAATATCACTCATAAAACTTATAATAATAAAATTAGCACTCCAATAACATTGAACGTTTAACACTGAACGGATCTAAATTACAACAATTTAATTTAAACGACATTCAAAGAAAAATAATGTCAAAGTCATTTTTTTAATTATAAAAATATATGATTTGATTATAAGAGGTGCTATTTTTATTATTATAAATTTTGAGGATGATATTTTTGTTTTTTTAGGGGAAAAGAAAATTTTATGTGTATAATCAAGATAAATTATTAAACTATATTTTCTTGAATTACTAAGACTTATAAAAATTTTACCTCTTAATTATTCTCTTTCTAATATCTGTCTATCGGTCTATATACTTTTTTATACGAGTATGCTGTCTTTTCTACTCGCCAGTCACGAGCAGGAGAGCATCTAACTTTTTTTTATATCTCTTTTTATATTAAACCCACAAGATTCTTGTTCCACACAGGCCAGTGCTACCAGTCAGCAGTGGGAAAACAAATTTAATTAATTAGTTACAAAAATTGACTAGTTAGCAACATTTTTAGAATAGTCTTCAAGAAAATTGATTTTATCTCATGAAGTGTTATTTTACATATCAATTAATTAGAAACTGTTTGAAAGTGACCTATTGTTATATACTCTTCCAACGTATAGTGTATCGTTTTAGTTTAGAAAACTCTATTTATTTTAAGTTAAAATAAGTTAAAAAAATAATAAAAATAATATCTCTTAAAATTTGTAATAATAAAAATAGCATATTTTATATTCAAATCATATATTTTTAAAATTAAAAAAATTAATTTTTACATCATTTTTTCTTTAAGAATTTGTCCAATTGAACGCCGTTTAAATTAAATGAGACAATTTAATTCCGTTTAATATTATTGTGTACTAATTTTATTATTATAAATTTTAAGAAAATTATTTTTGATAATTTTTCAAATAAGTTCTCAATTAATGTAGCAAGATTTAAGTAATTAAAACAATTGGAGCCACTTTTATGCCCAAATATCTTCTGTAACCTGAGTGGAGAACTTGAGATGAAAAAAATTGCTCTTTTAGTGTAGTTTATTGCTCTTCCGTTTTATATATAACCCATTTGTTTTACTTATTTCATTTCTAAACCCCTCCAAAAATTGAGTATATGTTCAATTCTTTTAATGACTATTTTATGCACGTAAATGGCTTATTGCTTATTAAAAAAACACATAAATGCAAATATGTTAATTAGTTTTGTAAATTTTTAATTAGTTTAGTCAATATATAGTACTAGTATATCAATTAATATCACACCAATATTGACCCTAAAAAATGAGTATATATATATATATATATATATATATATATATATGCTAAGATTATTCTCATGCATGCAAGTCTTGCAGTTTAATATTTTTTAAAAAGTAGAGAGAGAGAGAGAGAGAGAGAGAGAGAGATATGAGAGAGGGGTTTAAAGTATATGTGAATATCCATTTTGAAGTTTACAAGTTGTGAGTCAATTAATTATCTGTAGCAAGTTCTCAACTGCTTCAGCTTACCTTATTGATACTAGCTGTTGGGATCTGTCTCTTAGATGATTATAACATCAGGGATCAATATCATCATTTCCAGGAAACAAATTAAGATCTATGATGCCAAAATCTCAACTCTACTTGTTGTACTCGTCCTTGATCATCAAATTGGAATTTGGAAATAGAACAAGATCAGGTTAGTTATTAAATTAGAAAAATGGAGAAAGAAACTGGAGAGAGGTCAGAAATGTACAAAACAAACCCTAATTATGAAGATGTAATAAATGAGGAGGATAGAGACTGCCAGACAAGTAACAGCACAGTAGAATTAGAGAATCAAAGAAAATTAGGAGGAGGAGGAGGAGGAGCTAATACTAATTCAGGTGGATCTGTAAGGCAATATGTTCGATCGAAGACGCCGAGGCTTCGATGGACTCCTGAGCTCCATCTTTGCTTTGTTCGTGCAATTGAGAGATTAGGAGGCCAAGATAGTAAGTCTATTTATGAATTTGTTGCACCAGTGTTAATTAATTAAAGTTTCTTTGAGTATTATATATGTATCATGTGTTTAACTATATATACATGATATATATTTACTGGGTGTAGGAGCAACACCTAAATTGGTTCTTCAACTCATGGATATAAAGGGGCTTAGCATAGCTCATGTCAAAAGTCATCTTCAGGTAATTTCATTATCTTATTGTTCTTCATTAAGATTCATGAGTATATATATAATATAATTAATAAAACCCAATTTTCATCTCTGATTTCCCCCTCCCCCTCCTTTTATATGTCTATTTTTTATTTGACTAGATGTACAGGAGCAAGAAAATTGAAGACCCAAATCAAGGTAATTAAAACTATATCATAGCCATCATGCAATTAGCTAGAGAACACACACGTGTATGTTATTTTGAGGTGTAATTTGTGTCTTTATCATCATATATAATAATTAATCTAATTTTGTTTTGATGATCGTCTGATCAGAGCAAGGGTTTTTCACAGAAGATGTTGTAGATCATCATATTTACAATCTAAGCCAAATTCCCATGCTGCAAAGGTTTCAACAATCAATGGCCTAATTCTAGTACTTCTATAAGGTAAGAACTAGTACATGCAGTTTTTAAGTGTTAATTAATTTGTTTTATACTATATATAATAATAAATGTCATACTAAATAATTTCTCTTGTTAATTTTCTTGAAGATTTGGTCATGATCATGATTCTTTGAGAGACCGTCATGACCACCAGATTTATACTAGTACCTACAAACATGGACTCTACACTTCAGACTTTGGGCGTCAGGATCATCATGAGTTGATTATAAATAATATTAATAGACCGACTTCTACAGCACATTACAAAAATGTTTTACATTTAAACAGCTTTTCATCGGCCAAGTTTGATCATTTCTTTCACAAACCATTACAAAGTCAAATTGGAAATAGCTCGATGGAAGCCAATCTACCCAAAATTAAATCATGTGAGAGAGCAACAGATGATCATCATCAAGCACCAATTAACTCTACTTGTTCTCTTTCTTCAAGTTGGAGTACTAGATCAGTAATTCAACAAGGCCAAATTAATGCACTCAAAAGGAAAGCTAATTTTGATCCTAGTTGGGATTGTATTACTAGACTTAGATTTGAATTTGTCCCTGAAAATAACACCTCAAGATCATGATGATAAAATATTTTTGAAGGGACAGAAGAGAAATGATGATGATGAAGTCGATAATAGTTTGTCTCTTTCTTTGTCTTCATCTTCAAAACTAAGCTGTAAGTTGAAAAAAGGAAATGGTCAAGAGAGGAAGAATAATCTTGAGAGAACTAATGTCAATATGGCAGCAAGTACTCTGGATCTGACTTTATGAATGTATATGCTTGAGACAATTAATATATTCTAAGTGAGATCTTGAGGTACTTGTTGATCAGTATATATTTGATCATGTGTACTGTCTTGTAATACATAAGGTAAATGATCATCATCACCTTTTGTTCCTTTTTTTGTTGTTTTTTTAAGCTTTATTTTGTTGAATACCAAGAAATTAAACATATGCATGCACTTTTGCTCTTTTGTTGCTTTTGCATAGTTTTGAGAGTTTCGGATATATATATATATATATAGACACACACACATGTAAAAACAGCAGGTAAGTTAAGCTTTGTTTGGTATCTATCCTAACAAAAGAAAAGATCGTCTACATTTGATTAAAAATTGTATTTCTTGATCTGCTCAAATAATCACAAATTTTTTTATTTTTGAAATTAACTTCTTAGCAAAAAAGAAAAGTACTCTGACACTTTGTTACTAGAGCCCATGCAAGCTTATGTTACTATTTTTCGCTTTTAAAATTTATTACAGCACTTTCCAACTAGTATCAAATTTGAATTTGTTTCTATTGGATATTTGGATTAATTAAATGACTTGAGCTGCAAATACCAAGAGAAGTATTGCTTTTATTTTTCGTTTAAAGCACTTAAGTTTTCCAATTATTTTTTAAATACTTATAATTTATTTATTTTGATAAAGTGTAGTCACATAAAATATTTTTCTTTTAAAATAATAAATTAAACACTCACATTTCTATTTATATCGGACAAAATTTGAATCACATCCTCCTAGTGCTCACTTGGAGCATATGTGAGTACATTACAAGACAATTAACATGTTACCCTAAAAAATTAAACATGTAAAATCCTTTTTGTGAGAACGACAAAATCTTTCTCTCTCTCTCTCTATTTAATCTTGACTCTACTATCAAAGAAAGCAATTTCTCTATTTTCAATATTATTTTGCAAAATGACAATATATAATTAGTATATGTATAAATGTATGTGCAAATTTTTTAGCATTCTTCAATGATTCACCATCCAAAACAGCCTTATAAGTTTTTTTTTTTTTTTTACAAATATGACTATCAAATTTCTCTTTAAAGACTATAGCTAGTTCTCTTTGCCTCAAGTCAAATATATTAATTGAACGGCATACAATAAGAACCTTGATGGTTTATAGAATACCACATAACGTACACAAAGTCTCAATAATAGTAGCGGCATTGTGAAAATTGTATCATATATATTCATATTATTTTGTCTTAATTGTTACATTAAAAAAATTGATAAGCTTTTTTTTTTCTTATTCATTACTACAAAAATCATCTTTTGGGATAGCTGTCCTTAAAAGTCACATGGGATGACTGTTTTTTTGTTTGTAATCATCCTGTATGTGAGTGTTTCAAAACATATGATCTTTTGGAACGATTAATAATCATCCCTAAAAGTAAAATACAATCATTCCTAAAAGATAAACAATCGTTCAAAAAAAGTTTTGGGACGATTATAGTTTAATTGTCCCAATTTTTTTTTGGGAAAATAACAAAACTAACACCCCCAAAAATTATAATAACAAAACTAGCACCCCTGTGTTCAATTAAAATTGAACGACGATAATTTGGACTCGTTCAATATTGAACGTTCAATATTATCCGTTCAATTAGAATTGAATGACGATAATTAGACCTATTTAATATTGAACGTTCAATATTTTACGTTCAAATTGAATATTGAACGTTCAATATTAAACGTTCAATTCTAATTGAACACAAGGGGGTGCTAGTTTTGTTATTATAATTTTTAGGGGATGCTATTTTTGGTAATTTCCCTTTTTTTTTTAAATGTCACAACAATGTAGAAAAGAAGAATGTAATATTTGGTTTTGAATATTTCACTCAATTGTATTGCTTTGTACAGATTATATGAATTTATAATAGAAATAAAATGACAGAAAAAAATATTAATTAAATACAATGATTTCTATCATATTGGGAATGATCTCTACCATATTAACATTTTAATTACTTTCCTATCTCAAAATGAATCTCAACACTCCCCCTTAAGTTGGTGCATACATGTCCCACATGCCCAACTTGTCTCAAAACTTTAAGAACACTCGATTTGAGACTGCTTTGGTGAGAATGTCAGCTAATTGATCTTCTGAATGAATTTTTGGTAATTCCACAATCTTTCCATCCAATTTTTCCTTGATAAAAAATCTGTCTACCTCGATGTGCTTTGTACGGTCATGTTGAACTGGATTATGTGCAATATCACAAGCTGCTTTATTATCATAAAATATTTGGATAGGTTGTTTAGAAGGCAAACCCAAATCTTGTAAGAGTAGTCTTAGCCATAGTGTCTCACAAAGTATATTTGCTGAACTTCTAAATTCAGCTTCTGCACTTGAGCGAGCTACAACATTTTGTTTCTTGTTTCTCCATGTCACAAGATTACCTCTTACAAAGGTGAAGTAGCCAGAAGTAGATCGCCTGTCACCCTTATCACCAGCCCAATCAGCATCAGTATATGCTTTTATACTTTGATAGTTTGTATTTTTAGTGAATAATACTCTTTTTTCAGGAGCAGATTTTAGATATCTCAAAATGCGAATAACTGCATTCATATGTTGTTTTTCAAGATTATGCATAAATTGACTGACAATACTTAAAGCATAAGCCAAATCTGGTCTAGTATGAGATAAGTACATCAACCTCCCAACAAGTCTTTGGTATCTTTCTTTGTTAACTGGTACCTGGTTGGATTGAACACATAATTTTAAACCTTCTTCTACTGGTGTATCAACTGGTTGACACGCTGATATACCAGTCTCTTGTAGTAGATTTAAGGCATATTTTCTTTGAGATAAAAAGATTTCATCCTTTGATCGAGAAACCTCGATCCCAAGAAAATACCTTAAGAACCCAAGGTCTTTTATTTCAAATTCTTTAGACAAATAACTTTGAAGAACTTTTCTTTCTTCAGGATCATTTCCTGTTACGATCATATCATCTACATATACAATAAGTATAGTGATCTTACCATGCTGTTTCTTTAGAAATAAAGTATGGTCTGAATTGCTCTGCTGATAGCCAAATTTTTTCATAGACTTTGTGAACCTGCCAAACCATGCTCTTGGAGATTGCTTTAATCCATACAGTGATTTTTTTAATCTGCACACTTTTCTATTATAAATTTCTGACATCATACTTCCTAGTGGAAGATCCATGTAGACTTTTTTAGATAAATCTCCATGTAGAAAAGCATTCTTTACGTCGAACTGATTTAATGGCCAATCTAGATTTGCAGCTAGGGATAATATGACTCAAATTGTGTTCATTTTTGCTACAGGTGCAAAAGTCTCTGTCTAGTCAATCCCATATGTTTGAGTGTATCCTTTTGCCACTAATCTTGCTTTATAACATTCAATTGTACCATCTGCTCGGTACTTCACTGTAAAAATCCATCGACATCCAACAACTTTCTTTGTTGGTTGGCGATCAACAAGTTCCCAAGTCTTGTTCATTTGTAAGGATCTCAACTCCTCATTCATAGCAACTTTCTAGTTTGGGTCAACTAAAGCTTCCTGCACACTATTAGGAATAGATACAACAGATAATTGATTCACAAATGACATGTTTGATTTTGACAAACGATGGTTAGACACATAGTGACTCATGGGATATTTTACTTTACTAGAAAGTTCGGGTTCATATGTGGGTTTAGGAATACCTCTTGTGTTACGTTGTGGTAATTGTCTTCTGTTTGGCTCAAGAACAACTTCAGTAAACGATTGGTGTGATATATCGACAGGAGGTGGAGCCATACTATCCAATGACTCAATTTTAGGCTGAGAAGTACTTTGTTCGTCAATGGGATGTTCATCACTTATTTCTTCAATTATTTGGTTCTCATTGACATTTTGATCTAATGTCGTACCACTTGAATCTAATTCATATATTGTTTGGTTTGGTTCGGTTTGTGAGTCATCAATAGTGTAATCCAATGCTATGCCACTTACATCTAAGTTACTCACATTTTGGTTTTCACTTCCATCATAATCGAGAGTTTGAATTTCCTTCTGGTACTCCCCCTGAAATTCAGCTTCAGAAAAGTACATTGTATCTTCATGAAAAACAACATCCATTGTGACAAACAATTTTCGAGATGGGGGATGGTAACATCGATATCCTTTTTTATGACTAGCATACTCAACAAAAACACATCACAATGCTTGAGGAGTTAGTTTTGTGCTTTGATGTTTGTGGAGGTGTACAAACACCACACAACCAAAGATACAAGGGGGTAAATTGGAGACAGTTGGGGCAACAACTGCATCTATTAGGAATTGGAATGGTGTTTTGAAATTGATGGTACTGGAGGGGACCCTATTAATTAAATAGGTTGCAGAAGTGAGTGCTTCACCCCAATAAGACAATGGCATATGGGCTTCAATTAATAAAGCTTGGACCATGACCAACAAGTGTCTATTCTTGCGCTCTGTCACCCCATTTTGTTGCGGTGTGTAAGAGCAAGTTGTGTGATGAATCATTCCTTATGTCTCCAAAAATTGTTGAAGCTCAATACTCTGGTATTCTCCACCATTGTCACTCCGAAGAACTTGAATCTTTGCACGATATTGAGTTTCAATTATTTTATGGAACCTTTGAAATAACGAATTCACTTCACTCTTAGATTTCATCAAGCATAGCCATGTCATCATTGTACAATCATCAATAAACGTTACAAACCACCGTGCCCCACTCAAAGTAGTAACTTTAGATGGACCTCAGACATCAGAGTAAATAGTCATAAAAGATAGTGAACTTTTGTTCAATCGTAATGGAAATGAAGCACGATAACTTCGTGCAAGTTCACAAACATCGCAGTGGAAGCTCGAAACATCAACTGCTAAAAATAAACTAGGAAATAACCTTTTTAGATAACCAAAGGAAGCATATCCAAAACGGCGATGCCACAACCATATTTCTTTTCTCTTTTTTTCTTCAGAACTAACAACTGCCAATGTTTGTTGTGAGCTTTCAATACTTGTTGAGTCCAAATCTAAGTAATATAGCTGCCCCCATCGAGTACCATAGCCAATTGTTTTTCTGGTGTTGATGTTCTTAAACACACAATAATCAGGCCAAAAAATTACAATACAAGATAAGGTAGTGGTTATTTGAGAAACAGATAAAAGGTTATAATCTAAAGATGGAGCAACTAAAACAGACTCTAATTTTAATGTATTAGTCAGAGTTAAAGAGTCATCTCCAATGATTGAGGTTGAAGTACTATTTGCAACAGAGACAAAATGTTTGGTAGAGGGTCGAAGTGATGAAACATGTCTAGCATCATTTGTCATGTGATCTGTTGCACCCGAATCAATTATCCATGTATTATTCAAAACAGAGGTAGAACTATTTAAAGCCTTACCAATATTATTCGTAGATATTACCAATGTCGAAGCTTGGTCAATGATTTCATTTGCTGGCTTGGTTTGAATAGTCAGAACAAATCTGATTCCTGAGGATTCAATGTGGTTACTCATTTTCTCTCTCTGTTTTTTTTTTTTTTTTATATCAGGAAGTAAAATCCTTGTTTTTTTAAGCAGCAAACAAAATCCCTTTTTTTTTTTTTTTTGGATTTCTTGTCTTTTCTTTTGTTTTTTTTTTTAAAGGAATACTTTAGCTTATAAGGAAAGAAAAGGAGGAATAAAAAAGAAACAAATCACCAGATCGACGCTGGAGAGGACGTTGGGCACCACGACGACGCTAGTCGGGAGGTCGGAGGGGAGCGACGGTGCTGGCGCAGCTTGTTGGTGCGGTGCTGGTTTTCGGCGAGAGCTGTGAGGGCGCGGTGCTCGTTTTCGGCGAGAGTTGTGAGCGGCACAGTGGGTTTCGGCGGGTTGATCTGTTGGTGAGTGTAGGTGGTTTCGGGTTTTGTGGGCTGTCGGCAAGGGAAGGGTGGATGGCAGAATGATGGGTTTCAGGTTTTTTTTTTGATTTGTGGGTGGCTGGGTACGTGGTTGGTGATGTTTTTTGTTGTAGTGGTGTTTGGGTGGTGGGCGATATTTTCGGCGACTATGAGGATTTGTTGGTTCTGTGGATTTGGTGATTTGGGTGTATTGGGTGGACAATTTTGGGATTGAATGGTGGCTGTGGTTGCAAGTGGGCGGCAACTGGGGTTGATGGTTTGGTTTTTTTTTAATTTATTTATTTACAGAACCTTAATCGGCTCTGATACCATGTAAAAAAGAAGAATGTAATATTTGGTTTTGAATATTTCACTCAATTGTATTGCTTTGTACAGATTACATGAATTTATAATAGAAATAAAACGATAGAAAAGAATATTAATTAAATACAATAATTTCTACCATATTGGGAATGATCTCTATCATATTAACATTTTAATTACTTTCCTATCTCAAAATGAATCTCAACAAACAATATGCATTTAATTAGCATAAACCATTAGGAATCATTTGAAGTAATAAATATTGATAGATTCGGGTGAAGATGACTATTTTTTTTAATTGACTCAATATTTAGTATAGTGTTGCATTGTGTAAGGTTTATTTTGTATTGGCAATTTTCGTGGACAAAATGTTTGATTGTAATCTAGAGTAAGAGTTCACCATTTAATCAGACGATACATGATGATGGAGTCACCAAGCTTGCAATGCCCATATGACAGGTAAAATATTCTATCATGCATACATCTTCACACAATTGTGCACTACACTTAGTATGGATCGTAACGAAAAATAAATTGTGCACATGTTGGTCGATCGATCGAGTGTATAGTTCGATCGATCGAGTTATAGATCAATCGAGCGTGAAACGACTTCGATCTAGGTGCTCTCAGGTTGAACTAGATCGATCGAGAAAATTGATCGATCGATCTAGTCATGCGTTGATCGATCGATCGAGGAGGTCTTCGATCGATCGAGGCATGTGCGATCAATCTAACTGCTCTCGGGTTTGAAATTGCATGGTTAGATCGATCGAAGTTTTTGGATCGATCGATCGAGGCTTTGGATCGATCGATCAAGATTTGGTTAGATCGATCGAGTCTCTTTTTCAGTTCTTCTACAACTCTTTTTAATTTAACACATATGTTACTTTTACCAATTTGACTCATTTAATATTAAATGCAAAATTCTTATATGAGTAGAATTGTTGTGAAAGTTGGAATCCTTGTATGAGTAGAATTCTTTTGAGAACTAAATCCTGATATGAGTAGAGTTGTAGTCCATTGCAAATCCTCTTTCAAGTTAAATTGGACTCTATATAAGTGATGCTTGTTTGTGCATAATCATCAACCACACATAAACTAATATTTTCGATATATGATTTGAGCTTCTAAGAAAAACATTTTTCTCTTCATCTTTAAGCTTAGGCACTTTCTTATTTTAATTGTTCAAACATACTGTGTGGTTATGTTTGAATAATTCACGTGCCTAATTATCTTTCATGATATTTAGAATTGCATGATAGTTCTAGAGTTTACTAACTGATTTGTTTTTACATCGTATACTGTTGAATCTGCTAGTTAGGATTTTTCATTGTTTGAATTCGCTCTAGGACACACTTTGCACTTGTGCTATTTGTGCTAATGTTTTAGGTGACGTGTTCGGTATTTCGTGTGACTCGAAATTACCGAAGTTAATGGGTTCGATTGATCTTGTGGGACTCAAGTAGATCTGAACGTTGGTCCGGATCCAGACACCTAGCTTGTGGAGGCTATGAAAGGAGCGGCGGCTCGTAAGTAAATTACAGAAAGGGGGATCTATCTGTGAAGGGTAGTTCTAGGATCTATGGTTGTAATTGAACATTGATTTTCATAGTGGATAGTTAGGTGGACAGGTGGTTTTCCTCTTAGGTCATTGGAGTGGCTTAGGTTGTTTCCACCTAAAAATATCGTGTGTTATTTTTTATTCCGCATTTTATCTTTACACGCGATTGCATGTCTGGCCGTTGTGATTAGGTTACATAATTAATAATTGTTAAAATTGAAAATAACCTATTAACCCCCCTCTAGGTATATTTGATCCGTGATTAAAAACTTTCATTTGGTATCAAAGCGGGTCACTAGATAGCCTTAGTGTTACCTAGGACCTTATTATGGATCATTTGAGAGAGGGTTCTTCTACAACCCGTCCACCTTACTTTGATGGGTCTAACTACCCATATTGGAAAGCTCGTATGAGAGCATTTTTACGTTCCTTAGATGAAAGTGTGTGGAATTCTGTGCTTTATGGTTGGAAACCACCTATGGTTACCAAGGATAATGTAGTCACACTTAAACCTAGGATGGATTGGACTACTCAAGATAAAATTGGTAGTGGTTGGAATCAAAAGGGTATCAATGCTATTTTTAGTGCTGTGTCGCCAGATGAATTCCGACGTATTTCTGATATTGAAACTGCTAAGGGTGCTTGGGACACTTTAGAGGTTGCCCATGAGGGCACGTCCCAAGTTAAACGAACAAAACTTCGCATGCTAGCTACTAAGTTGGAAAATCTTAGAATGGAGGAGGATGAAATGTTTTCTGAGTTTTATGCTAATTTATGTGATATTGCTAACTCTTCTTCAAATCTTGGAGATAAAATTGATGAACGCAGGTTAGATCGAAAAGTCTTATGCTCACTACCAGAACGCTTTCAAGCAAAGGTTACAGCAATAGAGGAAAGCAAAGACATTGACACCATCAAGATTGAAGAACTCATTGGTTCAATTCAAACATTTGAGATGAACCTTCGAACACCCAAAAGGAACATTGGTATTGCTCTCAAAACCACCAATGCTGATGATGGTGATAGTGATGATGTTATAGAAGATGAAGATCTACTCACCCTAGCTAGAAAACTCAAGAAAATGTTCAACAGAAAGGATCTACAGATTAAAGAAAAATCAAGAGATCGTAAGGGAAGAGAACTCGTGCCAATGAGGTCAGAAGGTAAGAAAACTAAACCCAATGGACCTAAATGTTTTGAATGCAATGGTTTTGGTCATTATGCAGCTGAGTGTGCCAACAAGAAGAGGAAAACAGGAAAAGCTTTCAATGCTACCCTTAGTGACACAGAAAGTGATGAAGACCAAGCTAGTGGTTCAGAAAATGTTAACTCTAATTACGTAGCTTTTACAGCAACTGTTGGTGGATACTCCAGTGAGTCAGACCTTGACTCAGATGATGAGGGAAGTAAATCTATTCTTACTAAATTTAATGCAAACAGTTTTGAAGAATTATTTATTGATTTAATTAACTGCAAGAAAGAAAAAGATAAGCTTCTCATAACTGTAACAAAGCTGAATGATCAAATCAATTTACAAGACCTTAATTTGTCAGTTTTAGAAAAAGAAAAAGTTGAATTGTCTGAGCATGTTGACAAGTTGAGTTTGAGTCTTGCAGGTATCAAACAGGAAAATTTAAAGCTTGTGCAGGAATTGGAGCAATCAAAGGAAACTGTGAAGAGATTAACTATTGGAGCTGAACGACTAGACAAGATGTTGAACATTGGTAAGTCATATGGTGATACACGTGATCTTGGATTCTTAGATGAAAGCTGTACACCTTCCACTTCAAAAACTACATTTGTAAGGTCTTCTAACTCTACTTCTACCTCCACTAATTTTGCACAAACACCCACTACAACTGTAGTAGCTAAAATTGTTAAGTTTGTGCCCATTTGTCATCATTGTGGTAGAAAAGGCCATATTCGACCTAACTGTAGATTTTTGATGAATGCTCTTCGATCCAATAATTATCTTCATGATTATAGCTATAGAACTCATAATTATCATCTTACCATGCATATGTTGAATTTGAATAGGAAAGATGAGTCTAAGAGTATGTTTTTAAAACCTAATGCAATTAAATCTCAACCCAAAAACATAGAGAAGTCAAAATTCATGAAAATTTGGGTTAGGAAAGATTGCATGTTTCCTGTCATTTGATCATTATTGCTAACCCACCTAGGTACTTTTGTTTGAGTGCTTAAATGACTCTAGATGAGTATTTTCATAGGTTTATTTTGTTTTTATTGTTAGAATTTTTTTAAGATTGTTTTAAAAAAAAAAAAAAAAAACTACAAGGTATTGGATTCAGATAATACTTATATTTATACAACCTTATCTTTTGTAGCTTATTTTGATTCTCATTGTATATTTAATGCTACATTTCAAAATTCTGCACATATTTACATTATTTTCATGTAATGACACTATTGACTGAACTTATTCACACACTCACTGAACACTCATGTATGTCATCGATGAAATTTATGATTAATTTTGAAAGACTCTAAGACTTGAGCTAATCTTGACTGCGAAATTATAATGAGTTCTATTTTTTATCTTTTAAAATATTTCATCTTAGGGAGACAACTAGTATTGAGAGGGCTACCTACTATGATGTGTGCAGCTACCGTAGTGAGCGGAGAGGGCTACCTCATAACTAGTGTGAAAGTCATCATATTAGATTTATTGCTCGTACATGTTTAAAAAAGAATATAAATAATTAAGAAATTTCATTTGACATATAAAAAAGAAAGAGCAAAAAGGTTTTAAAAAAAAAAAAAATAAGAAATCTCCTTTTGATAGACATATTTTATTATGTAAGAATGAAGACTCAATTATAATTTAGCATGATAGATGAAATTATTTTATTTTGAGTCTCTTACAAGTGGAGTTCACATTGTATACTACTTTAAGTGAATGTCAATATGCCATTATATGTGTTAGTGTGCTTGTGTGACCTATTTATTTTACTTGCTAATACAATGAATGATTAAAATTTAAGCAAAAATAATTTTTCAATTGGTTATATGTTTATTCGTCTTAAATGAGTTTATTGCTTTGTGGTAAAAAAAAAAAAAATTAAAAAAAAAAATATTTTTTGTTTTCTTTTAAATTTGTTTTACGTCTAGAGAGTCATAGAACTTAGGGGGAGTCATTGCATACATATTTCATTATTTTCTTTTGACTTATGCAATTCCTCCTACATGCTTTGGACATATACATGTGTGATCATATGCATTTTTAGCCCACTAAGATAATTGTTAAACTTTGGGAAGAGTGATCCATATCATCTTAACTGTTTTATGATTTGTCAATTTCGTATGTCAAAAAGGGTGAGAAAGATTCATGCTGCTATGGAGATTGGATTTAGGGGGAGATATTGGATTGATATTGGATTCATTAATTGTGCACATACACTACATTTCATTCGCACCTTTATGTACACTGAACTAATAAACAATGAGGCTTTCAAGCCAAATTTGTGTGCTATTTGTTTGTCTAATTTCAGTGGACTGAGCGTATCAAGTATCAAGCGAAGATGGTCCACCAGATCATAGATAGTTCCACTGATGTAATTGATGTAATGATATTTTAGCTATGAGCACTATGTAGTGAGAGAGTGGTTTTGTCATACGAAAATGCCAAAGGGGGAGATTGTAAGGTTTATTTTGTATTGGCAATTTTCGTGGACAAAATGTTTGATTGTAATCTAGAGTAAGAGTTCACCGTTTAATCAGACGATACATGATGATGGAGTTACCAAGCTTGCAATGCCCATATGACAGGTAAAATATTCTATCATGCATACATCTTCACACAATTGTGCACTACACTTAGTATGGATCGTAACGAAAAATAAATTGTGCACATGTTGGTCGATCGATCGAGTGTATAGTTTGATCGATCGAGTTATAGATCGATCGAGCGTGAAACGACTTTGATCTAGGTGCTCTCGGGTTGAACTAGATCGATCGAGAAAATTGATTGATCGATCGAGTCATGAGTTGATCGATCGATCGAGGAGGTCTTCGATCGATCGAGGTATGTGCGATCGATCGAGTATAGACCGACTTCAATCTAACTGCTCTCGGGTTTGAAATTGCATGGTTAGATCGATCGAAGTTTTTGGATCGATCGATCGAGATCTGGTTAGATCGATCGAGTCTTTTTTTAAGTTCTTCTACAACTCTTTTTAATTTGACCCATATGTTACTTTTGTCAATTTGACTCATTTAATATTAAATGCAAAATCCTTATATGAGTAGAATTGTTGTGAAAGTTGGAATCCTTGTATGAGTAGAATTCTTTTGAGAACTAAATCCTGATATGAGTAGAGTTGTAGTCCATTGCAAATCCTTTTTCAAGTTAAATTGGACTCTATATAAGTGATGCTTGTTTGTGCATAATCATCAACCACACATAAACTAATATTTTCGATATATGATTTGAGCTTCTAAGAAAAACATTTTTCTCTTCATCTTTAAGCTTAGGCACTTTCTTATTTTAATTGTTCAAACATACTGTGTGGTTATGTTTGAATAATTCACGTGCCTAATTGTCTTTCATGATATTTAGAATTACATGATAGTTCTAGAGTTTACTAGCTGATTTGTTTTTACATCGTATACTGTTGAATCTGCTAGTTAGGGTTTTTCATTGTTTGAATCCGCTCTAGGACACACTTTGCACTTGTGCTATTTGTGCTAACGTTTCAGGTGACGTGTTCGGTATTTCGTGTGACTCGAAATTACCGAAATTGACGGGTTCGATTGATCTTGTGGGACTCAAGTATATCGGAACGTTAGTTCGGATCCAGACACCTAGCTTATGGAGGCTATGAAAGGAGCGGCGGCTCGTAAGTAAATTACAGAAAGGGGGATCTATCTGTGAAGGGTAGTTCTAGGATCTATGGTTGTAATTGAACATTGATTTTCATAGTGGATAGTTAGGTGGACCGGTGGTTTTCCTCTTAGGTCATTGGAGTGGCCTAGGTTGTTTCCACCTAAAAATATCGTGTGTTATTTTTTATTCCGCATTTTATTTTTACACGCGATTGCATGTCTGGCCGTTGTGATTAGGTTACATAATTAATAATTGTTAAAATTGAAAATAACCTATTCACCCCCCTCTAGGTATATTTGATTCGTGATTAAAAACTTTCACGTTGTAATGAAAAATAAATCATTAAATGCCAAAAATTTTGTGGAGATCTTAGAGTAACCTCCCATGGTATCAGGAAATACATAAACTTAAAATTTAAAATTGCAAGTGAGCAAATGGATGTAAGTGATAAAACTAACCTATAAGTACCTCCCAATTATAGCAAAAAAGGGAAAAAAACTAACATATAATAATATAGAAGATTAATGGAACAAAAAAAAGGGAAAAGCTAGCCTAACTTGCAAAGCTATAAAAACGCAGTTTTGTTAAGGAAGGAGAGAAGAATGTGGAGAGGGTGGGCATCGCAGTGGCGAGTGTGGCTGAAATATCCCACTAGCATTGTGGCTGGACTAACGTTGAATGAGTGTTGGTAGGTAGTTGGGAACGGTGGCTGGTAAATGTGGCTTGTAACAGTGGCGTTAGATATGTAAAGTTGAGTCATGTCGCTGCTGAGAAGAGGGAGTTATGAGTGCATAAGGAGTTAGGGCTTAGGGAGGAGAAGAAAGGGAACTTGCGATATTTTTAATGTAACAGATTTTTAGGGACAATTAATAACCTTTCCAAAAAGAAACATATTTAAGGTAAATCACCGCCAAAACACTAATATTGGGACATTGGTCGGTTTTTACCACTTTAGAACCGTTCAATGCATTTATTGTTGTAATGATTTATTACTTTCAAGGAATAGTATAAGCTTTTAATATAGAAAGAAAAAAATTAGTGATTAATTCTCATTCAAATACATCTTTGTAGTACGTGTTATAATTGTTAGACTAATCAATATAGTTTTTACTTTGAGACCTTATGCAGTAAGTCTGGTACAGTAGTCAAAGCTAGCAATGAGTTTGTTAATATACAGTTAGTAGACTATTAAGTAATTACGTATGTAATTGGTCACTAGTAGTGCTATAAGTACTGTCAATTATACATTCAACAATCAATGAAATCAGTTTACACTCTTATTGATATTTTTCTCATTCCTTTATCAATTCTTTTAATCTTTTCTCAAGATTTGTATGATATCAAAGGATTACAAGATTCTTTTTTGGGGCTGTGAATAATGGATTCCAAAGAATCTTATTGATATGTTGTAGGTTCTATTCCTCCTCTATTCAATTCACCAATCAACAATTCAGCAAGTCGATTTGCTTAGAATGATGTTCTTGATACGGAGAATCTACAAAATCAATCGACTCGATGTGCTTGTAATGATGTTTAAGGACATGCAACTACTAGGGTTACTTCCTAAGATTGGCAAGTAACAATTCAGTTCTTTATATATTTTCTTAGAATTTCTCTACATTTCCACTAAACAGTATATTAAGCTGGATAATAACAATTACTTAATTTAGTGAGATCATCTTTTATGTTTCATTATGGCATATAGATTAGAAGGTTTTACTAATGGTACTTTGACCAAACCTTCTTTGTCTCTTGATTTGGAATGTAAAGTACCTAATCCACAACTTTGTACATGGATTCAGTATAACTCTATAGTCAAGAGTTTGATCTATAGTTCAATAACTCAAGGAATTAATGTTATCTTGATTGACAATCTTTCAGCAAAAGACTAATGGGTAGCTCTTGGAGAAAGATTACGTAACACTACATAGTCTAGAGTTATGGAGATGCATGGTATACTATTATCCAAGAATGATTTTTCTATTGGAGATTATTTGTTGCGTGCAAAGACCCTAGCTGATCACTTGGCGGTTGTTGGTGAAGTGGTCCCTGAAAGGGAATTAGTGTTGTATATTCTAAATGGCCTGGGTCCTAGGTACCTAACATTTGTTACTACATTTAATATGACTCAAGTGAGACCATCTGTTGGGATTTTACACAATCAACTTGAAACGTTTGAAATAAGATTGCTGTTACTTTTTGAAGGTTCTTTGAAAGAATCACTTGCTCATGCTAATGTTGCTTCTTTCAACAAAGGTGAGCAAAGTTATAAGGGCGTTCCTAAGTTTTCTTTATGGTCATAGGGGTTCGCATAATAATGGAAAGTCATTGTGGAATTTTCACACTTTCTTGAAACAAAAAAGTAGTGGTACTTCTTCAAGAAGTGATGCACCTCAAAGTAGTGTAAATTCTAATAAAAATTTCAAGAAAGATTGCCTTGTATGTCAGATATGTGAGAAGCCAGGCCATGCAGTTGCTTTGTGTTTTTTGTTGAGGAATGTATTAATGGGAAAGACACAGAATTTTGGTATTGTTGAATCTCATGTGATGACTGCAGTTTTGTTTGGAAATAATGCTTTTGAGAATAGCCATAAATGGCTTCTTAGTGTAAGCCATCACCTCACTTCTAATGAAGTAAATAGGCCTGATCCAATTTCTTATGAAGGATCAGCAGGTATTTTAGTTGGTGATGGTACTAAATTACCAATTTCTAGTGTCTAAAATTCAATGATCAATGTGTACTCACTGTTGACAATTTGTTGTTCTCCTCATGCTTCTACAAATTTGTTGTTTGTTCATAAGATTGTGTTATGATAATCTTGTGTTTATTGAATTCCATTATGATTCCTTTTGTGTTAAGAATTCTATGACGAAGAAGACTATTCTCCATAGTACCAGCAGGAATGGACTTTATGAAGTCATGGGACTGTTAATGATGATGGCTTAAAAAGTGGTTCTTTTCATTAAGCTACAAGTGTTGATCCTGGATCCTTGTTTTTGATACGACTACAAACAGATCTATTCTGTGTCTAATTAGTGGCACAAGAATCTTGGAAATCCTTCGTTTGATACTACACTTAAAGTTTTGCATTCCAATGGTATTTCTCTTAAAGGTCCTTCCAAAGAATCTATTTTTTGTACTATCAATTAAGTTGCCAAATCTCATAAACTTTCTTTTACTACTTCTCATCCTAGAAGTTCTTTTGCTTTTGCTTTAGCATTTTTATACGGGTGGACTTCTCCTAAAGTCTCTTAAAATAATGAAAAGTATTTTCTTTCAATTGTTGATGATCATAGTTGATATGTGTGGATTTTTCCATTAAAAACTAAAGATCAAACCTTTACTACCTTTATGTATTTTAAAGCTATGATTGAGAAGCAATGTTCTAAGAATATACTTGCCATTCAAACTGATGAAAGGGCTGAGTTTAATTCTCTTGTGACTGCTCTTAAGAAGGAAAGAGTGATCCATAGATGCACTTGCCCATATACTATTGAACAGAATGGTGTTGTGAAGTCAAGGCATAGAAGAATAGTGAAAAGGGGTCTCACATTGCTTTTTTAGTTTAATGTTCCTTTTCATTTTTGGCCTTATGCCTTCAAAACTTCTATATATCTTCTAAATAGATTTCCATAAAAAGTCCTTGATCATTAGGCTCCATATGAGGTTCTTTAACTTTAAAAATGTGATTTTGCTTATTGTAGAATTTTTTGTGTCTAATGTTTTCCTTATCTTAGACCATATACTAAGAATATACTTGAGGCTCGTTCTATTGAGTGTGTCTTCTTAGGATATGGTGCTAAGCATCGTGGTTGTATCTGTTATGGTATTAAGGCTGATAAGTTATATGTTAGTAGACACGTAATTTTCAATGAAGCTATTTTCCTTATCAGATTGATCATTTGGTGTCTTCTAAATTCTGAGTTGTCTTGTTCTACTATCTTAAACGTTCATCCATTACTTCACGCTCCATCTATTTTTAAATGTTTTGACTCTGTCTCTAGTAGGTCTAGTTCACGTGTTGCTTCTACTCATGATCCTTTTTCTCCGTCCTCACCTACACCTATTTTGGACTTTAGTATATCCCAGTCTACGTCATCTGACTCTAGTGTTGTAGTAGTTGTGTTTTCCCTATCTTCACTAGCTATTGTACCTACTTTTATCTCCCCAACATCTACACCTATTAGCATTCCATCTTTACCTTCTAATACAATCATTCTTTCTGTCAATCTGCCTTTGTCTTCTTCAGAACCTTTTTCTAGCTTACCTGCACATGCTCTCCGTTTACCTAATCATTTACCTGCTAAGGGTCCTCTAGGTACATGTCAGCCTAACACTCATGTTAGGACTACTCGATCAAAGGCTGGAATCACTAAACCTAAGTTTTTTGCATTCACTATCAATAGAGTGCTTATATTGCCAAAACCTAGGAGTTATAAAGAGGCTATCAAGGTCCCAAAATGTACCAAGCTATGTAGTTGGAGTGTTACGCCTTAATGCAAAATGGTACATGGGAATTAGTTTCTCTTCCTGCTAGTACGCAAGCTATTGGGTGTAAATGGGTGTCTACGGTAAAACTTAAGTGTTGTATCCAATATCAGATAATAATGCGGAAGCGATAAAATAATAATAATAACGAGCACCCACAAAAAATATAAAGAAAAATAATCAACATAAATGACACAAAGATTTAAGTGGTTCAGTAATCAATGTGACTACCTAATCCACTGCTGAGGCCGGCACCGAAAATTTCACTATACTTGTCAAAGAGGAGTACAATAAGATTTGTCAACAGTTAATTGACCAAATAACTCAAATATCCAAATACCCAATTACACTCAAATTAATCTCTCTCACAAAAACAATAAATCTGTCTTGCCAATTTAGCAATAACAGATAAATTAAAGAGAAACAGTAACTATAAATCTGTTACCAAATAAATAGAGAGAGAGAACTTATATTCTTAATTGGATTTATTAAATGGATCTCCTCTTGCTGCCTCAAAACCTGCCGCTGGAGTTGCTGCTGGAATTGCATCTGCGTCGCAGGAGTGTGTTGCCGCTGAGTTGTTCTTCTACATCTCTGCAGCTGCTTATTTATAAATTAAGACTCGTCTACCTTCAATCACAAATGGAATACATATATATATATATATATATATATATATATATATATATATATATATATATATATATATATATATAAACCTAATGGGCTTTGATTAAGCCCAAGCCCAAGCCCAAGCCCAAGCCCAAGCACAAGAACTTTATAAATAAAACTGTACCGTTCTGGTACATTAATTCAACAATCTCCACCTTGGACCAAAAAACGCGTACCAAGTCTTCAAACGTTGAGCCTCCAATATCATCATCTCAAGATACTGATGAGTGCTCAAAAAGCACTAATATTTCGTGATTAATTATGCTTAATTGTTTGATATATAGATTTATTATGATTGTTTATTCGATTATTTTCATAAATCTATCCATTCGAAGTCACGGGTATATTTTAGTGCATTTAAGGTGTTTTTAGCGTCAAATATGTTAAATAATGCAAATACGCAAAGACGGAACACTTACGGCGCTCGGATCACGAGTTACGGGCTAAATGAGACAAATATGTAAGCCGTACATGTTGAGCCAGCACATATGTAAGGGGGTACATGTGAAGAAAAGGAAAGCAACACGCGCCGAGGCGGGGAAAATGCATGCCTCGGCGGGGAGCTCTCGGGTTTTTACATTATTTTCAGAATTTGTGTTGCGCCGCGGCGGGAAAAATGCATGCCGCGGCGCGCCTATTCCTATTGCAATCAGGAATCCCTTACATCTATAAATACCCCTTTAGACCCCCTTTACAATGAGAACTCGAACTTGTACATAACTTTACACATTACAATTTTCGCGACCAAACACTACATTCAATCAACTTTGGGAGTTTCGCTACACAACAACGAAGCAAGAGAAACCATTCTAAGGATCCAAAGAAGCCGTTGACAATCGAAGATAAAGCTTTTGGAGAAGAACCCTATCCCATCCATAAGCGGTATTTAGATCTAGGTTTTCTTTGGTGTTGTAGAACTCTATTTTTCTTCTTCTTTCGTTGGAGTGTATGTTCATATTTTATTTGTCTATGAATATTAATATGAACATGTCTGGCTAGTTTAATTATGGATGTTTAGTTTGTGTTGCCATGTTTGCTAGAACTGTGTATGGTGTATGTTTTATTGATTTAATATGAACAAATTACTTTTTGATTAAGAGCATGTTTAGATATTTAATTATGAATTATCATGGGCCCATTTGATGTTCGTAGTTAGATTGAAATATCTTAGAATCTAGTTATAGGAACGTCACCTTAACTTTATTCCGAAACACTTAATCAAAACTTCAATTTAGTGACTTAGTCATAGCATTAATTTGATTGGCATGTTTTTCCTTGCGCATAATTTGATTGCTATTTGATTTACCCCAGCCAAAGGCAGTTAATTAGTTAATCAATAAAGAGATTTACCCCCGCCAAAAGGAGTCTCGCAATTAAAAGAAAAGCCGGTAGTTTTGTTTATATAGGACGTTCATGTTATTTCACCATACCTTTTCGATGCAAGCGTGGTCAACCAAGCTAAACGTCCATACATCCTCCATTGATCTTCAAATATATCTGAATTGATTGTTTAATTGCGATTTTGTTTTTGTTTAATTGCTTGTACTTTGTTCCAGTTACAAATCAAATACCTTTTTACAGTTTTACTAGCTTTAGGATTCTAGTTACTTAGAGTTTTAGTTTTACTAGAACTCTATTTAATTAGTGTTTTATTTTTATTGGAACTCTATTTAGATTAAGAAGATAGTTATTTAAGACCACTGCAATTCCTTGAGAGACCGACCTTGGAAGTTGCTTATCACTTTACTACGAGTGATTCGTACACTTGCGAGTACACATTTTAACACATCAGGTACCTCTTGATAGGCACCAAAACAGCATTCTATTTATGGGTAGGAATGCTCCACCCTCTTCAAGGTTCTCAACAAGAACTAATATGGATCAAGTCCAAGCAATGTTCAAACTTATCCCTTGGTACTGACTTTGTCAACATATCAGCTGCATTCTCTTTTGTATGAACTTTTGACAGCTTGATCAACCCTTGATTCATCCATTCTCTAATCTTGTGATACCTCACACTAATGTGTTTAGTCCTCGCATGGAAAACTTGATTCTTAGCTAAATGAATAGCACTCTGACTGTCACATAGAAGAGGTACACTCTCTTGTTTGAAACCAAGTTGTTCCAACAAACCCATAAGCCATATGCCTTCTTTTGCTGCCTCAGTCATAGCCATATATTCGGCCTCTGTCGTAGACAAAGCAACTGTATCCTGCAAATTTGACTTCCAACTAATACAACCACCACCAAAAGTAAAGACATAACCTGTCATCGACCTTCTGGTATCAAGATCACCAGCATAATCAGAATCCACATAACCCATGGCAACATTAGAAGCACCATTTTTATCAAACATGATGCCACAATCACGTGTGCCTGTCAAATATCTGAAAATTCATTTAACAGCATTCCAATGCTCTTTACCTGGATTTGCCATGTATCTACTCACAACACTTACTGCTTGAGAAATATCAGGTCTAGTGCAAATCATCAAATACATTAGACATCCAACTGCACTGGCATAAGGCACCTGAGCCATGTACTCTACCTCATCTTCTGTACTAGGACATAAACTCGTGGACAATCTGAAATGTGCTGCAAGGGGTGTGCTCACAGGCTTAGCATTCATCATGCTAAACTTATGCAGGATCTTCTCCATGTAACCTTTTTGGGACAACCAAAGTTTTCCAGCTTTCCTGTCACGACTGATCTCAATTCCAAGGATCTTTCTGGCAACACCAAGATCCTTCATCTCAAATTCGCTTTTAAGCAAATTCTTTAAATCATTGATCTTTTCCTTACTTTGAGCAGCAATTAACATATCATCAACATATAAAGTAAGCAATACCAATGTTCTATCATCACAGATCTTAAAGTAAACACAACAATCATACTCACAACGACAATAACCATGAGAAACAATGAAAGAGTCAAACCGTTTATACCATTGGCTAGGTGATTGCTTCAGCCCATACAATGACTTCTTCAGACTGCAGACATAGTCTTCTTTACCGGATTCAATGAACCCCTCTGGCTGTTGCATGTAAATCTCCTCATCCAAATCTCCATGAAGAAAGGCAGTTTTGACATCTAACTGCTCTAACTCCAGGTCATACAAATTGACCATGGCAAGAACAACTCTAATGGAAGTGTGCTTCACAACAGGTGAAAATATCTCATTATAATCAACTCCTTCTTTCTGTGAGTATCCTTTTGCTACCAATCGACTCTTATACTGCTTCAGTTCTTTTATTCAATAAACCCATTTGCAACCAATAGCTTTCTTTCCCTTAGGCAGTGGAACCAACTCCCAAGTCTTGTTCTTGTGTAATGACTTCATTTCTTCATTCATTGAAGCCTTCCAATTCTCATTGTCTTTTCTGGTCATAGCATCTTGGAAAGAATTAGGGTCATCACTACCAGTGAACAAAGCAAATGAAACTGTGTCGTCTTCAAACCCAAGTCTCTGTGGTGCCCTACGAATGCGTGGCTCTCTATGAGTAGCAATACTATACTGGTTTGATTGCTGCTCTTCATCCTGAGCCTGTAGTTGCTCTTGATCCTGGACCTGTGGTTGCTGCTGAACATCTCTAATGATCGGTTGATAAACCTTGTCCTGTGAGTTTTTAAATGCAAACTCCACCTCCTTTGGAGCTTTATCCTTCTCACCAGAACTTTCTGACATAGGCTCTACCGTCACACTTTTCAGCATAGACTTCTCGTCAAAAATCACATCTCTGCTAATAACCAACTTCTTAGCTTCTGGATCAAACAACCTGTAACCTTTGACACCTTTCTGGTAGCCAAGAAAAATGCACTTCTTGGATCTGGCATCTAACTTTGATCTCTCGTCACTCTGTATATGAACAAAAGCAGGACAACCAAAAACCTTTAGTATAGAATAATCAACAGGTTTAGAGTACCATACCTCTTCAAGAATTTTGAAATCGATGGAAGAATGAGGACTTCGATTAATAAGGAAAACAGCAGTGCTCACAGTCTCTGCCCAAAAATTCTTTGGCAAACTTGCTTGCAATCTCATACACCTTGCTCTCTCTGCAATGGTTCTGTTCATCCTCTCAGCAACTCCATTTTGCTGAGGCGTCTTCCTTATTGTATAATGTCGAATAATACCAGCTTGCTTGCAAAACTCTCTGAATGCCTTGTGCTTGTACTCGGTACCGTTATCAGTTCTCAAAATCTTTATCTTTCTGCCGGACTGATTCTCTACCTCTGCCTTCCATTCCTTAAAGATATCAAATACCTGAGTTTTACTTCTCATAAAGTAAACCCAAACCTTTCTGGAGTAGTCATCGATGAAAGTAACATAATAATAAGCTCCACTTTGAGAAGCAACAGTCACGGGTCCCCAAACATCAGAGTGAACATAGTCCAAAATACTAGAACAAGAGTGAGTTGCTGCCTTAAAACTAACTCTTTTCTGCTTACCATAAATACAATGTTCACAGAAATCAAGTTTGCAGGTCTTCACACCTTTCAGCAAGTTCCTCTTATGGAGTTCCAACATATTCTTCTCACCCAAGTGTCCAAGCCTCATATGCCAAAGCATAGTATCATCAAAAGTAGGATCTTCAGAAATTAAAGCAGCTCCACCTACAACAGTATTTCCAATCATCTTGTAGAGATTGCCAAATTTCTTACCCTTAATTACTATTAAAGCTCCTTTAGACACCTTGAGCACTCCATCTTTTGCAGAATACGAATAGCCCATCTCATCTAACCCACCAAGAGAAACCAGATTCTTTTTCAGGTCAGAGATATGTCTTACACCTGTTAAGGTTCTCACAACACCATCAAACATCCTAACCTTTATGGTTCCTATTCCAACAACTTCACATTTTGCATTGTTGCCCATATACACATAATTACCACTCTTAGGAGTATAAGTATCAAACCAATTTCTATGTGGGCACATATGATAGGAACAACCGGAATCAAGAATCCAAGAATTGGCAAAGGAATCAATACCTGATGAGACAGATAACAAATCATCATCTTTGTCTTCACTTTTATCCTCTGCAACACTAGCTGAATTAGTGGGTTGTGTCTGGTTCTTTCTATCCTCCAGTTCCTTGGCTAAAATTCTGCAATATTTCGAATGTGACCTTTTTTGTGACAATAATGGCACTCCATGTCTCTATTAAACTGTCTAGGTCTTGAGCTTGATCTTCCTATACCTTTATCATAATTTCTGTCTTTAGACTTGCTTCTTCCACGCCTGTAGCTGTGATTGTTACTATCTTTCTTAGTAACGACGAGACCATCTGCTTGTGATTGCACACCATCAACTTTCTTCTTCTTATGGTAAGACAACAAAGCTTCCTTCACACTCTTGAAAACAATGGTCTCTTTTCCATATAATAAGGTGGTAATCAAATGATCATAAGATAATGGCAGAGAACACAACAACAACATACTTTTATCTTCATCATCAAATGTTACCCCTAACTGAGCAAGTTCAGAAATTAACCTATTGAAGGTATTCATGTGTGTCAACAAGTTTGTATTCTCATACATACGAAGAGTGTACAACTCTTTCTTCAAAAATAATTTATTTGTCATATTTTTGGCCATATAAAGCTGCTCTAAAGTTTTCCATAAATCATAAGCAGTTTTCTGATCAAAAACATTATGAACTACCTCATCTGAGAGTCCCTGACGAATTGCACTTGCTGCCTTTTGATCAAGCTCATCCCATACTTCATCTTTCATATTAGCGGGCTTTTTATCTTTGCCTTGTAATGGCTTTGCAACTCCCTGTTGAATCAAAACATCTTTCATATGCATTTGCCATAGCGAGAAATCATTATCTCCATTAAATCTTTCAACCTTTGTGGATGACTCTGTGCTCGTCATCTTTAACCAAGCTCTGATACCACTTGTTGTACCCAAGATCAGATAATAATGCGGAAGCGATAAAATAATAATAATAACGAGCACCCACAAAAAATATAAAGAAAAATAATCAACACAAAGGACACAAAGATTTAAGTGGTTCAGTAGTCAATGTGACTACCTAATCCACTGCTGAGGCCGGCACCGAAAATTTCACTATACTTGTCAAAGAGGAGTACAATAAGATTTGTCAACAGTTAATTGACCAAATCACTCAAATATCCAAATTAGGGGTGGCAATTTCTGATACGACACGATAGCACGATCCGAACACGACACGACACGAAATTTTTTTAATAAGAATTGATCAATAATTTTTTTTTGTTCTTAAAGATTTTGTTATTTCTTACTATTATAAATAAATAACACAAAAAAAATTCAAGTAAATTTTTTAATGTGTCAACTAACACGAAAATACGACACGAAAAACACGAACAAACACGACACGAACACGAACAAACACGACACGAACACGACCAACACGACACGATTGACACCCCTAATCCAAATACCCAATTACACCCAAATTAATCTCTCACAAAAACAATAAATCTGTCTTGCCAATTTAGCAACAACAGATAAATTAAAGAGAAACAGTAACTATAAATCTGTTACCAAATAAATAGAGAGAGAGAGAACTTATATTCTTAATTGGATTTATTAAATGGATCTCCTCTTGCTGCCTTTATGTTTGCTGCCTCAAAACCTGCCGCTGGAGTTGCTGCTGGAATTGCAGCTGCGTCACAGGAGTGTGTTGCCGCTAAGTTGTTCTTCTACGTCTCTGCCGCTGGAGTTGCTTATTTATAAATTAAGACTCGTCTACCTTCAATCACAGATGGAATACATACATACATATATATATATATATAAGGGCTTTTTGTAGATTGAGGGGTGGATTTCTGTGAGACCTCTTCATTGGTTGTTAAGCCTACCATGATAAGAGTCATTCTCACTCTCGCTATGTCTAAATGTTAGTCCTTGCAACAAACTGATGTCAACAATGCTTTCTTAAATGGTGAATTATCTAAAGATATATATATGGTATAGCCTCTCAAATTTGAGCAGGTTGATAGGTTGTTGTGCAAACTCCACTAAGCACTTTATAGTCATAAACAAACACCTCGTGCTTGGTTATTTAAGTTGAGTATGTGCGCCTGTTAAAGTTTGGTTTTTTGGCAGCTAAGTCTAACTTTTCTTTTTTTTGTTTAGGACATTCTTGATACTTATATTATTGTGTTGATGTATGTAGATGATATTATCGTCACTGGAAGTAATTCAGCTACTATTGAGGCTCTTATTACCAGATTGAATTTTTTGTTTGCATAACTATTTTTTGGGCACTAAGGTTGTGTTTCATGATGGGGAGCTTTATCTCGATCAACAAAAATACATTAGGGAGTTTGGACAGATGTGGGTTGTTGGATTCCAAGGACTCAAGGAGCATGATACACTTATGGTTACTGGTAAGGGGCTTAGTAAGGATGATGATGCTACATTGTACCCTACAAATGCTAGTTTGTATAGAAGTATTGTTAGGGGTTTACAATATTGCTCCTTAACAAGGCCAGATGTTTCCTTCAGTGTGAACAAGCTTTGTCAATTCATGTCTCAGCCTTCTAACACTCATTGGGTTGCTGTTAAGAGTACTAGTTCTATTCCTCCATCTCTATCAACCTATAATGATGTTGATTGGGCTTCCTTTATTGATGATAGATGCTCAACAAGAGCTTATTGTGTTTTCTTGGGTACCAACCTCACTTCTTGGCATACTGCAAAGCAGAAAACTATTTCTTGATCTAGTACCGAATCCAAGTATCGTGCCAATATTGAATTGTTATGGCTTCAATCTCTTTTTAAGTTACATTTGTCTATTTTTGCTCCATCTACACTTTACTATGATAATTTGAGTGCTCAGTATTTGACATCTTTTGCTTGGACATGTCTCACTCAGTAATTAAGTTACTGATGTTCTTACTAAACCATTGCTTGCTCTTCAATTCCACTCTATTAATGTCAAATTAATGGCTCGCCCTTCAATTTGAAAAGGGGCTAATTAGATTAATTAATATAGTTTCTACATAGAAACCTTATGTAGTAAGTCTCGTATAGTAGTTAAAGCTAGCAATGAGTTTGTTAATATATAGTTGATAGACGGTTAATTAATTACATATGTGATTAGTCACTAGTAGTGCTATAACTACTGTCAATTGTATATTCAACAATCAATGAAATTAGTTTACACTCTCATTGATATTTTTGTCATTCCCTTATCAATTCCCTTAATATTCTTTCAAGATTTTGTAATAAATGTTTTCATTGATTGAAATTTGCCACTCTGAACAATATTATTTTTTCCTGAACAATATTATACTGGCAATGTTATGCTCACTTGAGATTCATGTAATATATTGCCTACAAACTAGCTACACATTTTAATTATTTAAATTAAGCAATAATGTTTTTTTTTTTTTTTAAATCAAACTGTTGCATACGCTATCTAGTTTAAATTAAACTTGAATTGGGTACACAGAATTTTAAACACCGGCATTACAAAGGTAAAAGATAATTTAAGTTTAATTACATAATACAACATAAATACCATTTTTAACTCCTCCAATTGGTGAAAGTATTTTTTTTATAACGTAAAAAAATATTTAGAAAAAAAACTTATGTTTCTATAAAAAAAACATATGCATATTGTAAAAAATATTATTTTTAGAGATTAGAAGTAAAATTAATTGAATAATTAAGTCATATATAAATATGAATGAATAATTTACTCACGAGCTATTCAAAAATAGAAAAGAGAGTTTTAATCCCTTACCGCATGTTTGGTGTATTATATCGGATGGCTAAAGTATAATTGTATTGGAGTAAATTGTATTATAATTAGTTTGTGCAGTGTTTGGTGAGAAGCTATATAATATAATCGGATTAAATTGATTATATATATTTTATTAAAATAATTTAGTTATTTAAAATTTATTTAAATTAATATTTAATACATTTTTATATTTTTATTACATTTTAAAAATAAAAAAAATATTATTTTTAATGTGAGATTAAAAAAAAAAGTTAAAACATATAATTTTATAATTAAAAATTTAGACAGATTAAGTTAATTATTCAGTATAGTTTAAACTCACACCTTCTAAACGCACAAATTTTTTACATAACTATATTACTTTTATACAATATGATACTATTTAATTTTATAATTAAATACATAATTATATATAAATTATATGGTTATAATATTTAATATAATGTAACAAATATAGCGTTAAAGTTCTTATGGCTTTGAAGATTAAAATACAACCTTTATTCTAACCGAACAAAATTTTTTTTTTTTTTCAACTGAACAACCATGAAAATCATTTTTAAAATATAATTAACTCGATGGGCAAATTTAGAGAAAACGTGGGCTAGTTTAATTGGTAGCACTTAATTGGGAATTAACTTTCGAACACTACTATTAATATCCACTACCTATCACTAAACTTATACTCCCAAACTTATGTAACTCTTACATAACAATAAAAATTTATAATATCTTACAAAATAAAAAAATTTGTAATACTTTACAAAAATAATAAAAATCTATAATAGCTTACAAATAAGATAAAAATATATATTCCTTAAAAATGTCAGAAATAATAAAAAATTAAGAAATAATAGATGTAGAACCACAAGACATTTTCAGATGTTTTTCATAAGAAATGATATTTAGTAAAAAGAAATTTGAAGAAATACAAAAATCAAAACTAAATCTTAAAGAAGGAGATGAATTTAAAGAATAATCATTCTCTAAAATAAGAAAATTATTTCTAAGAAAATATATAATATATTATGGCATAAGTAATAAAGAAATGAGTATTACTATAGCAGATGCAAGAGGAATGTTTAATATACCATTAATTGATAAAGAAACCTATTATGGAAAAATTATCAAAAATTTTCGAAAAAGATAAAGGAAAAAATTAGATACATTCATTTAGAAGGAATAAAATTTTTGATAAAAGCACATTTTAGAGAAGGAATGATACACCAATCAAATTAGGATTATAAGATAACAGAATAACAAACAAAAAAGAAGCTTTGTTAGGAATGATTAACAGAAACTTAGGGTACAAGAAACTAAAATTTACAGCATATCCTTAGATTTATTATTAATATTCATAATAAAAATCTAAATTAAGTACTAAGCCTAGCTTATGACTTTGAACGAGAAAATTTAATGAAAGATGAAAATCACCCATTTTTAATTCATTACCTAATACAATATTCATTAACAAACAACCACAATAGTTCAATATATGGACAAAATAAATTTATAGAAATAGATTAAACTTTCAAAGAAATAGGACAAGTAATAAAGAAATTAGAAATATTAACAAAATATGAAGTACCTGATGAATGAAATTTAGATATTAAAGAAAAACATCTTATACCAGTAAAGAGAGATAATATATAAAGAATTAGATTTATAGATACTCAGGCAGAAGTCAATGAAAGGAATAAAGAACTAGAAGAACCAAAAGAGGAAATTAAAAAAGTAAAAGAACTAGTTTACATAATGAAATAATTATGTTAGAAAACAAATTATTGGAAATAGAGTTAGAAGAAAATAATAGCATAACAAGTATATGTAATAACCAAGTATCTATAAAGCTTTAATTCTTATAGCAGCAAAAATAGTTATCACGAATGAATTAAATATTAAAAACATTCAAGAATTAAAAGAAATATAGTTAGATATGTATAAAAAAATTATAGAATTAAAAAAGAGATGTTAATAATATATCAAGAGGAAGAAATTGATCAAAATGTGACCCATTAAAAGGATTAAAAGAGGAACCTCTTAGGAGATCTAATGCTTTAATACCCAAGAATAATAAAAGAAAAGATGAAAAATTTAAAGAAATAATAACAATTTAATGGAATATAGAAAAAATCTAAAAGAACAATTCATGAATCTTGAGAATAAAGATATAGGAAAATTAATTAGTTTATTAACTTCAACAAATGAGGAATTAGAAAAAAATTATGAAGAAAAACTTTGTACAAATAAAGAAAAAGATGATATGATAATACTTAGTGAAAGTGAATCTAAACAAGAAAATATAACCCAAAGAATTCATATGGAACTTGTATTAGTATTAAGAACAAACCTAGAAAGATCAATTCCAAGAAGAAGAGAAACATCTGACCCACATAGGGAAGATAGAAATAGACAAAGACTAAAAGAACCTAAATCGATAAGTAGAAGAAGACAACAACCTAAGGATTATATTGGAGTACTAGAGGTAGTATTCCATCAGAATTTAGACCACACGAAAATTATAAAATTGATATTCTAGATGTAGATTGCATAAGGGATAGGAAAAAAGTTTTAGATGAATGGGCTAGTAGAATGAGTGTAATTATACAAACTTCTACGACCACACAAACAAACCCTTCAACTTGTAGAGTCTTAGTAGCTCATAAAATGACAGAAAATATAAAAGTTTAGTTTTCAAACTTAATTGAACAATAACATTTAAGAATGCAAGGAAATTCAACAATAGGAAGGGATTACTTAAATATTGTACTAAATTAATTATATAAAGAATTTATTGGAGAAGATAAAGGTAGAAATATTATAGAATCAAGTAAAAATGAAATAAATGAAGTTAAATGACATTTAACAAATATGGAAATATGTCATGTGTTAAATAGATTCTTTTATATGTAAATATGAAATGTATTATCATAAATTACCACCTTCTATGCAAGAAACTTATAAGGCAATATTTTTTCAAAAATTACCTGGAATATTATATAAAACTGTGACAGAAGGATGAAATGGAAGAGATAAAGAAACAATACCTAACACCTTAGGAGGAAGAATAAGAAGTCTAAAGGCTTGGATAATAATAAAATGCTAAGAAAAAAAAGAATTCAAACAAATAAAAAAAATGATAAAATTTGTTGTGATTCAAGATATTTTAAAATGCCAAGAAAATATGGTTGTAATATAAGACCTTATAATAAATATAAAAAGCATAAGAAATTTAGAAAGTTCAAAAGATATAAATTTAGAAAACAAAATTTCTAGAAATATAAAAGAATATATAATGGAGAACCTTATAAGAAAAGATATTTTAAAAGAAGAAAATATAATACACTTGAAAAGAAAAATTATTGTCCATTCGAAAAAAAGAAATGCAGATGTTGGATATGTAATGAGGAAGGGTATTATGCAAATGAATGTCCTAATAGACTTCAATATAAGAAATAATTTAAAAAGGAATTTCTCCAGAAAGCAAAAATTTTAGAGGAAGTCTTTAAAATGGAACTAGAACCAATAGAAGAATCTGATATAGATGATACGTGTATTATTTATCTATTAGAAGATACTGATTCTAATTATAATTCTAAATAATGGATGAAATATTAAGCATAACAAATCTAAATAGTACATATATAAAAATAGGGTTAAAATTTAAAGGCTATATCATTTACATGCATATATTGACACAGGAGCAAGTATGTGTGTAGTTAATAAATACGTATTTTTAGAATAACTTTGGAAACAATCACCAAAAGAATTAGTAGTAAAAATTACAAATAATACTACAATAAATTTTAATAAAGTCTTAAAAGACACAGATGTATCAATAAGAGGAAAAATCTTTCACATATCTACAATTTATCAACAAGAAACTGGAGTTGATATTTTATTAGAAAACAACTTTTTAAATTTATATCAACAATTTACCCTAGTATTTAGACAAAATAAGCTTGACAATCCTAGATGGAGAAACAATTTATGTATCAAAAATCAGGAAAGCATTAACTGTTTCATCATCAAATTTTATGTCACAACATAAAAAGCGAAAACGTGGTGAGAATATAGAAAACAAAAACCATATTTAGAAAATATTTTTTTAGACATAGAGGTTGAACAAAATTCCTTTCTGAATGAAATACAAAAAGATAAAGCTTTAATAAGAATAAGAAAATTATTAAAAATAGTATGCTCAGAAAATTCATTAGATCCAAATATTAATAGCTATAATGAAATAGCAAATATAAAATTAAAAGACCTCTTTAAAGGTTATAAGAGTAAAACCAATGATTTGTATTCCAGAAGATCGAAAAGAATTTGAAAAATAAATTCAAGAACTTTTGGAATTAAAAGTAATTACTCTTAGTAATTCACCAGATTCTAGTCCAGCATTCTTAGTAGAAAAAGAAGCTGAGAAAAGAAGAGGGAAAAAGAGAATGACAATAAATTTTAAAGCTTTAAATAAAGGAACTATTGATGATAGTTATTTTATTCCAAAGAAAGAAGAATTATTATCACTCATTAAAGGAAAGAAATATTTTTCAAGTGTTGATTACAAAAGTGGATTTTGAAAAATAAGATTTGACAATAAATCACAAAAATTAACAGCATTTAGCTGCCCTCAAGAACAATTCCAATGAAAAGTTGTTCCATTTAGACTTAAGCAAGCACAATGTATTTTTCAAAGATACATGGATAATATTTTCAAAAAATATCACAATTTTTGTTGTGTTTATATAGATGATATTTTAATATTCAGTAATGAATTATCAAATAATCATTTAGACATTATTAATGTTTTACAAGAATGTAGAAAATCAGAAATAGTATTATAAGAAAAGAAAGCAGTCATTACTCAACAAAAAATAAAATATTTAGGGTTAGAAATAGAAAGTAGAAAACATCATCTACAACTCTATATTTTGAATAACATACAAAATTTTCCTAGTGTAATTAAAGATAAAAATCAATTACAAAGATTTTTAAGATGTTTGACATATGTAGAAGCATATATAAAGAAATTAGCATAAATGAAAAAATCATTACAAACAAAGCTTAAAAAAGACTATGTTTGATAATGGACTGATCAAGACACTAAATATATGGATAAAGTAAAAGCACAAATAAAAGATTTACCAACTTTATACTGTCCAAGACCATATGATAAAATGATAATAGAAATAGACACTTCACATAAATATTGGGGAGCAATATTAAAAGAAAAAGTTGATGATAAAGATGAATATCTTTGTAGATTTACTTTAGGATCTTTCCAAGGTTCTGAATTAAATTATCATAGTAATGAAAAAAATATTTAGCTATTAAGAAAGCTATAAAGAAATTTACAATATATGTTATAAGTTCAAAATTCATTGTTAGGACTAACAATAAAAATTGTGGACATTTTTTAAGAACTAATATTGCAGGTGATTACAAACAAGGAAGACTTATTAGATGGCAACAATGGTTTAACCATGATAAATTTGATGTAGAATATTTGCTAGGAAGGAAAAATAGTTTAACATATGCTTTAACTAGAGAATTAGCACCTCTAACTATGTTTTTTTATGATAGAAATTGATCCTCTTGAGATAGAAATACAGATCAAAGAAAATAAAATTTTGATTCATAAAACAGAAATCAAGAGCCTCAAAGAACAATTAGAGGTATTACAACTTAAAAAATCTTTAAAAAAATAGGCGTACTATGGTTAATCTAGAATAGCTTAAGGAAAACTCAAATGAAAAAGAAGTTGAAACCTCAACAGAAATTGAAAAGGAAGGAATAAAAATTCCAAAAACAGAAACTGAAGAAACTGGCAGTAAAAATCCAGAACTTAGTAAAAACCTAGAAAAGAAAAAAGAAAAAATCAACTAGGCAGATGAAGATTCAAAAAAGGTTTATGTAGTATATAATGAACCGAAATCAAGAATATACACTAATTGGCCAGAGACAAGCAGAGCAACAATAAGGTTTAGTGGAATCATCCATAGATCCTTTACCAATAGGATAGAAGTAGAAGGAAGTTTTAGTAATTATAAAGTTCCAAAACTACTATCACCAACATAAATAGCAAAAAATTATTCCCAAATAGTACAACAACCAACAGTAGGAACTACTAGATTAAGAAACCTCGAAAAAATTCAAAGACTAGTAATTTTTAGAGAAGCAATAAATAATTCTTTTGAAGAAGAAAAGGAAAGATATAGGAATTTAACAAAACAACAATGGCTAAGCCTATATAATCTAACAAGAAAAACTATTGAGGAACATTTAGATGATACGAAATTCTATACTATAGAAAAATTTTTTTCCATTAGGTAGCAAATTCAACATCTTAGAATGAGCTAATCCAGTATTTGTCTATAAGGCATTTCATGCTGGATTAATGAAAAATATATATTCAGGAAATGAATTAAAAGAATTAATATATTTTCCTAAAAACTTTAAAAAATCTATGAGAAATTTCAAAAAGAAAATTAGGGCTACAAACAGGCTTATTTATTTAAGATGTTTCAGTTTATTAATGGATTGGAACCAGGAAACCCTAGTAAGTCCTTACCATTTCATAACTTGGAATAAAAAATAATAAAAGAGAAGTTACTCGACCAAAATCTTTACCAAAAAAGAAATATAATCTTGAAAAATTATGTATAGAAAGAGGACAGATGCTAAGTTAAATTTATCATGAAATAAAAAGCATTAGTAACTCTTCAAAAATTAAAATTAATTATAGTACAAATAAAACTATTATTACTTCTCAAAGAAATATAGTTATCACCGAGGAAGATAGTGAAAAAGTAATTTCCTATGAAGCTAACTTCAACTGTAATGAAATTGAAGTAATTGGGAAAACCAAAAAGGTATTTTTTCCATTATTCAAAGCAACAATCAGAAAACCACAAAAGCATCTATTGCATTAGAGATAAGGAAGCATGCATGGACACAAGCTCATCACACAGTTTTATGTCGACATAGCAAACCATGTAGAACTACTCCAACAATTGGCACCAACAACATCAATAATGTAGGCGTTAAACGCCAAACAGGAAAGTTAGGAATAGTACAATCCCACCATTGTAAATAGGGAACCCTTATGTCTATAAAAGGGAACTCTCTGCAGCTAAGGGATTCACTACGAAAACCTAACATCTATCCAATTTTCTATTTTAAGCTATGTATCTAGCAATAAGTAAGAACTAATAACTCTTTCAAGGTTATTAGTTCTCTAGCTTTTATAAACTTTATGTTTGATAAATAAAAGTCCATTTTAAAATTCCAAACTATCACTCTTACCTTAGTAAGCTAAGTACGGATTTCATAAGATCAGCATAGTGAGAAGAACTAGAAGCTTGGATACGAATTTAGGATCAATTCTTTGGAACAAGAAGAAGATAGCTAGGAAGCAGAAGAACGCAGTGGACCCACATTAAAAAAAAAAGTTAGTTTGCAAATAGAGGCTAGTATACCTTGAAATTTTATTAATATTGCATGAGACCATGATTAATGGAAGATAAACATAATAGCATGAAAATGAAATATAAGACAAAACTTTATAGAAGTAAAAGTAAGAAGTATTATGAAAATTAAGAAAATCTAAAAGATAAAATTTATCTTAAATAATCTCTTATTTGTTTTAAATCATCTATAAAAGATAATTTTGAACAAAGTACAGGAAGATTTAAAATAATTAAAAATTTACAAGGATTAATTGACTACTTTTCTAAACAAGAAAAAAGAAATGATTAATTAAAAAGGACAAAATAAGGAACATTTAGATCTTGAAGCAAACCTTGAACTAGTAAAAATGGACATAGAATAAAATAAAAATATTCAAGAATTAAATTATTGGAGAGACCAAGAACTTGAAGAATATGAACTTGAAACTCAGCAAGAGAAATTATGATTGATATAGAATATTTTGAAAGAAAATATATGGAATTACTAGAAGAATATTTTAATAATGAAGATTATGAAAATGCTTAGAAAAATTTAAAAGATTTGATATCATTTTAGAATATTATACAGATTATGTTTCTAGTATATTATACCTAATAAACCATTTCGTATGAAAAATATTAAGAAATTATTTTACACAGAAATTTGTACAAGTAAATGAAGAAGAATTTGATAATCTAATTTTTTGGTTTATTTATTTAAAGAACAAATTGGAAGATAAAGCTAACTGAAACTTAAAATCAAAATTCAGTCGTAAAAATTGGTATTTGAGACATAAACATAAAACAAAACTTAATAAGAAGGCTTTAAACTGAATGTTTAAAATAAGATATAATCAACCAAATTCAAATAGAAAAATAAATTATTTAAAATATTATAAAAATAATAATATAATTAATAATACTAATTAAATAAATAACTAAAGGATTACCCAAGAAAATAATAGAGTTGATAATTTAAAAAGTACTTTATAATTGGAACAAAGAACTAACGTAGTTACACCATAAGTAATAAAAATGCTTACACAATCACAAATTTTTAATTTAAAAAAAGTTATTTAATTTAGTTCAAAATACTGAAAACAAAAAAGAATTTAAGAAAGATTTTACAAAAATATTTTTAGCATGTATAGAAATAAAAATGAACAATATAATTTTATCACAAGAACAAATAAAAACCTTAAAAGAAAAATTAAAATATTTAGAAAACTCAAAAATAAAAGAAAATTTTATAGAAGAATTTAAATTCTTTTTAGACATTATCTTATAAAAATTAAAAGAAATTCTTTAAAAATACCAAAAGAAGAAAATATTTTAGGATATGAAAGAAAATAAAATTATTAAATTTTTGGTAAACATTACTTTCAAAAATTTTGAATTTTGATTCAAAAATCTTTAAAATTAAACATTTGGATAAGAAAGTAAACTTTTATATCACAAAGGAAAAAATTGGAAAGTAAAAAATACCCAAAGGGTATGCATTTGGAATCCCTTGTGAGATGCTAGTAGAATTGGCCTTTAACTTTCTCTTATAAAGGTTTGACATATAGTACTCATGGGTGAACCATTGAGTTGTGTCCCAACCGAGTTGATAACTTAAAATAATGAAGATTTAAAGTTGAAATGTATTTTTACACAAATAATATTTATAAGTGTTAATAAATTAATGATAATTTTATAAAATCATATGTTATTATAGAATAAAATTATGTGTTATGATATATATTATTTTTGTTTATGTCATTTTGTCAATTTTATATATAATTAAGATATATTGATCATTAACTTTTTATGATGTGTTTACTAATTATGAAATGAAATGAAAGGAAAGAAAATTATTCTCATTTTATTGTTTACTTTCTACAAATATGGTAAAAAAGGAATAAGGACCCATAAATTTGAAAGTCATTTTCATTTATTGTTTCTATACGTCCTCTTTGTATTGATTCTCTTTCCCAAATTCACAAGATATAATTATAAAAATATATATTATTTTAATATTTTTTTTATATTTTTTAATATTATTTTTAAAAAGACATTTAAGTTAATTAATAACTTCATTTTAATTTTTATAATTATTTAGTAAGCATAAATAAAATAAATAAATTTTACATTTTCTTTTTTCTTTATTTAGTAAGATTGTGGCAAAGATTTTGACTAATTGACTTAGTGAGATAATTTTAGGTGTTGTTAGTCCCAGGTAGAGTGCCTTTGTGCCCAAAATCCTTATTACTGACAATATTTTAGTTGCTTATGAGTTATGTCATGCACTAAAAAGCAAAAGGCGTGGGGGCTAACAATATATGGCTTTAAAGCTAGACATGAGCAAGGCTAACGATAGGGTTGAATGGGGTTTTTTGGAGGCCATGATAAGGAGACTTGGGTTTGTTGAGCAGTGGATTCAATGGATCATGGCATGTGTATCTTTTGTTTCTTACTCGTGTAATAAACGGGCAAACTATTGGCTTTTTTAAGCCACATAGTGGGCTCAGATAAGGTGACCTTTTGTCGCCTTTCCAATTTTTGATATGCGTAGGTCTTTCTAGGTTGTTGCATATAAAGGAACAGGCGGGGAATATATGGTTTAAAAGTGTGCAAAACTAACCCACCAGTTTCTCATCTATTGTTCGCTAATGACTCTCTCATTTTTTGTAAATGTGATATCAGGGAAGTGCAACATTTGCAACCAATTTTGCAAGAATATGAGCATGTATCTGGGTAAATAGTTAACTTTAAAAAATCCAACATTTTCTTCAGTTCCAATACCACCCCACAGAATAAAGAGCTCATTTAGAGATGCTTGGGTATTGGGTCTTCCTTTGGCTTTGATAAGTATTTGGGACTTCCTGCTCTCTTTGGTAAGGTGAGGCATGCATAAGTTAACTATATATTGGATAGGAGAGGATTTAGAAATGGACATGTAGGTCTCTACCACTCTCGAGGAAAGAGATTATATTAAAATCTATTGCATGTGCGATGCTTAACTTTGCTATGCAATGTTTTGTGCTATCTGTTGGTTTATGTAATGATTTGGAGTCTACCATGCAATGTTTCTAGTGGGGCTCTACTCTTGGTGATAGAAAATCCATTGGGTGGCTTGGAGGAAGTTATGTGAGGTATGGGATGCAAGTGGATTAAGCTTCAAGGACTTGCAAGCCTTTCATATGGCGATGGTTGCTAAGTAGTGTTGGCGTATTTTGAAAAATTTGAGTTCTTTATTGGAACAAATCTTTAAAAGTTGGTACTTTTGGATAGGGTTTTTCCTCACAGCTGGATTAAGCCACTATCCTTCTTGGACATGGTGGGGTTTTGTTGAGGCTCGAAGTGTTTTGCTTGCTGGGTTGCATTGGAGGGTCTTTAATGGCCGGTCTATTAATGTTTGGGAGGACCCTTAGGTGCCTGGTCTTCTTGGGTTTAGGATCCAATCTCCCTAGGTGATGGGTGTGCGTTCGGCCAGTGACTTACTGCATGCTGATACTGGTGTCTGGGATGTCCCTTGGGTATGGCAATTATTTTCGAAGAATATGGTTACTTGTATTCTTTCTACCCTAATCCAGGTGTTAATAGGGTGTGATAAGTTGTTGTGCATGACAAAAGCACCTCCGAAAGTTTTCCATTTCATTTAGAGATGTCTTCATGGTATTATTACCGTTCGTCATTCTCTTCTCCAGTGCCATTGTCCTGTTGAGGTTCTTTCGTGCCCTTTATGTGGCTCTATTGATGAGATCATTAGCCATTAGTTGGTCGACTGTTCGAGCATTAGCTCTATGCTAACTATGTTTTGTTTTAGCTTTTCATCCCATCATTATGGTAATGGTTCTTTTTTGCACTTCTACATCAATTGGGTTTAGACGAGATCTGATGGTGATGAGCTGTTGGGAGTTGTTCCACTTACTTTTTGGCATATTTTGAAAGGAAATTTTTTTTTTTTCATTTTTGAACGAAAGGTGTTCGATTCGGGTATAGTCATTCATGGTATTCATCATGATTGGTTCTTTTTTTGTTTGGCTTTTGGCTAGAGAGCTGGTCCCTTTAGCCATGAGTACTTTAGTGGCCTTTTATTTGAGATTGTTGGTTTTATTATCATTATTGTTGCGATTTTTTATTGGTCTTGTTACCTTTGTACTGATTAATACTATTTAAATAAAAATTACTATCCTTTCGTTTGACCAAAAAAAAAGTGAAAGTTGTGAACTTGCAAAGCATTAAATGCAATTCCTTCCCTAATACTCAGTACAGACTATCCAAACATTTCAACTTAATTCATAGTGATATGGGGACATTCTCGTTTCCCTACTTGTACACAGTCTAAATGGTTTGTTTCATTTATTGATGATCATACCTTAGTATGTTGGTGTATTATTAAAAGAAAAATTTGAGGTTTGTGATGTTTTTGTTAACATTTACCTTATGATCCAAGCTCAGTTTCAAACACCAATTCAAATCCTGAGAAGAGACAATGGCATTGAATATTAAAACCATACCCTGGGGCACTACCTCCAAAAACATGAGATAGTTCATCAAAGGTTATATGTTCACACTCCCTAACAAAATGGGATTGAACGAAAAAATCGACATCTCCTTAAGTTACCTAAGCCTTATTGTTTACCACAAACATTCCTAAAACTTTCTATAAAGATGCCATTTTAACTACTACTTACCTGATTAATCTAACGGCAAGCTTCATTCTCTCTTTTTAAACTCCACTTCAGAAACTAAAAAAAAAATTATGGGTTTACACCACCATTTTGATCTTTCCCTCAAAGTATTTGATTGTATTGTTGTTGCTCACATTCAATCTCAAAATAGATCTAAGTTAGATCCCAAAGCAAGTAAATGTGTTTTCATTGGAATTCACCTACCCAAAAGGGATACAAGTACTATGAACCCTCCACAAAAAGGGTCATTGTTAGTTGCGATTTCACTTTCTTTGAAAATACCTCTTATTACCAAAAGACCTCTCTTCAAGAGGAGAATGTGAGTGAAGATAGCTCCTTTGATCAACATTTATACTTAGACCTCAATTTGAGTCTTCATGAGCTGCCTGATGAATTAAACAGCAAAACTAACACAAACAATCCAAGTGATGAACCTTCTACTCCACCCAATCCATCTACTGAAGAACATTTAGATGTGGAAAGAGATGTGGAAAAACTTGTGATTATTTTCTCACAGGCAGAACTTCACACTAAAGGCACTAAGAGAGTCAAAACTGATGGTAGATCCAATCATCTATGAATCAATATCAGATAATCTAGAGTCGTGTAGGTCTCTTAACTTACCTATTGCAGTTAGAAAACCAACTCAATCTTGTACCTTCCATCCAATCTATATATTTGTCTCATATAATACTTTTTCTTCTAAATTTCATGCCTTTACTTCTAACCTTGATAGAACAAAAATTCCAAAAAACACTCATAAAGCAATGAAAATTCTAGAATTGAGATAAGCTATTATGAAAGAAATAACGAAACTTGAAAAAAGAAAAAAACTTGGGATGTAACAGAACTTCCAAAAGGAAAGGTACTAGTTGGATGTAAATGAATGTTTATAATAAAATACAAATTTGATGGGACAATAGAATGGTATAAAGCTCGTCTGGTTGCAAATGAGTTTACACAAACCTATGAGAATTGATTATACATAAACATTTACCCTTGTGGCAAAATTGAATATTGTAAGAGTATTTCTATCATTTGCAATCAATTTAAATTGACCTCTTCAACAACTTAACATTAAAAATGCATTTCTCAATGGAGTCTTAGAAGAAAAAGTCTTTATAACTATGCCACTTGGATTTGGCACGGAAGAAACAAATACTGTATATAAATTGAAAAAAGTGAAGAATGAACTCAAATAGACCCCTATAGCATGGTTTGAAAGGTTTGCAAAAGTAAAAAGAAATTAATGATACTAGCAAGAACAATCAGACCATACATTGTTTTTCAAACAAACTAGAAATGGGAAAAGAACAATATTGATAGTACATGTTGATCACATAATCCTAACTAGTGACATCCTAGAAGAAATTGAGAGATTAAAGAAAAGTTTGGCTATATAATTTGAAGCCAAGGATCTAGGACAAATGTGATACTTCTTAGGAATGGAAGTTACAAGATCAAAAAGAAAAATTAGTCACTCAACAGAAATATGTTCTTGATCTCCTTATTGAGATATGCATGCTTGGCTGCAAACTAAGTGACACACCAATTGAGGTTGGACAATGGTCAAAAGACTTGGGTGAAACAGTGGACAGAGAGAGATATCAAAGACTAGTGAAAAAATTGATATATTTATCCCACACTTGACCTGACATTGCATTTGTAGTCAGTGTAGTTCGTCAACACATGCATAGCTTAAAGGAATCTCATCTTGAAGCAATCTACAGAATACTTAAATTCCTTAAAGGGTCACCTGGTAGAGGCCTTTTCTTTAAGAAAAATGAAGGTTGAAACTTAGAAGTATATACTGATGCAGATTAGGTTAGCTCAGTAGAGAATAGAATATCTATTACTGAATATTGCATCTTATATTTGGAAACCTACTGACATGGAGAAGTAAGAAGCAAAATAGAGTAGCCAAAAGTAGTGCTGAAGTAGAATTCAGGATAGTTGCACAAGGAATATGTGAGGCACTGTGGTTAAGGAAACTCTTGATGGAACTTCAAATTGTAACATCCACCCTTGTCAAGCTGTATTGTGACAATAAGGCAGTTATCTATTCTCTCTGAATTTGGTTTAACATGACAGAACAAAAGAGCAAATTGTTGATATCTTCATCAAATGACTTCTTTGATTGATTTTTGATAAATCTTATTTGCAAGTTGAATATGATCAATATTTAAAATCCAACTTAAAGGAAAGTGTTGAAATATAAAAAAATAAATGCAAAAGATTTGGTTGACTATGTAATTAGGAGAATATTTATTTTCCATATTTAAAGATTTGATTTTGTAATTATTTTTAGCCATAATTAGAAGTTTTTTTCTTTTTCTACCTATAAATTTTTATGATAGTTTTTACTTCTATAGTTATAGACTTTCCTATATATGTATAGCTATTTCATTGTACAATTCAAAAGAATATACATAAATACTTTTACAAACATTTTTTTAGAGTTTCTCTTATAGTCATTTAAAGATCTGAACAGTTGATGATGATATTTTTTCCCTCTTCAATTCTCTGGTGGTTCTATATCCAAAGGCTCTGAGCTACAAGTAGAGGTTGCAAAGTGTGAAAAGACGAATGTAAGAATTGTTTGAATATTTTACTTGATTGATTTTCTTTGTACAGATTACATGAATTTATAATAGAAATAAAAATGAAATAAAAGGATATTAATTAAATACAATGATTCCTACCATATTAGGAATGATTTCTACGGTATTAACATTTTATGTACTTTATTATTTCAAAATGAATCTCAACAATCCCCCTCAAGTTAGTGCATAGATGTCACACATGCCCAACTTGTCTAAGAACTTTGAAAGCACCCGACTGGACACTCCTTTGGTAAGGATATCAGCTAATTGATTCTCTGATCAAATCTTTGGTAGTTCTACAGCTTTTTCATCTAGTTTTTCCTTAATGAAAAACCTATCTACCTCGACATGCTTTTTACAGTCATGTTGAACTGGATTATGAAATATATCACATGCTGCTTTGTTGTCACAATACAACTGAATTGGTTGTTTTGAAGAGTAGCCTAGATTATGTAAGAGAAATTTCAACCACAATGGTTCACAAATTCCTATGGCCATTCCTCTGTACTTAGCTTCTTCACTAGATCATACAACAATATTTTGTTTCTTGCTTCTCCATGTAACTAAGTTCTCACTTACAAAAGTAAAGTATCTTGAAGTTGACCGCCTATCGTCAACTGCTCCTGCCCAATTAGTATCGGTATACACTTTGATGTTTTCCTTATCTGTGCTTTTAGAAAATAGAATTTCTTTTCTTGGAGTAGATTTTAGATACCTCAAAATGTGCATGACTGCATTCATATGTTGCTCACCAAGATTATGCATAAACTGGCTAACGATACTTAGAGCATAGGCAAGATTTGGTCTTGTGTGAGCTAAGTATCAACCTTCTAACAAGTCTCTAGTATCTTCCCCTATCCACTGGTACTTGATTTATCTCAATACATAAATTCAAATCCTCTTCCACTGGAGAGTCAGTTGGTTGGCAAGCTGACATACCAGTTTCATGTCGTAGATCTAAGGCATACTTTCTCTGAGATAAAAAGATTTCTTTACTTGATCGAAATACTTCAATTCCCAGAAAGTATTTTAAGGGGCCTAAGTCTTTCATTTCAAATTTCTTAGACAAGTATTCCTACAAAGCTCTCATTTCTTCTAGGTTGTTGCCAGTGACGATCATGTCATCCACATATACAATAAGTGCACTAATTTTTCCATGTCGCTTCTTTAAAAATAATGTGTGATCTGAATTACTTTGTCTATAACCAAAGATTGTCATGGATTTGGTAAATCGTCCGAACCAAGCTCTAGGGACTATTTTAATCCATATAGCAATTTCTTCAACCTGCACACCTTTGATTTTGTCTTTCTATTACCATACACCCTGGTGGGAGATCCATATAGACCTATTCAGTTAGTTCACTATGTAGAAATGCGTTCTTCACATCAAACTACTGTAACGGCCAATCAAAATTTGCAGCTAAGGATAACAAGACTCGGACTGTGTTGATTTTGGCTATTGGTGCAAACGTTTCAGTGTAGTCAATTACATAAGTTTGAGTATACCCTTTTGCCACCAATCTCGCCTTAAACCATTTGATCGTTCCATCAACTTTGTATTTCATAGTAAAGATCGATTGACACCCAACTGGCTTTTTTTTTTTTTTTTTTTTTTTTTTTTTTTCTGTGGGTCGATTGACGAGCTCCTAAGTTTGGTTCTTCTAGAAGGAGGTCATCTCTTCATTCATCACAGCTTTCCATCTTAGATCATTTAATGCTTCCTGCACACTGTTAGGTATAGATACAGTAGATAATTGATTGACAAATGACTTATTTGATTTTGACAAACGATGTGTAGACATATAATGGTTCATAGGATATCTTACTTTACTGGACAATTGAGGTTCTTATGTAGGTTTTAGAATACCTATGGTGAGACATTGTGGTAACTCTCCTAGATGATTCAGGCATTGTACAAGGAATATGCTCAGACAACAATTGGTTTTGTGTATCAATTGTGAAAGACTCAAGTTCAATTTCAAACGTTTCTTGGCTTTCAGAAGTTTTCTGGCTTTCTAGGTGTTCATTCCCAAGTTTTGATTACTAGATTCCATCTCATTCACTTCTATGTTTATTATGTCGTTGTGTAGGGTATCACCATTCACATCAAAGTTTTGACCACTTGGATTCAAATCACCTATATTTGGATTAGATACTTCCACCACATGTTCCTCAAAGTTGTATACAAGAGTTTGAATTTCATCAAGAGACTCCTCCTAAAAGTTAGACTTAGAGAAATACATAGTATTTTCATGAAAGACAACATCAATAGTGATAAACATTCGTTTAGTAGGGGGATGATAACATCTGTATCCTTTTTGATGAATTGCATATCCGACAAAGACATACTTCAAGGCTCGAGGCAGTAACTTACTACATTGGTGTTTGAGAAGATGAACATAGGCAACACATCCGAAGACATGAGGGGGTAGGTTTGAGGCTGTTGGAGCAACTACAGCTTCTGTAAGTGTTTGGAAGGGTGTTTTGATGTTTGTAGAACTCGATGAAACACGATTGATGAGATAAGAACTAGAGAGAAGAGCTTCACCCCAGTAGCATAAAGGCATGTGAGCCTCGAGTAGGGAAGCACGAACAACCTCCAACAAGTGTCTGATAACTCTAATTTATTAGAGTATTATCAGCTCTTATTCATAAATACTTGCTTGTTAATTTGGGAATATCCACACATTATAATCATTTATACACTATTTGTGGATTTTGTGATTTAAATGAATTCTTTGATAATAAATTCAAAATAATTATGAAATGTGTCAAAAAGAATTATATTTTGATGTGCACTCATTATATTTTCATTTCCCTTGCAGGAAATAAAGAAAACAACAAAGAAAATGCAAAAATACAACATTGCTGCAGCAAAACCATACCAGAAAAACAACGCAGAAAACAGAGGCTGACTTGGAATTAAAATTTAAAGGCTGATTTGGACTCTCAACAAAAGGACAATTTTGGGCTTTCATTAACTCACCTTTTTAGGGATAATATTGGAAATTAACACACCCAAAATTGTCTCCAATTAAACCTAAAGCTAAATACACAATTAAGGGGCTGATTTCACCAGTTTTTGTGCGGCAGTAGTTAGGGCAAAAACTGGACAGCTCTGGGCAGAATTCTGGGAGCAAAATAAATCCAAATATATAGCAGAATCTGGGCAGCAGCAAGGGCAGACATGAGGCAAAAAATACAAGGCAGATTTGGGCACCAAAACTGCAGAAAAACGAGTAGCAAAACAGAGAGGAACAGAGCACAATTTCAGATCAGATTTGGGATGCAAAACAGAGCACAACTTCGCAGCAGATTGGGATGCAAAACAGGGGAAGCAAGAGGGATCTGGAAAGAGACCAATTGAAGGCTTGATTTACAAGAACAATCATTGAAGAAGCAAGAGAGATTAGAGATTTTGAATCCAATTGATTGAGATTAAATAAAAGGGGGTTTTATTAAATTATTCCTTCTTCTATTCTTCTTTTATTGTTTTTCCAAATCTCTATAACTCTATGAATCTGATGTTGACCATGGATGATTTGATGTTTAATTTTATAAATATGCTTGGCTAAATTTTCATTCAGTTAGGGTTGTGGATGTGCGAGCGTATGTAGACTTTGTGCTTTAATTTTATAAACTTGTGCTTTGCTTGGTAAAGGGTGCTAGTTATTCTATGCTTGATTAATTGATTTATTCATATTGATTGTTTGATCAACAATTGATAGGTTGGTAGACTAAAATTGAATCTGGAAAGGTTAATTTAAGTTAGATAAAGCTAGAATAGTGTGAAGAAATTAATATAGGAATATATAATTATCTCACATAACTCAAAAGAATTTGTGCATGAACGTTGTTCTTAGATTCAGTTTTGCATAGGAATATGTTTCATTGAGTCATAGAATATATAAACATTGCAGATTCGGAAGAATCCTTTGTGAATTTTTGCAATTCTAGTTACTGGTATACTTTGCTACAGCATTGCTACAGCATTGCTGCAGCAACGCAGTTTGTCTACATCACTTGTCACATTCGCAATCCTAACTGATTTATCTACTTGCAATTCTTGATATTTCTCTCGTTAAACTTTGTTTCAGTATTTTCACTCTTGTTCTCTCGTATTATTTATTTTATTTTATTTATTTTATTTTAATAAACAAAAACACAAAAAACATTAATTTTAATAGTTAATTTTTACGATATTTTCTAGTATTCCAATCTCCGTGGGAACGATCTTTCTTATCATTATATTACTTGTTTACGACACGTGCACTTGCGTAAAATCATATACACTATTGTGAGCAACAAGTTTTTGGCGCCGTTGCCGGGGATTGGCAACGTTAGAAATTATTCGTAGAAATCGACTTTTGTTTTTTTTTATTTAATTTTTGTTATCTAATATCTCTTCTGTGTCTTTTGTATGAGCAGATTTCGTGACAAGGATATCCTACCATTTGATCCCAAAATTGAACGTACTTTTAGACTAAGAAGAAGAGAACAACAAGGTTTCGCTCAGATTGAAGATATGGCACAAGCAGGGAACGGAAACAATGGCCATGAACAGAATTTAAACAATGCAATCAATGTGATACCTCCAATGAATGATAGGGACAGAGCTTTGAATGAATATGCATTGCCCATGCTAGAAGGGTTAAATCCAAGCATCACAAGACCAAATATTCAAGCAACTCACTTTGAGTTAAAACCGGTGATGTTTCAGATGCTACAAACAGTTGGGCAATTTAGTGGGTTACCTACAGAAGATCCTCATCTGCATCTCAGGTTATTTATTGAAGTCAGTGATTTATTTAAATGGACAGGGGTAACCGAGGAAGCGTTTAGGCTCAAATTATTTCCTTATTCCTTAAGAGATCGCACTAGGGCATGGCTTAACTCCTTACCACCTGACTCTATTGCAACTTGGAATGACTTAGCTGAGAAATTCTTGATGAAATACTTCCCACCAACAAAGAATGCTAAATTGAGGAATGACATCACCTCCTATCAACAATTGGATGGAGAATCTCTATATGAAGCTTGGGAAAGATTTAAAGAATTGTTAAGGAAATGTCCTCACCATGGTATACCTCATTGGATCCAAATGGAGACCTTCTATAATGGTCTCAATGCTCAAACGAGAATAATTGTTGATGCATCTGCTAATGGAGCTCTTTTAGCCAAGTCTTATAATGAAGCCTATGATCTACTTGAGAGGATGGCCAACAATAATTACCAATGGCCAATGGATAGAGTAGCAACTGTAAAAAGAGTGGCTGGTGTACATGAGGTTAATGATGTTACGGCTCTTACAGCTCAGGTTTCATCCTTGGTTAATCTCTTGAAAAATCAACTTGTGACAGCAAATGTGAATTCAATCCAAGACTCAAGAATTTCATGTGTCTACTGTTCAGGACCTCATGTGTTTGATAATTGCCCTTCAAATCCTGAATCAATTTGTTTTGTGAATGATGTAAACAGGAACCACAATTCGTACTCTAACGCATATAACCCAGGGTGGAGGCAACACCCAAATTTCTCTTGGAACAATCAAGGTGGTGGTCAAGCTAACCATACCATGCCTAACCGACCTACATTCCCACCAGGATTTCAGCAACAACCACAAGGAAATCAACCGAATGAACCATCTAGCTCATTGGAATCTTTACTCAAACAATACATGGCTAAGAATGATGCAATCATTCAAAGTCAAGCTGCTTCAATGAGGAATCTAGAAAATCAAGTGGGATAGCTAGCTAATGAACTTAGGAACCGTCCACAAGGTGCACTTCCAAGTGATACCGAAACTCCAATGAGAGAAAGAAAGGAATTTTGCAAAGCCATTACTCTAAGGAGTGGAAAAGAATTAGAGGGACCAAATGGACAGAAAATAAGTCAAAAGGGGAACATTTCAAGCCAAGATAAGGAGGAAAAAGAGCAAGACAAATCTGAAGCAGTTCTGAAAAACTCAAAAAATTATGGTACCTAAAATGCTACAGCATTGCTGCAGCAAAGTTCCCAGCAGCACAGACCACCTCCACCATTCCCTCAAAGATTTCAGAAACAGCAGCAAGATCTTCAATTCAGGAAATTTTTGGATGTTCTTAAGCAACTTCATATCAACATTCCATTGGTGGAAGCCTTGGAACAAATGCCAAATTATGTCAAATTCATGAAAGACATCCTGACCAAAAAGAGACGATTTGGCGAATTTGAGACAGTTGCCTTAACAAGTGAAAGTAGTGCTATGTTACAGAACAAACTTCCTCCTAAGCTCAAGGATCTTGGGAGTTTCACAATTCCATGCTCTATAGGTAATCAATATTTTGGCAAGGCTTTATGTGATTTGGGAGCAAGCATTAATTTGATGCCTTTGTCAATTTTTAAGAAGTTGGGGATTGGTGAAGCATGGCCTACTACAGTCTCTTTACAACTAGCAAATCGATCCATTGCTCATCCTGAAGGAAAAATTGAAGATGTCTTGGTGAAAGTGGACAAATTCATCTTCCCAACAGATTTTATTGTACTTGACTATGAAGAAGACAGAGAAGTGCCTATTATTTTGGGAAGACCATTCTTAGCTACAGGCCGAACTTTGATTGACGTTCAAAAAGGAGAATTAACTATGAGAGTTCAAGATGAACAAGTCACTTTCAACGTGTTTAAAACCATGGAATCTCCCAATAATGTTGAAGAGTGCTCATCCATTTCAGTTGTGGATTCTCTGGTATCTAATGAACCTGAAAAATGTGGCTATAACGATTCTCTACAAATTTTATCGCAATATGATTCCGATTGTGAAGAGGAAATTGAGGAGAAATTACCTTTGTTGGAAGCAGGTTCTAATACATACAAAACGGAAAATAAAGTTCAATTTCTAGACTTTTTATCTCCGGACTTCAATCTTCCTAAGTCTTCAGTTGATGTGCCACCAGATTCAAATTCCTATCAAAAGAAGAAATTTTTCCATAATTTGAAGTTCTACTATTGGGATAGGCCATTCTTGTTCAAGCGATATACAGACCGAAAGATTAGAAGGTGTATTCCCGAAGATGAGATGGTGAATATTTTGCAACAATGTCAGTCCTATCGAGAAATTAAGAGGATCTTAAGGAAATGTTGGTCCAAGAAAAAATTTCAAGCTAATGGCCAACGCATTAGACATTATTGGAGAGGAATTCTTGGCAAAGAGCATACCTCCATTCCACTCCCAAACCCATGACTACAAGCAAAGTCGTGTTGTCGACTTTAACACAAGCGCTCATGGGAGGCAACCCATGTTTCTTCATTTTTCTTAGTTTTTCTTAATTTTTAGTTTATGATTTTTAATTCAATTTAATTGTGTGAGTTCTTTTACTTAGAAGTTTATTTTCTGCATTTTCAGGTCATCCCAGGGAGTGAAAGCAAGAGAAAAGCAAAGCAAAATCAACGACAAAAATATTTTCTCACAGTGTAAAAAATGGAAAACTTTGCTGCAGCAACGCTATAGCAAAGTTCTACACTGTTCTTCTTTGAGCAAAGTTCTACGTTGGTTGGGCTTAGTTTCAGTGCTTTAGTTTTGAGTTTCAATGGAGATTTAGGTATGGGGGAGAAGAAAGCAGAGGAGAAGTACACCAGAACCAAAAATTATCATGATTCAAAAAATTGGAAAATTTTACTGCAGCTTTGCTGCAGCAAAGCTAGAGCAAAGTTCTGTTTGTCTTCTTTCATATTAGACCAGGCGTTAAAGCATTTTGAGCATGGCTTAATAATCATTTCTGTGGATTGGGCTTCAATGGAAGTTATGAAAATTTGAGCTTCAGATTGGGCTCTAATGGAGGTTGGCCCACAACCCATTTTTGAAGTTAAAAAAAAAAAAAGTGTTTTCGGGTCAACACTGTTTAATCCCTGTTCGTATCACCCATTACACGAGCGCCCCCAATCTTTCCTACACACCCGAGCGCCCCCAATCTTTCCTTTCCTTCCCTTCTCGCCCACCTACCCTGAATGGTTGCCTAGCCACCAGCCCCTCATTCAGGCGCTACCCATAAGACCCAACACTCCGTCCACCTCTCGCGAACGCCACAATCTAGAACCCCCAACCCCTCGTCAACATCCCGAACATCCCATAATTTTCCTCCCATTCGGCGCCGCAACCCACTACCATCAATCACCCGAACACCCCAACACTTCAAACCGTCGCCGCTACTCACACTTCAAAAATTTGGACTTAAAAGTCAGTTTTCATGGTTGTTCGGGTTAGCAATTCGTGTTGTTCAGGTCATCCCCACGCCAATAACAACTGGGTGTTTGCAGTATTAGTTCATATTCACCAAATTGTTCATTCACGCATTCACATTTTATGACTGGGTAATTCCTCTCTGTTTGGGGAATCTACAAATTTCACTTCCAGCTAGAAGAAGGGAGCTACGCAGCAATAATAGGGCAGTCTCGTTACTTTGTCATTTATTTTATTTTATTTCTGCCCTTTTTACCTGCTGACTAATCTGTTTGATGGTGCGCACTGAGGACAGTGCTTGTTTTAAGTTTGGGGGGGTGAATATGCTGTTTACTATCTGATCTGTTTATTGTGGTTTATTGTCTAATCTGTCTACTGTTGAATTGTGGAATTGATGAAATTTCTATGCTGAATTTTAATTTATGATGCGAAATCTGCTGTGACGTTATGATGAATTGCAAGAAAAATTTTGTTGTCATGTTTGCTTTAAAAAGAAACTAATTTGTCAATTTATTAGAAGAGATATCTTACTTTATGAGAAGAATTGATTTAATTAAGTGTTAGTGAAAAATGTTGAAAACTCATTTTGTGATATATACCCACCACTCATATGCACGGTCAACTTGTTTGTTTGTTTGATATAAACTTTGAATAAAGGTAGTTTATGGGAGAGTTTGAACCTCTAGAATTGGTTTGGAGAATTTCTCAAAGCGAAATTCTAGAAAGTTCATTACTCAATGAAATGATCTAGGCCTTCTTTGGATTCGATTGTGCTTTTCATGCTAACCTTGGTTAAAAATATGTTCCCTTTGCACACCTAATTTGAGCCATGAATGATCAAAATTCTTTTTGTCAACACCCACATAAAAACTTAGCATTTCCTTATTTGCATATCCTTTGACCTTTACCTCACAAGTGCATTACTATCTTTATGAATTGTTGTTAGAAAGGTTGATGCCTCTTGGAAGAAAGAAAATTACGGTGTTAAAAAAATGGTTTTGATTATGATGAAAATCACTCTTGTTTGGTTATATTGAGATCGATCCTTCATTCAAAAAAAAAAAAATCTGGAAACAGCTTTGCTACAGCATTGCTGCAGCAAAACAGATTCATTCAAAAAAAAAAAAAAAAAGAGTGAATGAAGAAAAATTTGGGTGTAACAATTTAAATAAAGAGTCCAAAAGTATTCTTGAATAGTGTTTGTGCTTGTGGGGTATGATACCTAAATATGACTTTCACCTTACCTTTACCCTAGCCTTACATTTCAAGCTTATTTAAGTCCTTTTGATCTTTGATTAGTGAATATCTACATTAGTGGAGAGGGATTCAAAAGACCAACATATGGAGGCATGATTTTAAGCTTAAGGAACATAAATTACCTAAGTTTGGGGGGAAGTATCAAATTACAAATTATGAGACATCACACACACACATGGGGTTGTTTTGGAATGAGTTTGAGATATTGAAACTAACATTTGAGAAAAATCAATTTGGATCATGAATTTGAGATTTCTTCTTTCAAATTTTGAAACAAGTTTAGTTTATTTATTAGTTGACAACTATGTTTTTAGCGTGAGTTGAAACCTTTGTTTTAAATTGCCACTTGCCAATCATCATATAATTTAGTGCTTGAGGACAAGCAAGATGCTAAGTTTGGGAGAGTTGATAACTCTAATTTATTAGAGTATTATTAGCTCTTATTCATAAATACTTGCTTGTTAATTTGGGAATATCCACACATTATAATCATTTATACACTATTTGTGGATTTTGTGATTTAAATGAATTCTTTGATAATAAATTCAAAATAATTATGAAATGTGTCAAAAAGAATTATATTTTGATGTGCACTCATTATATTTTCATTTCCCTTGCAAGAAATAAAGAAAACAACAAAGAAAATGCAAAAATACAACATTGCTGCAGCAAAACCATACCAGAAAAACAACGCAGAAAACAGAGGCTGACTTGGAATTAAAATTTAAAGGCTGATTTGGACTCTCAACAAAAGGACAATTTTGGGCTTTCATTAACTCACCTTTTTAGGGATAATATTGGAAATTAACACACCCAAAATTGTCTCCAATTAAACCTAAAGCTAAATACACAATTGAGGGGCTGATTTCACCAGTTTTTGTGCGGCAGCAGTTAGGGCAAAAATTGGACAGCTTTGGGCAGAATTCTGGGAGCAAAATAAATCCAAATATATAGCAGAATCTGGGCAGCAGCAAGGGCAGACGTGAGGCAGAAAATACAAGGCAGATTTGGGCACCAAAACTGCAGAAAAACGAGTAGCAAAACAGAGAGGAACAGAGCACAATTTCATATCAGATTTGGGACGCAAAACAGAGCACAACTTTGCAGCAGATTGGGATGCAAAACAGGGGAAGCAAGAGGGATCTGAAAAGAGACCAATTGAAGGCTTGATTTACAAGAACAATCATTGAAGAAGCAAGAGAGATTAGAGATTTTGAATCCAATTGATTGAGATTAAATAAAAGGGGGTTTTATTAAATTATTCCTTCTTCTATTCTTCTTTTATTGTTTTTCCAAATCTCTATAACTCTATGAATCTGATGTTGACCATGGATGATTTGATGTTTAATTTTATAAATATGCTTGGCTAAATTTTCATTCAGTTAGGGTTGTGGATGTGCGAGCGTATGTAGACTTTGTGCTTTAATTTTATAAACTTGTGCTTTGCCTGGTAAAGGGTGCTAGTTATTCTATGCTTGATTAATTGATTTATTCTTATTGATTGTTTGATCAATAATTGATAGGTTGGTAGACTAAAATTGAATCTGGAAAGGTTAATTTAAGTTGGATAAAGCTAGAATAGTGTGAAGAAATTAATATAGGAATATATAATTATCTCACATAACTCAAAAGAATTTGTGCATGAACGTTGTTCTTAGATTCAGTTTTGCATAGGAATATGTTTCATTGAGTCATAGAATATATAAACATTGCAGATTCGGAAGAATCCTTTGTGAATTTTTGCAATTCTAGTTACTGGTATACTTTGCTGCAGCAACGCAATTTGTCTACATCACTTGTCACATTCGCAATCCTAACTGATTTATCTACTTGCAATTCTTGATATTTCTCTCGTTAAACTTTGTTTCAGTATTTTCACTCTTGTTCTCTCGTATTATTTATTTTATTTTATTTATTTTATTTTAATAAACAAAAACACAAAAAACATTGATTTTAATAGTTAATTTTTACGATATTTTCTAGTATTCCAATCTCCGTGGGAACGATCTTTCTTATCATTATATTACTTGTTTGCGACACGTGCACTTGCGTAAAATCATATACACTATTGTGAGCAACAGTGTCTATTCTTGCATTTGGCCACACCATTATGTTGAGGTGTATCCGGACAAGTGGTTTGATGAATTGAGCCATGAGAGTCCAGAAATTGCCGAAGTTAAGAACTTTGGTATTCCCCACCATTATCACTTCGTAGCACTTGTATGCGAGCATTGTATTGTGTACGAATGGTGTTATAAAACTTTTGAAACAACAACGTAACCTTTGATATGGATTTCATCAAGCATAACCAAGTCATTCGAGTACAATCATCTATAAAAGTAACAAACCAATGGGCCCCCCTAATGTGGGAACTTTAGAGGTCCCCAAACATTAGAGTGAATAACCATAAAAGGAATCGAATTTTTTTGTAAAATTAAAGGAAATGAAGTACGATGACTTTTTGCAAGTTCACACACATCACACTTGAAAATAGAAACATTAAAATTTGTAAATAAGCTGGGAAACAACCTTTTTGGGGGTCGCAAGAGGGGTTTGTTTGTGGCGTGATGGGGGTCTGTTTGGGGGCTGAGGGGTGAGCAATGGTGGTGGGATGGGGGCTGTGGGTGGCGCGATGGGGGTCTGTTTGGAGTGGTCAGTTTCAGTGAGGGTATGGTGGATTTGGGTTGGTGAGCGGCAGCAAGGGTTGTGTGGTTCTAGGCAGTGGTGTTTTTGGGTTTTAGGTAGCCTGTCGGCAATGGGTTGGCGACAATTTCAGTGGTTTTAGGTGGTGGCTGTCGGTGACTGGTTTGTTTTGGGGATTTTGGGTGGTCGTGTTTTTTTTTGTTGTTGATATATTTTGGTTTATAGAATCGTAGTTGGCTTTGATACCATGTGAAAAGAAGAATGTAAGAATTGTTTGAATATTTCACTTGATTGATTTTCTTTTCACAGATTACATGAATTTAGTATAGAAATAAAAATGACAAAAAATGATATTAATTAAATACAATGATTTTTACCATATTAACATTTTATTTACTTTCCTATTTCAAAACGAATCTCAACACAGAGTTCCTTAATAGCTAGGGAAGATGAATAGTGTCTTGAATAATTAATTTGTTATTGGTGAGTAATCTGATTTATTTTTCTAAGTTGATGGTAGCTCGATCATAGAAGCTGATAATGCTATGGGCTCAACCAGCATTGATGATGCTGGCCAATCCATCTTACTTTATGGACACAGGAACAAGCTTGTTCCATTTGAAACTTCCTTCAAGAAAGCAATGACAATCATGTTTTAACTGAGTTCATCTGAATAGGTGTTCAAGATGTAGACTACAAAATGTCAGTGTATTCAATAAGGGAATCAACTGGCATTCTGAAGACAAAATATACTGGAAGCACCAATTGCAACAATTTGAGGCATGTAAAATCATAATTCATGAAAATGCAGAATTTGAGTTGAATGGTGTTACTTTGCAGGTGATAAATTTTTTTTCCCCAATTATATCTTGAAAGTTAGATTGAGATTTTGAATGTTTTTTTTTAATGACATTGTGAATGTTATGTTTGGTTGGATGGTCATCTTCAGATATCTTGAAATACCAAGACAAAACCACATAAGTAGGTCCTGTGACAATCATCGTTCAATCTTTTAAATTTCCTACTTAATCATACAGTACAACCGTGAGATCAAAGATTTTTGAAATATCCCAAAAATTAGAGCATACTTTCAATTTTTCAAATACTAAAGGTCAAGTTGAATCTACTAGTTTTCTGCAACAATGTTTTACAATTAATATCCTTTCTTTTAATTTCATTGTACATATTAATCAGTAACATAATTTTCTGGCTGGTTTCTGATTGTCAGGGAAATCATGTATTTGAAGTTCCCAATGGCTACAAAAGGAAGATCACACCAGGAGATTGAGGGTTTTTTTTTTTTTTTTTTGGACTTCTAAGAATCGTATATGATTGCCATGTCAACTAAGAACTTTTCCATTTTTTCTCTCTCAGTTGCATACTTTTTTCTACTTACACCGTTATTCATGTGGAACACAGGCATTGAAGTCCGGTTACATCCAATTGACAAAATATGATAGATTGTGGAAGCTGGTTCTGGAACTACAAAAGAAAGGGCACAAACATTCAGTTGAAATTGGTAGAGCTGCAATTCTACCCTATTACTCCAATCCCCGGGCTTACCAGATGTGAATCCTGGTTCACATATGGTGTGAAACTCATTCTAATATCATTGACCTGTTCATATCTTATGGTTGAACACAAGTTGAACCATTATCCTACCTGAAGAATTTACCAGCTGTGATTCATGAAGGCTTTTACCCGGAATTGGGCACAAAAGGGGGAGGAGATGGGTCAGAGCCGCTGTTGTAAGTTGCAACTCATGTAGGAAAAGAGCTATAGCAATAAGGTCTGTTTATTTATTTCAACCTCTACGATTGTTTCAGTATGTACAATTCCATCCTGATATAACAGTCACATGTCACTTGTCAGTAGTTGGGATGGGCAATGTATCTCTTGCTATTTATAGATTTATCAAGCAATATTTAATGTCATGAGCGTGATTGGACGTGTATTTCCCTTTGAGGATTGCGCTATTGAGGCTGGAGATAAATATGCTATTGAAAAAGACATAGTAAGGACTCAATATGTCAGCAACTAAAGGGAAATGGGGAGGGGGGAGAGAGGGAGAGACTAAGCTCAACGAATGAAGATTTCAAGCCACCCACAATAACAATACAAACAAACAAAAATTCATCAATAAGCTTTTGATAAATACACTTCTTCCATTTGTATTATGCTTAGTTACTGTTGAGATTAATTTTTGAAATAGGAAAGTAAATAAAATGTTAATATGGTAGAAATTATTGTATTTAATTACTATCCTTTTTTTGTCTTTTTATTTTTATTATAAATTCATGTAATTTGTACAAAGTAAGACAATTGAGTGAAATATTTAAACTAAATATTACATTCTTCTTTTCTACATGGTATCAAAGCCTATTAGGGTTCTGTAAAAAAAAAATTCAGAAAAACCACCACCACCCAAACCAAACTTATCAAACTCGCCAAACCACCAACAGAAATCAAAACCCAACTCACGAAGCAAACCCATAGCTGCTACCAACCCCCGCTACCGCTCACCAAATCCACCATACCATTAAGCCAAATCCACCATCATCCACCGTTCCTCAGAAATCAGAAATCTCAACAAAACCATCAGCCCAAAACAAAATAAGATTCATCAAAAAAAAAAAAAAAACACTCATCCAACACCAACAGCGCCACCACCATCATCTCAACCATCCATCTTGTCGAACCCACTCAAACACCCATATCACAACCACCACTACCACAAGCCACTCTCAAGCCAACCTAAACAGATCCCATACAGCCCTTCCCTACTCAAACCCGCAACCACCAAACACTGCCCACCAGATCACCCGTCAAACCCAACTCCTCCAAACACCCACTTTGCGACCCTCGGCAGACCTCACCGTATACATTGCGACCCCAAACACGGACCACCCACATCGCGACCCCCAGCTCTCGTTGCCACCAGCTCTGCCGCTAACGCCCACCAACGTCCTTGTGCCTAGCTCCATATAATTCCTTTTCTGTTTGTCTCAAAATTGAATATTTAGAGTCAACAATAAAAATAAAAAATAAAAAAAAAGGAGGAAAGCAAAAAGAAAAAAAAAGTAGAGAAAAAAAGGGATACAATGAGTCATCAAATTGCATCCTCGGGAATCAGATTTATCCCGACTCTTCAAACCAAGCTAGCAGATGAAATTATTGACCAAGCTTCGACATTGGTAATATCTACGAATAATATTGGTAAGACTTTAAATAGTTCTACCTCTGTTTTGAATAATACATGGATTCATCGCGACCCCTAGCTCTCGTTGCCACCACAGATCCTGCCACCAGCGTAGGCAGTTCTATTTGCCCACCAACGTGAAATTCCTTTTTTGTTTGTCTCTAAATTGAAGTAGGGCTTATTTAGAGTGAAAAAAAAAGGCAAAGAAAAGAGGAAATAAAAAAAAGTATTATTTGTAGAAAAAAAAAAGGGATATCACAAAAAAAAAAAAAGAAAGATGAGTGATCACATTGAATCATCCGGAACCAAATCTGTACCAACTTTTGTTCAATCTGAAGGTCCGTTTAATTCCGGCAAACCTACATACAAATGCACTCATTGCAATAACACAAATAATTCCAAAAGTCGTTACTTTGAAAATTTGTTGGACCCAACACGACATCAAAACTCCAAACGACATTCTACTGCAGTTGTCTCTCAAACACAGGAAGACAAAGCAACTCCTACGTCATCAACTTCAGGATACTTTACTTTTTTAGGTGGGAACTTAGTTACATAAAGAAGCAAAAAACAAAATGTTGTTGCACGATCTAGTGTAGAAGCTGAGTATAGAGGAATGACCTTAGGAATTTGTGAAGCATTGTGGTTGAAATTTCTCTTACATGATTTAGACTACCCTTCAAAACAACCAATTCAATTGTATTGTGACAACAAAGCAACATGTGATATAGCTCATAATCCAGTTCAACACGACCGTACAAGGCATGTCGAGGTAGATAGGTTTTTCATTAAGGAAAAACTAGATGAAAAGGCTGTGGAACTACCAAAGATTCGATCAGAGGATCAGTTAGCTGATATCCTTACCAAAGGAGTGTCCAGTCGGGTGCTCTCAAACTTCTTAGACAAGTTGGGCATGTGTGACATCTATGCACCAACTTGAAGGGAAGTGTTGAGATTAATTTTTGAAATAGGAAAGTAAATAAAATGTTAATATGGTAGAGATCATTCCTAATATGGTAGAAATTATTGTATTTAATTACTATCCTTTTTCTGTCGTTTTATTTCTATTATAAATTCATATAATTTGTACAAAGTAAGACAATTGAGTGAAATATTCAAACCCAATATTACATTCTTCTTTTCTACAGTTCATTATTATCAAACCTGAGTATGTGATCGAAAGCAGAACCTATTTAGTATTCTCAGCAGTGCATCAGCCTTTCTTCGAGCTTTCAAGGACCCATCAGCGGCTAAGCTTTGAAGAGAGGGAATACTTTGTGGGTTTAACAGTAGGCGTCTCGCAACCTCTTCTCCACCATCTTTGCAAAGCCCCAAAAGAAGAGTTATTGAATTCTCCTTCCCCTTTGGAGAACCAAATCTTAAAAGATCAATAAGAACAGGCACAAGAATTCTACTCTTCCTTATCTCCTCTAAACCCTCAGAACAACTCAATAGCAAGGCAAGAACAGCCAAAGCATCATCTGTAATCCCAGCCTTATCATCCATCAACATGTCAATTAACAAAGGAACTGCCCCAGAAACAACAACACTTGCCTTATTAGCACTATAAACTGCAAGGTTCAAAAGTGCAGTTGACGCATCTCTTTTACCAACAGGAGTGCCTTCTTTCAAAAGTCTCACAAGTGCAGGTATGGCTCTTGGTCTTGCCCCAATAGCTACTTTGCAATCATCTATCATAGACAAGCTGAAGATTGCTGCTGCTGCATTTTCTCTAGCTTCCATTGTCTTACCTGTCTCTAACACATCTATTATATAATCAAGTGCTCCAGCAGCCATTATCAAGATCTTGTTGTTGTTAAAAATTGAAAGGTTTAATAATGCAGTGACTGCATTTTCTTGAATTCTTGGATCAACAGAACTAAGTAGCGTCACTAGAAATGGAATAGCTCCAGCTTCTGCAATCATTCTTCGGTTATCCATACCAGTTTTTGCAAGTAATCGAAGTTCATAAGCTGCTTGCCTCTGGATATCTGGTGAGCCAGTTGCTAATTTCCCAACTAAAAATTCAGCTGTCATTTTAACAGCATTTGAAGCAACTTTGGTAGCAGAAATATGATCAATAGAACTCTCACATTCTTTTCTCTTGCTATTGCTTCTCTCTACTAAAAAATTAGATGAATTGGAGTCTGGTAGTGGAACATTGTTGTCCTGACACCATTGTTGCATAAGACTCTTTAGTGCATAGTTTGGTATAAGTGCCATGTGGATTAGCTTTTGTCCACTTTTTGGACATGTATTGTGTCCCGAGTTAATCCACTGTGCAATTGAATTTCTATCATAGGTGTGCCCAGATGCTACAATTACTGGATCTCTCATCAAATCTAATGAAATAGGGCAACGAAATTCATCTGGGATATTTGGAATTAGAGATTGAGAAGAAGAATGATCATAACTCCTATTAGAAGATGAAGACATTTGTCTAAAGTCTTCTTTAATTTTCTCAGAATCAATATTACTGAAAATGATGGATTTGCAATATGAAATAAGTGATATAAGATTATTAATATTAGATACCACAATAACTCCACCAGTTCCTGCTTGCTTCTTAGCTTCAGTTTCAAGCTTCAAGATCTCTTCTTCATAATCCAATGAACTTCTGAGACCAATGCTGCTCAAAATCTCTTTTAACTTTCCAAAATCCGTAACAGTACCTTTTTGCTTGTTGTTCTTTTCATTGTTTCTAGCCATTAATTGCAAAAGCTCTTCTCTGCTTTGAAGATTCCTTAGATCAATAAACAACTCTGCCCTTTTTGTTTGTTTGTGAAGAAGCTCTACTTGCTCTTTTATATCTGCTGTAATATTAAGCAAACTCATAGGCAAAATGTCAAGAGCCCTCCCCAACTCTTTGACTAGAGCATAAAATTGATTTGAAATAAGCTCTGTTTGCATAAGTCTCCATAAAGAGCTTCCGTCTATACAATCTTGAATAAGACACTTAACACTTCGAATCACTGAAAAAAGTTCAGTGAGACAAAGAATGGAAGATGGAGGAAGTGGACTATTTCTCTCTTGGATATCTTCAAACAATGAAGAGAGAAGTTTGATCCTTCTTATCATTGAAGTGATGTTCTTAACATGAATTGAAGGAAGTTTATCCATTGAACAAACCTCATTTGATATATGAATCAATGATTCTAAGAGAGACCCAGTTGGCAAAAAGCCAGAGCAAACCATCATAGTAGTAGGAGGTTGAGATTCATCCATGGAGTTCTTAGCACTTACTATAAGGAGCTTCTTCCTTTTGTTAAGATTTAGTTCACCACAAGGAGGATAAATCTTTCGATTTGTTAGAAAGTCTATGCAAAAAAATAAAATAAAATAAAATTATAGGACCAATCCGATAAAGCCAAAATAAAGAAAATTTAATTAATTGCATTAACTCTTGACTGCTTCTTCTTGTTTAATTGACACTAGAGACAACAGGAAGGATGGTAGGAGAGGGAAGGAAGGATTTGTGGGTTGCTGCCACGTGGAGGAAGGTCCGGCCTTGCTGGTATTGTTATATTCACCGCCAGTTTTATAAAATTGAAAGATTTGCATACGTTGAATGAGCTTTGTCAAACGTCTAATTCAGTGGCTCCGAGTTAGTTTTAAGGGTTCACGGTTTTGTTTTCAGTGTTTGTCTTATAAGGAAAGCCTCAAGGGTCTAGAACGCAAACCTTCAAACAAATATTATTTTTAAGGATATTAGCAAAACAAAAATGAATTTTCAAGTAGACTAAAATATAAAGAGTTTTTGGTAAATTTAGTCTTATAACTTTATTCAATTAACACATTTATCTTTTAACTATTAAAATGGGTCTATTTAGTGCTGTAATTTTAATTGGTAATATTAAATTTCTCTTCTTCTTTTTTATTTAAAATAAAAATAATTTTTTTATCTTTTCCTCCATCTTCTCGGTACATTCTCTTGTCCCTTTTTCTCTTCACAATCTAAATATGCTAATATTTTCTAAGTTTACGATTCTCTTATTCATAACAAAAAATCTAATTAAGATGTTTATACACATTTATTTTCTTTATGTTTGTAGCTTACTAAAAACTAATTTAATATACAAATACAAATGAGTAGGGCTTTAAGTTTTCGTTAATTAATAAATTATTGTTTAACAATTGAAAATTAAAGGTATGATAAATTCAAAATAACAAAAAAATTTAAAGACAAAAGGAATTAGTGAAAAAAGGGATGAGAGATTGAACTAAGAAGATTAAGGAGATATAAATTTTTACATTATTTTTTGTTTTAAATAAAAAAAGAAAAATCCAATATTACCCTTGCAAAAAAATATTTTTAAAAATTTGGACTAACTTGACCCAAAATTAAAATTATAAGAATAAATGAAAATACTTTATTAATTACAAGACTAATATATTAATTGAGTAATATTACAAGACTAAATTGACCTAAAATCTCAAAAATACATTTTATGGGATGAATTCTTAAAATTAATATGACAACTCAATTTACATTTTTTCTAGAAACATTTATATCATCAACTTGTTTCTTAGATGAATATTACTTACAAAATTATCCTAATATATATCTCACAATTAAAAAAAGATAGCAATATTACCATAACTAAGTTTATTATTGCACTACTACAAAAAAGGGATTTAGGGACGGTTCCGTTTCGAGTCGTAACCATCCCGTATGCGAGCGTCCCAAAAATTCACAACCGTCCCTAAAAGTAAAATGTAACCTTTCCTAAAAGTCTAACAACCTTCCCTAAAATTATTAAGGGAAGGTTACTGGGACACTTTTAGGGACGGTTAATGTGTCCCAGTAATCGTCCCTAAATAATTTTACTTGAACATTAACAGTCCCTAAATGTTTTTTTTTTTTTTTAAATTTCAATATTATGTTAATCTTATATAAATAATTACCTGTAAAATACTGAAATAATATATATATTCAAAATCACAAAATGACAATATTACTGTTTAAGTATCATTACTAATTAATCATTACAATATAATTAGTGATTAGTTACAAAATAATTGGAGTCATTTTTAATATATGTTTCCAATACATACATTAAACTAAACATATAACAAACCTAGCTAGTTAATTACTAACAAGTTGTAATTAATTACAAAATTTAGTCTAATTCTCACCTAAAATATTAATAACCCTCCTAATATAAATTATATATCAGCAATTTCAAGTTCTACTTATTTTGTTAATGATAAACGTACACCATTCACGTCGGCAAACATCAATATCTTCTCTTGTATATGTCTTTTTTCCTGCAAATTATATAAATAAATATATAATATTCAAATCAGAAAATAATTACATATTTAAAATCTTGAAAGGATTAAAATATACATATGAACAATATAGTTAATACTTACCAACTCTTGACAATCTCTCCTTGGATTGAATATAATGTCCCTCATGTATCGCATAACATAAAATTCACATTCAATATCATTAGGTTGTATTGGAACCTATGAACAGATTATTAATTAGATATATTAAAAATATTGAAGTCACATGCCATAAGTTATAGTAATACTTACTTTAATAGGTCGAATATTGGGAGGTGGTTTAAATGAGCGTGTAATGGTCGTGTACCATTGAGAGATAGCACTATAAGAATCATACATTTATGTTTCAGTAAATCATATATTTTAGGTAAACATATAACAATATAATTTGAAAATACTTTCTTACCCAGATACTAATTGTACAAATCTTTGTGGTGGACTATTATCAAGTGAGTCTAGCCATTCAATTACACCACTATATGGATGTACCATTCCAAGCATCCAATGATTCCTACAAATAATGTCACATGTCATAAGTTTTAACACTTAATTAAAACACATAATTAAATACTAACATATTGTAAATTACTTACTCTATCCAATAAGGTACTATAACTCGTTCATCCTCACGAATATTAATCATTTGTTGAGCAAGAGCATCAACTTGCTCATCTAAATTGAAACTCCATGCATTAGATATCAAAGCAGGATGCACAAAATGATATAAAGTTCTAGTACCAGAACTTCTCATGTGATCATACAATATTTTACATGAATACAAGAACGAATTAATAAGTATTTAATATCATATTGTAGTTTAAAACTAGTTAAGTAAAAAAATTTAAAAATAATATGTATTACCTCTCATAAAGAGCAATAGCAGTTGATTGAATCCAAGTAATTTTGCAAATAGGGACAACATCTTCATATTAACAACCAAAGGAGCCTCAACACCCAACGCATCATAAACATCAATTAAGAACTCAACTTGGTTTGTTAACATTTCAGTGTATGCATATTGTGACAGGACATGTATAGGTCCCAATGCATCTAGATTAGAAGAATCAACTTGTCGCTTACCTTTATCATGCAACCCAACTTTTTCGCTCACCTTAGCCACATGACTTGCATTTTTTTTCTTGGATATAGACCCAATATTGGATGAACCAATTTTTTCCTTGATTGGCATCTTCTTTCGACTTGCCTAAAATCATGTAACATATTTATTGTCAATGTACAGTAAAAATAAATAATATTCAATTGATGAAATTTTAAACTAACCGATTCATCCGATGTAATAATCCAAGTTTTCGGCCAAGCTACAAAACAACCTTTAGCTTCACCCACATATGTGTACTCATCCTTAATTGGAATAGGTAAGAACTCGTCCGGTATGATTGGCTCATCTACACTTACTCGTGCATTATATTTGCCAAGAGGTATATGATGCACTACCTCTAATGGATTACTTGTTGGATAAACTGTGCCCCTAGCAACAATATTATTCACATCCCCCAATGCTAAATCACAACCAATACCCTAACAATAATTATTTCAATGTTATTACTAAGAATTGATTTTATAATCATAAAGAATAATATGCATTTATATATTCGTACCTTTAACAAGTGAATTGGAGGATCTGAAATTGGAGAAGGATGAATGTAAGAGTTACTTCCTTGTGTGATACTGGGACTTTCTCTACCCAATAACTTAAGAGATTGATTCTCTTCTAATAATTGAGAAACTTGCTTCTCTTACATTCCTTGTGTGATACTGGGACTTTCTCTACCCAATAACTTAAGAGATTGATTCTCTTCTAATAATTGAGAAACTTGCTTTCTACGTTCTCTTTTTTCTTTGTCTTCTTCATCATCTATGTCATTATTAGCCTCATCCTCATCGCTTATGTTGGTCTCCCCTTTTTTCCATCGCTTTGTTCGCGTTAAAAACTTCTTGTGTAATGTCACTCCAAAGCTAGCTCCTCTAACATGGCCAGGGTGATCTTCCTTCCCTAATGCCAAAGCCAAAATGTCATGGTGACCATCTACTACCAATTGTCCCGCTTCTATTTGCCTTTGTAACTCTTCCTACAAAATAGCAAAAGGTTGTTTGTCCTTCATGTTTTTACTTCAACCACAAATATGAAACCAATATGTATAAATCTATAGTTTACCATTCGCTCCAACACCAATGCTATCATCTCATCATATGGAACTCCATCTTTAGAACGACCATCTTTCCAAGGAATGTGTCTCCCAAGAATAACTCCATCTTTATAATTTACCTTCTATAATAGCAAAAGGTTACATATGAACTTAACATCATATTAGATAACTATTAAAATTAACAATTTACTTACCAACTTCTTCTCTATATCGGCATAAGTAAATCAACTTGTATGACTTAAATAAACAACTTGAGATCTACTCTTTTGGCCACCTTTACTTCGTTTCTATATAAGACATTAATATTGAAACAATATAAAATATATGAAATTAAATCAACTTGTATAAACTAACACTTACTTTAAATTCTTCGCTTTGGGTCCAAGTGACAAACCAATCCCAATGTTCTTGATCAATATTTGGATACCCTTCAGGAATCTTGCTCAACATATTTGGGTAATCAAGATTAGGTTTCACAAACTCTGTATACAATGCATGCTTGTGCTTTTTCCATGAATATCCCATAAAACTCATGGCATATATACGGGCAATGTCCAAATGAATACCGAAAAATGTAAAAGTTTCGTATAAAATAAAACAAATTGAAAGCATTAATAAGAAATTGTAAGTTATGTTTGCATTTGAATAATTATAACATATGAATATTTCATTACATACCGTAACATCCGCCCATGCCTTATTTTTTAAGTCAATGTCTACTTGCCCCCAATCTTTAAAGTTGATAGGAATGTGATTATGTGCATGTACTCCCAAATAACTCTTGAATTTTGCACCATTTTTTCCAATAGCTACACCTTTCTCATTGAGATGTACCTCGATCCTAACACCCTCACTGCGTAACAACACTAAAGAGTTCATCTTTGTACGACCCCTTTTTTTCTTAACATTACTGTCATCTTGTGATGGATCCATCCTGTAATACAAAAATATGAAATAAAATGTTAGTCAATAATGAAAATAAATTAGATTAAACAATAAATAAATATTACAAACAATAAGTATTAATACTTTGTACCTTTGTTATTTAGTAAAGTAGATCAAGTGTCACCTTCATGACGAATATATCTTATTTGATTTTCTTCTTCTTCATAATTATTGATGTTACTTGCAACTTCAACTTTTTCATGCTCCATAACAATGTCACCTAAAGCATCATTATTTATGGTATCATTGTAATCCAGACAAGGAGGAGTTAAAACAACACACCATCGCGACTCTTGATCATCTTGGATATAGAATACTTGTTTAACTTGTGATGCCATTATGAAAGAATCATCTTTATGTCCAATATGATTAATATCAACCAATTTAAATCCAAGAGTATCTTTTTTCACACCATATTTACTATCTACCCAATGACACTTAAACAAAGGAACTCTAAATTTAACATAATCAAGATCCCATATTTCATGTATAACTCCATAGTATGAAACATCTCCTTCAATTGGCTGCATATCATTACAACTAGAAAAATGCAATTGAAACTCCACTATTTTGAGTAACACGGTTATCGTCTCTTTCTTTTGTGTGAAAGTGAGTTCCATTTATGGTATATCCATGATATTTAATGACACTAAACTTAGGACATTGTGCTATCCATCGCAATTCTTCTGTGATCTTATAATTTAGTTGACACAATTCATTTGCAATCTACATAGTAAAATAGAGTAATATTATCAATGTATCTAAAAGACTAAGTTTAATATTATCATAGATTGATCATAACTTACTTGGATACGGAGCCAATAGATGAAAGTACAATTATGCTCATTCAAGATCCATTTTTCCCTCTTAGAGTGGTTGGTATCACGAAGATGTTTCATATGTTTTCTACAATATAATAACAATATATATATACTTCCTAAGAATATTGACTATAACATTTCAAATATTATCAACAACTAAAAAGAAATAAATATGACTTACTCAATATAAGGTTGAACTTCTTCTATGTTGTTTAAAACATACATATGTGCTTGATGCCTCATGATACGGTCAATTGTATCAACCCATCCACCTTTATCAGGTTTCCCTGATACATCTTCAATATTTTGTTGATGGTGATTAATTGAAAGACCAATCGGTTTCACACCAATTAAAAATTCAAAACAAAATTCTATTGCTTCTTTGTCAACAAAACACTCTGCTATACATCCTTCTGGACGACTACGACTATGAACATAACTTTTAAGAACTTTCATATCCCTCTCAAATGAATACATCTACCTTAAATACACTGGCCCACACAACTCTAACTCCCTTGTCAGATGCACAGTAAGGTGTATCATTATATCAAAAAATGATGGTGGGAAGTACTTTTCAAATTTACATAAAGTAATTACAATCTTTTTTTGGATATCTTCCAGTTTATTCACATCAATAGACTTTTTACAAATATCATTGAAGAAGCTGCACATATCTATGATAGTAATCATAACATCTTTAGGCAACATGCCACGTAACATAATGGGCAATATTTGTTGCATCAGAGTATGACAATCATGAGACTTCATTGCATTCAACTTGCCATCTGTTTCAGAAACCAATGATCGAATATTAGAAGAATATTTAAAAGGAACTTTAACTTTGGATAAAGTCTTTAAAAATCACTTCTTTTCTTGCTTATTTAAAGTGAAACATGCAGGAGGAAGAAAAGTGTTCCGTTCGCTAACAATAAGATGTAACTCTGGACGTAATCCACTTTCTTGTAAGTCCAATCTTGCACCTAAACCATCTTTCATTTTTCTAGGAATATTTAGCAAGGTACCCAAAATACTTTCACAAACCTTTTTCTCAATGTGCATGACATACATGTCTTATTGGTAAAGAACTCCAATAGTCCAAATCAAAAAATATTGATCTCTTTCTCTAACAAATTGAGGTATCAAGGAGCTTTCTTTGTTCTTTTGACTTACCAACTGAAAATGTTATTCCATCGGTTGCATTTAAAATCTCATCACCTGTTGGTGGCAATGGATACGATTGAAGTTCTACTGTCCCATCAAAACATCTCCATTGCTTTCGATAAGGATGATCAAGAGGAAGAAACTTGCGATGACCCCTATAACATGTTTTGTGAGAATGTACTAGTGAATTTGAAAATGTATTTTTGCTACAAACTGAACAAGCTAGTTTTCCCTTCACTGCATGACCAGATAAATTGCCATAAGCTGGAAAATCGTTTATAGTCCACATTAAAATTGCCTTCATTGTGAATTTTTCCTGGTGATATGCATCAAACACTTCAATACCTTCATTCCAAAGAGTTTTCAAATCATCAATCAATGGCTCCAAATACACATCAATGTCATTTCCAGGTTGTTTGGGCCCTGATATCAACAAAGTTAACATCATGAACTTCCTTCTTATGCATAGCCATGGGGGAAGATTATAATTGACCAATAACACTGGCCAACAGCTATACTTACTACTTAATGAACTATATGGATTAATGCCATCAGCTGTAAGTGCTAGTCTAAGATTTCTTGGATCTGATGCAAACTCTGGCCAAGTTTCATTAACTACATTCCAAGAACGAGCATGTGATGGATGTTCTAGTTTTCCATCCACCATTTGTTGTGAAGCATGCCATGTTAAGTTCTTTGATGTCTCAGTGCTTCGATACATCCGTTGAAATCGAGGAATAGGTGGAAAATACCACAAAACCTTAGCTGGTATTTTTTTCTTTTCCTCTTCATTTATAGCCTTATAAGCCTTCCACCTCGATTCCTTACAAGTTGGACACACACTTGCATTCACATGCTCTTTCCTATATAGTATACAATCATTCAGGCAAGCATGTATTTTTTCGTATCCCATTCCAAGCTCATTTAAAATCTTTTTTACCTCATACATTGAATTAGGAAGTCGATGGTTATCAGGCAACATTTCACCAACTACACTTAAAAATTCCTTAAAGTTTTTATCAGACATTCCAAATTTTGCTTTCATATTGTACAATGTTACTAATGCTGATAGCTTAGTAAATTTAGTACAACCTTTCCATAATGGTTTTTCGGCATCTTCCAAAATCTTATTAAATTTTCCACAAAAATCTTCACCATCAACACCTTCATGCACAGCATCTATTATTTCTACGGTGTTAACAAAAGCATCATTGCTACGCTTTCTTTTTGGGATAGGAGACGCATATGATCGTTCATTACGATTTGTAATCTCCTCTCTATGCCAAATCCAATTCTTATTGCTTTTGTCTATACTATTCTCAAATACATGATTCCGAATTTCATTCACATTGAATCTATTTATATTCCCACACATAAGACAAGAGCACCTAATTTTTTCTACATTTTTGGCATTTTTAGTAGCAAATTTCAAAAAAATTCAAGTCCTTCGCTAAATTGAGAAGACCTCCTATCCACATATATCCAAGACTTATCCATAACAATACCTAATTCCAATTTATACATAATAATGTCAATACTAAATTCAAATGAAGTTGTTATTAAAAATCAATTAGCAAAAATATAGCAATTACATAAATGTTATCATATATAAATTTAATTTTTGGGATATTATGCAACACAATAAAAAACATATCACACATTAATACATATTCATACATTTGCATATACACACTTAGGAAAAAATATTATAATAAATTTTTACAAATTAATATTAATTAAAAAAAAATACATATGCACAAAATTTCAATACATATTCATATATTGCAGGAAAAAAAATTTCAAGAATTTAATTTATGACTTGATCTGTGCTGCGGTGGAGAGCTGCCGTGGAGGATTGGCTGCCGTGGAGAGCGCTGGGTTGGAGGGCGGAGCTGCTTGGTACATAGGTCGTTGCAGTGGAGAAGTACGACGTTACTGCAGATACAGTACGAGGTGTCGCGCGGGCCGACACTAGAGTCGAGGACGACGGACGACGGCGAGAGCTGGGAACGGTTGACTGGTGGTGTCGATTGTGCTGCAGTGGAGGCGCTGTGGGGGGGGGGGGCTGGGATAGTTAGGGTTTTTAATTTCTATCACGTAGGAGCTGGTGGGGTGAGTTAATCTGATGGTTATAAAAGAGATTTAGGAACGGTTATTAACTGTCCCGAAAGGTAACACTTTTAGGGACAGTTAATAACCGTCCCGAAATCTCTCTTACGAAAATTTCCGCACAACCGTCCCAAAATCAAACTTTTAGGAACGGGTCACCTGTTTTTTTTAAATTACAACCGTCCCTAAATCTATATATTGTTGTAGTGTTGTCACAATGCTAATTTTTATTAATGAAAACTTTATTAACTAAAATAATACTAATGTGTAATTAATTATAAGAATATAAGAGTAAATTCATAAACTTTTATTATGGCAATAACAAAAGTAAAGTGATAGTGACAATATTATTACCCAAAAACATTTATCTTCATTTGAGGGTAACTTAATAAAATTTAATTAAATATTTTTTTATTATAAATATAAGTAATTTCTTCTTCTTCTTCTTCTTTTAGATTGTGATAGATGATGCAAATCTATGAGGGATGTTTGAGAACCAAATATGGCTAATCAAACATGAAGGTTAGATTAGGAGTATTACATGACATCAAGTGTGGAGGAACAATATTACTGAGCTTAAGGGATCAACCCAAAGTATAGATGAATTGATCCTACTCTGAGTGGTATCCAATCCATCCCATTTTGAGTAGGTTCTGCTAGAAAATTGGTGGCCAAATAACATAACGAGTCGATCCCCCCTCAAAGACGGATTCATCCCTCTCAAGCTAGATCAATCTCCCACTGGCAGGATCAATCTCCCCTCTACAAACAGTTTTTGTTTATTTGCAAAAAATAGGGAAAAATACTTGTAAGAGCATGAGCTTTGTACTAAGGAGCATGGATTAGTTTAAGCATTATTGTTAATGTCCCAAATCGGTATATAAGCATCTTTAAGTGCTCTTAGGGTTTAAGAGAGCTCATTTTATGCATACGAGTGTAAGACGTTAGAGAGGAAAAAAAAAAAAAAGAGAGACTAGAGAGAAAAAAAAGAGGCAAAGAAGAAGAAAAGGCATTCTCTATTATTGGTGGAGTGGAAGCTTGGTTCTTGTTAAGAAACTCTTGAGTTTAGTCTCCTCTCAAGGTAAACTCTTATTTGTAATCTATTTTTACCTAAGAATCAAAGTATATCTCTATTTGAGGGAGTGTGAGGCTTTAGGTATATTCTTGAGATTAAATGACATTTGAGTATGAGAGTTTTGTACTATAAAAAGAGTATAATAGATTGTATTGCTTATTGAGAAGCATGGTTGTAATCCTATTGATTCATAGTTAAATATTGCTTAGGTGCTCTGATTGTAGATGTAAGATCCAAAATTTGAAAAAGAATCACTTTAAATCTTGTGTGTTGATTTATCATTTTTATTGCTCGTTATTTTTATATTGATTGATTGGTGTGTGGGCTACGTATGTATTATTGTTATTGTGGTTAGTTTGGATTTATTTTCATTTGGTTCATTTGGTTCTCAAATTGCTCATTGTTTGATTGGTAACAATTGGTTCGTAGATAATTCTATTGTAGACCATAACAAGACTCTCGCACAACATGAATTTTTGTTTTTAGTTTCGTGTATTTCTGTTTACTCTTGAATGTTATTAGGAATTATTGAATATATTTTAGTTGCATTGTGTTACCTAACATATAACATTAGTTGTAATTTTGAACTTTTGTTCAACAATTTACTACAATCAAAGTTACATTCAAAATGCTTAAAAACTTTAAAATAAGGTAACTTTACATCAAAATTTGTTTCAAAAATACACTAAAACATTGCACTATTTTAAAACAATGAACAATGTAGTGAAGTATCACTTTTTATTGTGTTAATTTTTTTAAATAATAATATTTCTACGGTGTTAACAAAAGCATCATTGCTACGCTTTCTTTTTGGGATAGGAGACGCATATGATCGTTCATTACGATTTGTAATCTCCTCTCTATGCCAAATCCAATTCTTATTGCTTTTGTCTATACTATTCTCAAATACATGATTCCGAATTTCATTCACATTGAATCTATTTATATTCCCACACATAAGACAAGAGCACCTAATTTTTTCTACATTTTTGGCATTTTTAGTAGCAAATTTCAAAAAAATTCAAGTCCTTCGCTAAATTGAGAAGACCTCCTATCCACATATATCCAAGACTTATCCATAACAATACCTAATTCCAATTTATACATAATAATGTCAATACTAAATTCAAATGAAGTTGTTATTAAAAATCAATTAGCAAAAATATAGCAATTACATAAATGTTATCATATATAAATTTAATTTTTGGGATATTATGCAACACAATAAAAAACATATCACACATTAATACATATTCATACATTTGCATATACACACTTAGGAAAAAATATTATAATAAATTTTTACAAATTAATATTAATTAAAAAAAAATACATATGCACAAAATTTCAATACATATTCATATATTGCAGGAAAAAAAATTTCAAGAATTTAATTTATGACTTGATCTGTGCTGCGGTGGAGAGCTGCCGTGGAGGATTGGCTGCCGTGGAGAGCGCTGGCTTGGAGGGCGGAGCTGCTTGGTACATAGGTCGTTGCAGTGGAGAAGTACGACGTTACTGCAGATACAGTACGAGGTGTCGCGCGGGCCGACACTAGAGTCGAGGACGACGGACGACGGCGAGAGCTGGGAACGATTGACTGGTGGTGTCGATTGTGCTGCAGTGGAGGCGCTGTGGGGGGGGGGGGCTGGGATAGTTAGGGTTTTTAATTTCTATCACGTAGGAGCTGGTGGGGTGAGTTAATCTGATGGTTATAAAAGAGATTTAGGAACGGTTATTAACTGTCCCGAAAGGTAACACTTTTAGGGACAGTTAATAACCGTCCCGAAATCTCTCTTACGAAAATTTCCGCACAACCGTCCCAAAATCAAACTTTTAGGAACGGTTCACCTGTTGTTTTAAATTACAACCGTCCCTAAATCTATATATTGTTGTAGTGTTGTCACAATGCTAATTTTTATTAATGAAAACTTTATTAACTAAAATAATACTAATGTGTAATTAATTATAAGAATATAAGAGTAAATTCATAAACTTTTATTATGGCAATAACAAAAGTAAAGTGATAGTGACAATATTATTACCCAAAAACATTTATCTTCATTTGAGGGTAACTTAATAAAATTTAATTAAATATTTTTTTATTATAAATATAAGTAATTTCTTCTTCTTCTTCTTCTTTTAGATTGTGATAGATGATGCAAATCTATGAGGGATGTTTGAGAACCAAATATGGCTAATCAAACATGAAGGTTAGATTAGGAGTATTACATGACATCAAGTGTGGAGGAACAATATTACTGAGCTTAAGGGATCAACCCAAAGTATAGATGAATTGATCCTACTCTGAGTGGTATCCAATCCATCCCATTTTGAGTAGGTTCTGCTAGAAAATTGGTGGCCAAATAACATAACGAGTCGATCCCCCCTCAAAGACGGATTCATCCCTCTCAAGCTAGATCAATCTCCCACTGGCAGGATCAATCTCCCCTCTACAAACAGTTTTTGTTTATTTGCAAAAAATAGGGAAAAATACTTGTAAGAGCATGAGCTTTGTACTAATGTCCCAAATCGGTATATAAGCATCTTTAAGTGCTCTTAGGGTTTAAGAGAGCTCATTTTATGCATACGAGTGTAAGACGTTAGAGAGGAAAAAAAAAAAAAAGAGAGAGAGAGAGACTAGAGAGAAAAAAAAGAGGCAAAGAAGAAGAAAAGGCATTCTCTATTATTGGTGGAGTGGAAGCTTGGTTCTTGTTAAGAAACTCTTGAGTTTAGTCTCCTCTCAAGGTAAACTCTTATTTGTAATCTATTTTTACCTAAGAATCAAAGTATATCTCTATTTGAGGGAGTGTGAGGCTTTAGGTATATTCTTGAGATTAAATGACATTTGAGTATGAGAGTTTTGTACTATAAAAAGAGTATAATAGATTGTATTGCTTATTGAGAAGCATGGTTGTAATCCTATTGATTCATAGTTAAATATTGCTTAGGTGCTCTGATTGTAGATGTAAGATCCAAAATTTGAAAAAGAATCACTTTAAATTTTGTGTGTTGATTTATCATTTTTATTGCTCGTTATTTTTATATTGATTGATTGGTGTGTGGGCTACGTATGTATTATTGTTATTGTGGTTAGTTTGGATTTATTTTCATTTGGTTCATTTGGTTCTCAAATTGCTCATTGTTTAATTGGTAACAATTGGTTCGTAGATAATTCTATTGTAGACCATAACAAGACTCTCGCACAACATGAATTTTTGTTTTTAGTTTCGTGTATTTCTATTTACTCTTGAATGTTATTAGGAATTATTGAATATATTTTAGTTGCATTGTGTTACCTAACATATAACATTAGTTGTAATTTTGAACTTTTGTTCAACAATTTACTACAATCAAAGTTACATTCAAAATGCTTAAAAACTTTAAAATAAGGTAACTTTACATCAAAATTTGTTTCAAAAATACACTAAAACATTGCACTATTTTAAAACAATGAACAATGTAGTGAAGTATCACTTTTTATTGTGTTAATTTTTTTAAATAATAATAATTGTTGAGAGATAGCACAACACAATAAAGATTTAATATTAATGTCTCAGTTCTCATCACAATGGTGGTTCATATGTATATAGACATAAGAATACACATGTTTACACGATGATTAGCTTGTTAGATAATGATGCGACCTTTGAATGATGAGATTGATATGACATAAAGTAATTATAATGTCAGATTTGGTGTACGGATAACCGACACTTCGTATTTTGTTACCTATTTGATCCTATAAAACAGAACAGTGTGACATAGTTAGATATATGGGCTGGTTCAAAGACCAATAATAACGTACTAAGTCGCAAACCTACGTCATCTATCATGTTTACGTTGAGTCCATTAATTATGATCAATGGAGTCTATCAAGGTAGCAGATTTGGCCTTAAGTGGGCTTACTCATGTAAGTCCTCAGTACCAATTAGTTTATAGTTGATTTACCTATAAAATAATAAAAATATAAAATATTATTCTAATTCCTATTCTACCATAATTGTATGTCACTAAATTTTGTTCAAATTAGCAAAAGAATAATGGAATATTTAGTACAGTGAGTTGTAGACAGAAATAGTAGTATAAAAATTACACTATTTTAATGCAAAAGTAAATATTATTTTAAATTTTTTGATTAAAATTGACCTTTTATTCTAAACATTAGAGCTCAAACCATAAGCATTCTACTTGTCTAGCTTGTTATTAAATAATAACTCGTTGACGTATTTGATCTAAAATTTTGATAATATTTAATTAGTATAAACATATTTGATCACACATCCTAATAACCGATTATTCGGAAAAATCAATTACCAGTACTTCCGGACAAAATTTACACGTGTTGGTAATTAAACTTGATTGCAATATTTTTAGAGCATTTTAGAGCCAATTAAAGGACAACGATTATCCTACAAAAGTACACGTTAAATGAAAACACAAATACCCTTGAAAATTTGATGTACATTACAACATTATTAATCGGATTTGATTTAACCTAACCACATAAGTTAAATGCATCCAATAAAAGTCGTTAGAGGATCAAAATTAATTAAAACCAAATGTTGCATGCCAAAATTGGAATCTACGTACTCTTTTATAGCTAAACTGATGTAGTCTTACCATTATCAAGTTAGAATTAAAAATATATAATTAATTAATTAAATTAAAATTTTAGGAGGAAGAAGAACTGCATATGGTATTAGGAGTATGAGTATCTTTGGTATGGTCTAGTAAGGTCCATTATTTAAAAAAAAATTCAAACTTGGACCGAACCAAACTTGTTACACCATACAATCCGGTCAAGCTTTTAACTTTTAACCATTTGAATAAAAAAAAAAAAAAAAGGAAGTAAAAATAGAATAAATATATTTCTTAACATATCAATAATGTATATGACAACTTTTGTTGTGAATTTTGTGCTTATACTCTATCTATGACTTCCCAATTATTGAACGATGTTACCTATTATATGTTGAATGGCAATTATATATTCTTCTATTAACCTAAACTCTAACATCTAAATGTTTAAATTTAATCTTTAAATCCTAAAATCTAAACCCTAAGCTCTAAACTAAAAAAATTTGTAATTATAGCCCAATATATATATATATATATATATTGATTAATATTTATTTATTGATTGATCAAGAGGTCTACAAGTATATATGATAATCTAAAATTACAAAATTGTATATATTATAGTCCAGTTTAATGTAAATGGTTTATACTTCTAGTTAATTAGATTGGATCGTTTAATACACAAATACATTCGGACCGGTTTAGTCTAAACTGATTTTTAAGTTCTTAGGACATGTATCAATTTTTCTAAAGGGAAAAATCCCTATGAAGGTTTTTGGAATTGAAGCAATGATGAAGAAAATGATATTGAGGCAATGATGAAGACAGCAAAATTAGGAATAGAAAATGGGAACAAGATACGTATTTTTATAACACGAAGAGGGATAAGGGTAAGATTGCATTCCCCGTTTTGTTTTCAAAACTACATATCTCTTTTTAAAAAATATATAAATTTATTTATTTTTTAAGAAACTTTTTTATCAATTTATTATGTTTAAATTTAAATTAATTCTAAGTAATATATATATATATATATATATCATCTTATTGTTATGTTTTTATTATTTTAAAACAACTATAACTTTTCTTTTATAAAATTATTTATTGTAAATACTTCAATTTTAAAAATTTAAACTCGTGTACTTATTTTATAATTTATTTAAATTATTTCATATTAGTTTGTAACAGGATTTTATCAAAATTATTTGGTATAAAAAATTACATATTTATTATTCCATATATTTTTTTTCTCCATATCATTTGAATATGGCTTTTTTTTTTTTTTTTTTTTTTTCCATTATTTATTGACTAGAGATTTTATTTTACTTTTTATCATAAATTATTTATCAATTAATTTTTTTTTTACATTTTTTTATAATAAAAATAAGTAACTTATTAAAAAATTTGGGATCTCTTTTAGGATCCCTATTCCCGAATGAGAATTTTTGATATGTCTTCACAAGAATTTAATTGAAGAAATTGGGTAAAATTATTAACTATATAGGGATGGGAAATAGGGCCCAGCTCTACCTCACTTTGTTGATAATCCTAAGTAAAACATTTGTCGATCCCATGCTTTCTTATTTTGATAATTGATTAACATCAAGAATGAGTGTGAGAATATGATATGATTAACAAATTTTGTTCCTTTTATTTGAAAAATCAATCAATTCAACTAACTATAAATAGTTTCGTTCTAATTACATGAAATAATTATTTTTAATATATGAAAATTTATTTTTAACTCCTTTTAGGAAAAAAAACATATATTTAATTATCTTACGACGTAAATGAACATATATTTTTTAATATTGTAAGAAAATAAACATAAATATTTTTTATTAAAAAGGATTAAAAGTAAAACTAATTAAATAATTTGATTATTTATGCATCATAGAGAATAATTTTTTGTAATCAAGGATGAAAATATCTTTGATATTGTCGACAATGTCTTGACAATATCCATATTTTTAAGGTTTCAATATCAACAATGTGTACAAAATGTTGATGTTGAGAAATATCGATATAATATCAATTAATAATATTGATATTGTTAGTAAAATGTCGAATGATATCAATAAAATGTTATTTATAATCAACTTTATTTATTTTTTAAAATAACTTAACATTAAATATCTTTATTTAATCCTATTAGTTATGAAAATTTTTAGTCTAAATAGTTATTTTAATTACCTATTTTATAATTTTGATTTATTGATCAAACTAAATATGAAATATATTTATATTTATATGTAGTAAATAAAACAATTCATTTAAGAAATAAGTAATGCATTATTTTGATAATTTTTAAGGTTTATTAAAAAATTTACAATTTTATTTATCTATAATTTATTAATTTTTGTAAAAAAAAAATTTTAATGTTTCTGTTAGCAATAAAATATTTTCGATATATTCATAAAATTTTAAGTTTTATATTTTGAACATTATCAATATTTCAAACATGCATGTGAGTTGTAACTATACCAACAATTCGACGACATTCGTCTCATTGATTATTAAAGCCCAAAAGTTTGATAGCAAATTTGCGATTTTTTATTTTTTTGGGCATAATATCATTTTTATTTTTTTTCGTCACGTTGATTAAAGGCCAAAAGTTTGATAGTAAATTTGCCATATTTTTTTGGGGCATAATATCATTTTACTGAAATTTATTTTATTTTGAAACTAGTTGTTTCAGAAAGAAAATTAGAGGCACAAAGGCCACAAATGTCCAATTTATTTAAAATAAAAAATAAAAAAGACCAAGTAAACCCACAAATGCTCTAAATGTAACCTTCCTGATAAGTGTTAATTTATAATATACCCACCCATGAATTTTTCTCGCCAAGTTTAAACAAAGGCCCTCAGGCCTCAGCTATGACGCACGTAGACATAATGTACACTTCTTTTTTCTTTCCCTTTTCCTTTTTAACTTTGAATTAGATTGAACTTTTTTTTTTTTTTGAAATAATACATGCTCATACCATTTCATTGAGTTTAAATATAGTGTATTAAATGGTACTGAGTTAAAATAATATCAATATTAAGAAATTGGCGAAATCTAAATAATGTTTTCTACAGTGTGGAAAAAAAACTACAACAAAATAGTACCAAATTGATCTTTATCAGAAATAAATGATGGCAATATTTTCTTACAAAAACTTATCTTGTGTGTATAAACCTAGCTTAATGTTCTCCATTGTGGTTTTCTTTATATTTTTAAGAGGTTGTATTAAGATTATTAGATTGTTTGTTTTACAATATGTCAGTTCACGGAATTGGAATTACCAATCCGTTAGAAATTATAATTACTGGGAATATAAAACTAAGAATAGGAATAACATTTACAATTCTTTTGTTCAATGGTTATCATGAATTAAAAAGAAATTAATGAATATTATTTATTTTTTTCAAAATACCCACCAACAATATAAAAAAGTTATTAATAATTGAGAAGTTTCTTTGGTAAAGATATATTAAATCATATTCATTTGAGAGAATGAATAACTAATCTTCCCATCCAGTGAAGAATAAATATTCCTTATATAAAGGGAATAAATATTCTAAATAAATTACAAATCTTAAAAATTCAAACGAACACATAAATAAGAATATCTATTATATTCTTAAGTCTATTTCTACTAACTATGGGTGTCTAAAATTGACCCAAATCAATTAAAAAATTGAATCAGATTAGATCGGACCAAACGGTTTTGTAAATTAAATAGTCCGGTTTGATTTTTGTTTCTTCAAACTATTTTACAAACGGTTCGGTGCAGTCATACAAATTTTTAAATCGAATTAGACTGTTACTTATAATTATTTTTAATATATTATTTAAAAAAAAAAACTAAAAAAATATATATTAATTATATATCTTCATATAATCAAAATATGCGACTCTAACTTCTTAAACTTATTTTTAATATATTATTCATGAATTAATATATTATTGTATTTTATTGTAAAATTTGTGAAAATATTTAGCTCTAGATTGCAATTGATTCTATGATTATTTTTGGAATGTTATATGATTTAGGTAGGATGTAATATGATTTATATTTATAGTATATATTAATTAATTTGTTTCCACTAAAAAAATTATTTAAATTATTTTCAAGTTTTAATAAGTTTGGAGAAAATAAAATGAAAACTGTTAAAAATCGTTAACCAAATTGGATTGGACCGTTCGATTTTAATAGTTTTATTAGCCAAACGGTTTGGTTCGATTTGGTTAAAATAATATGTTCGATTCAATTTAGTTATTTTTTTCCTAAAAATTGGATTGGACTAGACCATAGACACCTCTACTACCAACATAACATGTCCTAAAAGTTATACTATCATGTCATTTTATATAATGTAAAAAAATGTCATTAGTCTCTTGCTACAGAAATATTAGTGAGGAGTGGGTAATTTTTTTTGGTATTATATAATTCTTTTAAATTATATGAAAATTGTGAAATACATAATTGTTAAAGGGTAATAATATTTCAATAATTAATTTTATTATTGTCACAATAAATCCTATAAAATTTTCATTTTATTTTATTTTTATTAATTATACTTTAATATTATTAATATTATTATTATTATTGAATAAAGCTATGATTATTGATTATTATTCATTTTATTATTGTTGTTTTAATATCGCAACCTATCTTATGATGGATGTGGAATAGTGGAATGGCAAAATCAGATAAGCAAGATGGAAATCACTATTTTGAACCAAAAAAGAAGAAGATGAAAGTCACTATATACATCCTACGAATTACGATGGATGTAATTGATAGGAAAGACTACTATACTGGACCATAAATGACTTATTTCCCTTTTAGAAAATTATTTTCCTTCCTTGATGTCAAATTTTGTGTCGATAGGAATAGAATGTAATTGAAATTTAAGGTTGTTTTTTTGTTTGACTTTTAAACGAGAATTAAAGGATTTATTGCACCAATTGATGGAATACTCTTTCACACCCACCAATGAATTACTTTTTTTAGTTGGATTGGTGTTGTATATATAATATAATTGTATTATTCAAATTATTTTTTTGATAAAATTATTTAAATTAATATATAATTTATAAATAATTTGTTAGATAATGCTTTTATTTTTTATCACATATTTGTGTTAATAATTCTATTTTAATACTTGATAATATTGATATTAATTTTTAAAAAATGAACAATGATCTGTTATTTAAATTTGGTAACTATATAGTAGTATTAATTATCAAACAATAATTAGTATTTTTTCGTAATTCTTTATTTCAAAAGAATTTCTTCAAGCACAATTTTTAAAATTTGATAAGTATATATGGACATTTTGGTATTTGTTGGTGTACAATTGAAACAAATTCATAAAAAAAATATATTGATTATAGGGACATTTTAATATTTATTAATGTATTAAAAAGTTGCAAAAATAAAAAAGTGGAGAATAATAAAAAATGTACACAATATATACGGCTAACAAAACAAATATTTATTATGAGAATATTTTAATATTTATTTGTGTACTAAAAAATTAAGAAGATAACTATTCATAAGACTATCAAATATAACTATGCTTAAAAGTATGTTATATTAGTATATGGACATTTTGATATTTAGTATTATAAAAAACATAACAATAATTAAATAATAAAAATTTAGAGCTAAAAATGAAAAAAACAAAAAAAAAAAAGACAAAATGGGAAACACAATAAATAATAAAACTAACAAATATAGTTATAAATAAAAGTACGGTAGATTGATATAGAACATTTTGATATTTGTAAAAAAATCAATAATAATTAAATAAAAAAAAATTAAAGCTAAAAAAAAGAAGGGAAAAATGGGAAACACAATATATAATAAAACTATCAATTGTAATTATGTATAAAAATATGATATATTAGTATAGGAACATTTTGGTGTTTAGTAATATAAAAAAAAGTAATTAAATAATAATAGTGAAGTTGAAACGTGTCGAATTTCTAAAATTTCCAGTTTGAGAGTTGCTTGGGTGTCCTGCTAATGTTTCGACTGTTTTTCCTTCATTCCTTTGCCACCTCTACCCTTCTTTTTCTACCATCTTCAGCTAGCCCTATCATCTTCGGTCCGCATATGCTTTTCCTATCTTTTGTTTTCAAGAATGGTCTAAGAGTCGATAGAACCCAACTAGATTTATAAACCTTCCTCTTTAAATTTGTTGTGTTTGCTATTGGTTTTGTTTTAAAGATTGAAGAGTTTTTCTGTAATCTCTTGCATGTTGTTTTGTGTCAGTCTATCTATATTTAGCCTATGATTTTAATCTATTTGCATGTTACTGTGCTTAGCTGATATTTACAGAATAATCTCAAATTTGAAAAATGCATTTTCAACTTGAAGATTCATAAATACATATATTGGAGTAACCATTTTTGGTTTTGGAGGTTATCAATGTAGAACAACATAAGAAAGCTTATTACTTGGTGGATATTTTCACCATACAACACTACCTTCCTCAGCCATCAAAATATGCATTAATTTTTCATTATTGTATCAATGTATCTTTTATGTTTCGAGAATGTGGAGCTTCTTGTGCTTTTTGATTGAAATTTAATAAAATATTGACATTCTTGAAAAATAAATCAGATAATAATAAAAGTGAAAAAAACAAAGGGCAAAATAAGAAAGATAATATAGAATAAAATTAACAAAAGTAACTATGTATTGAAGTATGGTATATTAGCATATGAGCATATTCTCACGTTTTACATGCAGTAATTTTTTTTTTTATCAATGTATAGTAATAGATATTTTCTCATGTTTCTTCATTTAAAACATATATATGAATATTATTTTTCAACTTTATCCCATTTAAAACTAAAAAAAAAAATAGTCAATTTATGCTATTTTGATTCTATTATTCATACAAATAGTGATATCTAATTCAGGTCCATGTATCGAACCAAAAATAACCAGAAGGCAAACAACTTATCATTCACAAGTTGTTGATTGTTCCTCAAGGCTTTGGCCTTTGGGGTGTCTGTGAGGGTACATAGGAATGTTCTCCAAGGTTGAATAAGAGAGTGTTTTTTTTTTTTTTTTCTCTTTCTTTCTTTCTTTCTCTCTCTAACAGAGTATATATAAGAGTGGATTTGACGTTGTGATAAGATTCGTTTTGTAATATCGCAACTATAGAACTATAGAAAAAGCTACTATTCTCTGAGGAACAGCCGATTTTTCCTTTATTAACGGTGTAAAGAAGATCAGCAAATAAATTAAGAATACTTAGAATTTTTAGAGCATAAACCACAATAAATGAGAATTTTTAGAATACTTAGAATTTTTAGAGCATAAATCACAATAAATGAGAATTTTTAGAATATTTTGAATTTTTAGGGCATAAATCATAATTATTGTAAAAAGAAGAAGGATCGAAGACTCTAATGGTTATTTTCTTTTATGAAAAGATGTATTTTAGTTCTTTACTTATATTTTGTATTACTTTAATCATTTTTTTTTTTATAAAAGTGACAACATTAGTCCTTTTTTTACTATATAAGACTTTACAAATTTTTGTTAGGTATTTGTAAGATTTTACAAAAATAGCTTATTATTTAAAACATTTTATTAGTTTAATTATAATTTCTTTTAATTGTTGGATTTTTTTACCTGTTTCATATTATTATTTTTTTTCTTACTAGAGTGTTAGTTTTATTAATTATTCGTTATAATATTTTAGATAATTTACTTCTTTTGTTATATTAGGTTAAATAAATCAAATTTTAAATTTTATTTAATTTCTTTACTAACTTTTATACCAAAACATGTAACTGTATTATTGTCAAGAACACAAGCAATCAAACTTACAGACTAGGGATTTTGAAAATTAAACCAAATTGAATCTAACCCATATAAGCCAACTCATGTCATACTATTTTGGCATTATGATTGGGTTGGTTTGTATTCAAATTTTATAGAATTTATTCATTATGGGTTAGATAGGTTCTTGAAGTAAAAAAATTTACAAAAATCGATCTAACCGATACATATAATGTAGAAATCAAAGCCTAACTCAACCCAATAAGGCCTCATTGAGTTAAGGGTTGCCCAGACTTATATTTAGCTCTTCACTGAGCTCCCTGATCGATGTGGATTCCTCAATTTCCCCCTTCACATCGGCACCAGCATCGATAGACATAAATGAGGTTGACCGGGGTTGATCATGTTGGGCATTGATAACTCTATGAAAATAGAGTTATTATATCATTTTTATGCTTAATATTTCTTGTTTTATTTAATAAATTAATGTTTTGGGGTTAAAATATTAAACTAAAATTATTTTATGGTTGAATTGATAAAAAGTGATGAAAATAGAATTTTTGGAAATTTTCTGGGATTTTTCTGGATTTTTTATGAATTATTTTCGTGCAGGTGGATTAACTTAGCACTATTCGGGATGCACTTAGAAGCCCAGTCCACGCAGCATACCACGTCATCACCACGTCATCGGTACGGAGGAATCAACGATCGCCGCGTGTCGCCGAGTGTCACTCGCGCTTCAACGGTCCGATCCACATGTCGTCACGGCGTTCAATTCGGAAATCCCAAACCGCGTGACATGCGGCGTCCCGTGATTCGTCCGATCGCGTCACCAGCTCGCCATGACAGCCGCTTCCAACCAATCCCGTCGCGCCAGCTCAGCAGGTCCAGCCGCGTCCCTTGCAAGCGCGTGCCACGTGTCGCGTCTCCATTCGCTCCGCCTGTTTGACCTGCCAAATGTCACGATTTCATTGGCCAGCGCCATTTTTCATCCCAGCCATCAATTTTCAATCCTGATCAAACGGTCCAGATCTATTCTGAACCAATTTTAACCCTAAAACACTACACTACCCGAGCATACAACATTTTTAGGCAGTTTTTGGTCTTCTTTGGAGCTCTCTCCTCTTTGGGAGCTAGGAGCAAGGATAGAAGCACTTTTGGAGCATCAAGAAGCACTTTTTTGGAGGAATTCTTCTCATTGGTTCACTAATTTCTCTCCTAATTGTATTTCTTTATGTTTTGATTTGTTTTTATTCCTAAATTTCTAGTTCTTAAATTATTTACTTATGGAGTAGTATTTTGTTCTAGGAATTTTAATGGAACCCATTTTATGAACATGATTGTTTAATTTTTATTTGATAATATTATTATTATGCTTGAATTATCTGATTTGATGTGCTTAATGCTCTTAATTAAATTGGCCATTTAATTAGGTGATATGTTAATTTTGTGTGCAATTGAAAAATTGATATGAAATTATGAACATGCATTGAATTGGCATATATGTAATGAGGAAGAAATTTTCATTATTTTGTATGTAATCATTTTTAAACTCTAGGTACTTAATGACCCATGTATGCTTAGATGACCATAGACATGTGGGCTAGGTTTATATGGATTAGAATTACATGACCATAGACATGTGGGTGATAATTAATTGAGTAGAGTTAATTAATAATTTTTACATTTTAATTCAATATTAATGCGATATAAAAACGATCATGGAAGTAGAATGGGGGAAATTGAATTCCTAGATTTTTATTTATTTAATTAGTTTAGTTTATTTATTTTAATCTATCACTAAATTTTGATAGTTCAAATAGAAAGGGAAAGTATATATTTCGGTACTTAATTTTAGTACACGCCATAATAAGTTCCTCGTGGGTACGACAACCCAGTTCTTAAAAATACTTATCACTTGTACACGACCCGTGCGCTTGCCGATTTCGTGCAACAGGCATAATCGAAAACAGGGACCCGCTCTGATACCATGTAGAAATCCAAGCCTAATTCAACCCAATAAAGCCTCATTGAGTTAAGGGTTGTCAAGACTTATATCTAGCTCTTCACTGAGCTCCCTGGTCAATGTGGGACTCCTCAACATATAATATATTATATATTTTATTTTAATATAATAAGTTTATTAGATAAAAAATTAGAAAAGTATAAAATTAAATTAACCCTTACCCTAACCTCATTATCCCTCTCTAACTCTCTCGACTCTCTATCTAATTTCTTACTATCTTAACTCTCAAGCAATACGGTAACAGAATAACCCCAACAATAATACCCTCTCTGGACAATACCTCCTTTTGCTTTTTTCTAGTACATGAATTTAACAACTAAACAATCAGATGTTGTTTCTTCTCTTAAGAGTTTGTTATGCTTTGTTCAGAGCATGCTAGCTGCCAACATGACCGAATTTTAATTTATAGTATAACCTCAACCTTGTACACTACAACAATATATACCTATAGGTACGGTTGTTAAATTAAAAATTTGATAACAACAATACCTAAATAGCTATAGGTACGGTTGGCCGTGTATTTTAAAGAATTACCTATGGGTACAGTTGTTAACTGTACCTAAAAGTAAACCAAAACGCGAAACTTTTTCGAAAAATTACGGAAACTTTTAGGTACAGTTGTTAACTGTACCTAAAAGTTGACCTACGGGTACAGTTGTTAACCGTACCTAAAAGGCTACGGGTATGGTTAACAACCGTACCCGTAGGTTAATTAAAAAACTTTTAGGTACGGTTGTTAACCGTACCTAAAAGGATACGGGTACGGTTAACAACCGTGCCTAAAAGTTTTTTAATTAACCTACGGGTACGGTTGTTAACTGTACCCGTATCCTTTTAGGTACGGTTAACAACCGTACCTGTAGGTCAAATCATTTAATTAGGTCTCCACATCCACGGGCTCCACACAAATCTTATTTTCTTCCCCACCCGAGCACACCCTTGTCCCACAATATCCAGCGCCGCTTCCCTCCCTAAGCTATACGTGACTGGTTTTGCTTGGGTTTTTTCGTTACCGGCAGCTTCTCCGACGGCGTGATTGCTGCCGCTGCCGCTGCCGTGTTGTACGGTTGTTAACCATTAGCCGCCTAGTTTTTTCTCCCATTTCAGCCGAAAAATTCCATTTTTTTCCTCCACCATTTCAGCCACCAAAAGACCCATTTTGACCTCTGTAAGGTTTATATTTATTGGCAATTTTCGTGAACAAAATATCAAATGTAATCTAGCATAGGGGTCACCGTTCGATCAATTGATACACGACTAATGAACTCTTCGAACGTGCAATATTCATCAGGTAAAACATTTCATCATGCATACACACTCACACAATTGAACACTACACTTAGTTTGGATTGTATCGAAAGAATATATTGTGCACACCATGTTCGATCGATCGAGGGTATGGTTAGATCGATCGAGACATGTTCGATCGATCGAGCCTGGATCAACTTCGATCTAGGTTCTCTCTGTTTGGATTAGATCGATCGAGAAATTTGATCGATCGATCGAACCATATTCGATCGATCGAGACTGGATCAACTTCGATCTAAGTCCTCTCTGTTTGGACTGGATCGATAGAGCAATTGGATCGATCGATCGAACCCTGTTCGATCGATCGAGTATAGAACAACTTCGATCCAGGTTCTCTCTGTTTGAGTTAGATCGATCGAGTTCTGTGTGTCGATCGATTGAGAAGGTCTCGATCGATCGAGACGGCCTGTCGATCGATCGAGCCGGTATTATAATCCTACTCAAACTCTATTTGTATGTTCGATCCAAATGCTACTTTTACCTATTAGACCCCATTTATTGTATATAACTGAATCCTTGGTTGAGGTTAATTGTGGTAATTGTAAATCCTGATTAGTGTAGAGTTATGACTTGTTACAAATCCTGTTTGAGCGTGAATTGGACTCTATATATATGAGAGGTGCTTGTGCTTAATTTTCAACCACACAGAAATAAATTTTCATAACTCTGATTGCGCTTTAAAAACTTCTTCTCTTCATCTTTCAATTTTAAGCGCTTTGATCTTTTTAATTGTTCGAACATATAGTGTGGTTATGTTTGAATAATTCATGCGCTTAATTGTTTCTTCGTGATATTTGTTTTGCATGTTCTAGAGTTTGCCTGCTGATCTGTTTTTGCATCTTTTGCTATTGAATCTGCTCTAGGACACGTTTTGCATTTGTGCTACTTGTGCTAATCTTTCAGGTACTGTTGGTGACGTGTTCGGTGTTTCGTGTGACTCGAAACTATCGAACTTGACGGGTTCGATTGTTCTTGTGTGACTCAAGAAGATCGGAACGTTGGTCCGGATCCAGACATCTAGCTATTGGAGGCTGTGAAAGGAGCGACGGCTCGTAAGTAAATTACATAGGGGGCTTTATCTGTGACGGGTAGTTTAAGACCTAGCCTTGTAATTGAACATTATTTTCATAGTGGATAGTTAGGTGGTTCGGTGGACCGGTGGTTTTCCTCTTAGGTCATTGTTGTGGCCTAGGTTGTTTCCACCTAAAAATTTCTTGTGTCGTTTATTAATTCCGCATTTTAATTTCATACGTGATTGCATGTGAAGCCGTTGTGTTTAGGTAAAATAATTAAAAAAGTTATTAAATATGAAAATAACCTATTCACCCCCTCTCTAGGCTTATTTGGTCCGTAACTAAAACTTTCAATTGGTATCAGAGCGGGTCACTAGATATACTTAGTGTTTGCCTAGGACCTTGTTATGGATCATTTGAGAGAGGGTTCTTCTACAACTTGTCCACCTTACTTTGATGGGTCTAACTACCCATATTGGAAGGCTCGTATGAGAGCCTTTCTGCGCTCTTTAGATGAATGTGTGTGGAATTCTGTGCTATATGGTTGGGAGCCACCTAAGGTTACCAAGGATGGTGTAGTCACACTTAAACCTAGGAATGACTGGACCATTGAAGATAAAACTGGTAGTGGTTGGAATCAAAAGGGGATCAATGCTATTTTTAGTGCTGTATCTCCTGATGAATTTCGACGTATTTCAGATGTTGAAACTGCTAAGACTGCTTGGGACACTTTAGAGGTTGCTCATGAGGGCACGTCCCAAGTTAAACGAACAAAACTGCGCATGCTAGCTACAAAATTAGAAAATCTTAGAATGGAGGAAGATGAAACTTTTTCTGAATTCTATGCAAAATTATGTGATATTGCTAACTCATCTTCAAATCTTGGAGAGAAAATTGATGAACGCAGGTTGGTTCGTAAGGTCTTGTGCTCCCTACCAGATCGATTCCAAGTGAAAGTCACTGCAATTGAGGAAAGCAAAGACATTGACACCATCAAAATTGAGGAACTTGTCGGATCAATCCAAACCTTTGAGATGAATCTGCGAACACCAAAAAGGAACAAGGGAGTGGCATTCAAGACAACGAACAAAGATGGTGATAACAGTGATGGTTCCATGGATGATGAAGAACTTGTCTATTTGGCCAGAAAATTCAAAAAGATGTTCAACAGGAGAAATCTGCAAAATAAAAATCAATCCATTCGCACCAAAGAATACAAGTCAAAAGAATTTAAGCCCATTAATTCTGATGGTAAGAAACCTAAACTCACTGGACCTCAATGTTTTGAATGCAATGGTATTGGTCACTTTGCAGCTGAGTGCGCCAATAAGAAGAAGAAAACTGGTAAGGCCTTCAATGCTACTCTTAGTGATTCAGAAAGTGATCAAGCAAGTGATTCAGATGTTGGTGACACCAACTACCGAGCCTTTATTGCAACTATTGATGGATACTCCAATAAATCTGATTCTGAATCTGATTCTGACAATGAGGGAAGTAAATCTAACTCTATCCTCTCTAAATTTAATGCTAACAGTTTTGAGGAATTATTTCTTGATTTGATTAATTGCAAGAAAGAAAAAGATAAACTTCTTATATCTATCACAAAACTAAATGACAAAATCAAATCTCAAGACATTAATTTATCAATTCTGGAAAAAGAGAAAGGTGAACTGTCTGAGCATATTAATCAGTTGAGTTTAAGTCTTGCAGGGATCAAACAAGAAAATTCACAGCTTGTGCAGGAATTACAGCAGTCAAAGGAAACTGTGAAAAAGTTGACAATTAGAGTTGAAAGATTAAACAAAGTACTTGATCTCGGAAAGCCCTTTGGAGACAAGAGAGGATTAGGCTATGTGGATGAGAACACTACACTTTCATCATCAAAAACAGAGTTTGTTAAATCATCTAAACCTTCCTCTCCACAAAATGTCCACATGACACAAGCACCTACAGTTAAATTTATTCCTATCTGTCATCATTGTGGTAGAAAGGGACACATTAGACCTAAGTGCAGAATACTGTTGAGTTCTAATTGGAATTATCATAACATGAATGGATCACACTATAGGAATTATAACTATGCTCACTTATATAGATCACAAACCAAGCATATGAGAACATAGTTTGATCCCTCTAGGACACGTGAATTAGAAACATCAATACCCCCCCAAATAAAACAAGCCAAAATTAAGAAGGGTTGGGTCAAGAAATCTGAAATACACTGTTTTGTAGCTCACATAGCATTTAAGGCTAAATCTACCACTGCATGGTACTTTGATAGTGGATGCTCTAGACACATGACAGGTGATCGTTCCCTTTTTAACACATTTGAAGATTATAATGAAGGAACAGTTACTTTTGGTGATGGTAAAAAATCTAAAATTCTGGGAAAAGGAACAATACAAGTAGATGGCATACCTGAACTAGATAATGTTTTATTTGTTGATGGACTTAAGGCAAACCTAATAAGCATCAGTCAAATTTGTGATAAAAACTATAGTGTGCAGTTTACCAACAACCATTGCATTGTAACTGATCTTAATGGTAATTGCTTGCTTAGAGGAACTAGATCTCATGACAATTGTTATTGCATTGATATATCACCCACTGTTACTTGCAATCTAGCTCATAATGATTCTATAACTGTTTGGCACCAAAAGATGGGACATATAAATTTCAGTGATTTGGTGAATTTGAGTAAAAAGGAAATTGTGCATGGAATACCTAAGCTTTCTGAAAATGACAAAATATTTTGTGGACCATGCTAACTTGGCAAACAGACTCGTAATCCTCATAAGAAACTTAAAGGAATTAATACAAGCAGGATACTTGAGTTGATTCATATTGACTTAATGGGTCCTATGAGAACCGAAAGTTTGGGTGGTAAGAAATACATCATTGTTACTGTTGATGATTATTCACGTTACACTTGGGTAAATTTTATGAGAGAAAAATCTGATGCATTTGATGTCTTTAGTTCTTTTTGTCTCAAAGTATAGGTTGAAGCAGGAAATCATATAACCAACATCATGAGACTAAGGACCGATCATGGAAAGGAATTTGAAAATACCAAATTTGCTGAATTTTGCAAGGAGCATGGAATCAAGCATGAATTTTCAGCACCAATCACCCCTCAACAAAATGGTGTAGTTGAAAGAAAGAATAGAGTGATACAAGAGATGGCTCGTGTTCTTCTACATGCAAAGGAAATCTCGAAGAAATTTTGGGCTGAAGCAGTAAGTATTGCATGCTATCTCATGAATCGTGTCTATCTACGCCCAGGTACGAATAAAACTCCGTATGAGATATGGAAAGGTAAGAAACCAAACTTAAAACATTTGCATGTATTTGGTAGTAAATGTTACATTCTCAGAGATCGTGAACAATTAGGTAAGTTCGATACTAGGAGTGACAAAGGTATATTTCTTGGTTACTCTTTGACTAGTCGTGCTTTTAGAGTCTTTAACTTGAGAACTAACACAATGATGGAATCTATTAATGTGACTATTGATGATGCAGGTACTACTAATCAATTGGAAACTATGCAGGATGAAAAATTAGATATTGAAGTACCTAATGACCAACAAAAAGATGAAACTACCAAAACAGATATTAAGTGCACTGATTTAAAGGATGAAACAATTTCAAATGATCTCATACAAAGACCAACACGTACCTCCAAGAACCATCCTGTTGAAAACATCATTGGTGACCCTAATGCGAGCATGGTAACTAGAAGACGTCAGGTAAGTGAGATAACCTATCTTTGTTATATTTCACAAATAGAGCCTAAGAATGTGGATGATGCATTAAAAGATGAGTATTGGATAAATGCCATGCAGGAAGAATTATTGCAATTTACAAAAAATGATGTATGGACTTTAGTGCCTAGACCACATGACAAAAACATCATAGGAACCAAATGGGTTTTCAAAAACAAATCTGATGAACATGATGTAGTAATTAGAAACAAAGCTAGGTTAGTTGCTCAAGGATACAAACAAGTTGAAGGAATCGATTTTGATAAAACTTTTGCTCCCGTAGCTAGATTAGAATCAATAAGGATCCTACTTGCCATTGCTTGTTACATGAAATTCAAAATTTATCAAATGGATGTAAAATCTGCGTTTCTAAATGATTTTTTGAATGAAGAGGTATTTGTGGAACAACCTAAAGGCTTTATCGATCCAAATTTTCTAAAGCATGTTTATAAACTCAATAAGGCTCTCTATGGTCTAAAACAAGCTCCTAGAGCTTGGTATGAGAGGCTTACAACTTACCTCTTAGACAATGATTTTGTTCGAGGGGGAGTTGATAAAACTCTCTTTATTAAGAGTGCCAAGGAGGATATTTTCATAGCTCAAATATATGTGGACGATATAGTGTTCGGGTCAACATCCACATCACTTGTTGAAAACTTTGTTCATGTAATGTCTTCTGAATTTGAAATGTCTATGATGGGTGAACTTACATATTTTCTTGGTTTGCAAATTAATCAAACAAACGATGGAATTTTTATCTCTCAAACCAAGTATGCATGTAACTTGATTAAGAAATTCGGACTTGAGTCAAGTAAACACCTGAGAACTCCAATAAGTACAAGCACAAAAATTTCAAAGGACGAATCAGGTAAAAGCGTTGACCAAACACTCTATAGGAGCATGATAGGGAGTTTACTATATCTCACAGCTAGTAGACCAGATATTTGTTATAGTGTTGGTGTGTGTGCACGTTATCAATCCGATCCTAAGGAATCACACATAGAACATGTTAAAAGGATTATCAGGTATGTTTCTGGAACTAAAAACTTTGGAATATGGTTTACTAATGACACAACTTGTGAGATCAGTGTATATACAGATGCAGATTGGGCAGGAAGCCAAGATGAAAGAAAAAGCACCTCAGGTGGTTGCTTTTACATTGGCAATAACCTCGTATCCTGGCACAGCAAGAAACAAAACTCAATATCTTTATCCACTGCTGAGGCCGAATATATCGCAGCAGGTAGCTCATGTACACAACTTCTATGGATGAAAAATATACTACATGAGTACGGTTTTAAGCAAGGTATCATTCCTTTATACTGTGATAACACGAGTGCCATTTGCATATCTAAGAATCCTGTACTTCATTCCCGAACAAAGCACATAGACATCAGACATCATTTTATTAGAGAACTTGTTGAGGAAAAGGTTTTGACACTTGAATTTCTACCCACTGAAAGACAATTGGCTGACATGTTCACTAAGGCACTTGACACACAAAGATTTGAAACACTTAGAAATGCCTTAAGAATTTGTCAAATAGAGTAATTTAAAAAATATATATATATATATATATATATATAGATTCATGTAATACTCCACACACACAACCTATTTTTAACTTCATCTTTACTCTATCATTCTAACATGTTAACACATCTTCTTTATTCACTTATAATGATCATGTTGCATGAACTTATTCACACACTCACTGAACACACATGCATGTTATATTTGAGATCTATGATAAACTTTGAAAAACTCGTATCGTAAAAATTACCTAGTTATGAGAGGGCTACCTACTGTGATGTGTGCAGCTACCGTAGTGAGCGGAGAGGGCTACCTCACAACTAGTGTGAAAGTCATCATACTAGGTTTATGGCTTGTGTAAAATAAAAATAACTATCTCTGCACAAATAGAATTAGCCAAAAGAAATAAAAAAAAAAAAAAAGGAAAACAAAACAAACAAAAAATTATTCAGTTCTTTTTCTTTTGATATGATTTCTCTCATGTTCCATCATAGATACCTTATTTATCTTACTTGTGGAGTTCCAATATTCAAATCATTCTAAGTGCATCTAACATGTCATTATCGGTATTAAAGCATTTGTGTTATTTTTTTATTTGAACTATTTTTAGTTGATTATTTGTTGTGTGTTTGCTGATTATTATGTGAGTTTATTAAAAAAAAAAAAAAAAAGGGGCTCGAATGTCGATCGATCGACAACGAACTCGATCGATCTATGTTGAATATCGATCGATCGAGGGAATATTCGATTGATCGACTGTGTTCAGTTTAAATACCCCCACAGTTTCTTCCCCCCCACTTTCACGAACACAACCGTTTCGCTCGCCATTTTTTCAAAAAATCGATCAAAATCGCTCCTTTTTGCTCCCATAGCATTCCAAACTTGATTTACAACAACAATCTAGCATCAAACTTCATCAAAAATCCATCTTTTTCAAAAACAAAAATTCAAATTTCAAAAATTTTCCTTTCCCACCAACCAAACACTCCTTCCAACCTTTTTTTGGTGAAAATGGCATTCCGAAGACGCGCTCTTCCACATGGTGCACCAACATCATACAGTTCCCAATGGTGGACCAAGGAATCACAAGTAAGGTATCGTAACACATTTTCTAAACGCCCCATTTTACTTGAGCGTGGTGTAAACTGGAATGATGTGCATGAAGTAGGGGTTACTAGGGTGATACGAAATCTTGGGTGGGAGTCTTTATTTACTCCGAAGAAAATGTGCTGTCCTGCTTTAGTTAGAGAATTATATGCCAATGTGGATTTGGGAATTAGAAATACTGCACCAATGTGCTATAAAGTGTTCATTCAAAATAAGATTTTAGATATCACTCCTGACACAATCGATGAATTTCTTGGAATTACTAATTTGGGTGAATCCGATTTTGATTTTGGGAAGTTTGACGTATCTAATGAGGACTTATTGACTGAATTGACGGGGTCACCTGATTCCGGGATAAATCTCAAAGGTCTTTATATACCCGGTGAATTCAAGCCATTTTACCGCATCCTAAATAGAATGGTGTGTACCAACTTACTCCCTACCAACCACCCTGCTGAAATTGGTTATCAGCACGCCAAAATCCTCTACTGTATTGGCAAAGGGATTGCATTTGATGTTGGCATCATTATCTTGGATGAGTTTTTGACCCAAGCTGCGATTACAAATCCTAGGATCGGGTTACCCTATGGTTGTCTGCTGACTAATCTGGTTATATCTATTAGGGTTGAACCGACACCGGATAGTGCAACGGTTAAGCATATGGGAGATATAGGTAGAGGTACAGTCTCTCGGTCTTCGGCTCACACTGCGAAGAAACACAAGAGATCAGAGGCTGGAACAAGCGGGGCTACTGTGGCAGAATTATTGGGGGATGACGACATTGAACCCCCCACTGAACCATCTCTTTCCCGTCAGGAAGTGTTTGGAAATGACATGGTCACGAGAATGGAAGCTCTTTTCAACCAAATGGGTGCCATGCATACCCTCTACGAGGGATTGAGCCATAGGGTCAATGAGATGGATGAAAGGCAACATGGCATACGCACCGACGTCACTGCCATCCTTACTATGGTTCAGGATCTACACAATCAACGACAGCCTCCTCCCAATCAGGACGACCAGTAGTCCAACCCCGAGAATTCCTGTTTTCATTTTTTATTTTTTTTCTGTTTTCATTTTTTTTTGGTTATGTTATCTAGATGTTTTATGATCTTTAAGTGTTTTTGGATTCTAATGGCATATTTTTACTAACACGCTTTGGTGTTTGTCCTTTTGGTATGTCAAAAAGGGGGAGAAAAAGCGACATGAGACATGAGTATGATACAAACGGTAATGTCATGTTTAGGGGGAGCACATTAAGGGGGAGCTTTGTTTTCATAAATTTTCATTACATACACTCAACTAACATACTGACAATGGGTCTTGAGCCAAAGCTGCTTGATTATTTTTGTTTCTTTTTCAATGTATTAATCATGCAAGATGGCTCCACCGGATCATAGATAGCTCTACTATTGAATTTTTAAAAAATTGTAATTTATGAGCGTTTTGAGAGTTATGTAGTGAGCGACGAATTTTGTCACATGAAAATGCCAAAGGGGAAGATTGTAAGGTTTATATTTATTGGCAATTTTCGTGAACAAAATATCAAATGTAATCTAGCATAGGGGTCACCGTTCGATCAATTGATACACGACTAATGAACTCTTCGAACGTGCAATATTCATCAGGTAAAACATTTCATCATGCATACACACTCACACAATTGAACACTACACTTAGTTTGGATTGTATCGAAAGAATATATTGTGCACACCATGTTCGATCGATCGAGGGTATGGTTAGATCGATCGAGACATGTTCGATCGATCGAGCCTGGATCAACTTCGATCTAGGTTCTCTCTGTTTGGATTAGATCGATCGAGAAATTTGATCAATCGATCGAACCATGTTCGATCGATCGAGACTGGATCAACTTCGATCTAAGTCCTCTCTGTTTGGACTGGATCGATAGAGCAATTGGATCGATCGATCGAACCCTGTTCGATCGATCGAGTATAGAACAACTTCGATCCAGGTTCTCTCTGTTTGAGTTAGATCGATCGAGTTCTGTGTCTCGATCGATCGAGAAGGTCTCGATCGATCGAGACGGCCTGTCGATCGATCGAGCCGGTATTATAATCCTACTCAAACTCTATTTGTATGTTCGATCCAAATGCTACTTTTACCTATTAGACCCCATTTATTGTATATAACTGAATCCTTGGTTGAGGTTAATTGTGGTAATTGTAAATCCTGATTAGTGTAGAGTTATGACTTGTTACAAATCCTGTTTGAGCGTGAATTGGACTCTATATATATGAGAGGTGCTTGTGCTTAATTTTCAACCACACAGAAATAAATTTTCATAACTCTGATTGCGCTTTAAAAACTTCTTCTCTTCATCTTTCAATTTTAAGCGCTTTGATCTTTTTAATTGTTCGAACATATAGTGTGGTTATGTTTGAATAATTCATGCGCTTAATTGTTTCTTCGTGATATTTGTTTTGCATGTTCTAGAGTTTGCCTGCTGATCTGTTTTTGCATCTTTTGCTATTGAATCTGCTCTAGGACACATTTTGCATTTGTGCTACTTGTGCTAATCTTTCAGGTACTGTTGGTGACGTGTTCGGTGTTTCGTGTGACTCGAAACTACTAAACTTGACGGGTTCGATTGTTCTTGTGTGACTCAAGAAGATCGAAACGTTGGTCCGAATCCAGACATCTAGCTATTGGAGGCTGTGAAAGGAGCGACGGCTCGTAAGTAAATTACATAGGGGGCTTTATCTGTGACGGGTAGTTTAAGACCTAGCCTTGTAATTGAACATTATTTTCATAGTGGATAGTTAGGTGGTCCGGTGGACCGGTGGTTTTCCTCTTAGGTCATTGTTGTGGCCTAGGTTGTTTCCACCTAAAAATTTCTTGTGTCGTTTATTAATTCCGCATTTTAATTTCATACGTGATTGCATGTGAAGCCGTTGTGTTTAGGTAAAATAATTAAAAAAGTTATTAAATCTGAAAATAACCTATTCACCCCCCTCTAGGCTTATTTGGTCCGTAACTAAAACTTTCAACCTCCATTTCCGCCACCATCAACTTTTCTCCTTCATGGTATGTATTTTTTACACTTTTTTGAGTAATGTACTTGATTTTTTTCTTAATTAGTTCATGGCAAAGGATGATATCCAGTTGGAGAAGATAACAAGTTGAGTGCTAGAAAGATTGGTCCTTATGAAATAGTTGAGAAGTTTAATAATAATGCCTAGAGGTTGAATCTTCCTATTGTTTACTATAAAGCATTTGATTCCTTTCCAAGGAGAAACTTTAAACGATGATATCACAAGCTCAAGGACGAGTTCTTTCTGAACTGAGGAGACTGATGAAAGATTAATATTAATCCTATTCCAAGAAGAATTGGACAGGAAAAAGAGTTTTATGAAGAAAATAATTTCTAGATTTAGTTTCCTTAGTTTATTAAGAGTTATATCAAATTAAGGGTGTATATTATTTTCCTTAGCGTATAAGTTATAGTGTTATTGTTCACATGGTACTTTATTAGTTTTAAGTTTTTATTATTTTATCATTAGAATTCATATTTGTTTAGGTGTTAGTTTTATTTTTAGTTTAGAAATATTATTATAAGCCTATAAATGTAGTTTGTACGCTAACAAGGGAATACACATATCTGTTGAAGAAAGTTTTATCTCCCTTTTAGGTTTAGCATTCTTGGTGTCTTTTTGGCTCTCTAGGTCTAGAATTCTAAGATTTTTTTTTATTTTACTATGCGCAGTACTAGTACATTTTGTTTGCTTCTTCTGATACATTTGAGTTCTTATTACTTTTTTTTTTTTTTTGCTACATTCAAGCCTCGAACTCGAGAGCTCCACCTTATTATGGTGGTTACAATGCCGTTTGGCTAGCTCGAGAACTCGAGAGTTCTTATTACTTAATAATGTGTTTGCTTTGGCTTTTTTTTTTTTTAATACCTTTTCTTGGTTGAAAGACTTATTGTTCCTTATTGGCTATGGTGAGTATTTTATATACATATACTTTTCTTATGTTCTAATTTTGTTAAGTCCTTATTATAACAATCAGTTGCAATTAATTGTAGAAATCATTGGATGCTTGGGGTGATCCATCCATATAGTGGTGTTGTTGAGTGGTTTGATTCACTTGGAAACAATCCACCACAAAGATTTCAAGATATGATCATTGGGTATTATTAACTTAATATATTTAATTAACATGATTTTAAATTATTTCTAATTAAGTAATCATGGATGATTGAATATGAATAATGTTTATTTATTATGTCGATATTATAGTGTTTTTTCTAGATGGTACCAAACTATAACACGTTCGTTTAAGCCACCACCTACTTTCTGGCCTATTAAGGTTAGTATATATTAATTTATCGTTTATTATATGCCTGTACATCTTTAATTACAAGTAATTATTTAGATAAGCTATTCAAATTAATTAACTATGCAATTTATGTTTTATATATGTGTGTAGGCACCTATTCAAAATAATAGCATTGAATGTGATTTTTTTGTGATGAGATATACGAGAGATATTATATATCAACCAAGAAAGTCTCGATCACTACTAGTAAGTTAACAAAATATTTATGATTGTACATACAATTATTTAGCTAGTAATTTTTTTAAATCATCGTATTCATAAATTTTTAAGTATCATGTATTTCCTAATTATTTATAACTATATATAGATCTAATTACCTTTTTTTTTAGTTTGCAGAAAAGAAAACATACACACGAGAAGAACTTGATGTTTATCGAAGAGAAGTATGTCAATTCCTTATTGATATAGTATTGGAAGCATAAGTTAGACAATTAAATATTTTACATTTTGATATATATTAGTTAGATTTAACTTGTATGTATATATAGTTAATTTAATTAGGTTAGTAACATTAGCTATGTATTTTAATTTACTGAAATGACGACGCAATATGCATAATTGTAATAGAATATTTGTATGCTTGTTGAGATATGTATATAAATGTCTTATTAAAGTCTAATAATATAGTCTGAGCAGGGATAAAAACAGGTAAAAATATAATTGCAGAAAATAATTATTAAAAAAAAAAAATTTAACCTATAGGTACGGTTGTTAACCGTACCTAAAACCATGTAATATATAAGACAACCGTACCCGTAGGGTTTTAGGTACAGTTGTTAACTGTACCTAGAACTCTACAGGTACGATTACACAAACGTACCTAAAACCCTACGGGTACGGTTAACAACTGTACCTAAAATTCTACAGGTACAGTTGACAACCGTACCCGTAGGGCTTTAGGTACGGTTACAAATACCTACGGGTACGGTTAACAACTGTACCTAAAACTCTATAGGTACAGTTGACAACCGTACCTATAGAGTTTTAGGTACGGTTACAAATAAATACGGGTACAGTTGTTAACTGTACCTAACACTCTACGGGTACGGTTAACAACCGTACCCGTAGGTCAACCTATAGCGACATTTGCAACGGGTATAGTTATGTGCTAAAAGACAACCGTACCTAAAAACTTATAGATACGGTTAACAACTGTACCTAAAACCATGTAATATATAAGACAACCGTACCCGTAGGGTTTTAGGTACAGTTGTTAACTGTACCTAGAACTCTACAGGTACGATTACACAAACGTACCTAAAACCCTACGGGTACGGTTAACAACTGTACCTAAAACTCTACAGGTACAGTTGACAACCGTACCCGTAGGGCTTTAGGTACGGTTACAAATACCTACGGGTACGGTTAACAACTGTACCTAAAACTCTATAGGTACAGTTGACAACCGTACCTATAGAGTTTTAGGTACGGTTACAAATAAATACGGGTACATTTGTTAACTGTACCTAAAACTCTACGGGTACGGTTAACAACCGTACCCGTAGGTCAACCTATAGCGACATTCGCAACGGGTATAGTTATGTGCTAAAAGACAACCGTACCTAAAAACTTATAGATACGGTTAACAACTGTACCTAAAAGCCTTTTTCCTTGTACGTAGTTTGCATATATTTTTTCATGTGTTAGTTAAGTTTAATCTACTTAGTCACGAAACATATATAAGCCGTTGACGTTGGTTATATTTTCCTAACTAACGCTGGTTAGGAGTGAAGTTTAATTTTTATCTGGGTTATCTTAAATTGGATTGAAACACATAATTACTTTACACTTCAAAAACTCTTTTTTGCTTTCACCATTCAGGTTGTTGATATTATTTGGATTTCTTTTGATAAGTTTAATATATTTTTGAATACAATAATACTCAATTCGGAAATGAAATTATATTTAAGGGTTATAATTTTTTTAATATTTGTTCTTATTCTAATGTATAATAACCTAAACGAACAAATATTATAGTTACCCAGTCAAACTCAAAAATTGATTCTGAACTGATATCTCTAATTAAAATCTAACATCATATGTTTAACTAAGTTATTTCATTCTTTAATGAAATTTGGTAGACTTATACTTTCTATCTAAATTATAGATACATGTAATTATTTATTGAATCACATTTATATTGTTTAAATTAATCGCTTGTTTGTACATACAATCTAAGTTTAAAATTGATACAAAATTAAATAATAAATACTTATGTTAGTTTATGTGCTATTTGAAATTTAGAATTGAGTACATGAAAATTTTTTTAGGTACTAATTTTAATTAATTGTTAAAGCATAAAATTTAATGCAATGGTGCTATTAAGAATAAATATCTTTTTAAAATTCCTATAATAGAAAAAAAAAAAAAAAAAAAAAAAAAAAAAACACTAAAACATAGAATCCAATCCAACCTAATTCAAAGGGTTCCGTTTAGATTAATTTTATAGGTTTTATTGGATCAAATCGGTTCTTACTTTCTAAGAACCGACGTTATAAATTTAGTTCCTGTTTTAGCTCTAATTTGAACTAACCCTAGTATGCAGCTTACTCCTATTACAAGCTAATCAAACACACCAAAAACAGATCCCAAACCAACAACACACCTCCAACAACAACAGCCATGGACTACCTTTGAAGTAAACACAACAATTAATAGTTTTCAAAACTAGGAAAACAACAACTAGAAAATGAATTGTAAGGTTTATGAGTATTGGCAATTTTCGTGGACAAAATGTTTGATTGTAATCTAGCATAAGCGTTTACCATTTAATCAGATGATACATGATGATGGAGTCACTAAGCTTGCAATGCCCATATGACAGGTAAAATATTCTCTCATGCATACATCCTCACACAATTGAGCACTACACTTAGTATGAATCGTAATGAAAAGAAACTGTGCACATGTTGGTCGATCGATCGAGAGGATAGTTCGATCGATCGAGTAGTCGATCGATCGAGTATAGATCTACTTCAATCTAGCTGCTCTCGGGTTTGAAAATGCATGGTTAGATCAATCGAGATTTGGATCGATCGATCGAGCATTGGCTAGATTGATCGATCGAGCATTGGCTAGATCGATCGAGCCTGTTTTTCAGTTCTACTACAACTCTTTTTTTAATTCAACCCATATGTTACTTTTACCAATTGGACCCCATTTAATGTTAAAAGTAGAATCCTTATATGAGTAGAATTGTTGTGAAAGTAGAGTCTTTGTTTGAGTAGAATTGTTATGAAAGCAAAATTCTAGTATTAGTAGAAGTGTTGTGAAAGGTAAATCCTGATATGAGTAGAGTTGTACTCTATTATTAATTCTCTCTTAGGTCAAATTGAACTCTATATAAACAACCATTTGTTGGAGACAAAAACTACCACACCGAAATAATATTTTCTACATCTGATTAAGTTTTTTAAAGAAAAATCTTCTTCTCTTCATCTATTAATCTTAGGCACTTTCTTGATTTAATTGTTCAAACATATTGTGTGATTATGTTTGAATAATTCATATACCTAATTACTTTTCATGATATTGAGCTTTAATGATTGTTCTAAAGTATGCTAGCTGATTTGTTTTTTGCGTTGTATGCTATTGAATCTGCTAGTTAAGATTTTTTATTGTTGAATCTGCTCTAGGACACACTTTGCACTTGTGTTATTTGTGCTAACATTTCAAGTACTGAGGTGACGTGTTTGGTATTTCGTGTGACTCAAAATTACCAAAGTTAACAGGTTCGATTGATCTTGTGGGACTTAAGTAGATTGGAACGTTGGTCCGGATCCAGACACCTAGCTTGTGGAGGCTGTGAAAGGAGCGGCGGCTCGTAAGTAAATTACATAAGGGAGATCTATCTGTGAAGGGTAGTCTAAGACCTGAGGTTGTAATTGAATATTGATTTTCATAGTGGATGGTTAGGTGGTCCGGTGGACAAGTGGTTTTTCCTCTTAGGTTATTATTGTGGCCTAGGTTGCTTCCACCTAAAAATCTCGTGTGTTATTCTTTAATTTCGCATTTTATTTTTACACGTTATTGCATTTTTTGCCGTTGTGTTTAGGTTATATAATTAATATTTGTTAAAATTGAAAATAACCTATTCACCCCCCTCTAGGTATATTTGATCCGTAACTAAAAACTTTCATGAATTAATCATGATACCTGTATAATCCAACAAAAATATCAGGGAGTAAAAAATTCCATAAGCTAGAGACACAAACACGACTCAAACAAACAACTTGCAAATGAATTAACCATGATATCTGCATAATCCAACAACAATATATAGGAGTAAAATCCATAAGCCAAAAGACACAAGCACGACTCAAACAACATGAAACAAGCAAAACCATAAAAAAAAAAAAAAAAAAAAGAGCAGATCAGATGTGATATTGAATAAATAGGAGTAGTGGAGCCTCAAATTCACAAGTGGATTCTGATATGGAAGAATACGACATCGTTTCACCTTTACCAACACCTTGAAAATTCCATACAAAAACTTTCATAGCACAAGATCAAAGACTTGTAATCAAGAAGGAGAAGAAATTTAGAGAAAATTGAATACCAGAATGAGAGCTAGGAGGCAAAAACCAAAAAGATTAGAAACTCTTGATGAAAATCCCTAGTAGAGCTCTCGAGGAAGAAAATATTAGGCCCATATGTAGGCAGAGGATTTGGTGATATCATGAAGAGAACTATAGAGGCAATAAAAAAACCCAATTCTTGATCTACTTCAATTTAATATCACAAAGAGGAGGTTGCAGCTAGGGCTCCCACTATTTATTCATGCAAGTCAAAGGAAAAGGAAAATTAAAGCATAATTTGGAGAAGAGAAGAAGGAATACTATGGAGGAGTGAAATTTGGAATGAATTTGATGAAAGAGAAGAGATTAGAATGGGTATGAACCCTAGTAACAAGCTTGCGATAGACCCTCAAAACCCTAGTAGAGAGCGAAACTCACTATTGATTTTGAATAGTGTTGAGTTAGGCTTCAGGTCACCTATATTATTTTTTGTGTACTTGTACATGTGCCACCAATAAATAGTTAACAAATATACCAAAATCTCTACATTTTAAGTGAGTTTGATTCCTATTTCAGCAACTCCTGCCTACATGTATGTTGTGTATTGGTGGTACATAAGCTGATACACCAAAAGTGTTACAGAAAATTTGAACTCGTTGAGTTGAGGGTGCATTTTTTAAAATACTTGTATACTTCTTCCCATTAATTAATTAATTATCCTTCTAAAAATCAAATTAGCATATTGGATTGCCTTTTACTTTTAACTTTTAGTACCATTCATCCTATTTAAACGGGCGGTAAGCTCATCGGTGCTAAGGACTCACACGTGTAGGCCCACCTAAAGCTTTATCCATTATCTTGTAAGATCTCATAACCCATAACGGATTTAAACCTATTATCCTTTGGTTTATCAATTCGGTAAGTCGTATGAGTCCACGACATGGGTACCATTGATCTCTCATCTAAATTGTTTATTTAACCCATTATTTAAATGAATCACTTTGTTACTTTTGTAGGTTACACCAAGTCATAACACCTGGATCATTGATAGTCTGTATGCCAGACTTAACATAGTAATCATTTTAAGTCACATCAATCCAATCTTTGGAGGTCACATCAACACTTGAAGAGCCACTTATCTCATTACTCGTGTACATTTTTATGTATATATATGTATGTGTGTGTGAAACACTATTGTAAAGAGGATAAAAAAATTAATACATTGTCCCTATTGTGATGTGCTGTCTCTAAATAATTGACGCCCACCGTGGGGCTCAGAGTTTTTTTATCGTATCTATTGGAATTTGAGATCTCAAGTTTCATTTACTAAGAGATATCACTCTATGTTAGGTAAAACCACTCTAGCTGTTGACTATTCATCTAAGTCATGATAGCCTACCCATTAAATTCTTGGAAACTAAGGGATCAAAATCCCACTATCAATGCTAATCAATCCTGTTTGCCACCCCATGCTCAACCTTCCAAAGAACACCCTAGTTTGAGGTACTTTCCTCCAGAAAATCCTATCATCGAAGTAGTTCCTTCCGTTTCTTCTACTCAAACCGTGACCTTACCAATCCGATCTTTAGGACGAACTATAAATGACCAAGCCATGATGCCTCTTTTACAATACTAGTTGAAAGACTTACAACGAGCTCTCCTCACTACCAAAGAAGAGAATAGAGATTTGGGACATCTTGTCACTAATTTCCAGACGCAACCTATGATTCACAATCAAATAGAAGTTGAAGGGAAAAATCATTCCAAGGAGAATCAAAAATTTTGTACTGAACATAAAGCCCCCCACCTCCCTACCATGAACCGAAACTACATCAACCCGTGCCAAATTCAATGTCTCCTCTGATAAACATTCCTGTACCGATTCCCACACCTTCACCAAACCAAGTAGCAATGGAACCTCACTTGCTTGAAAGATCTGTCACCCACTGATAGAAGAAAGAATGAAAAAGATGAAAGAACGAATGAAAAACATGGAAAGGGTTAGATACAGTCTGGTATTTAAAAGGTTTGCGATTAGTTGGGTTTGTCACTTTCTCAAATGACATAGAGTTCACTATGCCACCTCAAAAATATTTAGCACCCTAGTGTCCATCTTATCAAGGTACAAAAGACCCAGTTTCCCATGTGATGCATTTTAAAATAGTCATGGCAACAATATGCTTACCTAGCAAAAGAGGGAAGCGAAGTTATGTAAAACCTTCTTTGCAACACTTGAATACTCTATGTAGAAGTAGTTCAATGATTTACCCCCCAAGGTATTAAGAAGTTTCGAGACTTTGTTAAGGTCTTCGTAAACAACTAAGCCAATAACAAACTTATTAAGAAAGAATCGCACCACTTCTTTTACATCATCCAAGAAACTCAAGAGACGATTGAGTGACTTTGTTAAGGTCTTCATAAACATCTACATCATTAGCAAACTTATTAAGAAAGAATCGTACCACCTCTTTTACATCATCCAAGAAACTCAAGAGATGATTGAGAACTATTTGAAGAGATTCAAAGAGAAAAAGTTAGAGATATTTGATTGTGCTGATTCAATCACTATAGAGCTTTCTGCAAAGAGACAAAGAGAGACTCAATACTATTTATTAAACTCACAAAAATAACCCCAAGTCTTTAGAATCTATTTATGAAGAAGCCCACAAGTTCGTCAATATGCAAAGAGAGTTGAAATCTAGTATAAGGGGCCCCCTTTTGAAGAAAAACGAAGATAATACAAATTGAGAAAAAGAAAAACTTGAAAATAAGAAACAATACCCAGGAACAAGACCTCCTTATCCTAAGTTCATCCAAAACAACAATCAGTGGAGACACTTAAGAATATAGGGGAGAACTTTTTCCTCATTTAGGGGTCCTCCATTGAAAGTTTCATTGGTTGATGCTGTACATATATGACAGGCAATGAGCATGTGTGAGAGAGTCCATACTCGATGAACAACCAAATCTAGGTAATATAGACACCTATGGACCAGCCCTTTTCGTACGGGTAGCAGAAACAACAAAAATAGATAACAAATGGAGACAGATAAGCTAGAAGACTGAAATAGAATAAAGTAATAAATGCTTTCCAATGTCAGTGTATTGTATATATGTTGGCACACATATTGAGTATACTTTGATTGTACTAACTCATGCAACAGATCAATCAAACACAATAATATAACGTGGTAAACTCATTTAGGCTTTAATCATAAGTAGTAATATCCACAGGTTGCTTAAGTCAATCACTCACATCCAAATTCACTAAATGAAATAAAATAGTTACTACAAACTCGATAAAGATAAATCGAAAATATCTCTATCAGTTAGGACCACCTATCCTAACTGCCTAGACTGCTATCACTATCTTTCTAAACAACTACTTTGATCCTCACTGGATCTGACTCACCTCCTAAGCCACACCACCACACATTGTAATACAAATACCTGTAATCAGTATGCGTGTACAAAATATATGCAGTTTATCCATAATATGATTTTAGAATAAACACCTCATATCAACAATACGAAAACACACACAACGTACTTAATAACAATATAAAAATATACTCAATGTATTGTTATTACATAAACTGTGTTTGATTAAAATATTTAATTAAACTCCATCACCACCTCGTACCTCAATATAAAAAAAATACTCGATGTATTGAAAATACATAATCACCTTATGAAAATATTTTATGAATGATATTAGACAAAAGATTATTGACATTTAAAGTGAGAGTTAGATAAACTCTTTTCCAAGAGGACGTTGAGAGAATTGGTAGATGGAAAAGACAATCTTTGGGAAAGAATAAAGCGGAGGAGTCTTATGAGGGACAAAGTTGTTCTTGAAAATTTCCACCAAGAGTCAAAGAACTTGATCCTAACCAGCTGGCTAATGTTCAAATTGTAAATACTATTCACAACGGATCTACAATGGTAGGGTCCACCCAAAATACAAGAAAAAGATATGTAAGAGAAGCCAGAGACTTTTGTAGACTTACTCTTTGAAATCAATAGAGCCAACATTCCCTATGATGACCCATTGGTTGTAACTATAAATATAGCCCACTATGAAGTTTGGAGAGTATTGATAGATAATAGGAGTTCATTGGATCTATTATACTTGACTGCTCTATTAGACATAGGATTGGATCTGAAAGAAATATTTCCTAAAGCCATGCCTTTAGTAGGGTTCAACGAAAGCACAACAATGTCAATTGGTACAATAAGATTACTGGTGTTCATAAAGGGAGTCATAGTGTTTACGAACTTTGTGGTATTAAATACACCTACCTCTTACAATGTCATATTGGGAAGAACGTGGTTACATAAAATGAATGTAGTACCATTAACTTATCATCAATTACTTAAGTACCCAAAACAAGATGGGATAATGGAAATCAAAGGAGACCATGAAAAGGCGTGGAGCTACTACAATTCTTCCTTGAAAGAAGCTATTCTTCCAAAATAGAATTCAAAGTCTAGGTGCCCAAACAACTCAGCCCCATTAACCAAAATTTTAATTGTGGCATCGGAAGATTTTGAGTTGGTTCTAATGGGAATAAGTGGGAAAGAGAAAAATCTAAAAATAAGTGCCAAAGTACCAAGCGAAATGAATGAGGCTTTAATAACACTCCTAAAGAACCATTTATATATTTTTTTTCTTAGAAACTAGAAGATATGCCAAGAGTTGATCTGGACATTATGTTACATTGTCTCAACTTTGATTTCACCAAGAAATTGGTGCAACAAAGGAAGATGAAGTTTGCTTGAGAGAAAAACAAAGTAATAAAAAAACAAGTCCACTCTTTGAAATGAGTGGGGTAGTTAAGAGAAGTTGCCTATCCAACTTGGCTATCTAATGTTGTTTTAGCAAGCTTGGTGGAGGTGATTACCGAATGTGTGTAGACTTTACAAACGTGAATTGCACCACCCTTAAGGATTGTTTCCCGCTACCCAACATAGATCAATTGGTTGACACCACTTCCAATTTTGCTTTCATGAGTTTCATGGATGCTTATTTTGGATATCATCATATTTGCACATACCCAGTGGATGAAGAAAAAAATTCTTTTATTATGGAGGAAAGGACCTTTTGTTACACTCCATGCCTTTTAAACTCAAGAATGCTGGTACAACTTACCAGAGACTTGAATGTTTAAAGATCAAATAGGTAGGAACATGGAGGTGTATGTCGATGATATGATGGTAAAGTCTAAAATTATGGAAGATCATTTACAAGATTTAAAAGTGGCATTCGTGATATTGTCCAAGTATGGGATGAAGTTAAACCCAAATAAATTATTCTTCGATGTTTCTTTGGGAAAATTTCTAGGATACTTGGTCTCAGAGAGAGGTATTGAAGCAAATCCTAATAAAATCACAACATTGGTCAACATGTTATTTCCAAAATGTTTGAAGGAAGTTCAACAACTAAATGGTTGGATCGCTACCTCGAACCGATTCATTTCTAAGTACATGAAAAAAGTGTCGTCCCTTTTTTTCAATTATTGATGAAAAATAAAGATTATATTTGGAACCAAGAATGGGAAGAAGCGTTCCAGAGTATAAAGGATTACATGATAAAGGCTCACATATTGGCAAGCCCATAATATGGAGAGATTTTGTATTTATGTATAGCCGTTGTGGGAGGGGTTTCTAGAGCAATCTTATTAGTTGAAAGAGAAGGAAGACAACAACCAGTTTATTATGTGAGTCAAGCTTTATCACAGTGTCAATAAAGGTATCCTAAGGTAGATAAGGTTTCATTTGCACTAAAAATGGATGCAAAGAAGTTACAACACTACTTTGGTGGACACGTCATAGTGGTGGTGACTTCACATCCTTTGAAGCATGTATTAGGAAAACAAGAAACATCTGGTCAGTTATCTCACATAGCGATTAAGCTTAGTGAGTTCAACATCCAGTACAAACCACAATTAACAATTAAAGGCCAAGCTTTAGCCAAGTTTGTTGTTGAATGGACAGAAGACTAATTAGAATTAGGTCTGTTATTAAACCCACCGTTGGACACTATGGTAATAGACGGGGCATGTCACTCCAAAGGAATTAGTATAGGGATCGTAATCTTTGACCCATAAGAATCATGCTAGAACAAAGTATTCGCATCACTTTCCTAGCAACCTATAATGTTGTTGAGTATGAGGTAGTCCTTTTAACCGTACGACAACTAAAAATTTTAAGATTTGATAGGATTATCTTACATAGCAACTCATGCTTGGTTGTCAATCAAGTCAAAGGAACTTTTGACACAAAAGAAGAGAGAATGAAGACATACTTGGAGGCAATTAAGAAAGAGATTACCCATTTTAAGGAATTTGATCTGATACAAGTATCAAGAAATGGAATAGCCATGTAGACTCTTTGGCAAGTTTGGTAGCAGCTGTAAACATGGAGTTGAAAAGAACAATACCTATCATAGTATGTCCATTCCAACCATAAGTGAAGATCTTAGAGATGCCATCTGCCAGGCTACAACTTGAATGAAACTTTATATGGTGTATCTTTTTGATGGAATATTACTAGGTTATAAAGATGAAGTTAGAAAATTAATCACCAAGTCAAAAGGTTATACATTACTTGAAGCTGTACTTTACAAAAAAAAAAATTTGAAAGGGTCATGGTTGAAATTTCTAAGTGGAAAAGAAACCCAGAGATCATTTCCGAATTACATAATGGAGATTGTGGAGCACATTTTGGTGGAAGAACCTTGTCACAAAGAATAATGAGACAAGGATGTTATTGGCCAACATTGCTAAGTGATTGTACTGAACACACCAAAAAGAACCACAAGTGCCAAAGACATGCTAATATTACATATATGCCCATATTAGAAATGAAAGGGATAATCAACCCTTGGCAGTTCCAAAAGGGGGGAATTGATATTGTTGGACCTCTACCACCCACCCCTACACAGAAAAGTTCTTAATCCTAGCCACAAACTATTTCTCAAAATGGATAGAAGTTGAACCTTTAGCTAGGATCCAAGAAAGTGATGTTAAGAAATTAATCTGGCGTAAAATTGTATGTCATTTCAGTATGCCTCATGAATTGGTAATTGATAATGTATTTGTCGTATTTTTTCAAGGATTAAACACAAAACTATCCCAAGGAATTTTTGTATTTTTTAAGGATTAAACATAAAACTATCCCAAGGAATTGTCGTATTTTGTCAATAATTCAACATAAAGCTATCCTACTCCACACCATACCGACCCTAAGGAAATGGTCAAGCAGAAGTGTCCAACAAAATCCTTATTAACATACTTAAAAAGATATTTGTGGGAGCAAAGTTCAAGTGGGTTGAAGAACTAAGCAAAGTTTTGTGGGATAGAAGAACTACCCCCAACTCAACAAGGAGAGAAACTAATTTCTCTTTAGTATATAGAACTGAAGCAATAATCCCATCTGAAGTAATTGAGCCTACCTTGGGCTCATGATTAAATGAGGAAGAAAATGACGAGGAAAGAGTTGTTGAGTTATATTGTTGGAGGAAAAGAGAGAGAGGACCTTGATAAAGTTGGAGTAGTGAAAATAAGCCGTGCAAAAGGCCTACAATAAAAATTTCAAACCAAGGAATTACTTGGCTAGTGATTGGGTCCTAAAAAAAGCTTTGGGAAATAATGTCAAAACCAATTTCTGTAAATTTGCTCCCACATGAAAAGGGCCTTACAAGGTCATAGACACCATCCCAAGCTGATCCTATAGGCTGGAAAGCTCTGAAGGAAGGGAAGAAGACTTAAGTTGGAACAAAGATCAACTTAAATGGTATTACTTTTAATAAATTGCTGGTTATCACACTTATATGGATCTCATTTTTGTACTCCTCATTTTGATTATTGTACATATTAACTTGAGTACACAGGAAATATATTGAAGAGTTGATGCATCCAAACTTCTTACTTGCCTCATGAAAAACAACGCTTTAACCCTCAAGCTAAGAGATGGAATTTATTTCACCCACTTAGGATGCAGGTGTAAAAGGCATGATAATAAGCCTATCCCAAGAAAGGGGCCTAAAGTTAAACAATTTAAACCTCCTCTTTGGGGTAAACAAGGTGGCTTAGAATTATATTCAGCTTTCCAATGTGCTCTGCCTCGTGAAAAAATAATGCGATAACCCTTAAGCTAAGAGATGGAATTTATTCCACCCACTTGGGATGAGGGTGTAAGAGGCAAGATAATAAACCCATCCTATAAAAGGGGCCTAGAGTTCGACAACTTGAATCTCCTCTTTAGGGGTAAAGAAGATAGCATAAAATTATATTAAGCTTGCCAATATTTCCTACCTTGCAAAAAAAAATGCAATAACCCTAAAGCTGAGAGATATAATTTATTCTACTCACTTGGGATGCGGGGGTAAGAGGCAAGATAATAAGTACATTCTAGAAAAGGGGCCAAGAGTTCAACAATTTCAACCTCTTCTTTGAGGTAAGCAAGGCAGCTTAGAATTATATTCAATTCACCAATCAGCTTGACCTTGCAAAAAGACAATTCGAGTTATATTTAGCTCACCAATGTGCCTTGCCTTGTAAAAAAAAAAACATGATAACCCTCAAGCAAAGAGATGAAATTTATTCCACCCACTTGAGATGCGGGTGTAAGAGTCAAGATAATAAGTTCATCCTAAGAAAAAGGCCTAGAGTTTGATAATTTGAACCTCCACTTTAAAGTAAACAAGGCAACTAAAACTTTAATACTATTAAAAATGGGTAGAAACAATGTAAACATTGTCTTATTGAAAAGGAGAATATTACATATTGTAATGTTTTAGGCAAGCTATTACAACAATATAGATACGTAAAAGTGAAAAGACCACTCAAGAATAAAAGTTTAAAGATTCTTGTTAGTAGAAGAAGAGGCAAAGGGTTGACAATTATAACCTATTTCTTTATTTAGGATCACACATTGTTTCTTCTAGAATAGAAGTTCTTTTTGAAAAACTTGTTTCTCATCAAACGCTTGATCTTTTTTTGTCTTATATATCTTAATAAGACGATTTTAGATCCTAATTATTTGACGTTAACTTCCTATTATTGAACAAATACTTATCTCGATCGCCTCGAAGAAGTTCATTCTCCACCCTCAATTTGGCCAAATCATCTCGAATTTCATTAAACAACTTTCAAGCTTCTTTGAATTTTACCTTATTCTCATCCACATCATCTCTTACCTGACTAGCTCCCTTATACAAATCTTCAGCCATGCACTCATAATCTGCAACGAGCAAAATGGACTAGCCATGTGTGCAAGTCCCGATGAGAAAAAGTATACAAGTAAGAAAAAATCACTTTGAAAACACGATCAAAAGAGAGATATTACCACAATTATAAGACAAGTAGCACGGTGCCATAAGGGCCAATGGTCCCTTGTTCTTGAATTAGAAATGACAATACGATCTTCAAGAGTATTGAAGTGATGATACATCTCGTCCATAGAGTGGGCATTACTAAACATCCCTTCTTCAAAATGAGAAGGAAGATGTATGTCTCTACAAATGTCACAAGGGATGTCTTGATCCACTATCAAAAGATGATAAAAGAAAGGTAACATTGGGTTTCACTTTGTATTCATGCAAACCTATAGGTTACACTTCCACGGGTTGAAGAGAAATCACTTGATCGATAGATTCTACTTCAGGAACAAGGGGTGCCTCTTTCCCATGAAATTGAACTCCATTCTCCTCATTGGATTTTAATTGGTCACTCTCTATTATGACCTCCACTGAATTATTAGGAGGAGTAACTGAAGTTTTTTCCTTGTTAGATACATAATCTTCAATAATATATCATCCTCTACAACACCATTGAAGTCTGTTACTTTAAAAACGGGCTAATTTTACAAAAATGAAGAAAAGTCTGTCCACCAAGAAGTAAACTAGACTGAAATTGGCAACCACTGGCTAAATTTCCCTAAAAAATATTTGAAAAATGAACATATTTATAAACATTTCATAAGAATTTAATGAATTCAACAAACAAAGTAGAATAAGTGTGTACTTATATCCTACGCCATATACAACCAAATACAAGAATTCATCAATTCATCACTAAAAAATAGCATGTGGCCCACTTGATGTAAGCAAACTTATCTAATTTTGAGTTCATCGTTAAAAGATGGCATGTGGCCCCATGATATAATGACTTTGTTGTCGAGCTTTTCTAGACATTTTTTCAATCACTTGGCAATAGTATACGACCATATATTAATAAAAATCTAAATGTTTGAATCAAAGATGTCTCAATTTCGTCAATAAGTTCAATGTCGAGGATGTGACAATCATTCTCTAATTTATTGCACTCATGACTTTTATCCTCAAAGGCATCGTAGTACTATTTAACAAGAGCTTGTTGCTCATGGATTGTTTTATACAAGGCATGGTTTGATATCTCTCCCTCACAAATTAGAGAAAGGCTATACAAAAATACAAGTATTAAGCAAGAATCACAACAAAAATGGAGTCCTAAATTGAAGCAATAATTGAGTTGAACAATTTTACCTCAATTAAACGGTTTGCAATCATTACCCTTATTGGAAGACCACTATCCTTCATGGTTGCCTGTACACGAGCCCGTTCTTGTTCATTACCAAAGTGATGTTAGAGGTTGTGCTTATACTTCATTTTACCCAACACCTCTTTTCGAAGTAGGTTATAGGGGTATTCTTGTCTCATGTGTTGGACAAAGTCAAGCTCATAAATTCTAGAGTTTCTAGATTCATAGCTTGGACAAAGGTTGGGCTAAAGGTGCCCGTTTTGGTAACCTTCTCCACTCTTTTCTTTTTCTTCACTTTTATTATTGTTTTGGATGGGGTGTTAGATGTCTTCTCTTCAGATGGAACAAATGTTTTCATTTCCTCTTTATCAAGTCATTGTTAAGTTGCAGTGACCTCTTGGTTAAGCTCTTGAGGTTTCTCCCCAGCATCGAGCTTCTTAATTAGATCATCTAAGTTGCAGAGATTGTAATTCATTGCTATAAATAAAAATTACAAGTGTGAGATAAAACGAAGTTTCAAGAGGAATAAAAACAAGAAGTGCATATCATATTACCTAGTGACACGTTAGAATATGACCTACACACACTAGACTATATAAAATGGGTTGTGGTCATAATTGACCTATATGTTTCACCCTTGGTATTATAACTTTCTAATGATCTTATTTTTTCATGACTTGACTCTGGAAGAATATGTAATGTTTCCTCACCACGAGGTAAGTCATTAACAAACTTCTTATGCCATGTCGACCTGACCCTAAAACGGACCCCATCCACCATATATATCTTCTGATGTATAGATACTTATCTTTCCAACTAGATTGACTATCGGGGAGTTTCAATCTTAAACTATGATTAGTTAAGGGAGACACGTAGGCCATATTGTTGTCAAGTCCATTATTCTTAACGATGTACATTGCTCGAATCTCAAGTTCCTCGAGCTCAAATCCTAGCTCATTGAAGAAGTGTCCATCAACCGTTGGGATTCAATTGAGCAAAACAAAACATCAAACATGCACAAGAAGCAAGCTATAACAAGCGTGATTGAAAATTTGAGACCAATTTTGAAGGCCTCTTCGTGAACGACGTACCACCTTTTTGGTGGTCTATTGTTATCTCTTAAATGTGAAGGCATGGACATTAGCCCAACCCTTGATGAACCTGGGATTTTTTCGTATCCTAGACATGTCACCCTTCTTTAACAGAATAGAAACTTTGGATATCTGATGTTTTTCCTTAGTCCATTGGGTTAGCGGTAGGGGTAAGTAGCATATCGAAACCGCTTATTTTTCCTATGGTCATTTATTTTCATGACCTCCAACGTCTTCATTGTGGTTCATGTGTGTAGACAAGGTAGACTTCTCATGTGTGAACAGTCTATCATTTTCATTTCTAGCATTTCGATGATAATCTAAATTAAAAGTAAAATATAACTACCTCGTTACAAGATTTGTAAGTTTAATTGTTATGGTAAGAAATTTACCTATGAGAAGCAAACTGATTTTCTACAAAGTAGATCCTCCAAAAATGATATGTGGCCAATTTTTTCTCAAACTTTTAGTTAGAGTTCTTGTTGAAGTGTTAAAATACAATTTTTTACCACTACTTATAGTCGCTTACCCTAATACAAAGGTTTAAATCCAAAGTTGAAAAGACTACTCAAAGAATAACACCTAAAGTTGAAAGGTTTAATTTTTAGCATCTCAAATGCATTTATTATTTAGATATCAGCCACATCAAGCACGTTTCAAATAAGTACCTCAAAATTCCTCGAAAATTTCCTTACCTCGATAAGAGCTAAAAGAAGGGGGACTTATTGTTTGGGTAAACAGGTTGTAAGCCCATTGGTGTTAAGGACCCATATGTGTAGACCTAGTCGATTATCTTATAAGACCTTGTAACTCCATATGGACTTAAACCAGTTATCCTTTACAGAGTCACTATATATCTTGTGGTTTATCAAAGTGGTAGGTCGTATGAGTCCATAACCTGGGTATCATCGACCACTCATCTAATTTGTTTATTTAACCCCATTATTTAAATGATTCACTTTATTACTCTTGGAGGTTACACGAGGTCGTAAGACTTGGACCACTGATAGTTTTTATGCCAAACTTGATATTGCAATCATTTTAGATCACATCAATTCAATCTTTGTAGGTCACATTAACACCTAAAAAGTCACTCATCTGGTAACACGTGTACATTTTTATGTATATATATATATATAATACCATTGTAAAGAGGATAAAAACATTAATACATTGTCCTTATCGTGTTGTGCTATCTTTTTTTCCTTAGCTCAAAGCCAATTTTATAGTCATTCAAATGTGGCCGTTGGAAACCAAAATGAAATTGCTGCAATCAAATCCCATGAAAACTATTGCAATTAATTTTCAAAAAATTGCTAAAATTAGTTTTCACGAAACTCCTGAAATTAATTCATTTGTAACTGTTGGGAGCTAGATCAGGTTAAGAATGAGAGAATGACAGTAAAGAGAGAGTAGGGAAAGCAATAAATGATGTATTAAATGCTTGTGGCTTAGTGGACTTTTATTGGATATTTATAGGCATTACATTTTTATGGGGGTACATTTGTAATTTGAATATAAAAACATATATAATATAAATATAAACAGTGATAGGATCGGCTTGGTCTTCGGTTCAGTCGATTAGAATGAAACCGAACCGATGGTCTTTGTTGAGGTTGGCCATACAATCTAAAGGTCGACATGATGAAGGTATATGACGACTATCAGGTCAGTGTCTAAACATCATGTCCCTCACTCTTATAGTTCGAACAAATATGAACTGTAAGAGTATCGAACGATCTCTCGTAAAAATTCTTGAACTCGAGGGTTAGTGAAAGGTTTTTGTGACATTTCTCAAACTCGAAGGACAACAAAAGGTTTTTACGACATTTTTTGAATTCGAAGGACAGCGAAGGGTTTTTCGTAATGCTTCACATTTTGACTATTCGTATTTTGTATTCTGTTTTAGCATCACCGGTAAAGGGATTAAATATCTCGTTGAGGTTTTGGCAAGCACCTCAGCGGCTAGAAAGGATATGGAACTACCGAACTCGTCTAGCTTTCCTTCTAGGTCTGGTTCGACTTCAGGCTCTTTAGAGACTTCTTTAGATGCTTAAGAGGTTACGGTGGCTAATCCTCCTCCATCGACTTCGAGCTTTGCACTTAGAATTCCAGTAGGGACAAGTTTTGCAGACCCTAGGTCCTGGTGAAGAAAGACAAGGGATGGTAAAGGTAAAGGAAAACTGACCCATAGGACAAAAGGGTAGGATTCCAACCCAAACCTTGTGAGTTCTCCCCAGAGGATGAACTTTGACTTCGAAAATGCGTATGACATCCCTGAAAGCATACAAATAAGGATTCCTAATCTAGGGTTAGTAGACAGCGATCATCTGCCATCTGGTTGGACGATTTTCCATGAGAAATCGCTAATGTTTGGGTTGAGATTTCCACTCCTCAAATTCATCAGGGATTTTGTAAGTTAGAACAGCTATTGCCTGGCCAGATCCTTCCCAATGGATGGCCGTACCTAATGTGTATAACCATGTTGTGTAGAGAGGTTACGATCCAAATAGGGATGCCCGAATTTAATGAAGCATATGCGCTGAAGCAGACCTCTTTTGAAGAGTGGCACGTGTACGTATCGGCAAAATAGGACCGGGGTATAAACATGGTTTTTTCGGACAATGAACGCGACTGGAAATAGTTCTTCTTTTATGTTTTTGGTCGGTGGGAGTCTGAGGAGGATGGGAACATGATTCCCTTGACTTGGGTAAACATAAAGAATGTACTGAAGCGTGCGTGTTTTCATCTCGTTACATTGGTAAGTCTCTCTATCCTAAAATGAAAGTACTTTTATTTAACTCTCGTTTTAAACTTTTTTCAGGAAAGCTTCGATCAAGATGGAGTGGACCGTACCAGATTGTGGAAGTTTTTCCACATGGAGCTATTGAGCTACTCAATCCAAAGACACAAGCAATTTTCAAAGTGAACGGACATCGTGTAAAGCCTTACTTGGAGGGAGTCATTCACCATGGAGATGTGGAGTGCATTGAAGTGCATGCACCTTAGCTCTGCACATCGTCTTGCTAAGACGTTAAACTAGGCGCTTGGTGGGAAGCAACCCACCATTTTAGGTATTATCTTTCCCTTCTTTTAATTTAGTTTAGTTTAGTTTGGTCTTCCATTTGCCCTTTCTAAATGCTTTTTCTGAACTGCTGTGTTGTTGAAAACTTTGAGGACAATGTTTAGTTTAGGTTTGGGGGTGCATTTTGGTTGGTAACAACATTTTCATGCTTTTGGTCAATTTTTGATGAATAATTGAGTCTTTATGCATTGTTTATCTGATTTTTAAAATGTTTAAGGTTTGTTGTAAGGATCGGTTTTAATTTGCAACCTTTGTTTCATGCTTTTGATGTTCAAACTGAGATGAACCCGAATCCTGTGTTTAGGAATTGAATAGTGGAGACTACCTTGTGAGATTATTATTGAGCCCTTAACGCTTTATTCTGAGAGATAATTATTTTTCTACTCTTTTAAACACCTTTCATATCATTTCAAATTGTTAGATAATCTCTATAAGTTTTTGCGTTGAATGTTAGGATTTTAAACATATAATGAAGGATCACGTGCTTAATTGAATTGCTTAGATTAAATGATTTGAGTCAAATTTGAAGTGTTTGCCTATTTCATTCATGCTTGACTTTAAAAGATATGAGGGCATTCCTATATCCAACACAAAAAGAGCTAAGAATTTTCCATTCATAATATATATATGTATTTGGGTTTTAAAAAAAAAAAAAAAGAGAGATAATAAGTTTAATATGACCCTAAGTTCTTCAAGTATGAATGGTTAATACAAAAAAAAAAAAAAAAAAATAGGAAATAAGTTCCCTTAAAGTCAAAGCATTTTCATTCTAAGGCACACGTGAAGTTTTTGCTTGAGGATTTTAATTCATGCATGAGATTAATAATGTGATTTCTTCATAAATCCTATCATTTGATTCCTTTCATGAGATCAATGTTATGCACTTTTGAGCCTTTCTTGTTTAATCATATGTGAATCTATTAGCTCATTTCTTTACATAACTTCTATTCGCATATACATTGATGAGTGCTTGAACCCATAGGATGGGTGTGATTTAGAGAGTAATTCTCGTGAGGATTAGAGTTGAAACGAATTCACATTCTTGACACTAGATTTGGGGGAATCAATGTTGATACACTTTTAGTATTGGGATTTAGATTTGTGAAGCAAAATTGATATAAATGATGAACCTTGATGTGTTAGAATTTTGGTTAAATTTGTGTATAAATTTTTGGTTCTGAATTGGAAAGAAACTAAAGCATGACAAGTTTTGTTAACTTTAATTTTAGTTTTGCTTGAGGACTAGCAAAATGTAGGTTTGGGGGTATTTGATGAACACTATTTTGACCTACTATTTGTTATGTTTTTAAGTATTTATTTTGCATTTAATTTCGATATGATCTTGTTTTGGAGGGTATTCTATTGTATTGTAGGTCAAAGTAGGTTTGGGAAGAAATGTGGAAAAAGAGAGCAAAAATGGAGCAAAAGTGTTAAAGAATGTAAGCCTTACATTGGGTGCCATTCACTATGTAAGGGGGACAAACAAAAGCTTAGGAACGTAAGCCTTACATCGAGAATCAGCAAATTATGTAAAGGCATTTACATGGCATCACAACAACCCGCGCCGAGGCATAGAAAACGTGCGCCGCAGAGAGGAGGTTTCTGTTTTGATTTGAATTCCAGGAAAATACAGTGCGCTGCGGCGAAGAAACCACATGCCGCAGCGAGGGGCTCTCGGGTGCATCCTGGGAAATCATGAAAATATTGCGCGCCGCGGCATGATTATTGTGAGCCGCGGTGGGGAGGTTTCTGCTTTGGTTCGTAGTTCAGAATGACATGCCGCGCCGTGGCATAGAAAAATGTGCGTCGCGGCCCACGCGCGCGGACTACAAGTTTTCCCTCTCAGCCACACACACACACATACTGAAAACCCTAACATATAAATACCCATTTTTAACACTCCCCACACATCCAAGGTGATCAGTAACGTGAACAGTACCAATGCTTCTTCTTCTCCACATTTTTGAGAGAGGGATTACTCCATTAATGCTCCTCCATTGAAGTTCCATCAACAATCTTGAAGAAAGTGACCATCCAACATTAAGAGCTTGTTTCAAGAGTGGAAGTGGGGTATTTTATTGTTTGTAATCTCTTTTCTCTTTAAGAACTCATAGAATGTTATTTGTAATGGAAAATATTGATTTGGATTCTATTGTGAGTAACTAAACTCTTTGTATGTGGGATTTTGGTAATGTGACCATGAATGGATGATTATTTGTGTGAATTATTTTATATTAAAGTGATTTATTTCATGTCCATTGTTCTTAACACTTATGTTCATTAATTACTTTTGGTCAATTTAATTTATGAATGTATGGAATATTTTAGGGTTGAGTTTTAGAAACGTTATCTAAATTCAATTGGGCATTTTTGAGCATGAGCCTAATTTAAGTGCATTGACTTGCGTTAAATTAGGTGATTAAATTATTTTCCTAAGTTTAATGCTAATTAACTAATTAACGGTCTGGATCAAAGAAGCTAATTAGTTAATTAAGGAAAAATCGCTATTGATTTGGGATTTTCTAGGGTTAGTGAAACAATCATTAAATTCTACTTTTTCATGCTTAATTGTGAAAACTACATAAATCAATCTATCCATGATTGGTTAACTAGCTAATTTCCCACACTCGTTCATCTTATCGTTTCGGTAATATTTTCACGCTTTCACTTTATTTGTTTTAAGAATTTAGAATTTTAGAAACCGTTTACAAAACCAACTTTGATAGAGTGTTTAGGATTTATTTCATCGCTAAGTTTTAGATTACATTTAACTCTTTTAAAAACCACCGTAATTCCTTTGAGAGAAATCTTGGGAGTATACTTGTCGCTTACTACAAGTGACTCGTGCACTTGCGAGCTTTTACAAATACAAAATTTGGTTATAAAGTTTTTGTGCATCAAAGAAAACGGCCTTAAAGGTATTACAATTTGGATTCTATTGGCCTACTTTATTTAAGGATGCTAACTTGTTTTGTGTGAGATGTGATAGAAGCAAAGAACCGATAATATAGGCAAATGTAATGAAATGCCTTTGACATCGAATCTTGTGGTAGAATTGTTTGACATGTGGGGAATTGATTTCATGGGTTCATTTCCCTCATCTTTTGCCTTTACTTATATATTAGTAGCAATTGACTATGTCTCAAAGTGGGTAGAAGCCATACCCACTAGAACTAATAATGTTAATGTTGTTAAATTCTTCAAGGATATGATTTTTAGCAGGTTTGGGACACCTAGAGCTATCATTAGCAATGGAGGAATCCACTTTTACAAAAAGCTCTTTGATGGGCTATTAAAAAAGTACAACATCTCACATAAAGTGATTGCCCTATACCATCTCAAAACTTCGGGTCTAGTGGAAGTGAGCAATAAACAAATCAGGGGAATATTGGAACACACAGTGCATCCCTCATGGAAGGATTGGGTAGTAAAGTTGAAAGATGCTTTGCGGGCATATCACACAGCTTAGAAGACACCCATTGGTATGAGCCCCTACCGGTTGATTTTGGGAAAAGCATGTCACTTACCCATTGAGCTAGAGCATAGAGCTTATTGGGTGATTAAAGAGCTCAACATGGACATGATAAAAGATGGGAAAAAACAACTACTCCAACTAAGTGAACTTGAAGAAATTAGGGATGAGGCTTACGAGAATGCCAAGATCTACAAGTAGCGTACTAAGCACTATGAAGATAAAGGGCTCATCAGTAAGTCTTTAGTTCTTGGAATGAAAGTCCTTTTATATAATTCACGTTTGCGTTTGTTTCTAGGAAAACTACATTCTAGGTGGAGTGGACCGTATACCATTGCTAATGTATTTGCACATGGAGTGGTAGAGTTGCTAAATCCCAAAACATAAGAACCGTTTAAAGTGAACGGCCATCATGTTAAGTTGTACTTGGAAGGAGATAAAAACATAAAAATCATAGAAACAACACGTCTCCAAGATTCTTAGTCACACAATAGTGGCCACGTCTTGGTAAGACCTAAAACTAAACCCTTAATGGGAGGAACTCATTCGGTATTTTATTTGTCAATTTATTTGTTTGTTTTTCTTTCATTCTTTTCTTTTATTTTTCAATTTAATTTTATTGAAAATTTTTCATGGCAATGAGGACATCACCCAATCTAGGTTGGGGGTGAATACATTATCCATCTTTTGTCCTTTTTCTAATAAAAAAAAGTTAGGAATTTGTGCCATGGCGTTAGGGGTGGCAATTCGTGCGAGCTGGGCTAGTTCGAGCTGGCCCAAACTAGCCCAACCCAAATTGGTTCAACCCTAGCTCAGCCCAAATTTAATTCGAGCTAGCATTTGTGAGCCCGAGCCCAAACTAAACACAAACGAGCTGGCCCAAGCTAGCCCAAACTAGCTCAAACTAGAAATTACATGTTTTTTTTAGTTAATGATTTTTCATACAACCCTATTTTTCATGCACCCAAGAAAACTCGTTAACTCACCAAATTTTTCATGCAAACTCACACAATTATCAGAAGATTCTCAATGAACATATAAAATATAAAAGTAAGATTGTTTTATGTGAATTAATGAAATGAGAAGTAAGTAACCACTCTCAATATAATTAACTAGCAGTTGAAATGAGAAACATGTTTACAGTACCTTTAGTTAGCATCTTGATTACTAAGCACAACCATGTTATTAGAGTTTTGAGTACCAGCTTCAGTAGTCACCTCACTTGCAATATCTTCAGCAAGCTCCTCACATGGTTTATCTTAAATACAAATAAAAATTGTTAAATATATCAATTATTATTATACAAACCATAATAAGAAAAAAAAATTAATAAAAAACAACCTTTTTCTGCAAATAACCAATCTCTAGTGCAAACAATTGCCTCAACCGTACTAGGCAAAAGTTGGGTACGGTATTGATCCAAAACTCTTCCACCAATACTAAAAGCAGCTTCTGAAGCAACCGTAGTAACAGGAACACTTAGAATATCACGTGCCATTGCCGTAACCTCAGGATATCTATATTGGTATGACTTCCAATGTGCAAGAACATCAAGGTCAGAATTTTCTTCCAAATTTAATCTTGGCTCTTCCAAATATAATTCCAATTGACTCTTTGGTTGAACAGAATTCCCACCAAATGCACTAAAATTCTACAACCATAATAAAAATATTAAAATTATTACATAATCTAAAACTCAAAAGTTTAATCAAGTATTTTAACTTGAATAAAGTAGATTTTTCTTTCCTAGTAGGAATATCGTTGTTGAGATTAGTTAAAGTATCCACACGTACACTTTTAGAAGATGAAACTTGATTAGAAATAGAACCACCTTTAGAGTATCTACTAAAAAGTTCAAACAAATTTTTCTTGACATCCTGATATGAAATAGAATTACAATACCCATATATTTGGTTGTATATATAATCCACAAACTGAAGCGTATAGCGCGGATCAAAAACCACGGCTATTGACAATATCATACTAAACTCAGACCAATACTTTTCAAATTTTGGAAGCATCTGTCTAGCCATATTCTTGATATAGTCATTATCTTCATCTGCCTTCTCCCTCAAAACCACATAGCAATTGGCCACTTGAAGAAAATATAAATTCGCAGTTGGATATGTTGTCCCTGAAAGAAGATTGGTGACTTCATAAAATACTGTCAAAAATCCACAAATATTGTTAACTTTTTCCCATTCTTCATTTGAAGGACAATGCTTATAACTTCGTTCAACAAATGCTAAGTGCTCAAATGCTTTACGATAACATAAAGCACTCTCAAGCATCTGATAGGTAGAATTCCACCTGGTAGGAACATCTTGTCTCAAACCTTTTTTAGTCTTGCAACTAGAATCCATTAGAACACAACTTATCCATTTTTGCTTTCGTGCACTTGATCCTTTCACAAACTTAATGCTATCTCGAATTTTTCCAACTGCAGAATCAATATCTTTTAATCCATCTTGCACTACCAAATTAATAATATGTGCACAACAACGAAGATGAAAAAATTTACCATTAGCCAGAAGTACATTGTTTTCATTCAATCGGGTAATTAACTTATCTACACAATTATCATTTGATGAAGCATTGTCCAATGTCAATCCAAACAAATTCTTTTCAATACCCCAATCACAACACATATCATAAATTTTTTCACTTAGTGTTTCACCATTATGGGGAGGAGGCATGAATGAGAAATTCAAAATTCTCTTGTGTAAAATCCAATCATTATCAATAAAATGACAAGTTAGAGATATATATCCATCAGTTATAATTGAAGACCAACAATCAGAAGTGAGACTGATCCTACCAGGACATGTAGCTACCATTATTTTGGTTCTTAACTTCTCTCTCTCATAAATTGAAAGAGTATCCACTTTCGCTGTATTTCTAGAAATTATGTGAATTCCTGGACGTAAATAATTAAGAACTGCTCTAATGCCCTCATATTCCACAAATTGAAAAGGCAAGTCATGTAAAATAATAGCTTCAACTAATAACTTTCTAAACTTTTCAGGATTAAATTCAGAACGACATGAAACCATATTCTTAGATTTTTCAATAATCATCTGACCCACATCACGTGTATCTCTCATAGTACACTTTTTATAATGACGAGTAAAAGTACCTGTTCCATTCTCAGACCTATTCTGATAAATTTGACCACAATACTTGCACTTCTCTCGTGGAATTTTATCAAAATCCAAAGGAAGAGTCTCATAGTGTTCCCATATCCATGATCTTTTTGACATCGCCTATTGCCTTTTTGAATCTGGAAGAACACCAGTGGTTGTTTCATCTTCTTCTACAGTGTTTTCCACTATATTAACTATTTCATCCCTACCTACCTCCATATTAATTCTTTGACTGAAATAAAACAATGTGTTGTAAGTTAATAATCAAAAATAAAAAGCTATTTTTTGATTTAGAAACCAGCCCGAAAGCTATCCATGGTATTAATCAAATTCAAAGAAAAAATTAACCAACAAAATACACTCCAAAACAAAAATGTTGCAGCTGAGAAAGCCATTACTCCATATGTAAAATGCCCTGAAACCTAGCAAAATCAACTCAAATTAAAAGATGAACGCCCAGTAACATCAGTATTTATTCATCTCAACAAAAAGCCATAGAACAAACATTGTAGAAAATCACATAAATGTGCAATATCCAATTTCAAGTGTTAAAGAGCAAGTAAGAGAAAAACACTGACTAGTTCGAGTACGATATCATCAATTTACTACCCAAGAAACAAAATAATGAATAATTTCTAAAGCGGCCACCTACCAAATCGTGAGAGACGATGTCGCGAACGGGCTGAGGGGCTGGCGACAGACGGGCTGAGGGCTGACGACAGACGTGCTGAGGGCTGGCGACAGACGGGCTGAGGGCTGGCGACAGACGGCAGATCGTGACCGGTGAAGGCGACTCGAGCGGGCTGAGGAAATTGGGAAACAAATCGTGAGAGGCGGCGAGGCGCGAATCGCGTTGTGAGGAAATTCAGAAATCAGAATGAAATTGTTATGCTTATGATGCGTTAGGTTTAGGGTATAAATAATATTTATATTTATCAGAAAAGAAAAAAAAAAAAAAGAATTTGGGCTACCGGGCTGGCCCGAACCCAGCTCGTTTTTTTTCGAGCTACTCGAGCTGGGCCAAATTTGGCCCAAATCCTATTCGATTCGTGTTCGATTCGGTTTCGATTCGGTCAAACGAGCTACGACACGAATTGCCACCCCTACATGGCGTGTGTGTCTCTGTTTTGGCATGCATTTTATGAAAATTTGTCTGTACCGTGACAGGAAAAAATTATGATGCAGTGTACGTGTCTCTATTTTGGCATGCATTTTTTATAATTTATGCGTGTCGCGGTAGGGAAAAATTTGTGCCGCAGTATGTATGTCTTGGGTTTTTGTGCGGGACTCTAAAATTGATCGGTGACGTGGTGGGGAAAACATTGTGCCGCAGCGCGCATTGAAATTTTTGCCATAAAAGGGCAATTTGTGACACACCACACCCATCAAATTTTCTTTCCCTCACTTTTTCTTAATTTCTCACAAACCCTCACTCACTTTCTCTCCATCTTCTTCTCATTTTCTCACAAAAAGCATTAATTTCTTCACTAATTTTTTCAATCTAATCCTCCTATATAGTGTTTCGTTCATCATCTTCACATATTTGCTCAAGAAATCAAGAAAAAAATTTCATCTTCTTCCCCACAAAGCTAGGGTTTTGAAATTTGGGGATTTTTTCTTCAAGTTGTCTGAAATTTTCTAGATTTAAGTGTTTTAATTTGGATAAGAGGGGATTTTTGGGAATTTTAGTTATTGATTATCTTGTGAAATTATTTGGGACACAACAACAACAAATTGGATAAGAGGAGATTTTTGGGAATTTTAGCATATTTTATGGCTCCAAAAAGGAAAGCTGAAAATGAGAGTTGATCTAAAGGAAAGGGAAAACTAGTAGAGGAAAGGAATTTTGATGCCTCTAGATTCGTAAGAAGAGAGGCAAAAGAGTGGTATGAAGGTGCTGCCAAAAGAAACAAAAGTTTTGTTATGGAGAGAGGTTTGGATTCTAGACATGTGGGTTTTATGGAAATTTTTGATAAAGTTTAGGTATTAGGTTGGAGGAAGTTTGTACACGTACCGGAAGAGGGTGTTACTTCTTTGTTTTGGGAATTCTACTTGAATGTCCCAGAAACTCAGGATGGAAAGGTTTGGGTGAGAGGTGTCGAAGGCCCCTTTAATAGGATGATTGTTAATGCATACTATGGGTTAAGGGATATACATGATAGTGGGTATGAAACTTATTTAAAAGAAGTGGATTATGAGGAAATCATAAACAGCCTCATCAATGGTTATGCGGAGTGGGAACTAAGGGGAGACATGGTAAACAGCTTCCAAGCAAAACATCTTAGACCCGCTCCCGTATTTGGAAATACTTCGTGTGCTTAAGATTGATGCCAACCCGGCATTATAGTTTTGTTGACAGAGAAAGGGCAGTTTTGCAATACACAATAGAAATCGAAAGATCAGTTGATGTTAGGATGATAATCCAACAAAGGGTTGTATACTCAGCTGAGCACCACAACCTTAGTTATTTCTTTCCACAGCTGATCACTGCCCTTTGTGTGAAACACGGAGTACAATATGACACGAGCGAGGTACTTTTTCAACATGTAGAAACATTAACTTTCTCTTACATGAGGCACCTAATCAGTGGAAATAGACAAGGTAGTAGGAACGGTTCAGAAACTTCTTCTAAGAACGCTACCACCAAGGATAGGTTAGTAAACTTGGAAGAGAAAATAAATAAAATGCAAGAGTACTAGTGTCAACAACAGGCTTGGTTGAGCGAACAAATGAAATATTCTCATGAATACCAAGCCTTATTCCACAGGATGATGAGTTTCCAATTAACACAGGGTGGAGTGGACCTCAATCAATTTGGTACAGTTCCAAACTACCCCGGCCATGACTTCGTATACAGACCATCAAAGAACCAACCCAAAGAAGAAGAGCAGCATGATGATATGGAGGACTAAGCCTCCCTTTTTTATTTCATCCTTTCTTTAATTTATTTTTCTTTAATTTTGTTTAGTTTTCTTTTTATTTCTTGTTTTCAGTTTTTCTTTTATTTCTTTTTTATGCTGGTTTAGTTATGAACTGAAATGATTAACTTTGTTTAGTGGTTTTTGTTTTAAATTGTTTTTAGTTAATTTTTAATTTGGCATTGAGTTGTGATGCACACATTTTAGAAGTTTGATTCATAATGCTTTGCAAACTAAATGCTACATGATGAAAAGGGCAAGGAATGGTGAAACAAAGCATAATTGTAATGCACACAAGAACATATAAAAGGGGGGGTAATTTCTTCACTCTTTTACTTAATTTACTTTGTTTTTATTTGAGACATTGAGGACAATGTAGGAATTAGGTTGGGGGTATGAAAAATATTCCATGAGCACGAATTAAGAACAAATTTCAACTTTTAACTTTTTGTAGGTTTTTCATTTGAATTTTGATAGGATAGTATTGAGTCTACTTGAATCAATTCGGAAGTCTGTGATATTAATATGATTGCAATGATGGTGACATGTGAAAGAAATTAATTTTCACCTAAGTGAAGAGACACAAAAATGTTAGATTCATCTAGTTTGAGGATTTTGTGGTATATGTGGTAGTTTGTTTAGTTAGTATCACAAGTTTTGGTTTGTGTAGTGTATGCATATTCATGATATATTTCAAGTCTCAACAAACTCTAGAACTTTCTTAAAAATCCATTAAGGCAAAATAATAGAACTACATACTACTTAGAAAGTGATTTAGGCCATCCTTGGACCGTTTGAACTTTTGGAGCCTCCCCATATTATTTCATTCCATAGTGACCCTTTTGAGCTTAATTGTGTTATATACTTACTTATATATTGTTTCACCCATAGTGATAAGAGTACTCAATGTAACACTTGGTTTATATGAGCATTTGAATTGGAGGAAATTGTATATGTCTTGCTTCAAAAAAAATGATAATAAGAAGCAAAAGAAAGAAACAGATAAAGAAAATCAAGCAAGGATTAAAGGAAAATATGGAGCTTATAAAATAGGAGGAAGGAAAAGAATAATTAGGTAGAAAGTTGAGTAAGTTTGTGAAGTATTAAAAACCTAAATTATTAATGGTATTACTCTTAAAATGCTAAGTACTTTTACCCTTTTGAGAATAGCCTTTCAGTTCTTTCGTAACCCCACACCTTAACCCAACATTACAAGCTTAATAAAGTCTTATTGATTCGAAGTAGTTTTGATTTTTATATTAGTAGAGATGAATTTGAAAAGTAAGTCTATGGAGTTTGTGAGTGCAATTCTTGGTCATATTTTATTTGCACAATCTAGAGATCTAAAATGTAATCTATAGATATCATGCATGGCACAATTCGATAGTGTAACTAACGGGTTTGTGGTTTGATTGTTTGTTCAAAAGCCAATTACGAAAATGGATTTGATATTTGGACTATTTTTTAGTTTAATTGGATTTCAACTATTTTGTATGCCATTTGTCATTAACAATTTTTGAGACATATGCATGGATTGATTCAAGCATGTCTAGAGTCTTCGAAAGTTTTAAGAGTCTTACGATGTTTGTGGGTATCATCACTGGAAACCTTCACGAGATTATAACTCATCCACTAGGGCTACCTAGCGTTTAAAGGATTGTTGCATATGCTAAATGCAACCGTGATAATCCACTGAAGTAATTTAGGTTAGTATAGTTTAGTTTATTTATTTTACTTTTAGTTTTTAGATCGCTTTACTTGCTAGAGACTAGCAAGAAGCTGGTTGGGGGTTGTGATGAATACTTGAAAAGCACTAATATTATGTGATTTATTGTGCTTAATTCTAATAAATTAGATTTATTATAACTCGTTTATTTAATTATTTACATAAATCTATCAATTCGAAATCGCGGGTATGTATTGGTGTATTTTAGGTATTTTTTGCTTCAAAAGAGTTGAATAATGAAAACATGTAAAGACGGAATACTTACGACGCTCGAATTACAACATAGGAACAACAATAGTCAAATTATGTAGCCTTACATAACAAGCCAACCAGTATGCAAGGGGTACCTGTGAAGACACAAAATACAAAGCACGCTGCAGGAGGGGAAAATTTGTGCCGTGGCGTGAACCTCTCGAGTTTCACAGTATTTTCAAAAATATTTCTATGCCACAGCAGGGAGAATGTTGTTCCGCAGTGCGCGTGTATTTTTAAGAGCCCCAATTTTATGTAACCCTTACACATATAAATACCCCATTAAGTCTCTATTTTACACACAACTCAATTTTGCAAATTATTACGAGACTTAATCAAATTTTTGGAGTTTTTTCACATTCAAAGAGGCAAGAGAATCAATTCTAAGGATACAAGAAGCGATTGAAGATCGAAGATCAAGCATTTGGGAAGGAAACGTCATCCAATCCATTTGTGATATTTAGATCTAGGTTTCTTGTTGTTATAGAATCTTGTTCTTTTCTTTTTATTTCTTGGAATATATATTGAATTAAATTTATCTATGAATATTAATTCAAACATTATTTGTCTAAATCTATTATGGATGTTTAGTTTGTGTTACCATGTTTGCTAGATTTGTAATAATAAATATTTTTATTACTTAAAAATAAATAAAAATTACCTTTTAATTAAGAGCATGCTAAGATGTTTAATTGTGAATTTTCATGGGCCAATTTGAGATTCATTATTATATTAAAAAACCTTAGAATTTGGTTTTAGCAACGCCACCTTGACTACATTTTGACAAACTTAATCAAAAATTTAAATTGATGACCTAGTCATGGCATTGATATGAATGGCATATTTTTTTATGTGCATAATTTATTTGCTATTTAATATACCCGACTGTAGAATATTGATTAGTTAATCAACAAAGAAAATTACCCTATTGGAGGAATTTTCGTAAATAAAAGGAAAGTCGGTAATATTTATTTATTAGAACATTCATGTTAATTCACCAAAACATTTCGATACAAGCATGGTTAACTAAGCTAAACGTCCATATATCCTCCATTGATATTTAAAACCTTTTTGAGTTAGTTCAAGTTTGCATTATTGTTTTTTTCTTTGTTCACCACCATTGATCTTGCTCTCATATCCAACTTCATTTACACTTTTACTAGCTTTAGGATTCTAATTATTTAGAGTTTTAGTAGTTCTAGAATTCTAATTAGTTAGTATTTTAGTTGCTTTAGGACTGTAATTCCTTGAGAGATCGACTTCAGAGGCTTGCTTGTCGCTTGCTACAAGTGATTCGTACACTTGCAAGTACTATAATTTACACATCAGAAGGCCCGAGCGCTCTACTTGGCCGCTTCTTAGTATAGGTGATCAACTCGTTCGACTTAAATGTAAATCCTCATCAACCCGGACCTAGAAAAAGCCAAACTCTCGTGGCACGAAGGGACGGCCCAAGAGCTCTACCTAGCCACTTCTTAGCACAAGAGATCAACTTGTTCGGCTTGGTTGTTTTACAAAGAAAGGCAACGTACTCCGACAAGTAATAACATAAAATAACTTACATAACTGTCTTAATAAAAACTGTATAAATATTACAAAATGTTCACTATGGAATGCTATTTAAATTACAAAGAGTGAAAACAGTTAGAAATAATATTTATTCATGTGTTTAGCATTCCAACTCTGGGATTCCAGCTCACCTGTTGTGCGTTTGAGGATGAAAATGCCACAAGGAGTGATATCTTCAATTTTGTACAAACCATCCTAATTTGCCCCTAGTTTATTGACTTTCCATTCTTTGTGACTGGGGAGGACTCTTCGTAAGACCTAATCTCTCACTACAAATGCTTTGAACCTAACTGCCTTATCATAAAAGGGAGCAACTTTTCGTTTGTTGTCCTCATTAGTAAGAGGGCTTTGCTTCAACACTCCCTGGGTAGTATCAGATCCAATGTTAATTCCGAACTATTCTATTCCTCATCGATATTGGATCGAGATGTAGGCAAGATCACTTCAGTGGGTATCACTGCTTCTGTTCCATTAACCAGGGCAAATGGTGATTCATTTGACACTTCCAGAGGACTGGTTCGAATAGACCATAATACTCTAGGTAACTCTTCAACCTATTTGCCTTTCACCGATGTAAGCCTTTTCTTTATAAGAGTAAGTATCATTTTATTCGAAGCTTCAGCCTGACCATTGGCTTGTGTATAGTAGGGTGAGGAGTGGTTAAGCTTGATTCCATACGTCAGAGTGAAGTCTTTTACCTTTTTCCCCATAAATTGTTTCCCGTTATCAGTAATCAGCTCTTTAGGAAGACTGAATTGACAAATTATGGATTTCTAAAGAAAATTGATGATTTTAGTTTCCCATATTCGACTTAAAGCTTCAACCTCGACCCATTTGGTAAAATAATCGATGGCAACCAGTAAAAACTTTTTCTACATGACCGCTTGTGGCAAGGGTCCGACGATGTCCAATCCCCATTTGTAGAAAGGCCACAGGCTTACGACTCTGGTCATGTTGTTGCCGCAATGTGCGTAAGTGGATGCAAACGTTGACATTTGTCGCATTGTTTGGAAAACTTTACACAATCGACCAATATAGTCAGCCAATAATATCCATGTTGCATTATCCTTTGTGATAATTTATGACCTCCAAAATGCAACCTGCATTCTCCTTCGTGTGCTTCTCCTTGAATATGCACTATTGAGAGTTCATTGACACATAATAGTCTGGGACCCATCGAAGTTTTCTTGTGTAACAATCCATTTTTTACAAAGTATTTGGCACTCTTAACAACAACTACACGACTCTTCTTTTTTTCGACCGAGAGAGATTCATCTATTAGGTACCTTAGAAGGGGTGTGAACCAAGAATCTTTGTCATGCACGACTTGGCTATCAAATTTGATGGCTTCAATCATGCTGGCCTCGAACACTATGGTAACATCGATGACTCTGCTTTTGCACGTATTCTATATGGAAGCCAGAGTTGCTATTGCATCAACATGACTATTGCTACATCGGGGCAACTATTTGACCTAAACTTCGTCGAGAGTCCGACCACGAGTCTCGAGTCACTAAGTAGATCCAAGCTCCTAGCACCGAGCTTTTTAACGGTCATGAAGCCAAAAATGGCCAGCACATACTTGGTCACATTATTTATAACTTGGAACGCAATTATGACGGAGTATTCATACACATTTCCTCTGGGATTAGTGATGACTATCCCTATGCCCGCTCCTTTAAAGTTGTTGGCCCCGTCGATGCAGGCTTGCTATTTTTCGGACACATTTTGTTGATGATTCTCATTAATCTCGGCTCCTTGTGCCTTTTCTGGGCATTATGTAAATTCAGCTACAAATTTTGCCACCGCTTGAGCCTTCATAGATGTTTGGGGCAGAAATTTAATGTCGAATTCACCTAATTCAATATATATGCTTGCTAATCTCCCAGCAATGTCCGACCTAGAGAGTACATTTTTTAACGGGCTGGAGGTGAGAACAACCACTGTGTGGGCTCCGAAATAATGTCGAAGCTTCCTCGTTGTGACTTTGAGCGCAAAGGCTAGTTTTTCTAAAGTCAGATACTTCCTTTGTGACTCTGTTAGAATCTGGCTCATATAATACACGAGGAGTGTACTGTTTTACGCTCAACTAAGAGAACGACACTATCGGTGTGTGTTGTGACCGCTAGATAGAGGTACAGAGTTTCATTTTGTAACGGGCTCAAAATGACTGCGCACACCCGAGGTAGTCTTTAATCTTCTTGAATGCTTGATCACATTATTCGTTCCAAAACGTGGTAGTATTTTTTCTTAGGAGCTTGAAAAATGGCATACATTTTTCCGTTCATCTTGAGATGAAATGGTTAAGAGCAGTGATCCTTCCATTGAGTTGTTGAATTCCTCTTACATTTTCGGGTGGCTTCATCTCGAGCAATGCCTTTATTTTGTCAGGGTTGGCATCAATTCTCCTAGCTGATATCAGATATCCCAAGAACTTTCCATCACTAACCACGAAGATACATTTTCTCGGGTTAAGCTTCATCCCATACTGTCTCATGATGCTGAATGCCTCTTCTAGGTCTTTGATGTGTTCATGTTCACTTGTTGTTTTGATAACCACGTCTTCAACATAGACTTTCATGTTTCTTCTGAGCATAGGTTTGCACATCTTATTTACCATGCGCTGGTACATTGGACCTGCATTTTTTAAACCAAAAGGCATTCTGTTATAACAAAAGGTACATGCTTCGGTGATGAAAGATGTTTTTCTTCATCTTCTTTGTCCATGTAAATTTGATGGTAACCCGAGTATGCATCTAGGAAACTCATCAGGCTGTACGTCGACGTGGCATCAACCAGCTGATCTATACTTGGCAACAGGTAACAGTCCTTTGGGCAGGCATCATTCAAGTAAGTGAAAACAACACACATTCTTGGTTCGACAATTGACTTTTTGACAAGGACAACATTGGAGATCCAAGTGGGGTGATATACCTCCCTAATGATGTTGGTGTGAACCAGAGTATCTACTTGTGTTTTAATGACCTCGTTCTTTTCCCTAGGAAACTTTCTCTTCTTTTGTTGGACGGGCTTTTTCTTGGGATCGACATTCAATCGGTTAGTGATGAATCCCCAATTGATACCGAGCATGTCCTCCAGTTTCCAACTGAAGACGTCTGCGTTGCTCCTTAAAAAGGGAATGAGAAAATCCTTACATTCTCCTAGTAAGTCGACGTTCACCCTTAGCATCCAATCACTTCCCTCTTTTAGGGGGATTGATTCAACTTTGGCAGAATTGATGGCTTCCACTCGATTACCATATTTTTGCAACCCTCTGACTGGGATCCTCTGTAGTTGTTGTTTGGTCTAAACTCCTTTCATGGTCGCATTGTAACAACTTGATCTCCCCGAATTTCGAAGATACACCCGTCCCTAGGGTATTTGACAACCTAATGATATGTTGAGGGTACTACTCTTATCTTATGTATCCAGGGTCGCCCTAATATAATGTTATAGTGGGCAGGAGAATCAACGACCACAAAATTGGACAACATAGTCGAGCCCAGTGCATCAACAAGTAATTTGATAGTGCCTAATGCGTATGAGCTACTGTTGTGGAACCCTATTAAAGGCATCTCCCTGCTTACCATGTCCTCAACTCCCAATCCCAAAGCGTGTAAAATGGATAGGAAAAGTAAATCTATTGAACTACCGATGTCAACAAGTATTCGATAGACGATACACAAGCTTACTTTCAGCGTGATCACCAAGGGATCTTCATGCGAACTTGAAACTTCATCTTCCTCGTTGAAAGTAATTGCATCAAACACTAACTTCCTTTCCATACAACAGATTTTGAGCCCTTCATGGTTAACCGTTAACCTGGCATATCTTTTTCGAGCATTGTTGGAATCTTTGCAGTACCCCGGTCCTCCGTGTATAAAGAATATTGTTCTTATGTTGTTAGCATCCTACGGCCTATCAGCATGACCATTTTTGCCACCCAGTCGTGAAGTTGGAAAGATAGACTTGGTTCCTTGCTGTCGAGGATTGACATATTTGTTATTTCCAATCACCAGGCCTTTTAGATTCTCCCTTGAAAGTAAATCTTCCAATTCCTTCTTCAAATGTCTATAGTCATGTGTTTCATGACCGATGTCTTTATGAAATGCACACCGTTTAGCAGTGTCTCTTCCTGTCATTCTCATCTAAGGTGACCATTTTACATTCTGTTCACACTCCATTTCAAGTATTGCCTTGGCCAAACTTACTTGTAGAGGAGGTCCTTTGAAGGGCAAAAAAGACTTTCCCCAGGGCTCGGGGTCCTTACCTAGCTATTTCTCCTTTCGAATGGTGGCCCCGTTATTCTCTTTTGCATAGATACGCCGCTCATCCTGCCATGATTTGGACTAAGTCTGGGCTTCCCCCTCCATCTAGGAGCATGGTTCAAGGTCGAGTTCTCATTTTTGTTCGACCTTAACTCCCTTTCTACATTGAAAAACTATCTTGCCTCCTCGTAAGCCTCTTCCAAAGTTCGGGGGGTTGTTTTGGTGAGTTCAATAAACAAACCAGAATTGCTCCGAACACCTCGTCAAAATGCTTGCACAGTTATCGAATCAGGACAATAAAAAATATTTACTTTTTCCTCCTGAAATATTTTCAGGTATGTTTCAATAGACTCTTCCATTCCCTGGCTGAGCAAAAATAGATGGTAAGGCTCTTTTTTTAAGGGCTTGTTGCTGGCATAGTTGGTGACGAACAATTTAACCAGGTTTGCAAATGACCAAATACTCTCAGGCAGTAGATCGCTAAACCACTTTTGCGTGGCATCATGTAACATGGCTACAAAGGATTTACTTAACATCGCCTCCTTTTTATCGCAAGGCATGCTGATAGGGGCCATGGTTGTTTTGAAAAGGAGAACGTGAACGATCAGGTCTTTGGTTCCCTTGTAGTTGAGACATTTAGGAGGGGTAAATTTTTCAGGAGGTTCGTTTGTTTGTAGACCTTATCCAAATTTGATTGGGCTCTTCTTGTGATTTGCCTTTTGACCTGCTCTTCCAACGCTATCGCTTTGGTTTGCCATACTAGTTTTTCTTCAAGAGCTAGGTTGACTTGCTCCTTTTGAGTCATTAGTTCATCAACTTTTGAGGTGCTCTTCGAGTTCAAATTGAGATTGTGAGTCATCAAGTTATGAGATTTTCTCTCATGCTCTGTGATGATCCGTTCAACTTCGTCATCTCCTTCGTCAACACCGATATTTTGTAAAGCTCGGTATTTTGCAATTTCTAAAATCCTCCTGACAATGCTTCAACTTGCCTTCTTAGCCCAAGATTCTCTTTTGTCATTTCTTCTTTCATTTCCAACATCGACTTCTGCATTTCTAAGAGTTGTTGGAAAAAGTGTTCATGAGACAGAGGTTCAACTACTTCCCGCACTTCTGCTTCGACAAATCCTTCAGGCGCCGTTGGATCAACGTATTCGTCACAACCATCTTGTCAAACAGAGTGTTATGGGAACTTGATCTAATCTTAGTATTGGAGGGGATTAAAGCAAGTTGATGTGTTTATTTTTCTTGAGCCCTACGGTAGGGGCCAAAATGCTGGGAGATAGATCAGGTTAAGAGAAAGGGTAAAGAGAGAGTAAGAAAAGCAATAAATAATGTATTAAATGCTTGTGGCTCAATGACCTTTTATTGGAGATTTATAGGTGTTACATTTTTTATTGGGGTACATTTGTAATTCGAATATAAAAAAATATATAATATAAATATAATCAGTGATAGGACCGGCCTGGTCTTCGATTCCATCGAGCAGAATAAAATTGGACCGAATGGTCTTTGTTGAGGTTGGCGAAACGACCTAAAGGTCGACATGATGAAGGTATATGACGACCATTAGGTCGATGTCTAAATAGTAACAATTGACATAACTCTCCAAAGGTTACAAGATATTTCAGTAGTTATTTTTTATTTTGATAAGGAAAATAAAAAAATTATGTGTAGTAAAAACTTGACTGCACAAGGCCCACCAACATTTGAAAGCCATTCTTGTCCGCACTTAGAGAACATTTTTGCTACACAAGCTTTCCTCTCATAGGAAAGCCAATGCTTTATGAAGCATTCCAAATGTTGTTGGTTTTTCCATGTGGGACAAATACAAAATACTGTATTTTTTCTTCTTAATGAGTGAACTTTGAGACTTTTCATTCATCTCAATATCATTTTGAGCATCAACATATATGATTTTGAAGCCCTCTTTAAGAAGAAACCAAATCAATCATGATCACACACTTAAACCAAGTGGGTCTCACTCAAAATGATGCCTTAAAATGACATTTAACCATGAGTTAAAAACCCATTTTTCCAACAATCCCCACATGAATGAAAATTGATGGAGTTTTTCAAAATAAAACTTACTCAAATCAATTTGACATACTGTAATAGAGTTCAACAGTCTGAGACCTGCATAGGATAGGTTGGTGTTACCCTTTAAACCTTCCCTTGTAAAAATATGTTTACTTTATTGGCTGACAATAGACGCGATGTCCTTGAACTATTCTTGAAAGTTTATACAGGAATCATTCCTGAGACAATTCAGTTCTCACTGTTATGTTCATTTTGTCCTTGAACATATACCTAGTTCTATGAGAGTTTCTCAAGAATTGAGCCCGATAATTTCCTCTCGAAGCGGCCCCACTTTTCTCTCACATAGGTGATCTCTTATCTATAAGAGCAATCCGTTGTACTCCACTTGGTATTCTTTTCATAAGAATCATCAAAAACATTAGCTTAACCTTTAATTACAAGTATCACTATTTTAATCATAGGAACGAACTTGAAGGTAAACCCCCACAATGACCTCACTAAGTCTTTACAACTTGGGATCTCCAGTTAACTAGGTTGAGTTTCCTTTGGAAAATCTTATTCATTCATGGGCGTTAGTCTCATTCCTTTCAATGATGTCTCAACTAACTCTCTACTTAACCTCTTCATTAAGGAATCAATCTACTATGTTATCCTTTGACTTTACATAGCCAACATAGATAACTCCAATTGAAAATAGTTATCTAATGCTATTATGTCTACGACCTATCTATCGAGACTTACTATTATACATTTTGCTCTATGCCTTGCCAATAGCAAATCATAATGTATGAAAATTGCATTCACAGCTTTGCCAACTTAGAAATATCCTCTAAGAAACTGCATAGTCATTCAGCCTTTTAGCACATTTATCCAGATTTTATAGTGGATCTAGCTATACATGTTTATTTTAGAGGACTTTCATGATATAGCTGCACTACCTAGTGTAAACACATATCCACTGTTTGACTTAGAGTCTTTCATATCATATATTCAATTTGCATAACTGTATAATGCAGTACATAGCTACGTATTTATCTTAAGTATATAAGTAATCTTGTAATGCCTTTCCATTGATTAGATCATGGAATGCAGGTATATCTACTTACAACGTAAACTATGTCCGGTCTTGAACAACTTATTAAGTATGTAAGACTACCTATCACTCTAAAATATTTCAATTGAGACACATTCTCATATTTATTCATTGATAGGTGTAGATTAATATCTACTTGTTTTTTGACAATGTTAGAATCACCAATGTTGAAATTTTCAAGTATCTTGTCACTAGAATGACATATACTTAGAATGAGACCATTAGATATTCTTGATATTTTTATCTCAATATTACATCAGCTGGTCCCATATCTCTTACACTTTAAATTCAACATTTTTTTGGTGGATTTGATCAATACTACTCACAACGAGATTGTCATCAATGTATAAACATAAGAATTTAGCAAGATTCAAGGTGGTCAAATAGAACAATCTTTTGACGCCACCACTTAAAACCTACTAAACTTCTTAGGCTTCTTATTATAATTCACAAATAAACTACAACAGCCTATGTCAAAACCACATAGTCTATCCACATACCTTGAATTTGACACTATAAAGACAATTATTTTTCTCACAGTTAGATCACCATTCTAAACTATTTTAATTACCAAATTTGATGTTATCTCATAAACAAATCATAAATTTTTTAGATGCAATAGATTTATAAAAGAAAGAAAATTAATTTTAGAATTTAGAAATAATTTCAAACTTCTAGAATTAATTATACAATATTTCATATTATTTTTCCTAATAAGGAAAAATTAACTTTCGTAAAACCAAGTTCGAGTTCGTATTCAACACATGAAATTCCAGTAATCCATATCCATAGATTAAAAAATTAAGTAATTCAAAATTTGTAAATTTACAATTCTTTATTTCACAATTACAAATTTACATTTATGTGAAAACAAAGTTCATCACTTTGTGAATACTGAATTCACTATTTTGCTATTTTGAAAATCATTTTTTTCAAAAAATTAGCAAAATTCACTTATTTTGTAAACTACAAACCTAGCAAATAAAATTTTTTATTTTGTATATACGAAATACTCAACTTTAGTGAATACATAGATTTACTAATTTTACAAATACAAAATTTACTTATTTCGAAACTTGAAAACAAGTAATTTTGTTGGATGCAAAATTTCATATTTCATAAATATGAATTTTCTTATTCCGTGAAACAAAATCAAGTAATATGTCAATTGTGAAATACCACAATTCATCAATTATGAGTTCATACAATCATTCAATTGCGAATTCTTTCAAAAAATGAATTTTTGAAACTTTTGACATCTCAATGCCAAAATTGGTTAACCGACATCTACAATTTTAATCTGCAAATGCTTAGTATATAATTTAAATGGCAATAGAACATGCTATAGTTTCATAAATCAATTTACAGTTTTTGATAACTACAACATGAACTATAAAGATTAATCAAAATTAATTTTAATGGTACACAGCTGAGATTATCACTCTAGCACAACCAAAGAAAACTAATAACTCAAAAACAAACAGGACATCATCTAATGCCTCTATTAAACATTGACCTTATTAGAAAAAAATAGCACTATGCAATTAACAACACGTATTAATCAACATAAGTTGCAATTATAATAATATAGCTAAAACAAGATGATCTTTTAATAATAGTATAATATAAATCACCAAAATTTTAATCATCATCCAAAAAGCAAACAACGCTTGTATATCATATACCAACAATAGATAATAACAATAGCAGCTACGTGAGCATATTAGTTAAATATACCAAATAGTATTAAAAGAAACAATCGAATTATGACAATTTAGATTTTGAAAACAAAATCGCTTGTACTAGCATGATTGATATGTATGCATATAATCATAATAAACATCTATTGATTTATTATGCATTAAGCGTGAACTTTCAAAATCTCATAACAGAAATATGAAAATTGATAAACCTATTCCAAAGCAAAAAATTTCACTTCATGAAATCTTAGACTAATCAGAAAAAATATTAACTCAAGGTTAATTAATCAAATTTTTTAAAAATAAAAAATAAATTAAAAAAAATTGAAATTTATTATAAATATTGGGTTTCATAAATGAACTCGAACAAGTTATATACTAATTTCCTTAACATAACTTAATAAATAAAATATTTTATTATTTTAAAAGTCACAGTAAACATATACCAATGGAATTAGCAAAATATGCAAATTCAAAACTTGCATATGCGAAATTTATACATACAAAAAAACTTACACAATTAAACCACTCGTAATAAATTGCCTGATCATATTTCTAAGGTAAGCACATTAGTACTATAAGTTTGACACAAACTTTGCATGCTACTTTTAGACATATCTTTTAGAAAAGTCCTAACTCGTCAAAGAATCGTAATCATACTTGAATGGGTGCGTAACATTCTATAAATAGGTCATTCATTTATGCCATTTGAAAAATATGAAGAGAATACAAAGAGAAAGTTCAAGATTAATAGTAAATGTTCTCTACTATTTTCCACCATAATTTATGTACAAATACAATTAGTGTTCTAAATACTCAAAATTTAAAACATTAATTTGCTTGAGTGCTCTTCAAATTCAAAGGTATTTTTGGGTTGTCTTCGTCAATGCACACCACAAACAACAAGATGATTCATTGTATCTTAGAGGCATATTTACTGAACCCTAGTGCATCACCAAATTAGTGGGGGCAAATAGCATCTTAAGGACAGCGACTTAAAGTCTTACCTTAAAGCTAAACTCAAATGTTGTATTATTTATAGTTATTTTACAATATCACAATTGGAGCTTAAGAAGACTTGACTTGAAGATCATGGGGATCAACATTCAATAACAAGATCAAGAAAATTTTTCCAACAATCTTAAAACGCTATTTAATAACAAGTAAACTTGTTATTAACTTCACAACTAATAAGAAATTTTATTTTATTTGTCAAGCATGATTAGAAGTTTTCATGAAGTATCTTAAGTTGAATATCATTTTAAAAGCATGCATGTTGAAATTAAGATAATGCATATATGTATAGTTATATGCATGGATCAAATTTTATGAAAATTGATTAAATTATAAAAATAAATATTATATATTTTAATTTGGGCTTATTATATATATAATATGCATGTGTTAAATAGTTATGACTCTTAGTGGTGTTATGATCATTGGTGAAAGATCATGAACCTAGCAAAAAGTCATCACTTAGTGAAATGTTGTGATCATTGATACAAAGTCATGATTGACGAAAATGTTGTAACCCTTTGTGAGAAATCATGAATTTTGAGAAAGAGTCTTGACTTTTGGTGAAAAACTATAACCTATGTGAAAATCTGTGACTCTTGGTGAATAGTTGAGACTCTTGATAAAAAGTTGTAACTCTTGGTAAAAAGTCGTGACTCTTAGCAAAAAGTCAAGACGCTTGATGAAGGGTCGTGACTCTTGGAAAAGATCATGACTCTTGGTGAAGAGTCGTGACTCTTGATGAAAAGTAGTGACTTTTGGAAGAAGGTCATGACTCTTGGTAAATGGTCGAACTATTGGTGAAGAGTTATGACTCTGGGTGAACGGTCATAACTCTTGGTTAGAAGTCATGACACTTGGTAAAAGATTGCGACCTTTAGGGAAGGGTTTTGACTATTGGTGAAAGCACTCATTTAAGAGTGAACGAAAATTTTAATATCTTAGAAATAATATAGAGGAAGAATATGAATTCTCTAATTTTGATTAATTACTAAGAGAGTAATCAAGTTAATATGGTAGGTGAGCTATGCTATGGGATCCCAGAAAAAGCAAGCTTGTATATGCATATGTTCTACCTAGGTAATTAATATGATTATCCTAGCTTCATGTAACATAGAAGTTAGATGATTGGGAATCATGGTTGTAAGTATTCCTCTATGATCTAAGTTAAATATTTCTTGCATAGTTGTATGTGTATACTAATAAGATGAGTTCTTTTTTATGCATGTAACCAGATGTAATATGAGTAACTTGTACATGAATTTTATATACAATTATGTATGATTGATGCTCATGATAAGAGCATTGTTTTATGAAAGTAATGAAAAACTTGAAAATCCTCTGATGATAAAAAGCCTTACAAGAGACATAGTTACATATTCATGTAAAGGGGATGGGAGAGAAGCCAACCTCAAATAAATCACCAATGCAATGATGGAAACTCAACCCCACACTTGAAACATCAAGATCTTGGGTTTAATGAGCTAAAGTACATCATATGTTTGTGATTGCAAGCACGATAATAAATAAAGAGGTGTCCTAAAGAAAGATGTGCTTGGTACATGTAATGGAACCAGGAGGATAAGCTATTTAGCTTTTAATGAACTTTTAACAGAATTTTATGTGGGATACTTTAGTTACGTGCGTATCCTGGATAAGTTCACCTATGTGAGTGTGGGAGATGGTGTTGTCTCCTTTGTAGCTTAGCTGGTTACTAGAGTACTCATGAAAAGCTAGGATATAAGTCACAAGGCCAATCCACATGTCAACGACTAAAAGAACATTAGAAATGAAGAGGGCTTATATGTGAAACATGTCTGGTTAACCGAATAAGGTTGTTGGTTCAAAGGCTTGCCTACCATGCTACCTTGGTTAACTTTGATGTGTTTTCACTAAATAAAGGTTCAAGTCCAAAAGACACCTTTATTTAAACATAAGTCTTTGGAGCATATACAAGATAAAAGTTTCCAAAATTATATTTCATTTTTGAAAATGGTAGGGGATTGTTGGAACATTTTCTGAAATGAAAAATATAACATTTGGCTAGAAGGTTGCAATGGTTGGGGTAAATGCCTTTGGCAAAAGACATTTTGAATAGTTGCAACTTTTAGAAGTAAAACTGTTGCAATTTCCTGCAAGTATACAGTTAGTGCAAAGTAATAAAGTGTGCGTAAGCACGAGTCGAATCTCAGAGACTTGAGATAATTTTCTATGTTAAGACTAGCTGTCAAGTTTTTATGATTTCTTACTCTATTTGAACGATCGAGTTTTTGATTATAAAATTTAAATACAAAATTAAACTAAATGAAATTAAACAAAAATAGTTTTTAACACAATTCAAAGGAAATCTAGAGATTTAACTTCTCCCATTCTACTCCCAATTAATTCATGTCTCAATAATAGTAACAAAAATATATGGATTAGTAATCAACTCTACACAAATAATTATCACCCACATGTCTATGGTCATGTTAATCCTAATCCATATAAACCTATCCCACATGTCTATAGCCATCTAAGCATATATGGGCCACTAAGCACCTCGAGTTTAAAAATGATTACATACAAAATAACAGATATTTCTTCCTCATTACACATATGCTAATTTAATGCATATTCACAATTTCATATTAATTTTTCAATTGCACATAAAATTAACAAATTACCTAATTAAATGGTCAATTTAATTAAGAGCACTAAGCATATTAAATTAGATAATCCAAACACTTAATAATATTAAATAAATATTAAACAATCATGTTCATAGAATGGGTTCCTTTAAAATCCCTAGAAAAAAAATCTTTACTTCATACTACCTATTTTTAAAATAATAAAAACAAGAGAAAAAGTTATAAGAAACATAAAGATTACACTTGGAGAAGTTGAATGGTGAACTTGTTGTGTAGAATCTCTCAAAAAATGCTCCCAAGTTGCCTCTTTTTGCTCCAAAAGCTTCAAACCCTTGCCTATTGCTCAAAATGGTGAAAAACACTAAAAAAAATTGTTCTAAAACTCCTATTTTGTGTTTTGCCAGAAATTGGAGTTGTGTTGAGGCTAAAATCCTTCAAAAATGTCTCAAATGAAATCTGGACAGTTCGATCAGCTTTTAAATCAATGGTTGGTTGAAAATCATTAATAAAATAGGCACTGCCCAATCAAGAGATGACATTTGGCCAGGAAAATAGGCGGAGCGAACCAGATGGTGACACATGGCGCAGAGAAAAAACACAAGCAGTGTGCGCGCGACACGTAGCGTGCTTCGGGAGGGCAACGCGAACCGTCTGTTGAGCTGGAGCAACACGGCACTTTGTGATTTGCTGGCTTGGCAAGACATATGGATCATTTGGCAATTTTTGAAATCAACATCGTGCTGACACGTGGCACACTGAAGAGGCTGACGCAGACTATTGCTGAGCGTGCGCCATATGGAACTCCATGATTTGTTGGTGTTGCTTGCGTGGCGACCAACTAGCTTCCACGTGTGTCTGAATTTTCTAAGTGCATTCCAGATACTTTTATACGCATCCACTTGCTTTAAAAAATTAATAAAAAATTCCTAAAAATTTCATAAAATTTCATAAAATTTCCAAAAATTATACTTTTATCCATTTTTACCATTTGATCCAAAACTTATCTTATTTTAATATTTTAACCCCCAAAATATTATTTATTCAATTAGACAAGGTAATATTAGGCATTAAAATGATATAATAACTCTATTTTTATAGAGTTATCAGAAATACTATGTTGAAATGTTATGATTTAAGTAAAAGAACATAACTTTTTGATAGGTTGTAATTATTATGAACAATTATATATGTTCTAAAAGACATAACTTTTAGAAAAGTCACAACTCATCAAAGAATCGTAATCCTACTTGAATGATATATAGCATTTTATAAATAGGTCATTCATTTAGACCATTTGAAGAATATGGAGAGAATACAAAAAGGAAGTTCAAGATTAATAATAAATGTTTTCTAATTTCTCACTATAATTTATATACAAATAAAGTTAGTGTTCTAAATACTGCAAATTTAGAACATTAAATATCTTGAGTGCTCTTCAAAGTCAAAAGTGTTCTTGGGTTGTCTTCGTGAATGTACACCACAAACAACAAGATACTTCATTGTATCATATTTGCTGAACTCTAATGCATCACCGAATTGGTATGGGTAAATAGCGTTTTAAGGACAACAACTTAAATTCGTGCCTTGAAGCCAAGTTCAAATGCTATATTATTTATAGTTATTTTGCAGCATTACAATTGAAGCTTATGAAACTTGATTTGAAGATCATGGAGATCAACATTCAACAAGAAGTTCAAAAAAATTTCCTCAACAATAAATTCCTTCAATACTTAAATAATGCTATAGAACCAAAAATGCAATTACAAAAGCAATCATCATGAAAAACTGTGGAAGTTAGCATAGGATCAATTCTCTAATATTGCAGTGACTATTCTTATGTGTAGCTAGTTTGTAGTTTGTTGTATTTGTTAATATAGTTAGTTAGTTAACACCTAATTACTAAAGTGTTAAGTTTCCTTGTATATATATATACTCAACTCTCTGTATAATCAGATAAGTGATGAGTGCTCGAAAAGCACTAATATTTCTTGATTAATTGTGCTTAATTGTTTAAAATATAGATTTGTTATGATTGTTTATTTGATTATTTTCATAAATCTATCCATTCGAAGTCACGGGTATGTTTTAGTGCATTTCAGGTGTTTTTTAGCGTCAAATGAGTCAATTAATGAAAACACGCAAAGACGGAACACTTACGGCGCTCGGATCACGAGTTACGGGCTAAACGAGACAAATATGTAAGCCTTACATAACAAGCCATCACATATGTAAGGGGATAAACGTGAAGAAATTGAAGACAACGCGCGCCGCGGCGAGGAAAAGTCATGCCGCGGCAGGGAGCCCTCGGGTTTTTACATTATTTCCAGAATTTGTGTTGCACCGCGGCGAAAAACATGCATGCCGCGGCACGCCTATTCCTATGGCAATCAGGATTTGTGTAAACCCTTACATCTATAAATACCCCCTTAGAGTCCCCCTTACAAAAAACTCGAATACAACTCTTACAATAATTTTGCGACCAAACAAGCAATTCAATCAGTTTTCGGAGCTTTGCTACACTCAAACGAAGCGAGAGAAACCATTCTAAGGATCTAAGGAAGCCATCGACAATCGAAGATAAAGCTTTTGGAGAAGAATGCTATCCAATCCATAGAGCGGTATTTAGATCTAGGTTTCTTTGTTGTTATAGGATTCTATTTTCTTCTTCTTTCGTTGGAGTGTATGATCATATTTTATTTGTCTATGAATATTAATATGAACATGAGTGGCTAGTTTTATTATGAATGTTTAGTTTGCGTTGCCATGTTTGCTAGAATTGTGTATGGTATATCTTTTATTGATTTAATATAAACAAATTACTTTTTGATTAAGAGCATGTTTAGATATTTAATTATGAATTATCATGGGCCAATTTGAGATTCGTAGTTAGGTTGAAAGATCTTAGAATTTAGTTATAGGAACGTCACCTTAACTTTATTCCGAAACACTTAATCAAAGCTTCAATTTAGTGACTTAGTCATAGCATTAATTTGATTGGTATGTTTTTTCTTGCGCGTAATTTGATTACAATTTGATTTACCCCGACCGTAGGCAGTTAATTAGTTAATCAACAAAGAGATTTACCCCGACCGAAGGCAGTCTCGTAATTAAAAGGAAAGCCGGTAATTTTGTCTATATAGGACGTTTATGTTATTTCACCATACCTTTTCGATGCAAGCATGGTCAACCAAGCTAAACGTCCATACATCCTCCATTGATTATCAAATTTATCTGAATTGATTGTTACTTGCGATTTTGTTTTCGTTTAATTGCTCGTACTTTGTTCCCGTTACAAATCAAACACCTTTTTACAGTTTTACTAGCTTTAGGATTCTAGTTACTTAGAGTTTTAGTTTTATTAGAACACTATTTAATTAGTGTTTTATTTTAATTAGAACTCTATTTAGATTAAAAAGTTAGTTATTTAGAACCACTGCAATTCCTTGAGAGACCGACCTTGAAAGTTGCTTATCACTTTTCTACGAGTGATTCGTACACTTGCGAGTATTAAAATTATCACATCAAGTTTTTGACGCCGTTGTCGGGGAATTGGCGTTTTGAATAATTTTCTTTTTAACTTTTTAGAGTTTCTTAGTTATTTTTATTTATTTATTTATTTTATTTGTTATCTTTTATTTATTTTATTTATTTATTTATTTTTATTATTCTAAAAATACAAAAAAACAAATAAAAAAAAAATCAAAAAATAGTGCTTAATTTTCAAATTTCACTGCTGCCTTGATCTTTGTTTGCTTTTTATTTGTGCATGCAGGATAGGAGATCACTTGACAAGGAACTCTCTCCTTTCATTGACAACATTCATAGAGTCAAACATCGATCAAAGAAACTGGATAATCAATTTCAAGAGGAAGAAGTCCAACAACAATTACAAGCAGCAATGGGTGACAATGTAGCTAGGCAGATGATGAACAAAGAGTTTGCAAGACCTATCCTTGGGACTGCCACATCGTGCATTCGACTTACAGAGGTGGCTAGGAATTATGAATTGAAAAATATTCATTATTCCATGCTTCCCTCCTTTTACGATATCCCTAATGAAGATCCTTTAAATTTTATGCGTGAACTATATGCTACTGTGCAAACCTTTCCACTGCAGGGACTTAGTGAAGATCAACTACGCATGAGGTGTTTTCCATACACTCTTAAGGATAGAGCTAAGTCTTGGCTAATGACATTGGTACCCGGTTTTTTGGCCACTTGGGACGATGTTTACAACAAATTTATGGGTAAGTTTTATTCCCATCAAAAGACATCTGACCTAAGAACAAAAATTGCTACTTTTTCGCAGATGGACGGAGAACCCTTCCACGAGGCTTGGGACAGATTCAAATTGCTTTTGATACAGTGTCCACATCATTACTTCCCGTTGCAGCTACAGAATCAGTTTTTCTATGACGGATTGACACTACAATGTCAATTCAGAGTTAATAACGCTGCAGGAGGAGCTATGGGTAAGAAAACAGCGGATGAAACCTACGAATTATTCGAGATGTTGGGAGCCAATTCTCAACAAAAGAGCGCTAGAGGAAGAAGAGCTGGAGTCCACGAATTAGGCTCCAATAATGAAATGGCCATGCAACTTGCTGAATTAACGAAACAAGTGCAACTTCTCACAACCTCCAATGTTAATCAGATGCCAAAACACGAGGTATGTGGAGTTTGTGGTTCATATGGACATGGTGCTAATGTTTGATCTTTTGCAGGTGATCCTTATACAGGTACTACTGAAGAGGCAAATTTAATGCAAGGGTACCAACCTAGACCTAGGAACGACCCTTATTCAAATACCTACAATCCTGGATGGAGGAATCACCCTAATTTTGGACGGAAACAAAACAATAGCCAACCATTCGTCCAAAACCAAACTCAAGGCCAAACTATAAACCGACAATTTCCACAAAATAAACCGACCGTAGAGGAAACCCTAAATAATTTCATACAATCTTGTAGTGGAAGGATGGACTCTATGGAAGCTTCAATGAAAAGAGTGGAAATGCAAGTGGGGCAGCTAGCGGAACAAATGCACAAGTAAGAGAAGGGAAAGCTGCCCAGTCAACCCGAACAAGCCAAAGCTGTCACAGTTCTTCGGAGTGGTAAGGTTGTTACTAAAAATTTACCTGAACTTTCTAATGATTTACCTTATAGTACAAGTAACATGGAAGATGACAACAATGCTTCTAAGGAATTGAAGGAAAGAGGTGACAAGCATGAAGAGCCTTCAAAGGCGAAAATTGGAGAGTCATCTAATCCACCTACTCTACACAAGTCATCAGAGCCATACCGACCACCGATACCATTCCCGCACCGTTTAAAGGACAGTAAGCAAGATAAGCAGTTTTTTGATTTGTTTAACATGCTATCTACAGTTAATATTAATTTGCCATTGTTAGACGTAATTAGGAACGTACCTTCGTATGCTAAATTTTTCAAGGAACTAAACACTAAGAAAAGAAGGTATGAGCTTAATGAGAGAGTAATCGTATCTGAAATTGCTAGTGCGGTGCTTCAACGCAACTTACCCCCTAAGTTAAAAGATCCAGGTAGTTTCATAATTGATATTACTATGGGGGATAGGAAAGTAGCTAAGGCTATGCTTGATTTAGGCGCTAGTATCAATTTGATGCCTTACTCGATTTTCTTGCAGCTAGGTTTGGGAGAGCTAAAACCAACAACCATGTCCCTTCAACTTGCGGACAGATCTGTTAAATATCTGAAGGGCATGGTTGAGGACTTACTTGTACAGGTAGATAAGCTAATCATACCTGTTGACGTTGTGGTTTTAGACATGCAGGATAATCCATCTTTGGACAAAGAGCACACCATTCTTTTGGGAAGACCATTTATGGCTACTACCCAAACCATCATTGACGTCCAAAGTGGAAAGTTGACAATGACGGTCTTGGGAGAGACTATTCATTTTAAGGTTTTTGATTCATCTCCTTACCCCTCTATATCTGCTATTGATGAATGTTCGTTTATAGAATGTTTAGATCCAATAATTCATGATACTTTTGTGCATGCTAGATTAGATGATAAATTGGAAGTAGCACTTACAGTTGGAGAGGTAGATGACATCTTAGACTATGAGACTAGGGAGTACAGTGAACTGTTAGACAATGCCATATCATTAGATGACAACAGTACACCCTTAGATTTATTAGATGTCCCACATAATGATGAGATTGCTCCACCTGAATTGGAACTTAAGGAACTACCTAAGCATCTAAAATATGTCTTTTTGGGAGAGAATGAAACATACCCTGTTATTATATCATCTACACTCACCCAAAACCAAGAGGAGAAATTGATTAAAGAGCTTAGGAAGTATAAAAAGGCAATAGGTTGGAGTATTGGGGACATTAGAGGCATTAGTCTGGCAATGTGTATGCATAAGATTAATTTAGAGGACGATGTCAAACCAGTTAAAGAAGCGTAGAGGAGACTAAACCCAATCATGCAAGAGGTAGCTAAGAAGGAAGTTTTGAAACTCCTAGCAGTAGGGGTAATTTATCCAATTGCTGATAGTAAGTGGGTTAGTCCCGTTCATGTGGTACCTAAGAAATCTGGAATAACCGTGGTTAAGAATGACAAAGATGAATTAGTGCCTACTAGGATAATTACGGGTTGGAGGATGTGTATTGACTTTCGAAAGCTGAACTTATACACCAAAAAGGATCACTTTCCCCTCCCCTTCATTGATCAAATGTTAGAAAGACTAGCTGGGCACGATTTCTATTACTTTTTGGATGGTCTTTCAGGTTATTATCAGGTACCCATCGCTCCGGAGGTTCAAGAGAAAACGACATTCACATGCCCATTCGAAACTTTCGCTTTAGGAGAATGCCATTTGGACTATGCAATGCACCCGCCACCTTTCAGAGATGTATGATGTCGATCTTTTCGGACATGGTGGAGAAATTCATTGAGGTATTTATGGATGACTTTTCAGTTTTCGGTAATTCCTTTGATGATTGCTTGCATAAATTGACTTTAGTATTAGAACAATGCATTGAATGCAATTTGACACTTAGTTGGGAAAAAAGTCATTTTATGGTCCAACAGGGCATAGTGCTAGGACATGTCATATCTAGCAAGGGAATTGAAGTTGATAAGGCTAAGGTAGATTTAATTGCAAAATTGCCTCCACCGACATCTGTTAAGGGTATACGAAGTTTCCTAGGACATGCAGGTTTTTATAGACGGTTCATTAAGGATTTTTCCAAAATTAGTCGTCCATTATGTAATCTATTGTCCAAAGATACTTTATTTGATTTTGATGATGAATGCCTTGTTGCTTTTAATGCTTTAAAGGATAGGCTTACTTCTGCACCTATAATTGTTGCTCCTAATTGGTCCTTACCGTTCGAAATCATGTGTGATGCGTCTAATTATGCTATAGGAGCTGTTTTAGGGCAAAGAGTGGATAAAAGATTACATGTTATATACTATGCTAGCAAAACACTCAATGACGCCCAAATTAACTACACCACCACTGAAAAAGAGTTATTGGCTGTGGTATTTTCACTTGATAAATTTAGGTCTTACTTGGTAGGAACTAAAGTTATTGTGCATTCGGATCATGCCGCTTTGAGATATTTATTGACTAAACCAAATGCTAAGCCTAGACTCATTAGGTGGATCCTACTTTTACAAGAATTTGACCTATAGATCAAGGACAAGAAAGGTACTGAAAATATAGTAACTGATCATCTGTCTAGGTTGATTACTGAATATGAAAATGTTGAAGGTGAAAGTAAGGATAGAATCATTGAAACCTTCCCTGATGAACAATTGTTTACAATAGGTCCAAATCCATGGTATGCTGACATCGTTAATTATCTAGCTAGTGGTATTTTGAGACCTAACATTACTTTTTAGGAAAAGAAACGGTTTTTCAGTGTTTCCAGGCAATACTTTTGGGATGACCCGTATTTGTTTAAGATATGTCAAGATCAAGTCATCCGGAGGTGTGTGCCCGAAGAGGAACATAAGAGCATCTTAACCTTTTGCCATGAGCTACATTGCGGGGGCCATTTTGGTGGTAAGAAAATGGCCCTAAAGGTATTACAATCCGATTTTTATTGGCCTACTTTATTTAAAGATGCTAACATGTTTTGTGTGAGATGTGATAGATGTCAAAGGACCGGTAACATAGGTAAGCGTAATGAAATGCCTTTGACATCTAATCTTGTAGTAGAGTTATTTGACGTGTGGGGGATCGACTTCATGGGTCCATTCCCCCCATCTTTTGGCTACATTTACATACTAGTCGTTGTTGACTATGTTTCAAAGTGGGTAGAAGCGATACCCACTAGAACTAATGACGCTAACGTTGTTGTTAAATTTTTGAAGGATAACATTTTTAGCAGATTTGGCACACCGAGAGCGATCATTAGTGATGGAGGCAGCCACTTTTGCAATAGACTCTTTGATGGGCTTTTGAAGAAGTACAACATTTCTCATTACAAATAACATTCTATGAAATTCTTAAAGAGAAAAGAGATTACAAATAATAAATTACCCCACTTTCACTCTTCAAACAAGCCCTTGATGTTGGATGATCACCTTCTTCATGATTGTCAATGGAGCTTCAATGGAGGAGCATTAATTGAATGATTTTCTCTCTAAAGGGTGTGGAGAAGAAGAAGAAAAATAATGTTTAAGAGTTGGTGGAGGCTCAAAGTTGTATCTTTGTTTGGAGGCTGAATGATGTTTATATAGAGGATGGGAAGATTATTTGTCTCCTTTTAGGTTTTCCTTTTTTGTAAGGGTTTCCATAAAGAATTTGTGCAATCTGCGCGCGCGCGCCGCGGCGTGCCTTGCCTTTTTCCATGCCGCGGCGCAGATGTGAAATTGATTTACGAATAAAAAGAGAAACCTTCTCGCCGCGGCGCACAACACTCATGCCGCGGCCCGCAATGTTCTTCAGAATTGTGAACCAAAATAGAAAGTCCCTCGCCGCGGCGCACCTTATTCATGCCGCGGCGCACCTTGTTTTCTTAATTTCCTAGGATGCAACCCGAGAGCCTCTCGCCGCGGCATATGTTTTCTTCGCCGCGGCGCGCAATGTTGTTGGTGCCATGTAAATGTCCTTACATAATTTGCTGATTCTCGATGTAAGGGCTTACGTTCTTACATTCTTGTTGGTCCCCCTTACATAGTAAATTGCACCCTCTGTAAGGCTTACAGTTTTTAACACATTTTACTTCATTTTTGCTCTCTTTGACCACATTTCTTCCCAAACCCACTTTGACCTACAAAACAATAAAATACCCTCCATGGCAAGATTATATTGAGATTAAATGTAAAATAGATGCTTAAAAATATAACAAATAGTAGGTAAAAATAGTGTTCATCATTAGTCTGGCAATGTGTATGCATAAGATTAATTTAGAGGACGATGTCTAACAAGTTAAAGAAGCGCAGAGGAGACTAAACCCAATCATGCAAGAGGTAGTTAAGAAGGAAGTTTTGAAACTCCTAGCAGTAGGGGTAATTTATCCAATTGCTGATAGTAAGTGGGTTAGTCCCGTTCATGTGGTACCTAAGAAATCTGGAATAACCGTGGTTAAGAATGACAAAGATGAATTAGTGCCTACTAGGATAATTACGGGTTGGAGGATGTGTATTCACTTTCGAAAGCTGAACTTATACACCAAAAAGGATCACTTTCCCCTCCCCTTCATTGATCAAATGTTAGAAAGACTAGCTGGGCACGATTTCTATTGCTTTTTGGATGGTCTTTCAGGTTATTATCAGGTACCCATCGCTCCGGAGGATCAAGAGAAAACGACATTCACATGCCCATTTGGAACTTTCGCTTTTAGGAAAATGCCATTTGGACTATGTAATGCACCCGCCACCTTTCAGAGATGTATGATGTCGATCTTTTCGGACATGGTGGAGAAATTCATTGAGGTATTTATGGATGACTTTTCAGTTTTCGGTAATTCCTTTGATGATTGCTTGCATAAATTGACTTTAGTATTAGAACGATGCATTGAATGCAATTTGACACTTAGTTGGGAAAAAAGTCATTTTATGGTCCAACAGGGCATAGTCCTAAGACATGTCATATCTAGCAAGGGAATTGAAGTTGATAAGGCTAAGGTAGATTTAATTGCAAAATTGCCTCCACCGACATCTGTTAAGGGTATACGAAGTTTCCTAGGACATGCAGGTTTTTATAGACGGTTCATTAAGGATTTTTCCAAAATTAGTCGTCCATTATGTAATCTATTGTCCAAAGATACTTTATTTGATTTTGATGATGAATGCCTTGTTGCTTTTAATGTTTTAAAGGATAAGCTTACTTCTGCACCTATAATTGTTGCTCCTAATTGGTCCTTACCGTTCAAAATCATGTGTGATGCGTCTGATTATGCTATAGGAGCTGTTTTAGGGCAAAGAATGGATAAAAGATTACATATTATATACTATGCTAGCAAAACACTCAATGACGCCCAAATTAACTACACCACCACTGAAAAAGAGTTATTGGTTGTGGTATTTTCACTTGATAAATTTAGGTCTTACTTGGTAGGAACTAAAGTTATTGTGCATTCGGATCATGCCGCTTTGAGATATTTATTGACTAAACCAAATGCTAAGCCTAGACTCATTAGGTGGATCCTACTTTTACAAGAATTTGACCTAGAGATCAAGGACAAGAAAGGTACTAAAAATGTAGTAGCTGATCATCTGTCTAGGTTGATTACTGAATATGAAAATGTTTTGTGTGAGATGTGATAGATGTCAAAGGACCGGTAACATAGGTAAGCGTAATGAAATGCCTTTGACATCTAATCTTGTAGTAGAGTTATTTGACGTGTGGGGGATCGACTTCATGGGTCCATTCCCCCCATCTTTTGGCTACATTTACATACTAGTCGTTGTTGACTATGTTTCAAAGTGGGTAGAAGCGATACCCACTAGAACTAATGACGCTAACGTTGTTGTTAAATTTTTGAAGGATAACATTTTTAGCAGATTTGGCACACCGAGAGCGATCATTAGTGATGGAGGCAGCCACTTTTGCAATAGACTCTTTGATGGGCTTTTGAAGAAGTACAACATTTCTCATAGAGTGGCTACCCCATACCATCCCCAAACTTCGGGGCAAGTGGAAGTGAGCAACCAACAGATCAAAGGGATATTGGAATGCACAGTGCGCCCCTCAAGGAGAGATTGGTCAATTAAATTGAATGATGCCTTGTGGGCATATCGTACAGCGTATAAAACTCCAATTGGTATGAGTCCCTACCGGCTAATTTTTGGTAAAGCATGTCACTTACCGGTTGAGCTAGAACATAGGGCTTATTGGGCTATTAAGAGGCTCAACATGGACATGGAACAAGCTGGGGAAAAACGATTACTTCAATTGAGCGAACTTGAGGAAATTCGAGACGAAGCTTACAAAAATGCCAAAATCTACAAAGAGCGCACTAAGCGCTATCACGACAAATGGCTCCTCGATAAGTATTTCGTTCCCGGAATGAAAGTTCTATTATATAATTCATGTTTGCGTTTGTTTTCGGGAAAACTTCATTCTAGGTGGAGCGGACCGTACACAATTGCTAACATACTTCCACACGGAGTAATCGAGTTACTTAATCCGAAAACGCAAGAACCGTTTAAGGTAAACGGGCATCGTGTCAAGCCATATTTGGAAGGAGACAACAATTTAAACAGCATTGATCTAATAAGTCTCCTCGATGAATAGCCACGAGAGCAGCCACGTCTTGCTAAGACGTTAAACTAAGCCCTTAATGGGAGGCACCCATTTGGTATTGTATTTCTTTCGTTGTTTTTATTTCTTTTATTATTTTTATCATATTTTTATTTTCTTAAGTCAATGAGGACATTCCTAAGTTTAGGTTGGGGGTGGATGCGTTGCACACGTTTCTAAATTTTCCAAAAAAAAATCAAAATTTTTCAAAAAATTGTGTGTGCCGCGGCGGGTAAAATTTGTGCAGTGGCGTGATACTTCCTGTTTCAAAATAATTTTCAAAAAATTGTGTGCGCCGCAACGAGGGACTTTCTGTCTCGAGCCAAAATTTGAAAACCATGTGAGCGCCGCGGCGGGGAATATTTGTGCCGCGGCGGGGAAAAAGTCATGCCAAGGCGCGCCTCTGAAAATTGGGCAGAAAAGGGCACTCGTGCATATCAAATTCATTTCAAACTTTCAAAACAAAAATTTTCCCACACTTTCTCTCATTTTCTCTCCACTCTCCTCTCCAATTTTTGCCCAAATCTTCACCAAAATTGAAACTTTTCTTCACCAATTTATCAATCCAACATTGCTAACACCATTTCTTCATTCAATTTTATCAGATTTGCTTCAACAATCAAGTTTCTCTCCAATTCGGATCGAACTTATGACGCTTCTCGGTTTGTAAGCCAAGAAGCGCAAGAGCGGTACCCTGAATAAAGGGTTTGTGAATGAGAGAGGAATGGATTTTGGGCAAGTAGGTGTGATGGGTTCAGATATAGGTGAAAGACTAGGATGGAAGAAATTCGCATACGCCCCGGAGGCGGGTGTGAGTTTGCTTGTTCGGGAATTCTACGTGAATGTCCTGGAAGCGCGTGATGGAATGGTTTGGGTGAGGACCAATGAAGTCCCTTTCAATAGGAGTGTGATCAACTCGTACTATGGGTTGAGGGATGTTCAAAATAGCGCGTATGAAACCTACTTAACACAGGTTGATTACGACGAAGTAATTAACACCCTGACCGATGGATACAGTGAGTGGGAATATAAAGGGGATATGGTGAACATTTTTCAAGCCAAGCACTTAAGGACCCATTCTTGAATTTGGCAATATTTTGTTTGCTCTAGATTAATGCCGATTCGGCATTATAGTACAGTGGATCGGGAAAGGGCTATCCTACAATTTGCTATAGAGACTGAGCGGTCCATAGATGTGGGAATGGTGATACAACAAAGAGTAGTGTACTCAGCTGTGCACCACAACATTAGTTACTTCTTTCCCCAACTTATAACCGCCCTTTGTGTCAAACACGGAGTCAAATACGACACGGGCGAGGTCTTATTGCAACCGGCTGAAACATTGACTTTCACTTACATGCAACACCTTACAAGCAGAACAAAGGCTGGACAAGGAAGCAGAAAAGGTGATTCTTCAAAGAACGCTTCTACAAAAGACAGGTTGGTAAACCTAGAAGCGAAAGTTAATGAAATGCATCAATATCAACACGAGATGCGTCAATACCAAATCCAACAACAAGCATGGCTCAGTGATTGATGAGTGCTCAAAAAGCACTAATATTTCGTGATTAATTGTGCTTAATTGTTTGATATATAGATTTATTATGATTGTTTATTCGATTATTTTCATAAATCTATCCATTCGAAGTCACGGGTATATTTTAGTGCATTTCAGGTGTTTTTAGCGTCAAATGAGTTAAATAATGCAAATACGCAAAGACGAACACTTACGGCGCTCGGATCACGAGTTACGGGCTAAATGAGACAAATATGTAAGCCATACATGTTGAGCCAGCACATATGTAAGGGGATACATATGAAGAAAAGGAAAGCAACAAGCGCCGCGGCGGGGAAAATGCATGCCGCGGCGGGGAGCTCTCGGGTTTTTACATTATTTTCAGAATTTGTGTTGCGCCGCGGCAGGAAAAATGCATGCCGCGGCGCGCCTATTCCTATTGCAATCAGGAATCCCTTACATCTATAAATACCCCCTTAGACCCCCTTTACAATCAGAACTCGACCAATTCGTACACAACTCTTAGAATTCACAATTTTGCAACCAAACACTACATTCAATCAGTTTTGAGAGCCTTGCCACACTCTAACGAAGCGAGAGACACTATTCTAAGGATTCAAGGAAGCCAACGACGATCGAAGATAAAGCTTACGGAGAAGAACGCTATCCAATCCATAAGCGGTATTTAGATCTAGGATTTTCTTGTTGTTATAGAATTAATTCCTCTTCTCTTTTTGTTAAAGTGTATGATCATATTTTATTTGTCTATGAATATTAATATGAACATGAGCGGCTAGTTTAATTATGGATGTTTAGTTTGTGTTGCCATGTTTGCTAGAATTGTGTATGGTGTATCTTATTGATTTATAAATAAATTACTTTTTGATTAAGAGCATGTTTAGATATTTAATTCACGACAAATGGCTCCTCGGTAAGTATTTCATTCTCGGAATGAAAGTTCTATTATATAATTCATGTTTGCGTTTGTTTTCGGGAAAACTTCATTCTAGGTGGAGCGGACCATACACAATTGCTAACATACTTCCACACGGAGTAATCGAGTTGCTCAATCCGAAAATGCAAGAACCGTTTAAGGTAAACGGGCATCGTGTCAAGCCATATTTGGAAGGAGACAACAATTTAAACAGCATTGATTTAATAAGTCTCCTCGATGAATAGCCACGAGAGCAGCCACGTCTTGCTAAGACGTTAAACTAAGCCCTTAATGGGAGGCATCCATTCGGTATTGTATTTCTTTTGTTGTTTTTATTTCTTTTATTATTTTTATCATATTTTTATTTTCTTAAGGCAATGAGGACATTCCTAAGTTTAGGTTGGGGGTGGATGCATTGCACACGTTTCCAAATTTTCCAAAAAAAGATCAAAATTTTTCAAAAAATTGTGTGCGCCGCGGCGGGTAAAATTTGTGTCGTGGCGTGATACTTACTGTTTCAAAATAATTTTCAAAAAATTGTGTGCGCCGCGGCGAGGGACTTTCTGTCTCGAGCCAAAATTTGAAAAACTTGTGCGCGCCGCGGCGGGGAATATTTGTGCCGCGGCGAGGAACTTTCTGTTTCATGCACAATTTAAAAATTTTAACCGCGCCGCGGCGGGGAAAAAGTCATGCCAAGGCGCGCCTCTGAAAATTGGGCAGAAAAGGGCACTCGTGCATATCAAATTCATTTCAAACTTTCAAAACAAAAATTTTCCCACACTTTCTCTCATTTTCTCTCCACTCTCCTCTCCAATTTTTGCCCAAATCTTCACCAAAATTGAAACTTTTCTTCACCAATTTATCAATCCAACATTGCTAACACCATTTCTTCATTCAATTTTATCAGATTTGCTTCAACAATCAAGTTTCTCTCCAATTCGGATCAAACTTATGACGCTTCTCGGTTTGTAAGCCGAGAAGTGCAAGAGCGGTACGAGGGTGCCGCCAAAAGGAATAAAGGGTTTGTGAATGAGAGAGGAATGGATTTTGGGCAAGTAGGTGTGATGGGAATTTCAGATATAGGTGAAAGACTAGGATGGAAGAAATTCGCATACGCCCTGGAGGCGGGTGTGAGTTTGCTTGTTCGGGAATTCTACGCGAATGTCCTGGAAGCGCGTGATGGAATGGTTTGGGTGAGGACCAATGAAGTCCCTTTCAATAGGAGTGTGATCAACTCGTACTATGGGTTGAGGGATGTTCAAAATAGCGCGTATGAAACCTACTTAACACAGGTTGATTACGACGAAGTAATTAACACCCTGACCGATGGATACGGTGAGTGGGAATATAAAGGGGATATGGTGAACATTTTTCAAGCCAAGCACTTAAGGACCCATTCTCGAATTTGGCAATATTTTGTTTGCTCTAGATTAATGCCGACTCGGCATTATAGTACAGTGGATCGGGAAAGGGCTATCCTACAATTTGCTATAGAGACTGAGCGGTCCATAGATGTGGGAATGGTGATACAACAAAGAGTAGTGTACTCAGCTGAGCACCACAACATTAGTTACTTCTTTCCCCAACTTGTAACCACCCTTCAAACACGGAGTCAACTACGACACGGGCAAGGTCTTATGGCAACCGACTGAAACATTGACTTTCACTTACATGCAACACCTTACAAACAGAACAAAGGCTGGACAAGGAAGCAAAAAAGGTGATTCTTCAAAGAACGCTTCTACAAAAGACAGGTTGGTAAACCTAGAAGCGAAAGTTAATGAAATGCATCAATATCAACACGAGATGCGTCAATACCAAATCCAACAACAAGCATGGCTCAGTGATCACATGAAATATCAGCATGAATACCAAGCCCTACTCCACAGCATGATGAGCTACCAATTGACACAAAGTGGAGTAGACCTCACCCAATTTCAGCCACTTCCACAATATCTGGGACATGACTTCACTTTTATACCACCAGCGAACCAACCCGAGGAGGACAATGATCAACCCGAAGATATGGAGGACTGAGCCTCCTGATTGTAATTTTTCTTTATTTTATTTTATTTTTATTTTGGATTAATTTTCTTTTGTTTCTTTTTATTTAGCTTTATTTTTGTTTATTTTTATTTTTATTTTTATTTTTATTTTTATTTTAGTTTGGATTGTTTAACTTTGTTTAATGTTTTTCTATTTTCATTTGATTTAGTTATAATTTAAATTTGGATTTGAGTTGTGATGCATATACTTTGAGGTTTCATACATGTTTCTTGCACAATAAATGCTTCATCATGAGAAAAGCGAGGAATAATGAACCGGAGCGTACGTGTAGTGCACACAAACTCATACGAAAGGGGGGTAACTTCTCTCACTTTTCTCTTAATTTCTTTTGTTTCTCTTTTTAACATTGAAGACAATGTAGGAGTTAGGTTGTGGGTGGGAAAAATACTCCATGAGCATGAAATTGACCAAAATTTAAATTTTTAACTTTTGTCACTTGAATTGTGTTAGGTTAGTGTCGTGTCTACTTGAGTCAATCCGAAAGTCTATGATATTAACATGATTGTAATGACGGTGACATATGAGAGAAATTAGATTTTTACCTAAGCAAGGAATCACATAAATGTTAGATTCATCTAATTTGAGGATTTTATGGTGTATGTGGTAGTTTGCATGGTTAGTATGACTATTTTGATTTGTGTAATGTATACATGTTCATGATATATTTTAAGTCTCAAAAGCTCTAGAACTCATTTGAAAACCCATTGAAGCGAAATAATAGAATCAAATGCCACTTAGAAAGTGATTTAGGCCATCTTTGGATCGTTTGAACTTTTCGAGCCTCCCTGTATTATTTTATCCATAGTACACCCTTGAACTCAACAATGACATACGTTGTACTACCCTTAGTGATAAGAGTACTCAATGTAATTTTTGATTTTCATGAGTAATTATGTTATATCTATCTTGCTTCATCATAAAAAAAAATGATGATGATGATTGAAATAATAAGCAAGAAAAGTAAAGAAAGAAAATCAAGAAAAAAAAGATCCAAGGGACATATGAATTTACAGGAGGATGAAAGAGAACACTTAGTGGAAAAAGTTGAAAATAAGTTTGTGAAATAAAAAGTACTCTTGTCATATTAGAATATCATTTCCGTACTTTCATAATCACACACCTAACCACAACTTTACAAGCTTAATGAAGTCCTATTGATTCTAGGTAGTTTGATTTCTATATTAGTGGAGATAGATTTGAAAAATGAGCATATGGAGGTTGGAAGTGCAAAAATTCTCATTCATATTTTACTTGCAAATTTATGAGATATTAAGATGTACTATATGAATATCATGCATGACACGGTCAGATAGTGTAACTAACAGGTTTTTGGTTTGATTGGTTGTTCAAAATTCGATTACCATGATGAGTTTGATGTTTAAACTGTTTTTGAGCTTAAGTGATTTTTAATTATTTCGTATGCCATTCGTTGTTAACAATTTTTGAGACATATGCATGGATTGATTCAAGTATGTTTTGAGTCTTTATTTATTTTTGTTAGTTATAATGTTTGCGGGTATCATCACTGGAAACCCTCACGAGACTATAACTCGTCCACTAGGGCCACCTAGCGGTTTAAAGGCTTGTTGCATATGCTAAATGCAACCGTGACAATCTACGGAAGTGATTTAGGTTAGGTTAGTTTATTTTATTTGTTTTAGTTTTTAGATCGCTTCACTTACTAGCGACTAGCAAGAAACTGGTTGGGGGTTGTGATGAGTGCTCGAAAAGCACTAATATTTCGTGATTAATTGTGCTTAATTATTTAAAATATAGATTTGTTATGATTGTTTATTTGATTATTTTCATAAATCTATCCATTCGAAGTCACGGGTATGTTTTAGTGCATTTCAGGTGTTTTTTAGCGTCAAATGAGTCAATTAATGAAAATACGCAAAGACGGAACACTTACGGCAATCGGATCATGAGTTACGGGCTAAACGAGACAAATATGTAAGCCTTACATAACGAGCCATCACATATGTAAGGGGATAAACGTGAAGAAATTGAAGACAACGCGCGCCGCGGCGAGGAAAAGTCATGCCGCGGCGGGGAGCTCTCGAGTTTTTACATTATTTCCAGAATTTGTGTTGCGCCGCGGCAGAAAAAATGCATGCCACGGCGCGCCTATTCCTATGGCAATCAGGATTTGTGTAAACCCTTACATCTATAAATACTCCCTTAGAGTCCCCCTTACAAAAAACTCGAATACAACTCTTACACACAATAATTTTGCCACCAAACAAGCAATTCAATCAATTTTCGGAGCTTTGCTACACTCAAACGAAGCGAGAGAAACCATTCTAAGGATCCAAGGAAGCCGTCGACAATCGAAGATAAAGCTTTTGGAGAAGAACGCTATCCAATCCATAAAGCGGTATTTAGATCTAGGTTTCCTTGTTGTTATAGAATTCTATTTTCTTCTTCTTTCGTTGGAGTGTATGATCATATTTTATTTATCTATGAATATTAATATGAACATGAGTGGCTAGTTTTATTATGACAGTTTAGTTTGCGTTGCCATGTTTGCTAGAATTGTGTATGGTGTATCTTTTATTGATTTAATATAAACAAATTACTTTTTGATTAAGAGCATGTTTAGATATTTAATTATGAATTATCATGGGCCAATTTGAGATTCGTAGTTAGGTTGAAAGATCTTAGAATTTAGTTATAGGAACGTCACCTTAACTTTATTCCGAAACACTTAATCAAAGCTTCAATTTAGTGACTTAGTCATAGCATTAATTTGATTGGCATGTTTTTCCTTGCGCGTAATTTGATTACAATTTGATTTACCCCGACCGTAGGCAGTTAATTAGTTAATCAACAAAGAGATTTACCCCGACCGAAGGCAGTCTCGTAATTAAAAGGAAAGCCGGTAATTTTGTCTATATAGGACGTTCATGTTATTTCACCATACCTTTTCGATGCAAGCATGGTCAACCAAGCTAAACATCCATACATCCTCCATTGATTATCAAATTTATCTGAATTGATTGTTACTTGCGATTTTGTTTTCGTTTAATTGCTCGTACTTTGTTCCCGTTACAAATCAAACACCTTTTTACAGTTTTACTAGCTTTAGGATTCTAGTTACTTAAAGTTTTAGTTTTACTAGATCTCTATTTAATTAGTGTTTTATTTTAATTAGAACTCTATTTAGATTAAAACGTTAGTTATTTAGAACCACTGCAATTCCTTGAGAGACCGACCTTGGAAGTTACTTATCACTTTTCTACGAGTGATTCGTACACTTGTGAGTACTAAAATTATCACATCAATAAGGAAATACACAATTCAGTTTTAGATATTTTCATTAGCTCCTTCACTTGATTTAGTATGGTATTAAAGCAATAAAAGATCCTAGGGTTCATGCCTTACTTCGATCTTGAATTTTTTTCGCGATCCTTCAATGGAAGTGATGAGTGCTCAAAAAGCACTAATATTTCGTGATTAATTGTGCTTGATTGATTGATATATAGATTTATTATGACTATTATTTCGATTATTTTCATAAATCTATCCATTCGGAGTCACGGGTATATTTTAGTGCATTTCAGGTGTTTTTAGCGTCAAAATGAGTCAAATGATGAAAACACGCGAAGACGGAACACTTACGGCGCTCGGATCACGAGTTACGGGCTAAACGAGACAAATATGTAAGCCTTACATAATGTGCCATCACATATGTAAGGGGGGACGTGAAAAGAAGGAAACCAATGCGCGCCGCGGCGAGAGAATTGCATGCCGCGGCGTGAGGCTCTCGGGTTTGATCCTGAAAACATAGAAGCATTGCGCGCCGCGGCGAGGGAATTGTATGCCGCGGCGGGGAGCTCTCGGGTTTTTGCATATTTTCCAAATTTTGTGTTGCGCCGCGGCGGGTAAAATGCATGCCGCGGCGCGCCTATTCCTATTGCAATCAGGAATGCCTTACATCTATAAATACCCCCTTTAGACCCCCTTTACAAAAAGAACTCGAATTGGTACACAACTCTTACACTTTACAATTTTGCAACCAAACACGACATTCAATCAACTTTGGGAGTTTTGCTACACAAAAACGAATAAGAGAAACCATTCTAAGGATCCAAAGAAGCCGTCGACAATCGAAGATAAAGCTTACGGAGGAGTACGTCAACCGATTCATAAGCGGTATTTAGATCTAGGTTTTCTTTGGTGTTGTAGAATTCTATTTTTCTTCTTTTTTCGTTGGAGTGTATGTTCGTATTTTATTTGTCTATGAATATTAATATGAACATGTCTGGCTAGTTTTATTATGGATGTTTAGTTTGTGTTGCCATGTTTGCTAGGATTGTGTATGGTGTATTAAATTGATTTATGAATGAAATACCTTTTTGATTAAGAGCATGTTTAGATGTTTTATTATGAATAATCATGGACCAATTTGATATTCGTAGATAGACTGAAAAATCTGAGAATTTAGTTAGAGGAACATCACCTTAACTCTTTTCCGAAACACTTAATCGAAGCTTCAAGTTAGTGACTTAGTCATAGCATTAATTTGATTGGCATATTCTCCTTGCGCATAATTTGATAGCTAGTTAATTTACCCTGACCAGAGGCGGTTAATTAGTTCATCAATAAAGAAACCTACCCCGACCAAAAGGAGTTTCGTAATTAAAAGGAAAGCCGGTAGTTTAATTCATATAGGACGTTCATGCATATCACCATACTTTTTCGATGCAAACATGGTTAACCAAGCTAAACGTCCATACATCCTCCATTGATCTTCAAATATATCTGAATTGATTGTTTAATTGCGATTTTGTTTTCGTTTAATTGCTTGTACTTTGTTCCCGTTACAAATTAAACACCTTTTTACAGTTTTACTAGCTTTAGGATTCTAGTTACTTAGAGTTTTAGTTTTACTAGAACTCTATTTAATTAGTCTTTTATTTTCATTAGAACTCTATTTAGATTAAAAAGTTAGTTATTTAAAACCACTGCAATTCCTTGAGAGACCGACCTTGGAAGTTGCTTATCACTTTACTACGAGTGATTCGTACACTTGCGAGTACACATTTTAACACATCAAGTTTTTGGCGCCGTTGCCGGGGAATTGGCGTTTTAGATAATTTTCTTTTTAACTTTTTAGAGTTTCTGATTTATTTATTTATTTTTTTTATTTATTTTATTTATTTTATTTGTTTATTTTTATTTGTTTATTTATTTTATTTATTTCTTTATTTTATTTATTTATTTTTATTCGAAAAATCCAAAAAAAAAAAAAAAAAAAAATCAGAAAATCAAAAAATCAAAAAAAATAGTGTTTTTAATTGCTTAATCTGTGGTGCTTTGATTTCTCTGTTGTTTTTGTTAGTTTTTGAAAGGTACCGTTCATCAACAACATCAACAAATTTTAAAATGCACCTAATCAGGCTGGATACTGAAATCCAAGAGCCAATACAAATGAAGAACTACATGATATGACAGACATAGAGGTATGTAGCATTTGTGGTTTATATGGGCATTATGCTAATGTTTGCACTTTTGCAGGTGATTACTATGCATCCCCTAATCCAAACTTTGATTTTAATGAGAGATGTCACCCACCTTGGAATGATCCTTATTTCAGTACCTATAATCCTGAGTGGGGAAATCACCATAATTCTTCATGGCAAGCAAACTTTACCCCACCTTATGCCCAATACAACATGCAAAGCTCAAATTCATATGACCCACCGTATGCCCAATACAACATGCAAAGCTCTAATTTTCAACCATATGACCCACCTTATGCACAATACCAAATGCAAAGCTCAAGTTTTCCTACATATCCATCTAGGGCCACCTTCGAAGAGAGCTTAAATTCTTTCATACAAGGAAGTCGAGTTTCTAATCAACCTAGGAAGCCAACCTTAGAGGAAACCTTGAATGCTTTCATACAATCTACTAGTGAAAGGATGGAGTCTATAGAGGCATCAATAAACAGAATAGAAATGCAAGTTGGGCAATTAGCGGAACAAATTCAAAAACAAGAAGAGTTGCCCACCCAAATTGAGCAAGTGAAGGATGACACAATCCTTCAAAGTGGTAAAAATTTTGAAAATATTTATTTTCCTGAAACTTTTGATGATTTACCACTTTGTGTAGAAAATACAGATGGAGAGCAAGCAATTCTCAAAGAATGTCAAGCTGATGAATATCAAATTCTACAAACTTCTGTGGAGAACAAGGAGGAATTATCTTCACCTCCCATGCCACACAAGGCACCTAAGACTTGCACATCCCCAAATTATTTTCTATACCACTTCCACAAAAAAGTGTGTGCTGTGCTTTATGGAAAACAACTACCGAGATGGAAGGACAAGCTTAATGACATATTAGCTCGGAAAATTGATATCACACACTTCAAGATCTTTGATGATGGTGGATAGAAACGAATTAGCAACGTCTTGCTAAGACGTTAAAGAAAGCGCTTGGTGGGAGGCAACCCACCATATTCGGTAGTATCAATTTCTTTTCTTTATTTTCTTTTTATTTATTTATTATTATTTTTTATTTTTATTTTCTTTTTCAGTTTTTCCTTTATTTTCTTTTATTTTGGATTGTTTAACTTTGTTTGATGTTTTTGTGTTTTCATTTGACTTAGTTATAATTAAAAATTGGGTTTGAATGTGAATTGTGTGCATACACTTTGAGGTTCAATATATGTTCATATACATACATTCTTCATGAGAGAAGCGAGGAACAGTGAACCGGAGCATAGCGAGTAACGACACAATTTCATACGAAAGGGGGGTAACTTCTTACACTTTTTCTTAATTTCTTTTGCTCTTCTTTTTACATTGAGGACAATGCAGAAATTAGGTTGGGGGTGGGGAAGAATATTCCATGAGCATGAAATATGACCAATTTTTAATTTTTAACTTTGTCACTTGAATTGTTCCTAGTTAGTGTCGTGTCTACTTGATTCAATCCGGAAATCTATGATATTAACATGATTGTAATGACGATGACATATGAGAGATGTTAGATTTTTACCTAAGCAACGAAACACATAAATGTTGGATTCATCTAATTTGAGAATTTTGTGGTACATGTGGTATGTATGCATGGTTAGTTTAACTATTCTGATTTGTGGAATGTATGCATGTTCATGATATGTTTTAAGTCTCAACAATCTCTAGAACTCATTTGAAAACACGTTGAAGCGAAATAATAGAAACAAACACCACTTAGAAAATGATTTAGGCCATCTTTGGACCGTTTGGACTTTTCATGCCTCCCCGCAATATTTTATCAATAGCACACCCTTGAACTCAACATTGACATACATTGAACTACCCTTAGTGATAAGAGTACTTAATGTAATATTTGATTTTCATGAGCAATTATGTTGTGTTTATCTTGCTTCATCATAAAAAAAAAAAAAAAAAAAAAATGATGATGATTGAAACAGTAAGCAAGAATAAAAAAAAAGAGAGAAGAAAATCAAGCAAAAGATCCAAAGGACATGTGAATTGAAGGGAGGATGGAAAAGAACACTTGGTAGAAAAAAAAAAAAAAAAAAAAAAAAAAGGGGTTGAAAATATGTTTGTGAAATAAAAGGTACTCTTATCATATGAAAACATCATTTTTGTACTTTCATGATCACACACCTAGCCACAACTTTACAAGCTTAATGAAGTCCTATTGATTCTAGGTAGTTTAGTTTCTATATTAGTGGAGATGAGTTTGAAAAATGAGCATATGGAGTTTATAAGTGCAAAAATTCACTTTCATATTTTACTTGCACATTTATGAGACATTGAAATGTAATCTATGAATATCATGCATGACACGGTCAGATAGTATAACTAACGGGTTTGTGGTGTGATTGGTTGTTCAAAATTCGATTACCATGATGAGTTTGATGTTTGGACTGTTTTTGAGCTTAGGTGATGTTTAACTATTTCATGTATCATTCGTTGTTAACAATTTTTGAGACGTATGCATGGATTGATTCAAGTATTGTTAGAGTCTTTATTAGTTTTGAGTCTTTATTTGTGTCAGTTACGATGTTTGCGGGTATCATCACTGGAAACCCTCACGAGACTACAACTCGTCCACTAGGGCCACCTAGGGGTTTAAAGGCTTGTTGCATATGCTAAATGCAACCGTGACAATCTACGGAAGTGATTTAGGTTAGGTTAGTTTATTTCATTTGTTTTTAATTTTATTTTAGGTCGCTTCACTTGCTAGAGACTAGCAAGAAGCTGGTTGGGGGTTGTGATGAGTGCTCAAAAAGCACTAATATTTCGTGATTAATTGTGCTTGATTGATTGATATATAGATTTATTATGACTATTATTTCGATTATTTTCATAAATCTATCCATTCGGAGTCACGGGTATATTTTAGTGCATTTCAGGTGTTTTTAGCGTCAAAATGAGTCAAATGATGAAAACACGCGAAGACGGAACACTTACGGCGCTCGGATCACGAGTTACGGGCTAAACGAGACAAATATGTAAGCCTTACATAATGTGCCATCACATATGTAAGGGGGACGTGAAAAGAAGGAAACCAATGCGCGCCGCGGCGAGAGAATTGCATGCCGCGGCGTGAGGCTCTCGGGTTTGATCCTGAAAACATAGAAGCATTGCGCGCCGCGGCGAGGGAATTGTATGCCGCGGCGGGGAGCTCTCGGGTTTTTGCATATTTTCCAAATTTTGTGTTGCGCCGCGGCGGGTAAAATGCATGCCGCGGCGCGCCTATTCCTATTGCAATCAGGAATGCCTTACATCTATAAATACCCCCTTTAGACCCCCTTTACAAAAAGAACTCGAATTGGTACACAACTCTTACACTTTACAATTTTGCAACCAAACACGACATTCAATCAACTTTGGGAGTTTTGCTACACAAAAACGAATAAGAGAAACCATTCTAAGGATCCAAAGAAGCCGTCGACAATCGAAGATAAAGCTTACGGAGGAGTACGTCAACCGATTCATAAGCGGTATTTAGATCTAGGTTTTCTTTGGTGTTGTAGAATTCTATTTTTCTTCTTTTTTCGTTGGAGTGTATGTTCGTATTTTATTTGTCTATGAATATTAATATGAACATGTCTGGCTAGTTTTATTATGGATGTTTAGTTTGTGTTGCCATGTTTGCTAGGATTGTGTATGGTGTATTAAATTGATTTATGAATGAAATACCTTTTTGATTAAGAGCATGTTTAGATGTTTTATTATGAATAATCATGGACCAATTTGATATTCGTAGATAGACTGAAAAATCTGAGAATTTAGTTAGAGGAACATCACCTTAACTCTTTTCCGAAACACTTAATCGAAGCTTCAAGTTAGTGACTTAGTCATAGCATTAATTTGATTGGCATATTCTCCTTGCGCATAATTTGATAGCTAGTTAATTTACCCTGACCAGAGGCGGTTAATTAGTTCATCAATAAAGAAACCTACCCCGACCAAAAGGAGTTTCGTAATTAAAAGGAAAGCCGGTAGTTTAATTCATATAGGACGTTCATGCATATCACCATACTTTTTCGATGCAAACATGGTTAACCAAGCTAAACGTCCATACATCCTCCATTGATCTTCAAATATATCTGAATTGATTGTTTAATTGCGATTTTGTTTTCGTTTAATTGCTTGTACTTTGTTCCCGTTACAAATTAAACACCTTTTTACAGTTTTACTAGCTTTAGGATTCTAGTTACTTAGAGTTTTAGTTTTACTAGAACTCTATTTAATTAGTCTTTTATTTTCATTAGAACTCTATTTAGATTAAAAAGTTAGTTATTTAAAACCACTGCAATTCCTTGAGAGACCGACCTTGGAAGTTGCTTATCACTTTACTACGAGTGATTCGTACACTTGCGAGTACACATTTTAACACATCAGGAAGCCAAGAACACTGCTTCGTATTGTGATGTTGTTCATTCTCCACTTTCCAGTCATCCTTCTGATCCAGCTCAGAATGTTGTTTCTCCTTCTCGTGCAGAAAATTCTGCTTCGTCTTCTTTTGATCTGCTCTCTCAAAATGTCTCCTCGACACCACCAGTGAGTGTAAGTTTGTCTATTAAGCTTGATCAACACAACTTCTTGATATGGAGAGAACAAATGGAAAGTCTAATCATCGCCTATGGTCTCGAAGGATTCATTGATGGAACGTTATCTTCTCCTTCATAGTTTCTTGATTCCAAACAAACTGTTCTCAATCCTTGGTACACAAACTGGAATCGATTGAACAATCTTATCAAAAGTTGGATCTATGCATCTGTCTCTTCTGAAATGACGTCAATGATATCCCGTAAACGTACTGCCTATGATCAATGGCAATCTTTGTCTGAAACTTTTGCATCGAGTGCTCAATCCAGACTTATTGATTTACGCAGTCAGTTGCAAACTCTTAAAAAGGAAGGTTTATCTATTGCTAAGTATGTTTCCAAGATTGGCACTATTTCTCATAATCTTGAAGCTATTGGTGAACCTATTTCTGAGTGTGATATAGTCATGTATGCTTTGGCTGGTTTGAGTAATCAGTCAGGTTATAATCCTTTTGTTGCTTCTGTTAATATGATGACTACTACTCCTACCTTCAGTCTTTTCATAGTCAACTTGAAACTTATGAAAGAATGATTGTTCATCAGTCAGGTGTTGATAAGGATAGAGTGTTTCATGCTCATGTGGCGTCCACCAATCGATCTGCTTTTTCTTCCAAATCCAAGTTTCCTATGTCTCACTCTAAGTCTGAGTCGTGGAACTTACAATCTTTTCTTAAAGATCTTCCCACACAATCATCTGCTTCACGTTTTGCTCATCAACAACCTGTATCTTCCAGTCATGGCTATTACAAGAAAGGCACTGGTATGAAACATATATGTCAAATCTGTGACAAAGTTGGTCATCAGGCATCTCAATGTTTTCTTCTGCGTGATCTTCTCAACAAAACATATAAAAGTGACTTGATTCCTGTGCCATCTCCTAGTGCCTTCTCTGCTACAGCTAATGTTCCTCCACCATATGATAATGCTTGGCTACTTGACACTGCTGCTAGCCATCACTTGGCCTCCAATGTCTCTAATGTTCCTCAGTCCTCTTTATACACTGGCTCTGAAGGTGTATCACTAGGTAATGGTAATCTTCTTCCCATTCATTGTGTTGGTCAGGGTTTGTTATCTTCTCCACATGACTCTTGTCTTTTTGCTCTTAAAAACATTCTTCACACTCCACATGCTACTTCTAACTTGCTGTCGGTTAAGAAGTTATGTTCTGACAATAATGTGTTTGTCGAATTCCATTCTGATTTTTTCTTTGTTAAGGACATTTCCACGAGGAGGATTCTCATGCAAGGTCAGGCTAAAGGAGGTCTTTATCACCTGCTTGGTTCTATCAATGCATTGGATTCTTCTTCTTCCTCTCCTTCAGCTCATGTGGCTTCAATTGGTGATTGCCGTTCTAGGCTCTTAGAGAATAAGAAATGCACAAGTATCCTCGGTGTTTTACTATAGCCAAAAGTGAGGAAGTTAAAACTACTTGAAGCAATAAATTGTTTCAAAACTATTTTGAGAGGTGCGACAAAACTATTACAAAAGAGGTAAACTAAAGAAGTAAACAAGTAATAGTAGGTAGAAGAAATAATTGAAATCAAAGAAATAGAAGCAATAATATTATTTTAATTGAAAAAAAACAATTGAACAAGTGAGTAACACTACTAATAAACTTACAAATAAGAAAATCACCGATTGGAAACTTAAGTGCTTATTTATAATGATTTTGATTCCTAATTTCTAATTTTTTTTTAAGTGATTTTTTAATTAAGTATATTTGGTAATGATTTCTGATTTTAATTTTTATAATTTTAAGGAATCATTACTAAAATATGGAGTAATTCATAAATCTTTAAAAAGAAGATTTTTGAATCAAATTTTTTATTTTAATTTTTTTCATTTTGAAAAAATATTTTTCTAGAGAGTAAATCAAGACTTCTAACTTTTTTATGTATAAATATTGAGAAAAAATGATTAAAAACTTATAATTTGTAAAAACAAAAAAAAAAAACATAAAATAACTTAAAGGTGATTTTTGATTTTTTTTCTTGAAAATTACTGAGTATAAATTTTTATCGAATCTATTGATGATTATTTTTATAAAATAATCAAAAATTATAAAATTAATTATTTAATTATAAATTATAAATTAAAATTATTATCAAACATAATGCAAAAAAGAACGGGAAAATTTTAAAATAAATAAATAAATAAGAGGTGCACGGGTACTCAGAAGCTGAACTTGTGAAATACCACAAAGAATAAAAGAGGAAGAAACTGCAGAGAAGTGGTTTGGATTTATATGAAAAGAAAACAAAAAAGAATTTGGTATTAAATAGTAAAGATAGCAATGAAATGAAGCTGAAAAGAAATATGAAGGCAGCCAATCCGAACACAACCTGTTTGTCCAGAAAATTTGGAAAATTTTAGTAAGGCTAAAGTCTTCAACATAATTATCAAGTAAAAAACTGAAAAGATTTTATATGTATGAAACGAAACAGGAAGCAATAAGGATATTCAAATAAGCAAACGAAGCTGCAATAAGAATAAGAACATACAAGAAGCAGCGAAAACATAAAACCCAAAAAGAGTACCATGATTATGTAAATAATTAAAGGTAATAATTAAAGTGATAAAACCAGCTGCTATAAAAATAAAGTGAGGCCACCCAAAACTGTTAAAGCAATGAAGATTAGTAACTGATTAAATAAAATAAAACGGTAACAGATTAAGCAATAAGAACTGTTGAAGAAATAAAGTTCAGAAACTTTTTGATATTAAGTTCTAATATTAATCAAGAGAACAGTGAAGAAACTGATATTATATATATATATATATATATATATATATATATGGCACTGTAAAGAAAAGATTAAACTGATAAAAGTTATAACAAAAGAAGGATGTAATAAGTTATTCATGGGACAGTAACTTGGAGAGTGAATTTAGCAGAAGCAATGAAAAAACCGTTCCAGATAAATGTTCCAGTTTGTCCGAAAATAGTAGTAAAAAAATTTATCGCTGGAAAATAAGTACCAAACAAATAAGAATTTCTAATTTATAAATTATAAAAGTAAAATACATTGACATAAAGTATAAAATTGGTAAATTACAATAATAAAAAATTAAAAGAGGATCGAGGGTCATATAGTATGGTGTTATTAAGATAAAAATTTTTTCATTACAAACTAGTGTTTGAGATTAAGGAAAATATATATCTCATGATACAACCATCAATAATAGCTTATGAATATCAACGTAAACTATTCTGATAAATTGATTTGTACCACTTTCTATCACACTCAACCTAACTTTAGATTTCAAATATTTCTAAAAGAGAAAGGAGTTTGTTACTAGGAAAAAGTTGAGAGAAAATGACATTTTGTGTTATATATTTTTCCCTAAACTCAGAGCCAATTTTATAGTCAATCAAATGAGGTTGTTGGAAATAAAAATAAAACCGCTACAATCAAATAACATGAAACGATTACAATTAATTTTCACGAAATTGCTGAAATTAATTTTTTTGTAATAGCTGACATAACTTTCCAACGATCACAAGATATATAAGTATTTATTTTTTATTCTGAGAAAGAAAATAAAGTAAAAATTACATGTAGCAAAATTGTACTGCTCAAGACCCATTAAAATTGAATGACATTCATGTCCATACTTAAAAGCCTTTTGTTACATAAGCTTATCTTTTATAAGAAAACAAATGATATATAAAGTATTTTAAGTATTGTTGGCTTTCCCATGTAGGACAAATACAAAACAATACATTTTTTTTTTCAGTGGGAAATTTTTAGACTCAATTTCTCATTCACCCAAATATAAATAAACGATTTTGAAGCCCTTACGAGGAAGAACTCAAATCTATCACAACCACATATTTATACTAAATAAATCTTACTTAAAATGACCATGGGTTAAAAACCCATTTTAAATGTATAGGATGCCACTCCGTGGCAAAATATAGATTAAAATACCCATAAATTTTTCAATATATTTCATACTATTTGTTAAAATATCTAGAAAATATTAGTATTTTGTAATAAAATTTTTAAAAGATTCAAAAATATTGTGTAAAGGTCATTCTTAGTTGTGTAAACATCATTTATTTCTCAAGACTTTTTTTTTTTCAAAAGAAAAAGCTCTCCTCAATTTAAGTATGATAGACCATTCTCGCATACCGCCGCATCATTAAAGATCATGGCCATTTGGTGCCTTGAACCTAGACCAGGTATACCCGCACAAGACTAATGGAGACTATGGTAAAGTTCGACATCAAAATGCATACTTCGAACTTCGAATTCATATCCTTTACTGTTTAGTAAAATCTAAAATTCTACACAATACACCCAAATAATTTTACCCGTGGAGTTACGTTGCATATTAGAATTTTCCTTGTATTATATGTAAATTAGTTCACCTAGGGATTTGAGAGTTCGATTAAAAAAGTAATTACTTGTTTGGTAACTGTCATAAATTATATCTTGATATTTGTGTAAAATAAAAGTTTAACATATTCACGAGCAAAAATATTTTAATCGTTAAAGTAAAGGCTAATAGTATAAAACAAAGATTTTGATGTGTTGTGTTGTTCTTATCTTATATTTCAACTGTTGTGTCTTGACCTTTTATGCATTGAGAGATATATATGCTTTCATCTTTTGGTCCCTATAGGCATATTATTAGCCATATACAATGTCTTAAACAGCTGCCTATTTAATGTGTTGCTCCTTCTAGAACTGTGGTACAGCAATTTTGTTTCTCCGTCAAAGTATATCTTTCAATGCAAGAATAAAATTCGGGTTGGGGCCATAGGGCGGTGGTGGGTTGAAATTTGACAAGGGATCTCTGGTAATTATGTCTTGAAAAATCTTATATTTTCTTTTTATTTTTCTTTTTTAATTTGAATATTTTTACATAATTGACATCGTCACTTGATCCTTGTCCTGCTGCTAATACACTTCCTGCCTAGAGTAATATGTATTATGATTCCCAAAAAAATATGCTCTATGATGCGTGGCATTGGCATATACTTCTTATCTCATAGGACTCCTTTTCTTTTAAGTTGATTTTTTTAGGGATTGTTGTTCCCACTGTAAAAAAAAAAAAAAAAAATATATATATATATATATATATATATATATAAATACCTCCTAAAACTTATAACAATAAAAATAACTACTGTAATATTTATTCAATATTAACTCATATTATTTTAATTTAAAAAAATGATGTTATTTTTCTTACTATAAATTTTAAGATGTGTTATTTTAAATAATTTTTCAAAATTAAACTATGTTCCATAGCAACATGATGATAAGAGTGCCATTTTTTTCATTTCAAACAACATATTTAAATCATAAGAATATTTTACTTATAAATAGATTTATTTTAGATTTAGTTGTATAGTATGATCTTTCGCATATATAAACTTTTATTTTAATCTCATATATATATATATATATATATTCATTTTTCTTATAACATAAATAAACATATATCTTTTAGTGTTATAAGAAAATAAATATATTTTTTTATTAAATAAATTAAAAATAAAATTAATTAAATAATTTAATTATTTATACACCGGATGGTTTATTTTATTTCACCACTATTGAGCATAATATGAATAAATTAACGAATCAATAAATTAAGGTATGGTCATAATTTAAATTATTATTTATAATTTATTTACTTAATGCTAACTTTTAATTACCAATAGTATAAAAAGTTAAATTATTTATTTTAAATTAAATATTATTTAGCTTAATTAAAATATGTGATTTGAAACTTATTCTCATTACCATCTGAAATATAAAATTGTACGAAAGCAACTAATAAGCGTGGAATATTATTTCCATAAATTAATCAGGTTGTCATGAATTTCACGGAGATTCCTTATTATCTCCATTGATTAATATATGAATGATTTGACTTAAGGTGTTTCATTTTTATCCTCTATTAGCGTATGTATACTGAAAATTTTAAATTAAAGAGGCTTGAATTAGCATGATAATGCACCAAAAGTACAATCAAATTTGAAAATAGGGATTGAAAATAGGGATCCTAAAAATTCACTTAGGATAAGTTTGATTTAATTATAATTTATAATGAAATGTAAAAAAATTATAGCAGTAGCAGGTAATCTTTATTACGCATGCAGCCCTCTGTAATCATCGTTACGCCTTCAACACTCTATATTTTTTTCACAATTTATATAATCATTTATGATTTTTTTGCTCATTATATCTTTTTTAGTAATAAAAAAAATTATTTTTTAATTTTAATCATTTATAATTTTATAATCTTCAATTTAATATTATTATTTATTTTGATTATATTGCTTTAACAAACATCGTAATAATAATACTAAATTTTTTATATTTAATTTTATTATAATTATTATTTATTATTTTTATATTTAATTAACCAAACATTATCTTAATAGTTTGACATGCACTGTTTTTTAAATAACATCTCAGATAAGGGAGCTAGAATGATGCTGCCTCTCAACTAGATAGCCTTGGTGGTGGTCGGTTGGGCAATAAATAATTATTGTTTTTTTAAGGCTCGATAATTATTTTAATTTTAAATTTTAAATTTTAAAATTAAATATTTTTGATAATTTATTCCAATTTCTATTTTGAAACTCAGTATTAGAATATGATGAAATTCTATAAAATAAAATAAAAATTTAAAAAGTCAACTTTAGGGCTTAAAAAATTGATAATTAAAAATTAAAAATTAGTTATCACACAATAAATATTCAATATTTAGTTTCCAATTTATAAAAATAAAACTATAAATTAATTATAAAATAATTTTTTTTATTTTTTGCCAAATTTTGAAATTAAAAATTCAATTATAAAACTAATGAATTAAAAATTAGAAATTAAAATAGTTATCAAATATAACCTAAACAAAAACTAATAATCTATAAGTAAAAGGTTGAGTGTAAACTATAAGTAGCATATACATTATGCACTTAATTAAATTAATTTTAAAATAATATGTCAATTATACTTAAAATATACATATAACATATATATATTATGTATATAATTTATAAAGTATACATTAACTAAATATGTACACTTTATAAGTTATCATGTTATTTTTAAACAAATTCAATTATATACAAACTATCATGTTATTTTAAAGCTCCAAATTTTAAAAGCTATAAATGATTATAATTTATGTCTTGAGATTATAAATAAAGAATTTGTGAAATTCATAAATAATTTTATTAAATAAATATAACTTAATAAATCATAAATTATTAATTAGAAATCAAAATTATTATAAATACATCCATTAAATTTACAGTAGAGAAAAATGTTAAAGAAGTTCTTTGATTAGGCTATTTGTGTAAATTAGTCTCTTAAATTAAAAATAGTATCATTCAGTCTTTAGTAATGAAAAAGGTGGTAAATTAAAGACAATTTATATTATTTTAATTATTTTTTTATTAAAATGTATTATTTTTCTATCAAGTAATTAAACTCAATTAAAACACAAGTTTTTAACAATGATAAAGTTTCAATTAATGCGAAGAATTCACAAAATGTTATATTTAATATTATTAATTATCATTTTTTTAATACTTTATTAATTTTGAATTTTTACTTAAAATTAAAATATATATTTAAATAATTTTTTATTTAACTATTATTATTGTTTATTTTTTTATTAAACAATTATATATTAAATTTTATTTTTATTCTTGTTAAATATTTGTATTTTAATTGCATTTTAACTGCTTAAGGTAAAATGATAATATTTTAATGTAAAAATTATTAAAATAATATACTTAATTTTTTAATTTACTATTTTTTTATAAATAAGATATTAAATAATATTATTTTTTAATATAAAAAAATTAAATAGTATAAATAGCTTAATTTAAGATACCATCTATCCTAACCGAAGTGGTGTTTTAGAGTTAAATAGAAAGTCACAGTAACGTATTTGCCTTTCCAGATGTCTATGGCATTTTTCATGTTCATAGACTTACCTATTGACCTCACCACCAATTATTTATATTACCCCAAAATAGGTATGGTGTTCCCAACAAAATAAAGCTGAAATGTGGCATGTTTTCCTTAATTTGTGCATTTATTTTGCTTTCTCCTTTTTACCTTTTTGCATTTATTTCAGATTATCGATCGACTTAGGTAGCTAGGGAGCCTTCTGAAATTTTTTAATATTCTTATTTAATGAACCTAGTGTCTACAATTTTACAACTCGGCACAAAATAACTCCAAAGATATATAATACTACTTTAATTAAAGTCATAACTTAAAATATACATAGATCAACGTATTATAATATAATTTATTATTATTAATAAATAACACATTATTTGCACGTACAACAAATTTAATATATAATACTACTTTAATTAAAGTCATATTCTGATAGAATATCTAGTCGAATTTACTTCTTTTATTTTTTTCCACCGGAGCCAAGTTTTCTTTTTCTTTCACAGAACATGCATAGGCATTTCTTTTTTCTTTTTCTTTTTTTGTCACAAAAAAATTACCAAAAATTTGATTGATTTGCCAACCACAGGAATGCCTAAGGCCGTATTCAGGCTCAACATTACGACGCTAGTCTCAAGTCTCGAATCCGCGTCCCTACTCTTCAATAAAAACATAATCTTATGGACATTACCCAAACCAACTCGGATTCCTGCTTATGAACATTTCTACCGGATACATTTTAGTTCTCATATATTTAGATATAATGTGAATTTTTTTTTCACTTCAGTTTGATTTAAGGTGATTTTAAACACCTTATATTTTGATAAGTTTTTTCTTTTCTTATTTAAATTTAGATCTACTAATCTTATTTGAGGTTTTATTAATAGATTTGATTACAAAGATTAAATATTCGTGTCATCGTATTGTCAACTAAAATTCTAAACTTAGACAAAGAACTAAAAGAACAAAAGAATTGTGTGCTCAAAAAATTCTCTAGACTACAAGTATGATATGGATTTTGTGATGATTTAATGCATGTATTTTCAATAATTGATTTAAATATTTATAATTTAAATTTTTTGGTGTGGCTTAATTTTCAATCAATCAAACTTAATCATCTAATAAAATCGTACCAATATTTGTAATCAAATTTGATCGATCATATTTATAAATCAAATAATATTAAATATAATTATGTGATTTAAAATAAGAAAAAAAAAAATTCAATCAAATAACTAGGGGTGGTAATCGTGTCGTATTAGCTGTATTCATGTCGTGTTATTCGTATCGGCACTGGGTTCGGTTCGTGTTAGTCGTGTCAAATTTTCGTATCAGTTGACACATGAAAAAATTTAGTCGACTTTTTTTCGTGTTGTCTATTTATAATAGTAAGAAATAACAAAACCTTTAAGAACATTAAAAAATTATTGATCAATTCTTACTAAAAAAAAATTTCATGTCGCATCGTGTTCAATTTATGTTATCGAATCGTGTCAAAAATTGCCACCCCTATAAACAATCAGGTGAATATAATGTTATAATATTTAAATCGTATATAATTTTGTAATAAAATCTGTTTTCTTCCTTGGGATAATATTAATAAAAGCTAGTGGTTAATAGAAGACATATGAAAGACATGCCTCGTACTGATCTTAGCCTTTGTTAGACAACATCATTCAAATCACATGGACAGAATGCATTTCCACAACTTTTTTAATATTGTGAGGACTTAGGATGTGGTACATAATTAAATAAAGATTTGGTTTAGTTTGAGTCCTCCATGCCATGTGCCAGTAATAGTCATTTAAGACAAATTCTCCAACTGAAATTGGTTAACATGCATCACATCTCCAAATCTTTTAAATTAATTTATTTATTTTTTTTATAAGTAATTTAGTTAATTATATGAATTAAAAAAAGTGCAACATAATATTATTAATCGAGTCTTATATAACCAATATATTTATTAATATATTATAACCTCGTGAAATTTATCATATAATTTATTTTTCATTTCTCTTAACGAATGTTAAATTATTTTGATGAATTAACTTTTATTTGAAAGAAAAAAAAATATTTATACAATAACGGACCTAGAAAATTATTTTTGATGAGGCCGGAATGTGGAAATTGTAATACTTTTTTTTTCTTGTATTCAAATTATATGAGTAGTATTATTTTTTATATTTTTATCTCACTACTTTGATATTTTTGAGGTAAAAGTATATATTTCTTAGGGGATAAAAAAATATTATTAAAGAAGGAAAACATGTAATGAATTGGGTTTGGTATTATATTGGTCTATTAATGAAAAAGTACTCATTTGTCTTTCTTATTTTTCAAGTGACAATCCAACTGGTCATTTTAATTAATATATCATTTTTTTTTTGCAAATTTTGTCTCATGACACACACGGGACATTTTTATTAGGGTATGGTGGTCATTTTAATGTGACAAAATTCACGTGACGAAAAATTCGATTTACTTGTTCAAAATTGAATTAATAAAATTCTTTAAATTGAATGAGGAAAACAATTAGATAACTTGAAAAATAAGGTGCTTTTGCATTAAAAGGAGACCACTATAGTGCCGAGTTAGACTTAATGAATTTGAGATAAAACAAACGGAATGCAATTCTACACTGTTATTGATGTAATTGTTTTTTATTAATGATAATTTTATATAATAATATTAATTATGGTATTATTATTACACAAATCAAACTAACATCTCTAAATTTTCTTTGAGTTATAGAATCTTGCCAAAAACAATTAAAAGTAACATTTTTTTTTTTTTGTATGGCTCTTAACCTCCCACATGAGTCCCTCATTATTCTTATATTTAATATCGTACACCTTACCTAATTGATTTTACGTCTAAGATAAACTTTACTTCCTTTGTAATCTTTCAAAAGAAAAAAAAAATCACATTTTTATAATTATCTTCTTCTTTTTTAAATCTTTAAATTTCTTATTTTTCTTTGAACATATTCTCTATTCTGTCCTATAGATTTATATTATATGTTATTTTATTTTCTTTATATTTTAATTTTAGTTAATTTGTTTTGAACATATTTGAATTAAAAAATTAAAATAATTTTTATTTTACGTGTGTTTGATGATTTAAAAAAATGTTAATGTTAGTTTTAATTTAAATTAATTATTTTTTTTATTATAAATCATTATGGTACTATTATAGTTTAAGAAAAGTCAAATGAATAAACAAACATATAAACTCTAGTATACAAAATACAATTCAGTCTCACCTAAGTTATATTCGTATGTTATTTTACTTCTTTATTTAAATGCATATATTCATTTTAAAATTAATTTTTTAAAATAAAAAATTGTCTTTGAAAAATAGAAGGTTAATTAAAAAAATAGTTTACATGTTATAATTTGATGTACCTAATATATTAAAAAATATTATGAATAAGTAAACCCAGCTGAACTCATGCATGTAGTTAACGTTGTTATATATTAATAACGAAATTATACTGATTTTCTGACACGTAATAAAAAAGAGAAATTGAATAACTGAAGATTTGTTGATCTTCGTCCACTGGAAATAAACAATACACAAACTGCGATACGGGGCTTAGATAAATTGACCTCCAATCACTTGTTGATGAATAAAAATCCTGGATGATAATATCATGATTTTAATTTTATAAAAATATTAAAGATATTATTAATATTAAGGATATTTAAAAAAAAATTATAAAAATTGTAAAAACTATTGTAAATTTTTAATAAATATTAAAATAAACAATAATATACTAATTTAGTTAATTTTTTATTAAAATGACATATTTATAGCATTTGTAATACACATAATATACATAAAATAATAGCAAAACATAAGTAGAATATTTATTTAACAAATATAAATATAATTTATATAACACAACTTTGAATACATTAAGTTACATCCAATATAAATATATATAAATATTTGATTAAAGCATTTTTGCTTAAGCTTGCTCAAATTTTAGAGCTGTAGAAATATAACATCACAATATTATACTATAACATTAAAAATAATAATTTTATTTGTAATTATTAATATGTGATGTATAAATTACATTGGCATCAAATGGGTACTACATATCCGTGCATATCATCAAGACTATTAGTATTAATGTTCATAGAAGAAAAATCATAAGACGGAAAATTCTAGTCATAGGCATTATAAACAAACATAAAAGAATCTTGCCATCTCACGTGGGTAAGCTGCTGGAACCTTTTTTTTCTTCTTTTCTTTTTTTTTTTTTTTTTTAACTTTTTAACCAATATGTTTTATCGATATTTTTTGACATTTTGATGACATTACAAAAAATAATATAAAATATATCGAAATCAATATTTTTCTATTTTAGACTAAGTCGATTTTTTTCCATTGATATTCATACTTAATGTCATGGTATAATTATTGTGTCTCTATTGATATTGATGCTTTCACAACTCCAAGATTTAGCCAACTAGAGTCGTTTTATATATATATATATATATATATATATATATATATATATATATATATATATATATATATATATATATATATATATAATTAATGCATTTAAAAGTTGTATTATATAATTTATATTTATATTCATTAAATATATATTATACTTATATTTTGCTATTATTATACGTCCATTATATGTTTTACATATGTCATAAATATGTAATTTTCAATAAAAAATTAGCTAAATCAGTGTATTAATGTTTATTTTAATATTTACTAAAATTTTATAAAATATTTCAAAATATTTACAATAATTTTCACTATTTTCATAATTTTTTTTTCAAATATTCATTAATATCAATAATATTTTCATAAAATTAGAATTTCAATTTTTTGACCAATATCAATTTTTCGTCCTTGCTTAGTAGTACTCTTTGTTTGATGAATGCATACTTTATAGAGAAATTCAGTAAAAAAATACTTATTATACTTATAACAATAAAAATAATTCCAATAATATTGAATAAGTTGATTCAAATGAAGTTGAATTGAATACGGAGCTAAATGATTTAAGTTTAAATTTAACAGAATCCAATTGAAAGACTTTTAATTTGAAATCTTTAAGATATACTTTTTTTATTAATAAAAATACATGAATTAGATATAAAATATGTTATTTTTATAGTTGCAAATTTAAAGAGTATGAAAATTGTTTTCACAAGTTTATATATATAAAAAAGACCATTTCCTTTCATAAATAATCTAATTTTATAATCATTTCATTTCTTATTTCCTCCATAATATTTATTATAGATTAAAATAAAAATTTTATAAGTTTTGAATATTATTTTTATAAATATAAAGAAATGATATTCATATTATTGAAACAAAACTGAGAACATGCATGAAAACATGTTGAAATGTTATAGATTTTTTTAAAAATAAAATAATGTTTGGTGTGATTTTAACTTATAATTTAAGAGATTTTACTATTAAACCACAAATGTTACATAAATTTTTTTAACAGTAAATGTTACATAAATTAAAGCACTGAATATTTGTTAAAAGTCTCAGAAGGATTTGAACATATATTTATTGTCTATTAGGTATTAAACTGAAAATTTTATTTATCTATATACCTTGATAAACTTGTCCACCATCTAAGATTATGTTTTTTAATAATTTTGATGTATGATTAAAGATTTATGATGAAATAATTTATTTTGTAATTTTTAATATTTTGTAAAAATAATCACTAATGTGTTTAATAAAAATTTATATTTAATGATTTTTAACCCAAAAAAAAAAAAAAAAACACCTACAAATTGATTAGTAATAATGCATTCTATTTTCTATTTTTTTTTTTCAAAAAACTTAAAAATTGAAAATATTTGGTTATTATTTATAAATTTTAATTTTTTTTGTATCATTTTCAAAGCTTGATTTATTATGTAGAAATTATTTTGAGTGAAAATGAAAAAATCCTGATTATAAAATATATATTTAAAAAATTTATAAATCGTAGCAATTACTTAAAAATATAAAAATTAAATAAAAAATTATTATTAAATATAAGTAACTAAAAAATTACTTAAAAAAATTTAAAAATTAAAAATATTATCAAATACGAAAGTCGACTGGCATATCAATCAATAATTACCAAATCTGTGGGCTACTTTTGAAATTTACATTCTGTGATGCAGAGTAGTTCGTATCTAACGAAGGATAACGATAAAGGATGGAATAAAGGAAATTAGATGGTGTTGTCCCTAAAGTGCGCAATAGATGAGGACCTGCTTTAGAGAAAGTGTCCTAATATTCACACGATAAACTGATCCTCCGACCTCCGTTGTCTCACACTCACACGGGCCACAAATCTCAAAGACATTTCGTCGTACTACTTTACGATAACCCGACAAATGATACTTCAATCCAATTAGAAGCTAGCAACAGCTAATAATAATATGGTATTTTTTTTTACTGTATTAAATAAATTAAATATATTTATATTATATTATATTATAATTAATTTATATAATATTTTGTTATAAATTGTATAGTATAATCGAACAAAATTAACTATAAATATTTTAATAAGATAATTTATGTTTAAAATATTTTTTTATTATAAAATTTATTTAAATTAATATTTAATTCATTTTTATATTTTTATTACATTTTAAAAATAAAAAAAATATTTTTTTTTAATTTGAGATTAAAAAAAAGTAATAAAACATAATTTTATTATTGAAAATTCAGACATATTAAGTTAAGTGTTAAGTACGATTTAAATCTACACTCATTGATCATACTAAATTTCTACATAATTATATTATTTTTATATTGTATGGCGGTCTAATTTCAAAATCACATACATAACTGTATATAAATTATATATTTAAGTTTTTTAGTACTATATAATAAATATGGCCCTAGTGTAAGCAGCTAAATTGTTATTAACTTTTGAATAAAATATAATTTATATCCTAACTTATTGGTCGGTAACAATTTTATCCCTACTTTTAATTTGTAAAAAGAAAAATGTTTTCAATCTATTATATGCTTTGCATTTAAAAAAGATTAGATCTTATTGTGGTTAGTCTCTAGTCTTTTAGTTTTGTAACCGTGTAAAGTAGCTTATTACTAACTTATACAAATAAATGCTAATGTTTTTTATAACGATTATAATTTATATTGATTTTATAATTTATTTTTTTTGTATAAATAAATATTAATGTGATTGATAATAATTTATATTTAGTTATTTTTAAGAAAAAAAAAATACTTAAAAGTTGTTTGGCAACGCTTCTTAATTTTTTTTTTTTTTTTTCAAAAATTTAAAAATAAAGTAAATTTTTTTATTATTATTTACAAATTTTAAGTCTTTAACCATTTTCTTCAAATATATACCTATAAAACTTATAAGATTGATTAACTCTCTAGATAAAAATATTTGGTGAAAAAAAAAATCATATATCATAAATTAGATTCAAAAATATTATTTTAAAAATTTATAAATCACCCAATATTTTGATATTAATTCCTTAAAATATAAAATAAAAATAAAAAAATTATTACTAAATATAACTAATTATAAAATTATTTAAAAAAAATTAAAATTATTATCAAATATACCCACAAGTTTCTTTCTTATCTGAATTGTTTTTCTTTATGAACTTCCATTTAATTTTTATTCATCTACGACCGTCAACAAAGGTAATAGAACATGAAACATGTCACATCGAAGGAACCATGACTATTTTCTATCAAACTTGTTAATAGATTGGACAAAAATCCTTAACACAATCTAATATTAAGTAATTGGAGAATTTTTTTAATAAATCAAAAGTTCATCATAACAAATTTACTACCAGTACTAGAATGTGCGTTGGTTGGCTAAATTATTAAACTAATCTTATCTTAATAGTTTTGAAAAATTAAAAATCTTAATCAATCTATGACCTATAAAGTTATTTATAGTTGTTTTTAATATTAATCATTAAAAATTCTTAGAAAATAATTATGGAAAAAATTAAAGAAATTAAAATGTTATTAACTACTTACCAAAAATATAATTAAAACTGTAGATCCAGTTAAAATCTCAAATTGTTAATTAAGAACATATAATACATACAGTATTATTAGATAATTATCACGGACCTTTATAAGATCTATAGAAACACACATAAACAAGTTGTGTGGTGGTGCAAGAAAAACTATTATACAACAAGCATTGTGCATTTGAATGATAGAATTCGATTATAAGGGATAGAGAAGAGAAGTGAATGAGGTTTTAGGTTGCAGATTAACAGTGAGGAAAACATATTGATGAATAAGTACATAATAAAATCATTTGCATACTTGGTTTTGGCTTGTAGATTAGTTGATTAATTAAGAAATATTATTGAGGAATAAGCCCAAATTAAGGTTTCTTTTACTCTATGTGTGCCTAATTGCATACTTTCATTTTTGGCTTGCAAGTCAGCTAAAGGTTAAACATTGGGACAAGATTATTCTTGGGTTTAATTAGTGATCTAAAAAACGATGCTTTATTGCTTATCTCCTCGTATGATAATGTAATCTAAATATATTTTTTTCTTCTCAAATTTATAAAAGATAATAGTAAAATGAAAAGTGAATGCAATTCAAAATCAAATTCTCAAGTTGCAAAGTAATTCAAATACATGCATATTCACTGCTGTATGAATCTGACTGGCAAATTAATTTAAACACGTACAAAAAGCCAATACCTTTTTAACAAGAAAATTCTATCAAGGTATTGAATAAATGTGCTTCTTCTTAAACATATAATAATAAAGCTAGTTTAGCCGATATCATTATCTGCATCCCAAAATCCAAATCTTCCCACTAACAAATTTAATCTCTTACATCATAAACTATAAATAATTAAAAAAAAAAAAAAACAATCCCAGTTCCAAATTAAAGGACCCTAAACGAACTTGAAATCTATCACATAAAAGGAGAAAATTATACCCTTGTTGAGACTCCTGGCAGCTAGAGGCATTAGCCATTGGGTCTGTAACTGTGAGGGAGTGAGGTGAGGCGTTACATGGGAAGAGAAAGTTAGACACTAGACAGAGAGAATTAATTAGGTTTAATTAGGGTTTTAAATAAATTTGAAATTATAAATATATTATGTAATATAATTAAAAATATTCTTTTTAAAGTATAGTTCATTCGATTGTGTTGAATTTTACTATTTTAGAACCTTTTAGATATTTAAGAATTGGTTGGTCGGTTTTGGAAGAACAATATCCACCGTAACCATTACAATAAGTAACTTTTCAAAATAAACACCTAGCTTACACTATTTTTTGTTATTGTTTATTAAATAAATAAGGACATGTTTGATAACAAATTTAATTTATGATTTATGATTAAATAATTTATTTAATTATTTATGATTTTTTTTTATAAAAATAATTACTAATGTGTTTAATAATAATTTATAGTTAGTAATTTTAAAGAAAAAAATAAAATAATCTACAAGTTGTTTGGTAATTTTTCTATTTTTTAATTTTTTTTAAATCATAAAAAATAAAGAAAATTTTTGTTTATTATTTACAAATTTTATGTTTTAATTATTTTTTTCTTCAATATTTACACACACAAATGTTATAAAACTTGATTTACTCTAAAAGAAAATATTTGGAGAAAATAAAAAAAATTAGGAATTAAATTTTTGTTTTAAATTTATAAATCACCCATATTAGTAGTAATTTTTTAAAAATGTAAAAATTAAATAAATTTAATTAAAAAAATACTTTAAAAAAATAGTAATCAAAATCATTATTATACACACTCTAAATTTTTGACGAATCTGAATTTAACAATATTGCAAACTCACATCTGCAAACAAAAAAAAAAAAAAAAATTCCCCTCGCTAAGAACATCTGCAGTTGATGTGTAGTGGGTATTGTACTTACGTATTCAAGCGGTTACTTATATATTTTTCAGTAGACCACAGTGTCACTGTGTCACCACACCACGTACAGTATGAAGACAAATATTACATATTATTTTTTTTCTTTTTATTTATATAAAAAAATATATTATATATTCTTTGTTGAATTTGCATTTGTACTTATTACAAAATTTGAGGGGTAGTGCAGTGTGATTCGTCTATTTCAACTCAGAACCTCGGATGAGGTAATTTGTCTCATTTTCTTGTAAATAAAATTTTAGAAATGACTTCACTAAGTAGGTCCAATATCTCTATTTTAGATTTTTTTTTTTTTTTTTTGCTAAAAATTATTCCAATAAAACTTTATAATTTTAAAGTTAAAATAATATAATAAACAATACCGCCCTAAATATGAAATAATACTGTTCATTTAGTATTATATTATTCGCATTTTTTTTCTTTTTTAAATATTAATAAAAGATAAAAATTTTAAAATATTGTTTTAATTTATATTTTATTTTAATTATATGTTTTTTACTAAAATTTATTTAAATTATATTATTCTTTGATTCTTTTTATTAATTAATAATAGCAAAAAATAAACATAAAGTTAAAAATACAAAATACAATATAGAGCTAAACTAAAACAACAATTTAGTAATACGTGAGATACACAATAAAGTGAATTTTTTATTTTTTTTCTTACTGAAAACATAATTTTAAATTTATTATAATTAATTAAATAATATTAATATTTAATTAATTAATTTGTTCCTTATAATAATTGTTATCAATTAATTAATAAAAGAAAAATAAAAATATATTCTACTTTTTGTAAAAGAATATACTTTTTATATGATATTTAGTATAATGGGTTGGAAATAAAAAAAATAAAAAAAAAAAGATAGTACAGCTTTGCACTAAAATAGTACAAAAAGTGCATTAAAATAGAGTTTTGGGTTAGAAATGATCTTAGGACATTTTGTTAGAGAAAATATATTCTCCACTTTAAGAATAGACAATATAATAAAACAATTTATGAGAAATATCAGTATTTTTGCTCATTAAGTTAACTTTTTAAGATTGAAAAATCCACACGTCTTATAAAATTTTGACATGGTATTAGAGCATGTTTTACTCCCATATTATTTGAAAAAGTTCATAATCTTTATAAATTTTTTATAGTGTTGCCTTTTATTAAAGTGAAATATTTTTTTATAACATTTTTCTTCAAAGCTTGGGTCGCTTGATCCTATACTTCATATTTTCAATGTATTTTTATTACATTGAAATTCTTTAGGGTCACTTATTGTTTTTCTTTTTTGTGGGCTTACAATTTCTATTTTTAATTTATTTTTATTATATTCTAATGTTTTTAGAACACTAGTCTTTTTTAAAAAAAAAAAGTTTAGGAAAGCTTATTATTTTTTTTTTGGCCAATTCATTTACTGAAGTTCTGATAGATATGAAAGTTTATAAAAAAAAAATAAGCTTTCCTATCTCAAAAAAACAAACTTTCATTATCTTTATAAAAATGTGGAATATTCTTTTTTTTTTTCTTTATACCAAACTACTGAATTTATTTAATAAGCACTCAGGTGAAACAGTCAAACAGTACAAAAAGGCTGATAATATCATGAACATAATCATGTTGATTTTTCTTTTAATATTATCATGTGATAAATTAGAATTGCTTTCTAAAAATTTATCCAAACGAGTAATATTTTATGTTCTTTAGTTTCGAAGTTATGTGTATGAACATTGGTTGGGTTATGAGGACGTGAGATTCACTTGTTGAAATACTGAGTCTAATAATGTAGTAACCAATTAGATTTGAATATCAATTTAGTTTGAAATTGTTCCAAATTTACACATTAACTAACAATTTTGAAAATAAATAGATAAAGAAAAACACTCTGGAAAAGCAAGTAGTCCATGTATATCTGAAATTGTATACCAAACTGGTAGACATGCTTCTCTGTTTCTCACATGGTATTGGCCATATATGCAGCCTCTAGTCTCAGGTCAAGCTCAAACTGTGTAATTATATTGCATTGAAAATATCACATATTATAAATGAAGTGACCAGATAAAATTGGTTAGGAACTCACATGAATTTTACTTTAGGTGACCAAATCAAAATATATAAAGGGTATATAAAACCCTGTACCTGTAGTACCTGCTTAAAGTCCACCCCACCTGGCCACCTTAAAAGTTGTTCATCCTCTTCATCCAAACAATGATACAACAAGGTTTTATATACCCCCATCTCCATATTTCAAATCCATCTTAATTTCGATTTGCCATACACCACCTAGACACACTAATAGTCTAATACCAAGAAAAAAAAAAAAAACTCATTGGCGTTCATATGTCTCCAGAGTCATAAATGCTGGGACCCCAATTGACAGTGAGAAACGTTAATGCATGTGAATTCATTTGCTAATTATGATATACCCATTAATTCAGTAATATTTTGTGTTGAAAAGTTGACTCTTGAACGTGGGTTGAATTTTTTTTCTCATAATTTAAAATAATTAATAAGTATATCTTAAAATAAATTATATAGATTAAAAAAAATTATAATATAATATATTATAAATTTTTTAAATTAAAAATATAAATAATTATTTTATTACGTTGTTAGAGAAATAAAAGTTCCACTTTAATAATTAATAATAAAAAAAATTATAAAAATATTAGTATCTACTTATTAGATTAATAATTCGGATTGAAAAATTTATGATTATTATAAAATTTTGATACTCGATAAATTTACGTGCTATTAATATATATCATTTTTAAAATAAATAGTGATATGTTGGGAAAAAACAAATGGCATTAATGTCATAACCCTTCTTTTTATTGTTTCTACAATTCTAATGAAAAAGTTGGTTATTTAATCTTTTAATAACAACATGATAAGGCTTTAAAAATTTGTAAGTGCACATTTGTTTATAAAAACAATGAATGGTGCAACAGTATCACTGTTATTACTCAAACATAACATACGTGGCAAGCAATGTATATTAATTTAATATAGCTTAATAAAATCATTAAAATAAGTAAGATTTTGTTGAATCTGAAAAGATACGACCACATATCTCGTTCAGTATTACAAATCTTTTGTAAAATGTAATAACAAATCTAGCATCACTCTAGTAGTTTTATCGTAAAGTTAGTGTTATATATCGGGTTAATGAAGATTCGAATTTCCTCCGACATAACTTAAACTGAGAGAAATTGTCAGTTGCTTTTAGATCAAAATATGTGGATGTTTAGATAAATCAACAAAACCCCAAATAATTGTACAAGTACAAACAACAGAAAAAATGTTGTAAAATTTATAAGTGTTAATAATTTTTGTGGATAAAATAATTGATTATAACTTAATATTTAGACTCATTTTTCAATTAAAAGTTAAATGTTGATGAAGTTGCTTACTACACTGCGTATATAACAGGTAAAATATATTTCATGCATACATAATTAGTATGAGTAGAATTGTTGTAAAAGCAAAATTCTTATATGAGTAGAATTGTTAGTGAAAGTATAATTGTTGTGAAAGCAAAATCCTAGTATGAATAGAATTGTTGTGAAAGTAGAATCCTTATTTAAGTAGAATTGTTGTGAAAGCAAAATCTTAGTATGAGTAGAATTGTTGTGAAAGCTAAATTTCGATATGAGTAGAGTTATATTCTATTATTAATTCTCTCTTAGGTCAAATTGAACTCTATATAAACAACCCTTTGTTAGAGACAAAGACCACCACATCGAAATAATATTTTCTACACCCGATTGAGTTTTATTTTAAAGAAAAATCTTCTTCTCTTCATCTATCAATCTTAGGCACTTTCTTATTTTAATTGTTCAAACATATTGTGTAGTTATGTTTGAATAATTCATATGCCTAATTGATTTTCATGATATTGAGCTTTACATGATTGTTCTAGAGTTTGCTAGCTGATTTGGTTTTTACTTTATATGCTATTGAATATACTAGTTAAGGTTTTTCATTATTAAATCTGCTCTATGACACACTTTGCACTTGTATTTTTTGTGCTAACGTTTCAGGTACTGAGGTGACGTGTTCGGTATTTTGTGTGACTCAAAATTATCAAAGTTGACGGGTTCGATTGATCTTGTGGGACTCAAGTAGATCGGAACGTTGGTCCAGATCCAGACACCTAGCTTGTGGAGGCTGTGAAAGGAGCGACGGCTCGTAAGTAAATTACATAAGGGAGATATATCTGTGAAGAGTAGTCTAAGACCTGAGGTTGTAATTGCACATTAATTTTCATAGTGGATAGTTAGATAGTTCGGTGGACCTGTGGTTTTCTTCTTAGGTCATTGTTGTGACCTAGGTTATTTCCACCTAAAAATCTCGTGTGTTATTTTTTAATTCTGCATTTTATTTTTACACGCGATTATATGCCTGGCCGTTGTGTTTAGATTATATAATTAATATTTGTTAAAATTGAAAATAACCTATTCATCCCTTTCTAGGTATATTTGGTCTGTAACTAAAAACTTTCAAATGTGTTAATTTATACCTATTAAGCTATTATTATTTTCTTAGTTACGTTGATCGGCCTTGGTGAAAGTTTTAGATGAAATATTTGTATGTATGGACGATATGGAAAAAATTTCTAGTAATTAAGATTTAAACTCTCTGTTCTGTATATAAATAATCCATTTTAATTAAAACAAAAATAATATTATACTAAAAATATCAAAATATATCACTTATATATTCACATGTCTCGTACAAAAAACAATTCTTGACATTATACATGTATAATTCTACACCAATTGTGTACTCCTAAGTTAAAAAAAAAAATTGTAATTACAAATAGTGGTTCACATATGAATATGGCAAATAAAACTTTTTAATAAAGTGTAACAAAATGTCGTTGATGCCTCTTTCAGAAAATTATTCTTGTCAAAACCCACGATCTGTAGTTAATTTTTTATAATAAAAAAGACTTTATTTTAAGTTAAAAATTCAATCACACTGATTTAGTTTGATTTATTTTTTTTTTTTAAATTACTTACTCAAATATTGCTATTGTTACGTGAATAGCTAATGTTATTAGACTATAGATTATAAGTTTGAGGGATGAAATAATCATAATTATATATAAAGATTCTTTTAACAACAACATAAAGTGTTAGTTATTATTAGTACTCTTAAAATAAAGTATTGATTCGGATAAATTGAACATAGCAAATATTATCCTATCTTTCCGAAATTTTTTTAACTTTGTTTAAAAAAAAAAAAAAAACTGCTATTGTTGTGTCGCAATGTTCTTTAATTAAAAAAGTGAGAAAAGGATATGAGAGTGATATCAGTAACAGTCACACCGTCTAACAGACAGAAAGCTAAACCAAGTTGTTATTGTTTTTTGTTTTGATATTCAAAATTCCTATAAAGTGATGCCGCAGAATCTTTGCACAATCTTTCACAGTTAATATCCCCACCCCAATACATCCTCATGCCCTCACTACCTTCCAATCCTCATAATATTACTCATTATTATTTTCTTTCACTTTGCTGTACCATTTCTTTGTTTCCTACTCTTCTCTCCGTACCAATCTTTCAATATATATCTAAACTTCAATTCTAAACTCCATCTATCAAACATGGGCACTCTAATGCCTGCCAAAGGTTTTACTTTAATCATCCCTTCAGACCCAACCCCAGCTCATGTTCTCAATCTCTCAGCCCTTGACTCACAGCTTTTTCTTCGCTTCAACATCGAGTATCTCTTGGTCTACAAGCCCACACCTCATCATTTAGACCAAACTACCATCTCGGCTCGCATTAAAGCCGCATTGGCTCAGGCTCTGGTTCCTTATTATCCATTAGCTGGCCAAGTACGGTCCAAGTCAGATGGTTCAAGCCTTGAGGTGGTGTGTCAAGCCCAGGGTGCTTTTTTCATGGAAACCTTCTCGGACTTGACTCTCGGAGACTTTGAAAAGGCGCCCAGTTACGTCACCAAATGGAGGGAGCTATTGTCGCTCCAAGCGCCGGACGTTCTTAAAGGGGACCCACCACTTATCGTCCAGCTTACGTGGCTTAAAGACGGTGCGGCTGCTTTAGCCGTTGGGTTTAACCACTGTATCATCGATGGACTTGGAAGCGCCGAGTTTTTGAACTCGTTTGCTGAGTTGGCAACTGGCAAGCGATGCCTCGCTGAGTTAAAAGCTCAACCCGTATGGGACCGGCATCTATTGGATTTAGACCCAAATAAAAGTAATTCGACCATTAATCTTCCTGAGTTCAAACCAGTTCCGGATCTTTGCGGGTTCGAATCTCAATTTTTAACCAATCCACTCAACCCGACGTCGATTATTTTCGAAACAAGACATCTTCAAGAGCTCAAGAATTTGGCGAGTAATAATCAACCGAGTTCTCTATTGTCTTCATCATTCACATCGTTTGAGGTTCTCTCGGCTCACGTATGGAGGAGTTGGGCTAGAGCACTTAACCTCCCTTCAAACCAAATACTAAAGATGCTCTTTAGCTTAAACGTTCGTGACCGAGTCCAACCGAGTCTACCCGCTGGTTATTATGGCAATGCCTTTGTACTTGGGTGCGCACAGACAACTGTTAAGGACCTGACAGAGAAGGGTCTGGACCACGCTGCTGGGTTAGTGAAAAAAGCAAAAGAGAGAGTGGATGATGGGTACGTGAGAAAGGTGATTGAATCGGTGAGTGACTCGAGGACGAGTCCTGATTTAGTAGGGGTGTTTATTGTTTCTCAATGGTCAAGGCTGGGTCTGGAGAAGGTTGATTTTGGGCTTGGGAGGCCAATTCACGTGGGACCCGTTTGCGTTGATAAGTACTGCTTGTTATTGCCGGTTCATGGTCAAATGGATGCTGTGAAGGTGATGGTGGCGGTTCCCACTTGTGCAGTTGACCAATACGAGTACCTGCTGAAGAACCCATACTCCTGAGTTCCTGAGTCATGATCAGAGCCGCTTCATTATTTTCTCACCCGTTGACTTGTATAATTACTTATTTGACTTTTCTTTTTGTATTTAAAAAAAATAATTTTTCAATTAATTAAAAGGAAATAGCAGCAGGTACATCACATTATTATTATTATTATTATAATATCGTGTTATTCAACGGTTGATATTATTTATGAGAGGAATAGAATCACAATCTTTTCAAGAGTATAAAAAGCACATATTTGCGATACTTTTAAAGTTGAAGGGATTAAGGAACCCATTGACTTCTTTTCTGGCTCACAAATTATGTTGCTTAAACTTGCACTACACCGGAGAAAATAAAACTACAAGATAAATTTTAAAAATATGTCGCCAACCTACTTTTTGTTGAATTGTTGTAGAATAATAATAATAAATAAGTAAATAAATAACCTTGTTGCCATTTGGAACGGAGTGTAGCAAATTTGGTCCATATTTATTCCCACCTAAAGTAGCTCAACACTAAATGTGGGTTAACTCTTCAGACCTTTTCTAGCGTTACTTATGCCCACGTTTCGGCTCAAGGAAAATAAGCCTAAATGATTGCTGAAATTGGGGTACTAATGACCCAAAATAGTGGCTTTTTCTGAGTGTTTATTTTGTTTTTTCCAAACTCACTCTACGCTGTCGTTTAGGAAATATATATTTACATTTTTGCCCTCTTTTTGGAGCATATTTTTCAAACATTCACCGTTTCTTTTTCCTTCTCCATTCTTAGTGGCGAAGTTTTTGGTACAATTCTCGTTATAGTGGCAGAAGAAGATCTTGTGAGATGACTACAAGCCTGAGACATTGTCGACGATAAAGAGTCGACCGTGGTTCCAGATTCATTGGGCTAAGTAAGATTCTGTCCACTCTGAGTCGGCCCAACTAGATATCGAGAGTGCTAATCAGTGAAGCACCAGAGCATAAAACTCAGCTTAATCTATATCACGGCTCCAATTCTCCATTTTTATACATTTGACATCTCTCTCCTTCAATCAGCGAACTTTCGGCATCGTCTTCTTCAGATTCATTTGACAATTCTGAAGCACTGTTGTTTCACTTTGCAATTTGTTATTATCCCAACAATCTCCACATAACTTTATTTTGTGCCTTTTTCCATTATATTTCATCAGTAAGTTCTTCGCTAGGATTTATATGAAAAGCGATGGTGGTTGTTTCAATATCTGTGTTTTTTCTTTTTGGAAATAGAGTTTTCGATTTGATGCAGGAGGTGATTAGGAAGGGAAGGGTTGCAAGGCTTTGGAAAAGTGTGAAGAAATGTTAAGCAAACTGGGGCTGTTCTCAACCAACGAGACCAAGGATGATATTATCACCACTCATATCAAGTATATTTTGGTAATTATTTCATCTTCTAAACTTATAAGCCTTGAAACTATGTACTTTCTTTTGGATTATAGATATTGTATTTAGAAATTTAGGATGATTGCTTGAAAAAAAATTGTTTAAGAAAATAAATGTATTCTGTGTTTTAAATGTAACAAGAATTCATGTTGAAAATATCTATGATGAAATTATATTAATTCATTTTTTCTAATTAGGAGCTGAGAACCATTTGCATGAGCTTGCTATTTTGTTGATCGAATGTTGTTGAAGTAATTAATGTAACGAAAAAACAAGAAATTAAATATTATAAATAAATAAATTGAATTAAAATTACAGAATAAATAAAACTGGAGGACAGGATACAGGTTCTTAAGGCTTCCCAAGTAAAGCTAAAGGTTATTGCCCAAAGCTTCTTTTTCATTGTTTGATCTTAACATGACATTAACGCATTTGGTGTGCTTGTTAAAAGTTTATTTTCTAGGTTCATGTGCTCGTGTTTCATGTTTGAACTTTGAAGTTTCTGTGTTGGTTACAACTTACGACTTACTAAGATGTCAACTTGTAAAAATTCATTTCATTCCGTGAGTCAAAGGAATTTGGACTTGAAGAAGAGTTAGAAACGATAAAACTAGGTTGGACATATAATATCTTATATCTACTTTTATCTTTGTATGTAACATATTACATTCACTTATATCTTTGTATGTACCGTATTACATCCATCTATAATCTCTATTTTATGCATGTAATATGTTACATTTACCTCCAATTTATATTGTATGTAACATGTTATATTAATTCTATATTTGTATGTAATATGTTATATCTATCTCTAGCATTGTCGCTAGAGATCCAGTAAGAATTTAAAATGTTATATCAAAATTTACCTATAGATCTAATATGTTACATCCATCTCTTTATTTGAATGAAATATGTTACATTTCCATCCGGCGAGATCGTCAGCGCTCCGATAAAGTCGCCAGAACTTCGGTAAAATCACCTGTGGAGTTGACGGAGCTCCGTTGAGGCCACTGGCGCAGTCGCCAGAAGTCCAGTGAAGTTAGAGTGTTAAGAAATAAAAGGTAAGAGATAGTTTGTAAATATTTTATTTATTATGTACCAAAAATTGAGAGTTTTGGAGTATAAAATTGCTAGTTTAAGAAAATTGTAGTATTTATTTAAAATCATGCTATTTAGCTCAAAAATAAAAATTGGGTACTAGACTCTAACAATTATTAAGTATCTCTTGTGCTAAACGACTGCATAAAACATCCTTATTTCTTATATGGGAGGAATAATTTCTACTGATTTAGATTTTAGGAAAAAAGTTTTTTATTGTTATTTTTATTTCATAAAAAAGTTAGTAAACAATGACAAATGTAATAAATTTAGGGTTCGTTTCTTAACGAGTTTGGTTTTTAAATTCTATTTTCTTGGATTTGAAAATAATTTTTATTTTTTAATTCATTAAAAAAAAAAAACTCATTTGATAAAAAAATTTGTTTTCTTGTTTTATTTATTTTAGGTAAATTTTATTAATGAAAAGAAAAGTGAATTTGGAATATAGTTTTCAAAAGATTTTTTTAAGCTTCAAAAATCATAAAAAGTGTGTGAAAAATCGAATTGAGTAGCAACATGTTAAACTTGGAAACATAATTAATTACCAAATAACACATATTTTGGTCATTCTTTCATTTGATTCTCATTCTAAATTAATAAATGTAACTTAAATATATAAGAGAATTTAAAATAATAACTAAATTAATCGAGCTTGATTCTTTTTTAATACCAAAGTTTTATCAAAAGAATCTTAAATTGATAATGTTTTCAAGTGCTTCAATTTAATACTTATGTTTTTAAAATTGTTTTAGTTTAATACCAATGTTTTCAAAATGGTTCCGTTTTAAAATGTTTGAGCAACAATGATCAGTTTTTTATATTTGGGTAGGGGTATTTTTGTCAGTTTAGCCCTTCCAGCCTCCTTTAACAATTTTAGCTTTCCTTTCCGCCATTTTGTTGCTTATAAAGAGCTTTTCAAATTCAAAAAGTACTACCTCTTAGATTTCTTAAGTTATTTTCCTATTATATGCTTGTGTTTATGTTGTATTAAATTAGATTATTGATATTTATTGATTAAATGATTTTTCTTGAAGAAATGTTTGCAACTTTAAAAAAAAAAAAAAGTAAATAATGTAGATTTATAGTAATGGAGTGGGAAGTATATCAATCATTCATGCTGCTTACTTATGAGGAATATTGTTGTCTGTCTCATTTAGTTGTTCTATTCTTCGGATTGAGTTCATACTTGAACGGGATATTAAAAAAGGTGGACTCTACAAGGATATGGTAACCTTCTTCAAATAATATGGAGATTTTGTGGAATTCAATGGTGGGCAACAAGGACTTCTGCACATATCTGAGTTGTCACACAATCTGGTACTTAAAAGAAATGAAAAAGAAAGAGGAACAAGAGAAAATGATTATGAAGTATCATTTTAAATTTAACATATTCCCTTTCTGTTGCATTTATGTTCTTAAACTGTCATATGTTCTCAAACTAGCATAACAATTAATGAAGGACATCTTTCACATTAAGTACCAAAATGTTTTTATAGTGATTGTATTAAAGAACATCAACATCATTCCAAATTTCCAATTTTTTTTTTTTTTATAGTGATTGTATTCAAGAACATCAGCATCATCCCTTCCTTGTTTTTCTTTCCTCTATTAATAGCCGGAATGATGATATGAGAAATAAAAAATCAAAACAAATTAACAGATTATAGGGTAGGGGATAAAGTGACAAAAATACCTCTGCTCAATTCACCATAATATTAAAAATCTACATAACCTAAAAAAAACTAAACTAGAATCATTTGAAAAACATAGGTATTAAACTAAAACTACTTAAAAACATGATTAATTTTGAATACTTTTGAATAAAATTTGAGTATTAAAAGATATCAAGCTCGAATAATTCTATTTAGTACGTCTCCATACATAATGCAATTCTTGACATATTTTTGAATATTAAATAAAATTGGGTGAAGAGTATTAGAAATTCTATAGTTTTAGAGCACTTTAGTCTATGTTTTTAAGTAGAGTACACAGATAGTGTAGCTTTTATAAAATTATGTTGATTGTTTACACATTTTTTTAAAACAAAATTTTCAAATTTTAAAGAGCAAAATTAGAATATCTTTTATTAAATAATTGAATTATGAGTAGCTCAGGGTGATTCGTGATATGAGGTTTGAGCAGCTCGTGATATGAGGTTTGAGCAGCACCACAGTTATATTAAATATTTTAACTGTATAATTTATATTTAGTCATATATTTAATTATAAAATTAGACAATTATTTTGTATAAAATTAGTATGATTATTTAAAAATTTTGTACGATCAAAAAGTGTGGATGTAAATAGTATTTGAAAAGTAATTTAATCTGTCTGAATTTTCAATTATAAAATCACATATCTTAAATTTTTTCTTTTATTTCAAATTAAATATAATATTTTTTTAATTTTAAAATATATTAAAAAATAAAATAAAATTAAATATTAATTTAAATAAATTTATAATAAAATTATTTTATTAAAAAATATATAATAAATTTAATTTAATTATAATATATAATATTTTATTAAATATTATATAAAATTATTATAATATAATTTAATTCTATTCAATACAATTATTAATTACCTATATATCAAATATTGAGACACGCCGTAAATGTCAAATTGTTATTTAATTCTTTGTGTTTTTATCGGTCAAACATTTTTGACTTAGAATTTTTGATTTGAAATTTTTTACTGTTTATTAATTCATAATTTAAATATTATTTTTGAAAAAAATGTCATGAACTCACATTATTTTAAATGTGAACGAACATAAATTTGTTGAAAATGTAAAATTTATTTTCTCTCTGTGAGTTTATTATAAAAACAGTAATTAATTTGAATAAAAATAATAATTTACTTAAATTCTTTAAAAGATATTGCAAGATATTACTTAGTTTTGAAAAGATAACATTTTTAAAATTTAAAACATTAACGAACTAATACACATGAAGCATATCAGTATGAATATATTAATAAAAAACCCAGTAATGTGTACATAGAGAAGAAAAAATTTCATTAAAAAACAAAAATATTATAAACCGAATAAGAGAGAGCTTGTAAGTTCATACAAACAAAGATAAAAATCAAATAACAAATAGTCAAATAGCTGGAAAGAAGAGTAGTATAAGACAAATTGTGGATGTGATAAGAATAGCTTCCTTCCAACCTAACAAAACCAGCCCATATGTTTCAGTTGAAATTCAAATATTGAAGACAAAGGAATAACAAAAGGTCCCCAAATATAGAATCAAATATATAGGGCATCGAATCATAAATTGTCTTTAATTTTGTTTCTTGATTGTTTTTTTTTTTTTTTTTGTCTTTCCTCTGTTTTGGTGGGGTTCTCCTTTTACTATCTGCCTTTGTGAGTTCCAAGATATAGTGTGCTGGCCTCCACATGCTAATCGCTAACTCCTCCAAAACAAGAGACAAATTCCACTGCCACTGTGGTGCCTCTTATATGCAGACACCTACTTTCTTCATGCAATTTTCTCCTTCACAAATTCTTTTTCCATTCACATTTGAATAAATTGATTGATCTTAATTAGTTAAAATTAATGCACTTTCCTCCCACCTCCCACCTCCCACCTCTCACGTTCAAGAAGATAAGGATATTTTGTTTTGGTAAAAAAAGCCACAACTTATCGATGTATTTTAGTGTTGATTTTAATTAATAATAAAAAAAAAAAAAAAAACCCACGGTTATAAAACACCTCACATATAATATAGTGTGTAAAGATTTTTTCTTCTGATATTAGCACAACTCATATTGTCATTATCGTAATAAAAAAAGTGATCCTGATAATATTATTGTATTTTTATGCAATTTTTGAGTATATGAATAAAGAGGTTCCCTCCCCCACACCCTAAATGCACATATAAGGTTTGCTTTGTGTGGACACATAAAAATAATCTGTTAAGCTTCCTCGATTGCATGGAAACTGGTTACTTGATTCATATTCAAGCTTATTTTATTTATCATAAATACATAATTACATTACAATGTAAATGAACAATTATGATAAAGAGCAAGAATAGAAGACTAAGTGTTTATTGTTTGAAAAATTAATATACAAGAATTATGATAAAAATATGCATATAGTTCTATGCGTATCCCTTAATGCATTATATATGTACAAGTATAATAGATCAATGAACTTTTCATAAATAAAATATGAATAAATTTTTTAAAACCATTTTTTTTTGTTGGCTCAGCTTCGTGATGGAGTTTTTAAATTGTCATATTCTTTGTAAGTAAGACTCATGACAATATAAATGATGTGCATTTGTATATAATTATTTTTTTTGCTAAAACAATATATAACTGAAACATTAAGAGTTAGGCTTAAAACACTGGATTTGATTAGGAAGTAAATTCTAATTAATTAATCTCTAGCTACTTCTTCCTTGGAACTAAGGCTATATATTCCACGCACTTGTGGTTTTTCACACAAGCTATATTTATTTCTTTGTCTTTGTTTTCACATTTCACTTTGATTTGGTTGCAACCCCCATGAATTTAATACTTCAAAAATTTACACTTACATATTTTATAAATTTTTGTCAATATTAAAATAATTGTGCTGTTTGGTAGTACTAATAAGTAGTATTTCTCTAGATATAATTAGCGGAAGAAATAAAAAATGGCTATAGATATACTATGAATGATATCGTTATCAGCATCTCTCTAGATATATTTATCTTACTAGAGACTAGAGAGGACAATTTTTAACGGGTTTTGCCATGAACTTCCACTATTTGACATACAAAAGACTAAAAGAAATTACTGCTCACTTCTTTTGCTATATTTTCCACTATCAGTAAAATTAAAAGGAGAAATTATTTTATTAGAATATAGGAAAGCTCTACGTTAGATTAGATTTTTAGAACGAGCTCTCAATATTTTAAAATTTAAGAAGACTTGAAAATGTGACGAAATTTAATATAATTTTTGTATATATAAGTAGGGTCAAAGATATTGAGCAATAGTGTATATTTAACACATAAAGGAATTGGAGGAGAGGCATTAGAAAATGTAGCAAATGATTGTTGGTATTAAAATGAAGCTCAAGTTTGGGAGCATAGGAGCGTAATGTTGCAAAGAAACAAATAACCTATTTATAGTCGGAGATGTTACATGCTTTTCTTAGAATATATCTAGATCCTTCTTAAACATCTCTCCAACATTTAGTTCTATATGATTCTAGACTTTTATATCATTTAATAAATTTAGATATTATTTAAAGAAAATTTAGAGTTTTTTTTTTTTTTTTTAAAATATATATATATTTTCTAGATATTTCTTCAACATTTCTTCTATTTTTCTCATCTTTCTAGAATGTGTGTCAATTTTCCAATACTTTTCTTGATGCTCATTCTAGAAGTGCCCCATTTGAGTTCTGTTTGCTACTCTTCAATCTTGTATAGACTTTTTTGTGCTCGACTTCTCTTCTATGATGCCCATGTCAGAAACGTATTTATCTTTGTTGGTCATACCTTGGCTATGGATGTTTGAGTTAATTTTTTTTAAACTCCTCCAAATAATTAATGTATTAGATCCTCTTCTTCAAGGACATGGAGAGTTTTTTTCTCCTCCTTCACATTGAGCCTTGTCCTTTCTTTTAGTTTATAGTGTTTGGAAATTGTTTGATTTTTCTCAAAGCACTATCATTGTTTAGCTATTTGGTGCTTGAAAATTTTTTCTTGTTGATTTTGATCAAACTCCTTTTTTTTTTTTTTAGTGTTTGGAAACTTCAGTTGATTTTATTCAAGCACTCTCTTTTTTGTTATTTAGTGCTTGTATATTGATTTTTATCAAGCACTTTCCTTTTTTATTTATGTAGTGTTTGGGAGCCTTTGTTATTTTCGTCAAGTACTCTCTTTTTGGTTATTGATGCTTGGGAACCTTAATTGATTCTCATCAAGCATTCACATTTTTTGCCTTACCGTATCATATGTTTAGCCCTTCAATTAAACGAAGCTCTGATATCATGTTAAAATTTAAGAAGACTTTGATATTATGTGAATTTAGGAAGATTTTGATACCTTTTTAGATTTTTATAATGAGCTCTTATTGTTGGAAAAATATTATTAAAATTTAGGGGTCACACATGTATTTTTAAATGTGTTATACTATTTTATAATTTAGTCAATTAAAAGATGATTCATAAAGTTTAATTTTGGTTATCGGGGTATTAAATTATTGTGGAATTAATGTGTAGAGACCAATTTGTATTTTTAAATTGATGAGGGGCCAATTTGAAAATACTAAAATTTTGATAACTGCTTTGATAGTTATCTATATAAAGGGGCCATGGTCCCTATTTGAGATTAGAACTTTAAGGACATTAGTTTTCTTTGTATCTCCATCAACAGAGAAAGACTCTTAAGACAACTATGCATCAATTGGAAGATCTGAACTCGTTCGATTAAAGAACATTATGAATTCTGGTACGCTTTTGCATTCTCTTCATCTTCTCTTGATTCAACATGAGATTTTAGAAAATTATGTTTTTTGCTTTCAGTAAAGTGAATTTTAACACTTATATCATTTTAGAATTTTAGGAGGACTTAGATAACATGATGTTATTTGATATAGTTTTTATATATATGGATAGGCTTAAGTGATATATGATAGTAATACATATTTAATACATGGAGGAGAGGCATTAAAAATGTATTAAATAATTATTGGTATTAGATTAAACTCTAAGTTTGGGGAGAAATTATTCATTGGAGCTACCTTATTGACTACGTTAGTTATTTGAGAAGTGACCAAAATTTACAAGTATTAATGCAAATAAGCAGACAGACCAACCTAGACTAGAGTGCTTCACGTCTCGTTAAAAAAAAAAAAAAAAAACCTATGTTTCTATTTATTTGATTTTGACTATAGACTCTAGAGGCCGAAATTTCACTAGTCGATCTATGCGTAATACTATCTTTTTTATGTATTTTGGGAATGACTACAATTAAAGCAATTAATTTTTAATCTAACAAATAATATTCAATTTTTTTTAAAAGATAAACATATTACTTCGATTATAATAACAAAAACTGCAATGACAATATATCCATTTTTATTATTTCATTGAAATTTCATGAGGAAAGAATATAATCAAAGCACTGATGTGTGCAAACATGAATGGTGGGTTTAATATAAATGTAGAATACAATTTAGATTAAAATTGGTCGAAAGTTGAAGATTTAGAATTTTCTATATATTATTGGTTCCGATATTGTAAAGCAAAGTTATATGTAAGTGTGGTGTAAGAATAAATTGATGTACGTATAGGATGTAAGGTTAGGAACATAAAAGGTAATAATTATATGACTAAACAAGCATCCGCGTAACTTAAAACAAAAATCATTTTTTAATAATATAATGTTCATCCTTATCATGTTTATAATTTATAATGAAATTGACATATCTCTACTCTCACTTCATTTTTTTTTTTTTTTTTTTGTATTTGTTGTTTGTGTTTATTAAAAAAAAAATGTTATTATTGATAGAAAGAAAAATCAATCACAGAAATCTTATAATATATATTAAGTTGTTAAAATCTTACTAAAGCATGTAAACTTGCCAAAAGAATTGATTAATGGTAGCTCCAAATGAAGATTCAGAGGTTATTTTATAGAATTAGTGAATTGCTACTATTAGGATTTATCCCTAGAACTCAGTTCTACACCACAAGCAAGAATACTACTTCAATGTATATTTGCAAGAACACATGAAAACAATAAGAAAAAGAATGAGAGAAGAAGAAGAATACACAAGAGTTTAACGTGGTTTTTGGTCACATTGTGTGATCCTTACATCCACAAGGAACCAAATCAGTTCCTAATCAACTATCTGTTAAAATTTGATTACAAGTATAATTGTTTGTTTCCTTTCATGCACACCAGCACAAGTTTCCACTCACTCTGTGAAACTAGTGATCAATCCCTTTCAATGTTAATGGAAGCCTTACACATACATAGAACACTATACACTTTTTGAGTTGCTTTTACACATGAAAAGATAGTACATAAATGAGAAAAGCTATCTCAATATATAGGGGCCCCGAGATAGGTGTTCTTGCACTTGTTTATATCCAATCAAGACTCACTTTCTTGACCTCTTATCACTTAAGAGTCATTACATTTTAGTCTACGTGTCATAGGGATTAGTTTTTCCTATTGGGCTCACATGCTTACAAATTTCCACCTTGAGACCATATAGGAAAGTATAGTGGCTTATTTTTGAACTATTGGCTCCACCATTGATTCATGCTTAGGTTTGAGATACCCTAAGCAAGTTAAGATAGTGTTTGAACTTGCTTGGTAGAACAGTTTTTGTTAACATGTTTGAGGGGTTGTCTTTTGTAGACACCTTTTGCACCTTGATCAAGCCTTCACTAATTTTGTCTCTAATGAAGTGGTATGTCACATCAATGTGTTTATTCTTTTATGGAACACAAGATTTCTTGTCAGATATATTGCACTCTGATTGTCATACATCACTGTCACAGCTCCCTAACACACTTCTAACTTGTCTACCAGTCCTTTGATCCATAGCCCTTCTTTCACAGCTTCAGTAAAAGCTATATATTATAACTCAATTGTGGAGAGAGAAACCATAGCTTGTAAATTACTTTTCCAGCTTTCAAATTGTTATGCAAGGTGAAAGCATAACCTGTATGTGATCTTCTCCAATCTATATGTCCAGCAAAATCAGAATCATAGTACCCTATCACACAACCTGAATTTTCTTGACTTCTTTCATAAACTAAGCTCAATTTGATGAACCTCTCAAATATATGAATATCCATTTAAACCCATTCCAATGTGGCTTGCTTAAGAAAGCCATAAATCTGCTAATGACATTTACAGAATGAGCTATATCTGGTATGGTCCCAATCATAGCATATATGAGGCTTCCTACAGCATTTGAGTATAGTACTTTACTCATTTTAAGATTCTTTGTTTTAGTTGTTGGATATTGTTACATTGAGAGTTTGAAGTGTGCAGCCAGTGGGGTAGAAACTACCTTGCATTCATCCATTCCAAATTTCTTCAAGATTTTTCAATGTTGTTAGTCTGAGAGATAAACATTTTCCTTTTATCTATGTCCCTCCTTAGCTCCATTCCTAAAATCTTCTTTGCACTACCTAGCCTTTCATGTCAAAATTCAGACTTAAGTAGATCCTGAAATGTTAAATGTCAGTCATGATTTTGCTACCAATAACATATCATCTACATACAGTAACAAGTACATCTTCTTTCCACTTTTCTCTTTTTCTCAGATAAACACAAGTATCAAACTCATATCTTACAAAGTGTAGTTTATGCATATATGTGTCAAAACCTCTTGTACCATTATATTGGGGTCTATTTTAGTCCATAAAGAGATTTTTTGAGTAGGCACACTTGATTTTCCTTTCCTTTCACCTTTAGTCCCTCTAGCTATCTCACATATATTGTCTCCTCCAGCTCTCTATAAAGGAAAGCTATTTTTACTTCATTTGTTCCAAATGGAGATCAAACTGTGTCACTATGGCAAGTAGCACTCTTATTGAGGTGCATTTGGCAACTGGTGAGAACACCTCATTATAATCTATGCTTTCCCTTTACGAGTATCCTTGAACAATAACCATTACTTTCAACCTTGTAGCTTCTACACCTTTAATACCTTCTTTTTGTTTAAACACCCATTTGCTTCCAACCACCCTTGCATTCTTTGGCTTCTCCACCAGTACCCAAGTGTTGTTTTTTATGAGTGAGTTGATCTCATCTGTCATTGCTTCTTTCCATTTCTAGTTGTCTTTACTTTCCATTGATTTCTTGTAAGTTCTTGGTTCAACATTTTCTATTTCCTCTCTTACGTTCAAAGCAAATGCTATTAGGTCTGTATGACCATTATGAGCACAAGTTTGGTAACCTTTTTGCTCTATCTCTTACTAGTGAATATTGTTGCAAGTCCTAATCATGTGAGGTATCTTGAAAACTACTATCCACATTTGATGTTTCATCACTTGAATTCAAAACCAATTCCCGACCAACATTTCCAACCCCCTAAAAGTCATTGTTATTTTTTTAGAATAATTCAACCTCAATTTGCACCTTATTATTTCCCAAATATTCAGAATCTTGTGTGGATTTTTTAATGTTGCTTAAAGTAGCATTTTCATCAAAGGTTACACTTCTACTAATGAAGCACCTTTTTGTTGCTGGATGCCAGAGTCTATATCCTTTTAGGCCTTCAGGGTATCCCAAAAAAACACACCTTTTGGCTCTGGCTTAAAGGTTACCTTCACTAACATGTGCAGGTAATATAGCCAAAGGTTTTCAAAATTGTGTAGTCTGCATGCTTCCCACACCAAACTTCCTTAGGGTTTTTTTTTTTTTTAACTTAATTGCAAATGATGGTGATCTATTTGTTAAGTAGGTGGTAGTTTGGACAGCTTCTATAAAAAAAAATTTGGTAGTTTTGAGTTAGACAACATGCATCTCACCTTTTCCATGATTGTTGTGTTCATCCTTTCTACTAATCCCTTTTGTTGTGGGTTCCCAGGAACTATTTTATGCCTTTTTATACCACATTCTTCACACAGGGCATCAAACTTAGCATTACAAAATTCTAAACCATTGTTTGTCCTTACTATTTTTATTTTCTTCCCAGTTTAGTCTTCTACAAGTGTTTTCAAAGACTTGAACTTATCATAAGTTTCCTTCTTTCCTTTTAAAATAAAAGTCCAAGTCTTTCTAGAGAAATCATCCACAATGCACAAGTAATACTTTGCTTTCTCCAAGTGACATTACTGGTGTAGAACTCCAGAGATTAGCATGTATGTATTCCAACACTTCTTTGGTTGTATGCTTTCGAACCCCAAATTTTACCATGGTTTTCTATCCATATAAATAGCATTCATAGATTCCTAATGATATTGATTTGTCCAAGTCTAAGACACCTTGTCTGCTTAGCTCAATAATCCATTTTTCACTCATATGCCTCAAACCTCTTGTGCCACAAATCAACTTTACTCCTAGTTGATATAGCCATGATTTCACCATTCATGCTTAGTTTCCTTTCCTATAAGATGTACAATCCATTTTTCTTGACACCTTTAAGTACCTCCATTGAGCATTTTAAAACTTTCAAATTCCCACGACCTAACTTGATCGAGTAACCTAATGAGTCAAGTGCCCCTAGGGAGATTAAGTTCCTCCTCAGATGTGGGACATATCTAACCTTTGTTAGAGTCTTGATTGTGCCATCTGTGACCTCAACTTGATTTCACAAATTCCTTTAAAGTACCCTACATTCATGATTTTTTCCCGTAAGTACTTTTCTAACCTCCATTTCAGTCAAATTGTCAAACCACTCATTAATTGGATATGTGGAATGAACATCCTAAATCTATAACCCACTCACCTTTTGTTTTGGAAGTACTTATTGTAAGAACATCTAAACTTTCATACTCTTATGATGCTACACTTGCATTTGTAGTACTATCTCCATTATCAGAATTTCTTCCTTTCCTCTGAGGACAATCTCTCTTAAAATGACCCTCTTTATGACATATGAAGCATTTGAGTAGTTTTCTATTCTTGGATTTGGATCTTGACTACTTTCTTCCCTTAGAGTAATTGTTGTTTCTTTGCTCAAATCTTCCTCTAATAAATAGTCCTTCACTTGTATCCCTTGACCTCTTCCATTTCTTGTGTTCCAATTCCCAAGATTTCAATAAAAAGTTGCCAAAATCTAGCTTTAGTTCTTCCTTGCCATATTTTATGGTAGTCAGTCTTGAGTTCACTATATGCCTCTAGTAATGCATTAAGCAAGATGATGGCCTGATCTTTCTCATTAACTTTCTTATCAAGGTTAGCCAATTGTGAATTGATCATCTTAAATTGATCAATGCTATAGTACAATGACTTAGCTTGATTTATTTTGAAACCAAATAATCTTTCCTTCAAAAAGATTTTGTTTGACAGAGTTTTTTGATCATAAAGAGAGCTCAACCTACCCCATATTTCTTTTACAATCCCTATATCTTGAATTTTCCACATAATGTTATCAGCCAAGTAAAGTTCAATACATCTACTAGCCTTCTTCATCTTTGTCTTTTTCACTTCTTCCTTCATTTCTACTAGAAAGTCTTTTTCCAATGCCCCCATCCACTTTTTATTGAATACAGATGTTTTTCATTTTCCTTTTCCAAAGAGAGAAGTCACCAATACCATCATATTTTTCGATTTCATACTTCATCGTAGCCATTGAATTAGTGCATCAAGAACCCTTCCAACTTATGTAAATCACACAATTTTCCAGAATCTTGAATCCAAGAAACCAAGAATTCTTCTACCTTGAATGTGGAGATGGCTCTGATACCAGTTTGTTAGAATTTATCCCTAGAACTCAATTCTACACCACAAGCAAGAATACTACTTCAATGTATATTTGCGAGAACACGTGAAAATAATAAGAAAAAGATTGAGAGAAGAAGAAGAATGCACAAGAGTTTAACGTGGTTCTTAGTCACACTACTTGGCCCTTACATCCACAAGGAACTAAATTAGTTCCCAATCAACTATCTGTTAAAATTTGATTACAAGTACAATTGTTTGTTTCCTTCCATGCACACCAGTACAAGTTTCTACTCACTGTGTGAAACTAGTGATGAGTCCCTTTCACTGTTGATGGAAGCCTTACACATAGAACAATATACACTTTCTGAGTTGCTTTTTACACTTGAAAAGAAAGTACACAAATGAGGAAAGCTAGCTCTATGTATAGGGACCCCGAGGTAGGTGTTCCTACACTTGTTTATATACAATCAAGATTCACTTTCATGACCTCTTATCACTTAAGATTCGTTAATGTATAGTCTACGTGTCATAGGGATTAGCTCTTCTTATTTGGGCTCACATGCTTACAAATTTCTACTTTGAGACCACATAGGATGGTTGAGTGGATTTTTTTTTGAACTGTTGGCTCCACCACTGCTTCATGCTTAGGTTTTAGATACCTTAAGCAAGTCAAGACAGTGTTTGAACTTGCTTGGTGCCTGGTAGAATAGTTTTTGTTAACATGTCTGAGGGGTTGTCTTTTATTGGCACCTTTTGCACCTTGGTCAGAGGTCAGACCTTCTCTAATTTTGTCTCTAATGAAGTGGTACCTCACATTAATGTGTTTTGTTCTTTCATGAAACAAAGGACCACTTGCTCCCTATATTCACATTCTGACTCAAGCCAATCCAACTAGTCTTTCATGGCTAGTCCTCTTGAACTTTGACATTAACCTACCTTATTTGTCCAAGGTTTCAGGGTCCTCCAAGTTTATATTCATAGCCCACACTACTATGAGGTTTACAAAATTTCATTTCAAGCTCTCCAAGTCCACATTTAACTAATTGGCCCAAGATAGCAACCATTTGATAGGCCAAATGTCTCTCATGGATTTTTACAAGACAATGAGCTCTCATCCTAAAAGGTAAACTAATTAAGTGAGATTGATTCATATACTTATAAACTCATGCACTCATTGTTGTTTTATCAATATAAAATTATTTGCTCTCATTTCTTAATCGCTACAATTGTTCTTAACACAATGTTAAGGATTAATTTTAATCAAATATGATTTAGTATTACTAAAGTGATCCATGAGAAGTTTAATTTAGACATATGATTGATATGTTAGGCGACAACAACATAGTCTTATATAAATATAAACTTTAAACACTAAACATTAATATCTAAATTCTAAACTAAAAGAATTCATAGTTCTCACCCAACATATAATGGATAACATTGCTCAACTTGTTATATATATATATATATATATATATAACAACTTTTATATATAGAACTAGAAGGAAACATAATATTTTATCATAGGATCATATTAGTATGTATTAATGTATGTTTCGTTTCAAATCTAAATTTATAATTAACTTAAGAATTCCGTGAGAATAAAAGTAAATTGATTTAAAATTCCAAAACCAATACCTCTTACTGAGACGCAGTCTGTTACTTGACAGGGCAGCAATCAATCCCACTGTTTTCTATTTTCTATTTTTTAATAAAAACTTAAACTCAGAGAAAAAGTAACTGCAAATGTATATGTATAAGAGAGCACCGCCCTAGTCCACCATTAACAGATATGACATTAAAACCAACCTCTACACTTGCTCTCTTTCTACTAATCCTCTACACTGAACGAGGTGTGGTCTCCCTCTTTCCCAGAGTCGTCTCCTCAACCTTTTAAATCTTTTTTAACCCTATGAACGACGTTTCACCATCATCAGACCCACCTCCTCACCTTCTTCAAGATAAGAACGACAAATACCCTTCCTCTTCCCCAATTCTACTTCTTCAAACCACACCAATAATGGAAATAATGCCGGGAATAAAAAAAGTAAAGGCAAAGGAGGTCCTGACAATAACAAGTTCAGATACCGTGGTGTAAGACAACGCAGTTGGGGTAAATGGGTTGCTGAGATCCGTGAGCCTCGTAAGCGTACTCGTAAATGGCTTGGTACTTTTTCAACTGCTGAAGACGCCGCTCGAGCCTATGACCGAGCCGCCATCATTTTATACGGCTCTAGGGCTCAGCTTAATCTCCAATCCTCCGTTTCTTCTTCCTCTCAGTCATCTCGTGGATCTTCATCTTCTTCCTCTTCCACTCAAACCCTCCGTCCTTTACTTCCTCGTCCATCTGGATTTGGGCTCTCATACCCGGCTTCCGCGGCTCAACAACTTCCTTTATTGGCTATGGCGGCTGGTGGTTCTTCAAATTTCATGCCTTTTAATTTTGGGGTTTGCCCTAATAATAATAATATTAGTGCATCGGGCGTACTATGCCCTAATACAATACAGCAGCAGAACAATAATGTTGTACAACAGTTCCATCAGTATAATCCACTGTTTCATGCAAACGAAGTTGTTTGTGGAGTAAGTGACCCCACCGCCACAACTTGTTTTGAAAACCCTAATACTATTCAATATCCAAATCTAAATCAATCACAGCAGAATATTCAGAATCAGAATAATTTGTTTGAAGACATAAATACTGTACCGATGGGTTCCTCAGATTCACAAGAAATGAATGGACTGGCGGTTCCGGATCCGGTTGGATTGCTTGGACCAGTGTCTCCGGCTATGTGGCCTTTGTTAAATGATGAAGGTTGTGCACCTAGTATTTGGGACTATGGAGATCCTCTCTTGTTCGATTTCAAAGGATTTGATTGATGAACTGAAATGTTGATTCTGCATGAAGATATAGACGGTGTTCGATTTCGAAGGATTAATTTGGTTGCATGCAAGTTCTCAAGTTGGATTGGATATTATTTCATCGATGTTGGAATTTCTATTTTAGGAAGATTTAATAATTACAGATGATGAAGAAGCCAAATGTTAGTCAAGATAGAAGACAGTAAGTATCTCAAGGTAAGTTGATATATATTGTCGGATTAATAATTAGGGCAATGAAGAATTTAATTAGTTTTATGGAGTTTTTGGATATCGTAGATTAATCTATCACTCTTGCTTATTAATCTTGTGTACGAGACTGTGAGTCTTGCCACTTTTCTTTAGAGAAATAAAATCGAAAGCAGGATATTATAATTAAAATAAAAATCCCTCCAAAGTACTTTTTTTGGAAAAAAAAATGAAATTTTGTTGCGCTTAGATGAAACTTAAAAGTTGGAACAAGTCCTTGATCTTAATTAGGTATTCAAAAACACACCATTAGATACAAGAGATAAATATGAGCAAATTGAGGCACACCTAAGTTGATTGAAGCATGAAAGGCATCAAAGTGATTAGTTAATCTTCGATTTTCTAATTTATCATAATCGAGAAGCATGCATCTTGCTTAGAGGCTGTTCATTGTTCTTGTTTAATTACTTTTGGATTGGTTAATTATGCTGAATCTTCTAGCTAGTTACCTACAACAACCAGAAATGACTCTTGTAACTCATCAGCTTAAAAAATAAATCAATTTCTTTATTATTATGATGCACACACTTTTGCATCTTACAATTTTCATATTGTGATATGTGTTAGTATTATATAGAAAACTTGATCATTTTTCCAATTTTTAAAATATTTTTGACACTTTCAATAGCATTTCTCATTCACATATATAAACATTGCTTATGGAAAAAAATTAATGTAGTGATTTTGTGGATGATTTAATTTGTTCGAGAGGCAATTCGTGAGAAAAGCCATATCGTTCGAGTTTTTATTATAGCTGAAAGAATTTACTATTAGGCCTTGTGACATTAATTTATTTTCTACATCTTTTATTAATTAGTTGGCTATAACAAACTTACAAACATAATGGCTTGTATTATGCTTTTTAAGCTTGATAATCAAATCAAACTAATATTTTATAACTTTGGACAAGAAAATAATATGTTAGTCATTTTGTCAGTCAGTTTCTTCAGAAGGTTTACTCTATTATGATTTATGGTTATGTAAAATGTTTTTGCGGAACTTCAAAACTGAGGAAGAATATATTTCTGAGAACTAATTAATGTTATTGATAGGATATAATTCTCTTACAAAGTATAGATATATATGGAGCCGGTTTGGCTGTGATTATTTTAGAAGTGGTTTTAAGATAAATGGATTAGAATGAATTGGGTTGATTAAAAGTAATTTTAAGGTAAGCATTTAGGTATTTGAGATGTAAATATTATAAGTAGTTTTAATTGACACTTTAGTAATAATTTTAATATAGGAATATGCATTCAAAATTACTTTTAAAAGTAAATATAACTAATTTTTTCTTAAAAGCACATGTAGTGTTTCTTAAACTTTTGAAAACATTTTTTGTTGTATTGAGGCACTTTCTAAGATGTCACTCATCCCTAAATTTCTCCATAACTAGTACGCTTAACTATAGAGTTTTGAAAAAATGGTTGTCCATATCTTTTTAAAAATTTAATTTTGATTAAAATGTGAACATTAAATTATTTAACTTCATTGTTTTTAGGTGCTCGTTGCCCTATTATATGATCCACAATCTCTCCCTCAACAATAGCTTGGGGATTCGAAGTTTGTTATGTGCCCACATTTCAACTATTTAGCCATCTTAGCCTTCTACTAGTTGATACAATTCAAGCCCACTTGCTAGTTGATATGGTGCCACTCCACCATATGACTCAGTCCACTTGGCCTTCGTCATACACTATTGGTTGATATGGTGCTAGTCACCCATATTACTCAATCCACCTTGCCTCTATCACACATTATTAGTTAATACGGTGCTAGCCCACCTGTCAAACATGTAACCATGCTCTGATACCAATTAAAAGTTTTAAATTACTGACCAAATAAACATAGAGGGGATGAATAAGTTATTTTCAATTTTAATAAATTTTTACTATTTAACCTAAACACAACGACTAGACATGTAAACAGGTGTAAAAGTAAGATGCAAAAATAAAGATTAACACATGAGATGTTTAGGTGGAAACAATTTAAGTTACAACAATGACCTATGAAGAAAACAACCAGTCCACCGGACCTCCTAACTATCCACTATGAAAATTAAATGTTCAATTACAAGGTTAGATCTTAAACTACCCTTCATAGATAAAACATCTAATGTAATTTATTTATGAGTCTCTACTCTATTTTCATAGTCTTCACAAAGTAGGTGTACGGATTTGGACAGGCATTTTAGTACATTTGAGTTTCACGAATTATTAAACCTATCCACGAAGTGGCCTGGAAAAAAATTAGCACAAAAATACAAGCACCTGTATCCTAATCTATAGTCAATTACTCAAATAGCAAAGATTTGAATAAAAAAACTTTTTGGACTTAAATAGCACTTTTTAGACTTAAACGGTGAGTTTCATTTATATAATATATATGATTTTTACCAAAATATCCCTTTATCTGAGTATTCGTAAAAACCTCGCCATTTTCGTGTTTCCTTCGAAGCTTATGGACTTGTACATTCACATTTTGTATGTACAGGTTACATACATATTTATTTTGTATGTAACCTGTACATTCACATTTTGTATGTACAGGTCATGTGAATGTACAGGTTACATACAAATTTATTTTGTATGTAACCTGTACATACAAATTTGTATGTAACATGTACATTTACATTTTGTATGTAACCTGTACATTCACATTTTGTATGTAACCTGTACATTCACATTTTGTAAGCTGTTTAAAACAACAATAACATACAAACAATACAAAACATTTCATGTGAATGTACAGGTTACATACAAAATAAATTTGTATGTAACCTGTACATTCACATTTTGCAGGAAGAACAGTTCGTATGTACAGGTAACCTGTACATACAAAATGTGAATGTACAGGTTACATACAAAATAATTGTGTATGTAACCTGTACATACAAAATGTGAATGTACATAAGCTGTTCTTCTTCTTCTTCCAGTGGGTGATTGGAATTAAACTAAATACTTCTTTGCAGACATAGTCGAAAGCTTGAGAACAATTCATCTTCATCTTCAATTCTTCATTTGCTCCACTCTTTCCTACTTTATTAAGTTTTTTTTTTCTTTCAGTTCAATATATTAAGCTCTGTTTTCATCTTCATCTTCAAGAATAGTTTGATTCTACCAGAATTCTGTGTCTGGACTAATAATCCAAATAAAATGCCAAGTTCTGTGTATTCAACCACCAAACACCAAACGTAGCTGAGTGAAAATGGTGATTTACAATCAATACGAGACAATTGAGAAATTGCAAGCAAATAGTGAATCGATTACCAGACGCGAGGTGAAGAAATACTGAATGATCGTAAAACTGAAAATAATGACTGAAAATGATGAACGATCAAAGCTGAGGGGATAATCGTAAAACTCTCATGGCCAAAACTCTGCCGTTTAGCTACTTTGATTAAAAAGCCAATAACCCACAAAATGGGTCTAATCTGAGTAATTAAATCTCCTAATCTAGCATATTCAAACCATATAGTAAATTAAACTCAAATCTATTTGTAATTCTAAAACAAAAATATTTAGCACAAGTTCAATAAAAATAACTTTTTTGAATATCAACAATCAAATTAAATAATTAAAATCACACACAAAATTATTTGATATAATAAAAGAACCTAATAAATGAAAAGAAATATGAACATTGAAAGTGCAAAATAAATTGAATAAGAATATGACACTAATAAAATAAATTTGATCATAAATTTATGTCCTCGTTATCTTAATTCTTATTCGCTATTACTGTAAATGCTTACAAAAGGTAATTGCCTTGTATGAAGATCACCTATATTAATTGAAACCCTTATTTAGCTCTGTTGCCGAAAAGTCTCCATGGATGCATTGATTAATTTCCCACCTTTTGAGATATTATCCTTTGATCTGATATGAAACTTTCATAAGAATATATATATTTTTAATCAATGGCATTATTTCTTTTCTTTTCTTTTCTTTTCGGCATAGTTTATCATTCAACACCTAATTGATGAGTGCTCGAAAAGCACTAATATTTCATGATTAATTGTGCTTAATTGTTTAAAATATAGATTTGTTATGATTGTTTATTTGATTATTTTCATAAATCTATCTATTCGAAGTCACGGGTATGTTTTAGTGCATTTCAGGTGTTTTTAGCGTCAAATGAGTCAAATAATGAAAACACACAAAGACGAAACACTTACGGCGCTCGGTTCATGAGTTACGGGCAAAAGGAGTCAAATATGTAAGCCGTACATGTCGAGCCAGCACATATGTAAGGGGGTACATGTGAAGAAACTGAAGACAACGCGCGCCGCGGCGAGGAAAATGCATGCCGCGGCGGGGAGCTCTCGGGTTTTTACATAATTTCCAGAATTTGTGTTGCGCCACTGCTGGGAAAATGCATGCCGCGGTGCGCCTATTCCTATGTCAATCAGGATTCGTGTAAACCCTTACATCTATAAATACCCCCTTAGAGTCCCCCTTACACATAACTCGACCAATTCGTACACAACTCTTAGATTTCACAATTTTGCGACCAAACACTACATTCAATCAGTTTTGAGAGCGTTGCCACACTCTAACGAAGCGAGAGACACTATTCTAAGGATTCAAGGAAGCCAACGACGATCGAAGATAAAGCTTACGGAGAAGAACGCTATCCAATCCATAAGCGGTATTTAGATCTAGGATTTTCTTGTTGTTATAGAATTAATTCTTCTTCTCTTTTTGTTAAAGTGTATGATCATATTTTATTTGTCTATGAATATTAATATGAACATGAGCGGCTAGTTTAATTATGGATGTTTAGTTTGTGTTGCCATGTTTGCTAGAATTGTGTATGGTGTATTTTATTTGGAATAAACGAATTACTTTTTGATTAAGAGCATGTTTAGATATTTGATTATGAATTATCATGGGCCTATTTGATGTTCGTAGTTAGGTTGAAAAATCTGAGAATTTAGTTATAGGAACGTCACCTTAACTTTATTCCGAAACACTTAATCAAAGCTTCAATTTAGTGACTTAGTCATAGCATTAATTTGATTGACATGTTTTCCTTGCGCATAATTTGATTACTATTTGATTTACCCCCGCCAAAGGCAGTTAATTAGTTAATCAATAAAGAGATTTACCCCCGCCAAAGGCAGTCTCGTAAATAAAAGGAAAGCCGGTAGTTTTGTTTATATAGGACGTTCATGTTATCTCACCATACCTTTTCGATGCAAGCATGGTCAACCAAGCTAAACGTCCATACATTCTCCATTGATATTTGATTTAATTGAATTGATTGTTTACTTGCGATCTTGTTTTCGTTTGATTGTCGTATGATTGTTCTCGTCACAAAAACAAACAACCTTTTTACAGTTTTACTAGCTTTAGGATTCTAGTTACTTAGAGTTTTAGTTTTACTATAACTCTATTTAATTAGTGTTTTATTTTCATTAGAACTCTATTTAGATTAAAAAGTTAGTTATTTAGAACCACTGCAATTCCTTGAGAGACCGACCTTGGAAATTGCTTATCACTTTTCTACGAGTGATTCGTACACTTGCGAGTACACAATTTAACACATCACTAATCTTTATAGAGAAAAGGGCCGCAATGATCTTATAAGTTTGATGCAGAATAGAAAAAAGAGTTTTTTTATCCTATTGTTATTAAAAAGGGAGTCAACAAAGGACCCAAAAAAAAAAAAAATACAATTACGAAATAAAATATTATTATTTATTTACAACAATTTTATTATATTTTTTTAAAAGGATAAAAGTGAAATAAAATATCACATAACAATTTCAGATTGTCCCTCTTATTACACCCAATTTTAGATTGCCCTAACCCTCATTCCACGATTTTAGATCGTCACCTATCCATGATATCAGATCGTCGCCCACTCATGATATCGTTGCCTCTTTTCAGTTTGTTCGTCACTCTTCAAATTGTCACAGTTTACGGTTATATATAAAATTGTATGATTTTTTTAGTATATTCTTTGTAATTATTCTGTAATGATAAACAAACTAATAGGAATTATAATTTTTATTTCACATTTCTTATTCCAACATATTGCTATAAAAAAATAGAGACACAAAAAGAGTGAGGGGAGGGAATTATAAGCAAAATAAATAGGTAGGTGAGTTACTGATTTTAAGTCAGCAAATGTTGTGTGTTTTGGCTCCAAAAATCAGCTTGTTTGTGAAATGGAGAGAAGGAATAGTAAGATGACACTTTTACCCCTTTAAATGAGCCAATGATTAAAATAATGCTTAAATATTTATATTGTTCTTCTTCATCTCCTTTCTTGAAAGCAACAGAAAAAAAAAACTATTTTTCTAACTTTAGGGTTAAACGACACAAATGACATAACTTATATGACTACAACGATTCTTCGCCTAAGTTTATATACAGGACATAATGTAGCAATGAAACATTAGGGTTAATTTCTTTTAGGCTTAATTAGCCAAAGTCCATTAAGTATTTTAATAAAATAAAAGGACAATTTTGAAACACATACCAAAAATATTAAAGCACATTAAAGAAAAGGGTAAGTGATAATTTCACAAGTTTGCACAACTTTAATTAAATATTTTAAAACCAAAAATTCGAGGTCGATCAATCAACAATAAATTTAGCACCAATAAATAATTCTAAGTGTTTTGAATATGCGCTAGTAAATGCATGATACAATACTATATATGATAGCCATAAAATATATACCTAAATACAACTATCTAGAGCTCAGGTGTATCTTCAGCTTTGCTTGAAAGACTTAATAACGGACCTAGAAACTTGATTACAATCGAATATTTTATCCACGAAAATTACCAACATTTATAGGCTTTACAATCTCCCTCTTTAGCATTTTTGTGTGGCGAAATCAATTACACATTTTCATTTTCAATAATGAAACTATCTATGATCCGGTAGAACCATCTTTGTTTAAAAACTAATATGCTCAATGCAATGAAAAAGACAAACAAATAGACACAAAAACTTGGCTTGAGAGCCTCATTGTTTATTCGTTCAGTGTACATAGTAATGCAAAAAAGATATGGTGCATGTACACAATTATGCAAAGCATTACCTCCTGAATCCAATCTCCCTATATGCATAGCAAAATGAATCATGAGAATGATGTGACATGAATCACTCTCCCCCTTTTTGGGATACAAAAATGAAAACTAGGAAGAAACAAAAAGTCCAAACAAGATAAGAAAACTTCCCCTATCTAAAATGCCAACTAGGAGAGAGATTACCAAACACCAGTAAAAGTGCTTTGACCTATTATAAAGCACTTTCAACCAAAATGAAAATCGGTTCCAAATGGACCATTAGACATGCACAAATTTTACCTAAGTAGTTATAACTAGCCCAGTTTCCCCTAAAACTTGAGGTTTATGCATGACCTTAATTAAGTTTGCTACGTCAGGACAAAAAACTAGTTCTAGGTACAATGTTCAATTAACAAACTCTTCTTTAAAACTTAATCTCTTACAAAATGAAAATTAATCTCAATATGATTGGTTTGAGCGTGTTGAAATGAATTACGAGCTATGTGTTGAGCACTAATATTATCACACACCACCTTAGACAATTCACTTATCTTTACACCCAACTCTAGCAAAATAGATGCAATCCATAACATTTCAGATGCTCCTCCTACAAGAGCATGATACTCAGCTTCAAGTGAGGAACGAAATACCAAATGTTGCTTGGAGGACTACCAAGAATTCAAATTGCCACTAAAAAAGGTATAAAAGCCACTAATACTATGTTTGTCATCGAAATATGATGCCCAATTTGAATTTGTGTAACAAATAAGATCCAAACTACTAGGCTTGAAGAACATAAGACTAGCACTAGAGGAACCTTTGAGGTACTTTGACACAAGCTTAACAACAACAAGATGAACATCAGTGGGACAATTGAGAATTTGACAAAGCTTGCTTAAAACAAAACAATTTTTGGCCTAGTGAGGGCACCTACCAAACTCCTATGCAAAGAAGGATCAGCAAGACCAATTAATAATTTTTGTAATTTCTTAAGTCTCTTTATGTCTTTGTTAGTGTTCTCGTATACAAAACACACAGTCTGTTTATTTTACTTAGTATTTTGTCTACCTATATGTACAATTCTTTGTTTGTGACCAGTATCACATACACTCACGCAGATCTTAACATTATTGTATGTTTGTATGATACATACACTATAGGGTGGTTGGGAGCATATAGTTTGTATGCTTAAGTACATTTTTATCCTTCCTTTTATTTTTCTAAACTCAGGATATTTATGGTTCTTTCTCTCATTTTGTTCTAAACATAAAAAAAAATCTTCTCTTTTAAGCTAGCTGAGGTCCTCACTGGATGTTCGCCACGGTAGGTGGCGAGGGGTCAGCGATGTTGTTTTGTTCAATTTTATGACCATTAGACCTCACTGAGGTGGTCAGGAAAGTTGCCTCGAGGGGCAACGAGGGTCTCTGTGCCTTGAAAATTTTCTATAAATACCCATTCACTTTCTTTGTTTTTCTTAAACATCTAAATAGAAAAAACTTTGTTAATTTTTTAACTCTTTTTTGAAATATTTTATTTGAGTGAAAAATACTTTCTGTTTCTACGAAAAATAATTTTACTTTTCCCATATCACTAATATGTTGAGTGTTGTTTTGTATTAGTGATTCAGAGGTGATAATTCACTTAAAATTTTTGTGAATTAAATTTTTGATAAAGGAGATTATGTATTATCAATACATTGAGTACTGTTTCTATATTGAGATATGAGGTGATGGTGGAGTTTGACTAAACTTTTTATCAAACAGAGTTTTCGTAATAACAATACATCGAATGTATTTGAGTATTTTTGTTATGAGGTGGATGTTTAGTAATAAGAAAATGACGAGTATATTTTTGTATTGTTGATACGAGTTGGTTTATTCAAAAAATCATAATTTGGATAAATTGCATATATTGTTGTAAATAAAATCTGATCACAAGTATTTGGATCATACTACTTGGTGGTGTGGCTTTAGAGGTGAGCCATATTTAGTGTGGATTAAAGTAATTGTGGAGGCAGTTGGTGATAGTAACCTAGGCAATTAGGACAGGTGGTCTCTAACTGATAGAGAAATTTGGTATTTTATCTTTATCAAGTTTGTAGTAACTGTTTTATTTCATTTAGTGAATTTGGCTACTAAATGGTTGCTTTAAGCAACATGTGGATGTTACTACTTATGATTGGAGCCTAAGTGGGTTTAGTAACTTATATTATTATTTTTGTATGTTCTGTTACATGAGTTAGTACAATCTAGATTTTCTCTGTATATGTGACAACATATATAATCTATACTAAGATTGAAAAACATTTATCGCTTTCACTTGAGTACTTAATTCTATTCCTTGTTACTTGTGTCTTTCTTCCACTGTTGTTATGAGTGGAGTGAGTCCCTGGGTGTCCTTATCACCTTACCTTTGTTGTGTATCGAGTAAAGACTCTTTCAATTGGTATCAAAGATGGTATACCCTTTTTGGTCTTAATCGCTCCAGTGTGTCTTTTCTCTCCCTTGTACATGTTAGACTTCTTTGTCCAAAATGATTTTTGGTGTAAGAGGTTTGGTTTCTAGACCAGCTCTGTTTGAGGGCAAGAGTTTTGACTTTTGTAGATCTCAGATATGTTCTTATTTGAGATCCTTTAATGATGAGGTTTGGTCCTTCATTGAGAATGAATGGAAGATTCTTTTTCAAACTTAGATGATGACACTAGTATCCCCAAATCCTTTGAACTTTGAAGTAAAGAAGAGCTTTAGTTAAGTGACAAAAATCATTTTGATCTCTACACTATTAATTGAGATGTTCTTCCTTATTATAATGAAGTGTGTCTATCAAACTTCAGAAGTTCTAAAGAAGCTTGAGGATTATTTAGGAAATGTCTATGGTGATAACCTCAATTCTACTAAATTTGATAGTGTAAAAACTGACTTTTTAAAACTTGACGGCATGTTTGGTACATTGTATTAGATAGGTTCAATATAGTCATACTGGACTAAACTGTATTGAATTATATTATAATTAGTCTGTACAATGTTCGAAACAAAGCTGTATAATATAGTCAGATTAAATTAATTATATATATTTTACTAAAATAATTTATATTTAAAATAGTTTTTTATTATAAAATTTATGTAAATTAATATTTAATTCATTTTTATATTTTTATTACATTTTTAAAAATAAAAAATATATATTATTCTTAATTTGAGATAAAAGAAAAAGTTAAGACATATAATCTTATTATTGAAAATTTAAACAGACTAAGTTGATTGTCCAGTATAGTTTAAACCCATACCCACAGGTCTTACAAAATTTTTACATAACCGTGCTATTTTTATACTATACGATATGATCTGATTTTACAGCCAAATGCATGACTATATATAAATTATATAGTTAGGGTATTTAGTACGATATAACAAACATGAAGTTAATGTATTGATGGCTTCTTATGTTGAAGAAAAGTCCACTACCTCTACCAGTTGGACTGACGATGAAAGTGGTTTCTCCTTACAAGACTCTTATGATCATTTGGTGTATGAACATCTCAAGTTGAAGAAAATCATGGGAGATATTGAGCACAATACTAAGAAAAAGATAAGTATATTTTGGAAATTACTAGTCAACTGTTAGATGTTACTCTTAACAGTGAGAAAGATATCAAATCCTTGAAACACAGACTGGATAATTACATCAAGTCTCTTTAGATACTGTTGTGAGATAATGAAAAGTGCTTATCTCATATTAATGAACTTGAGCAAGCAATTTATCAGGAAGAACTTAAGAAATCTTTTGTCCTGTGATATTCGACATCTCCTCTATTAATTTTAAAAGTAGTGATCAGTTGGAGCAATAAATCTTTACTTTGGAAAATGAAAAGGCTGTCTTAAGTGTATTTTGAATGATAGAGAGACATAGATTTCTAGACTTAAGAAAAAATTCAAGGTTGATTCATACTCTATTAAAGTCCTTGAAACTTGTTATTGGATAAAGCCATGATGGTTGACTCCTTCTCAGAAGCGCATCTGGATTTGTAGTAGAAAATTTTTGAAACTAGAAACACTATTTAGAAATTAACCTTTCGAGTTAAGTGACTTGATGAACTTTTGAATTGTGTAAATCTCATGGTGATATGAGAGGTCTTGATTACATTAATAAGGTGACTACTCCTTTTACTTCTTTTATTCTGTTTGTTCAAGCCAGTAATCTTTTACCCACCCACCCTAAAGTTATTATCCCTGTTTTTGATTCATCATCTGCATTTTGAAGTTGATTCCTATGATTTTCTTTCTATTTCCCCTACACCTGGTATTCCTTCTCGGTCTGATATTGACATTCTTAGTCATGTTGAAGATCTTTTAAACCGTTCTATCTCCCTAAACTCTAAAGTTATTTCTCTTCAAAATGAAACTATTTCTTACCTCAAAGAACTCAAAATTTCTAAAGATATCCTTATCCCCTCTCCTCATCACCTTTGCAATGTTGTCCACATCGCTCTCAAGGTTCAAGTTTCTAATCTTTGGTACTTTGACAGTGGTTGCTCCAGACATATGATAGGGAACAAATCTTTCTTTACCTTTCTTGAAAAGATAGATGAAAGGTCAGTGACTTTTGGTGATGGCAATAAAGCTAGAATTTGTGAAAAAGGTATTATCCCTGCTCTAGGGATTTTGGAGCTTCAAGATGTCCTCTTTGTCGATAGACTTAAAGCTAATCATATCAGTATTAGTCAAATTTATGATGATAAGTTTTTGGTTAAGTTCTCTGATAGAGAGTGTACGGTGCATGATGGCTCAAGTAGTGTCATTATTAAAGGTATTCATTCTAGTGATAAATGTTACTATGCCAGTTCATCTTCTCCTCTGCAATAGGTTTAGCCTGAGTATTGAAGAACTTTGGCATCAACATTTGGGTCATGTTAACTATAAAATGTTGAAGAAGCTCTCCTTGTTTAAGACTATTAAAAGGCTACCTAAGATTTCCTCTCAACTAGACCATGTGTGTGGACCTTGCTAGTTTGACAAACAAAGTAAAAGTCAACATAAGAAAAATTAACAAGTTTCTACTTCAAGACCCTTAGAATTGTTCCACATGAATCTAATGAGACCAATACTACTGCTAGCATTAGAGGTAAAAAGTATATTTTGATAATTGTGGATGATTTTTCAAGATATACTTAGGTTCTACTTTTTAGAGAAACTTCATAAGCTTTTATCAACTTTAAAGCTCTGTGCATCAAACTTCAAAATGAGAAAAGTGATACCAATGATAACATTTTAAGAATAAGAAGTGACCATGAAAATGAATTCGAGAACTCTAAGTTTTAGACCTTTTGTGATAATCTTGGTATTCAACATGAATTCTCAGCTCCAAATAATCCTCAAAAAAATGGAATGTTGAAAGAAAGAACAGAATTATTCAAGAAATGGCCAGGGTAATGCTTGCCAATAAGAATCTCACAAGACATTTTGGGGTGAAGTTGTTAATACAGCCTGTTATATTTTAAACCGTTGCTTCTTAAGACCTGGCACAAGATAGTCTTCTTATGAATTTTTCAACAAGATACCCAACACTAAGCATCTTAAAGTGTTCGAAAGCACTTGTACATTCTTAGGCATAGAGAATTTGGATGAGTTTGAGGCCAAGAGTGACCTTAGTATTTTCTTAGGCTATTCTAGTAATAGTCATGCTTACAGAGTCTTCAACTTAAGAACTTTTGTTTTTACAGAATCGATCAATGTGGTGATTGGTGATTCAGGTTCTACTCATGGTAAAGACTGATACTTGCAATTTGTTTGAAAATTGGGGTTCAAGTGAGATTACTTCAATTAATGAAGAGCTACCTTTGGTTGATTGTTTTGCTCCTCCCTTGCCTCTATTTCTACTTCTGATACTATTGGTTCCTCCGAAGTTTCTGAGGATGAAAAGGAAACTTTACCTAAATGGGCAAAAAGTGCTCATTCCTCTAATAACATTATTGAAAATGTTGAAGGATGTGTTAAAATTTGAAGAATTTGAAGACAACTTCAAGATTCTCTCAACTATATGTGCTATACTTCTACCATACTTCCTAAGAATATAAAAGAAGGCTTGCAGGACATACTGGGTTAACTCCATGCAAGAAGAATTACTCTAGTTTCAAAAAAATGACGTATGGTATCTTGTTCCTAGACCTGAAGTAAAACATGTCATTGGTACAAGATGGGTGTATAAGAATAAAAAAGATGAAAATGGAGTTATTTCCATAAATAAATCAAGACTTATTACTCAAGGCTACACTCAGATTGAAGGGAATGACTTTGAAGAAACATTTGCTCATGTGCTCATCTTGAATCTGTCAGATTATTGATTGGGTTGTCTTACTACTTCAGTTTTAAGCTTTACTAAATGGATGTTAAGAGTGCCTTTCTAAATGGCGTAATCAAGAAGGAAGTTTATATTGAGCAACCAAAAGGATTTGAAGACTCTTACTTTCCAAATCATGTCATAAGACTTAAGAAAGTCCTTTATTGACTAAAGCAAGCCTCCCCATACTTGGTATGAAACACTTGCTTATTTTCTTCTTAATAAAGGCTTTTCGAGAGGTGGTGGTGATCAAACGTTGTTTGTACAATGTAGCAATGGTAATGTGTTGGTTGCCCAAAATTATGTTGATTATATCATCTTTGGTTCTACAAAAGATGATTTGGCTCAGTAGTTTGCTCTCACTATGCAAAGTGAATTTGAGATGAGTCTAATTGGTGAATTAAAATTCTTTTTGGGATTTCAAGTTAAACAATCCTGAGATGGTATCTTATTGTCTTAAGCTAAGTATACTAAAGAATATGTCAAAAAGTTTGGCTTGGAGTCTGCCAAACCTGCTCGTACTCCTATGAGTATCTCTGTTAAACTTCATCAAGATCCATGTAGTAAAGAGGTTGAACAAATGTTATACAAAAGTATGATTGGTAGTTTTTATCTAATTGCTAGTCGTCCTGATATCTCTTACAATGTTGGAGTTTGTACAAGATTTCAGGCTTGTCCTAAAGAATCTCATATTGTTGCGGTTAAAAGGATTATCAAGTACGTCAGTAGTACATCTAAGTTTGGTTTGTGATATCTGATAAATACTACTGTAGAATTGGTTAGGTATTCAGATGCAGATTGGCCTAGGTGCAATGATGACAGAAAGAGTACTTCTAGTGGTTGTTTCTACTTGGGTAATTCTTTGATTTCTTGGCATAGTAAGAAGTAGAGTTCAGTTTTCCTTTCTAGAGCTGAGGCAAAGTATATTGCAACTGGGTTATGTTGTTCTCAATTTCTCTATATGAAACAAATGTTGAAAGACTATGGTATTACGGTAAGATACCTTGCTCTTCTCTATGACAACACCAGTACTATCTATATTTCAAAAAATCTTGTTCAACATTCAAGGACCAAAGACATTGACATTAGACACCATTTCATTATAAAACTTAGTGGATTCTAACACTCTTTCATTGCAACATATTAGTACTGATCTACAGCTAGTTGATTTGTACAATAAACCTTTAGACTCTCTCAAATTTGAAACTTTAAAAAAGGCTATTAGTGTCTGCCTCTCTCCTTAAGTTGCAGTTGTTGCCTTACAAGCCCTTTTTTTTTTTTGACGTTTTTGTCTATATTACTTTTACTTATGTTTTGTTTCATCTCTGCATGTATTGGATAAGTGTATAAGATTATTGCATAATGTATGCCTTTTTTTTCTCATATAGGGATATTTCTTTGACTTTCTATGTCAAAAAAGGGAAGAAGTTTGTATATTGCACAATATATTTACATCTGTTTTCTACTTTGTGTGGGATGTGAGTGTAGGTTTGTATCATATCCTTTTATCTTACTTGCATGCATTCAGGGGGAGTGTTGCATGAAGTTAGGGAGAGTTTATTTGACTTCTTGTGTTTAGCCTATCAATGTATACCTATGTGGGGGTAACACAATAGTATTTGATTAGACTATACATATTTATGTATGATATGTTCACGGGTATGTGTTTGTTCGTGTATCAAGTTACATATGTAGTTTTGGACCTTGTAGCTCACTTAGAGCTAGAGTTAGCATCAAGACAGATGTATTGATTCATGAAAATAAATGGAGCACTACAAGACAAACACACTTGAAGTGTAGGTTTGTTAGGGGTGTCTTGTCTATGTCGGAGTTTGTTCATGGGAATGAACTTCGGTAGCATGAATATATTGTGTTTGATGCTTACCTTGTATAGGTTGTGCAGTATTTTACCACAAAAATCAAAAGGGGAGATTGTAAGTTCTGTAAATTCTTTTGTGTCTTTGTTGGCATTCCAGTGTGCAAAACAAGAAGTCTATTTATTTTTCTTAGTATTTTTTCTACCTCTATTTACGGTGCTTTGCTTGTGATCAATGTCACACACACTCATATAGATCTTAATACTATTGTATGTTTGTATGATACACGCACCACGGGATGGTTGAGAGTATGTAGTTTACATGTTTAAGTTTGTTTCTATCCTTCTTTTTGTTTTTCTAGACTCATGGTATTTATGGTTCTTTCTTTCATTTTGTTCTAAACATAAAAAAAAAATCTTCTCTTTTAAGCTCAACAAGGCCCTCACTGGGTGTTCTCTAGGGTAGGTCGGCAAGAGATCGATGATGTTGTTTCATTTGTTTTTCTAACCATTAGACATCGATGAGGGTTTGCCTGTATCTTGCTGATACCTTGTTGAGATGGTCAGTGAAAGTGTCACGAGGGGTTAGCAAGGGTCTCTATGTCTTGAAAATTTTATATAAATACCCATTCACTTTCTTTGTTTTTCTTAAGCATCTAAGTAGAAAAACTTTGTCAATTTTATAACTCTTTTTTGAAATATTTTATTTGGGTGAAAAATATTTTCTGTTGCTACGAAAAATATTTTTACTTTTCCCGTATCACTAATACGTTGAATGTTATTCCGTATTAGCGATTTGAAGGTGATAATTCACTTGGAGATTTTTGTGAATTAAAGTTTGAAAAAAAGAGATTTTGTATTCTCAATACATCGAGTGTTGTTTTTGTATTGAGAGACAAGGAGGTGGTAGAGTTTGATTAAACTTTTTATCAAAATGGAGTTCCCGTGATAACAATACATTGAATGTGTTTCTGCATTTTTATTATGAGGTGGAGTTTGTGTCAACAATACATTGAGTGTATTTTCGTATTATTGATATGAGTTGGTTTAATCAAAAAATCATATTTGGGTAAATTGTATATATTGTTGTACACAAATCTGATCACAAGTATTTGCATCACACTGCTTGGTAGTGTGACTCTAGAGGTAGCTAAATTCAGTGTGAAATAAAGTAGCTATGGAGACAGTTGGTGATAACAGCCTAGACAGTTAGGATAAGTGGTCCCTAACTGATAGAGGCATTTGGCATTTTATCTTTATCGAGTCTATAGTAATTGTTTTATTTTATTTAGTAAATTTGGCTATTTAGTGGTTGCCTTAATCAACTCGTAGATGTTATCACTTAGGACTAGAGCCTAAGCGGGTTTACAATGTTATATTGCTATGTTTGTATGTTTAGCTGCATGAGTTAATACAATCTAGATTTTCTCTGTATATATGATAACATATATAGTCTATACTGAGATTGAAAAGCATTTATCGCTTTCACTTGAGTGCTTAATTCTATTCCTTGTTACTTGTGTCTTTCTTCCACTGTTGTTATGAGTAGAGTGAGTTCCTTATTGTCCTTATCACCTCACTTTGGTTGTGTATTGAGTTAAGACTCTTTCAATTTTTACTAAGAACAACTCTAGACTTGATAGGGGAAGAAGCAACGTTGGACCGACTCAAACCAGCCTTAGTAACTCATTAATGTACTTGGACTGACTAAGATGCAAACTTGCAATAGAATGTCTAACCTTAACCCCAAGAAAAATTTTCAAAGAACCTAAGTCCTTAAGGAATTGATTGTGAAGGGCCAAACAAACTGTTGCAATTCAAAAGCATTAAAACCAGGGAAAATCACATCATCCACATAACTAAAACAAACATCACAAAACTAATAGTCCTTTTAACAAATAAACTCGTATCATTCTTAGTGTTGACAAATCCCCAATACAACAAACATTGTTGCAACTTCATAAACCAAGTCTGTGGGGCTTGTTTCAAGCCATACAAGGCTTTTTGCAACTTGCACACTATAGCATACTGCAAAGGATCCTCAAATTTAGGTGGTTGTCTCATATATATTGCCTCTTCCAAATCTCCATTTAAGAAGGAATTATTAATGTTGAATTGATGAATAGTCCAACCATGAAACAAAGCAATGGATAGAATAATACATAATGAGTTCATTTTAATTACTGGACTTAAAATCTTAGAGTGATCCTAATCAGGAGTTCTCAAATAACCCTGAGCAACTAAATGTGCTTTATATTTGTCCAATGTGTCATTTGACTTTTCCTTTGTAAGAAACACTCAAAGATTACCAATAACTTTTGCATCAAGTGGGAGGTCAACTAGAACCCATGTTTTATTATTAACTAATGCATTGTACTCAAGTTTCATGCTTCTCTTCATTCAGGATACAAACATGTCTCACTAAATTTCTTTGGAGCCTTTAAGAAAGTCACTATGGTAGAGAGCACTTTTGGCTTGAAATTTCTAGTTTTGGCAGGAGTAAGCATAAGGTGGATATTAGAGGCAACATGAGGTAAAACAACTTCAAGAGAAATGTCAGGCTCATCTCAAACCAAAACATTCAAAGGTTCATTGATTGACTAATGAAGAAAACACAAGAACAAATGGAACACTTGGAGAAACACTAGGTGAGATAACAGGAACAGAAGAAGGACTAAAAGACACACTAGCATTCTCATGAACAAACTAAGAAGAAGGAGGTAAAACTGATGGTGAAGATAACACAGGAGGTAAAACATATGGTGAAGAAGAGTTGTTACCTATTGAACTAGTATTTCTAGACAAAGTATGAGAAGAGGACAAAGAATATTGAGAAGAAGAAAGCAAAGGTAACCAACATTTTCCAAATCAGAAGAACTAGTAAAAGAAAATTCACACTTAGAGAAAACAACATGATGATTAACAAAAAGATAGACATATATATCCATGTTGATTAGGTGCAAAGCCTAGAAACATGCATACAACAAAACGAGCATGAAACTTGTTTTTAGCATTTGGACGTAGACACAAGAAACAAAGTGACCCAAAAACCCGTAAAAAAGAATAGTTTGGTTGTTACAAAGACAATAGTTCAAAGGAAGAAGCAAAGTTCAATACTTTTGAGGGCAACCTATTTAAGGTATAGAGAGCAGATATGAAAGCCGCATAAGGCCAAAACATGATAGGTACTTACTAAATAGGAAAGTAGATGGTTAATAAATAGTGCCACATGTAACTTATAGATTGGATAGTAAATAACTTTTTGTGATATATATAGACTTGTAAAGCATTGGAATTATTATCAAGAAGCATATTTACTTTTTTTTAGTTTCTTTGACTCTCTCCTTTTTGTATGGTATCAGAGCAAACCTTCTTACTCAAGGAGATGCTTCCTTCCAATTAGGGCTTTGTTTCTTGTTTGATCCTAACGGTTCTTGCTTAGGCCTTTTCGTTCCTACCTGTCGTCTTCTTCATTTCACTCTGATTTTTCTTGATTGTGATTTGTGAGAATGACTTCTCAAGAATATTTTTCTACACATGAGACTTCAAATCTGAATTTTAGTGGTGTGCAAACTTCACAATCTGTGATGATGCCTCCAGTCAATTTGCCTTTCCCTATCAAACTAGATAGGTCGAATTACTTGTTATGGCATGAGCAATTGTTGAGTGTTATCACTGCCTATGGTGTTGAGGACTATGTAGAAGGTACACAACAGGTGCTGGTGATGTATCAATCTGGTTCTATTGTGGTCACTTTAGAATATGCCACGTGGAAACGTGTTAACGGTACTATCTGTTCATAGATCTTCGATTCTGTTACAAGTGAAGTGTCTGGTTATCTCTATAAGCAATCTGCTCGTGAGTTATTGAAGACATTTGAAGAGGTGTTTTCATCATCGGCTCAGTCAAGAATCATGGAACTTAGGTTGCAACTCCAAATTTTCAAGAAAGAGGTACAGTTGGTTGATGATTTCTTGATGGAAATTAAGACTTTGTCAAATAATTTGGCAGTAGTGGGTGAACATGTACCAAGGAAGGATTTGGTATTGTATGCGTTGTCGGTCTAAATCATCGCTATAATCCTTTTGTATGTTCAATTACTGAGCAAGCAAGTACTGTAACAATAGAAGAATTTCATAGCAGGTTGTTAGTTTTTGAGAATCGTCTCAAACAACAGGATAACGATGAAGAGAACCAGATTATACAAGCTAATGTGGCCAAATTTAATAATATGAATTTGCAGGGGATTTCAAGTTCAACTGGTGTTGGTATGGTAGCACACAAGGTTCCTGGTGATCAATCTAGGTCACAAAATTCACAATATATGAATAATTATCAAGGTCGTGGGCGTGGCCAAAAGAGAAATGTGCAATGTCAATTTTGTGAAAACATGGGGCATGCTACCTCTCATTGCTTTAACCTTCGTGACCTTCTTGGTTTTGATAAAGGCCAAAATAATAAGTCAGGTTTTATTGCTTTGAAAGGGTCCTCGGATGATAATTAGGTATTAGACACCAGAGCAACTCATCACATCACTCATTACTCATCTGGACTTGGTAATCCAATTCCCTACATTGGCCATGATGGTATTCATGTAGGTAATGGGAATTCTATCTCTATTTCTTCTATCGATCATACCTCTATTCCTACTCATAATTCTTCCCTTGTTTTAAATAATGCGTTGCATGCTCCTAAGGTTGCGTCTAATCTTGTCTCTGTGCATAAATTGTGCAAAGATAATGATATATTCATTGAGTTTCACTCTTCTTTCTTTTTTGTTAAGGACAATCATTCGAGGAAGGTTCTTCCTCAAGGACCACTTAATCGAGGTCTTTACAAGTTGCTTGCTGGTGATGGATCCTTCAAGACTTTTCATTCACAAGCTTCGTGTGTGTTCCTCCTATTGCCTTGTTAGCCACTGCCTCTCTTTGGCATAATCAGATCCTGTTGTTAATTCTGTTTTACATACAAATAACATTGATGTAATAAAGGAGACTTTTCCCTCTGTTTGTGAAGCTTGTGCTGTCTCTAAATCACACAAGCAGCCCTTTTCTATTGGCACACATGTATCTGCTACTGTTCCTTTTGAACTTGTATACATGGATATTTGGGTCCTTCGCCTATTGTGTCTATTCATGATGAGCGATATTGTTTTTTAATTGTTGATGATTACACTCGTTTTACTTGGGTGTTTTTCTTAAAAATAAAAGATCAAGCTTTATCTGTGTTTCTTCGATTCAAGACTATGATTGAAAAGCAATATAATTTTCCTTTAAAATTAGTTCAAAGTGATGAGGCTAGGGAATTTAAACCACTTTCTAAATTGCTTGAAACTGAGGGTATTGTGTATAGGAAAACTTATGCTCATACTTCTGAACAAAATGGTATGGTTGAAAGTCGCATTCGGTGCATTGTTGATATTTATTTAACTCTGTTAATTCAATCTAGTGTTCCTAAACATTTTTGGCCTTAGGCTTTTCGAATAGCCACCTTTTCTCTCAATAGGATTCCTTCTAGAATTTTACTGTCTCATTCTCCCTATTCTTTGCTTTATGCTAAAAATCCTGACTATCATTTTTTAAAGGTTTTTGGCAGTTTGTGTTTTCCTTGCTTACGTCCTTATAGGAAAAACAAGTTGGATGTTAAATCTATTGCTTGTATTTTTTTAGGCTATGTGCCTAATCAAAGAGGGTACATTTGTTTTGATGCAAATTCGGGTAAAATGCATGTCAATAGACATATTGTTTTTGCAGAACACATGTTTCCTATTCTAAGTAAAGGAGCTAGTACTATTAATAATGACAAGTCAACTTTGGCTTCTAAGTCTATTCTTGGGCCCATGTTTTCTAGTTCCCAGCTTGTCCAAACTATTCCTCTTATGTCTAACGGCTCTTTTGGGTCTTCTTTGTCTCATTCTAGTCATGAGTTGTCTCCATCTGGTCAGTCAACTTCTGTGCATGGTCAGTCCATTTCCTCTCCTTCAATATCTGAGCCTAGCTATGCTAGCTCTACTATTCCCAATCTAAATAATTCGAATACCTTTACAACAGTTCCTTTAGCCATTTCTTCACCAGTTCCTTCACCAATTTCTTCAACTATCTCTTCAACAGTTCATCTTCTATAACTATTTCTACTCAACATCCCATGGTGACTCAGTCAAAGGTTGGTATTTCTAAACCAAATCCTCGTTTTCTTCTTACTCATGTTTTTGAGTCTGATGTGGTGTCGTGGGAGCCTAAAAAATTTTCAAAAGCTAGTAAACATCAAGTATGGAAAGATGCTATGACTATATATCAAGCTCTGTTAAGCAATAATACTTAGGTGTTGGTCTCTTGCTCTGCTGGTCAAAAAGTTATTGGATGTCATTGGGTGTTTAAGACTAAAGAACTCTCCAATGGTCAGATTGATAAACGTAAGGCAAGGTTGGTTGCTGAGGGTTATTTACAGACACATGGTATTGATTATAGGGAAACTTTTAGTCCAGTTGTCAAATCTTTTACCATTCGAGTTGTGTTATCTCTTGTGCTTCATTTTAATTGGGTTGCTCGGCAAATAGATATCAACAATGCATTTCTTAATGGAGATTTGGAAGAAATTGTGCTAATGAGACAGCCACCTGGGTTTCAGGAACTTGATTTTGTGTGTCGTCTTAAGAAGTCATTGTATGGTTTGAAGAAAACGCCTTGAGCTTGGTATCATAAACTTAGTCCCTGGTTGTTGGCTAATGGATTCAAGAATGTTGTAACCGACACTAGTTTGTTCATCAAAAGGTGTGGTCTAGATATTGTACTTTTCTTGGTATATGTTGATGACATTCTTCTCACTGGTTCTAATCCCGTTCTTCTCCAACAAATTATTGATCAGTTGCACTCTTCTTTTCCTTTGAAGGATCTCGGGTTACTTAATTTCTTTTTAGGGTTGGAGATTTCTCACTCTTCTAATGGCATTTTTCTTTCTCAACAGAAATATATCAAGAGGTTGATTGAATGTGCTGGTCTCTCACAGGCTAAACCAGCTTCTACTCCATTGGCTTCAGGGGGAGATTTGTCCAAAACAAATGGTGCACCACATGATTTGGATGCAGCCACACAATATAGAAGCATGGTTGGTGCTTTACAGTATTGTTGCATCACTAGGCCTGAATTTGCTTTTACTGTTAATAAACTCTATCAATTTATGAGTAGTCCAACAGATAAGCATTAGCAAGTAGTCAAGAGAACACTCAGGTATTTTTTGGGAAGTTTTAGTCATGGACTACAGTTTTTAAAATCCTCTAATTTGGACATGATAGGATATTCTGACGCTGATTAGACCACATGCCATGATGATAGGAGGAGTGTTGGAGCCTATTATGTGTTTTTAGGAGATAATCTAGTGTCATGGTCTTTCACAAAACAGAAAGTTGTTGCAAGATCATCAACTGAGTCTGAGTATAAGGCGTTAGCATCTCTTGCAGCTGAGGTGAAATGGTTGAAATCTTTGCTTAGTGAAATTGGATTTTATCTTAAACATTAGTGTCAAGTACATAGCACAAAATCTAGTCATGCATCAACGTACTAAGCACATAGAGATAAACATTCACTTCATACGTGAGCAAGTGTTACGAAGGGAAGTTGTGGTCGAATACTATCCAACAAAATTACAATTAGCTGATCTTTTAACAAAGGCACTAAGTAGGCAACAATTTGAAGATTTGAGATGCAAACTTATGGTGCTTCCTAAGCCATGAGTTTGAGGGGGAGTACTAAACAGGAGAGTAGATGGTTAATAAATAGTGCCACATGTAACTTATATTGGATAGTATTGTTTGTGATATATATAGACTTGTAAAGCATTGGAATTATTATCAAGAAACAGATTTACTTTTTTCAATTTCTTTGACTCTCTCATTTTCGTAGTACTTTAGTTAAAATGACTTCAGTACATATTATTAAAATATTATGAATCAATTCTCCCAAAAGCTCAAGTTTGTGGGAGGTAGGCTTAACAATCATTTGTACTCTTTAACATCCCTCTCAAGTGTGAGTTACTTTGTCTTTGTAAATGTCCATCAATTATACTTTCTTCAAAATTGGATTTCCTTGTCTTTTTTGCAAGGCCTTTCATCATCAACTTAAGAATTTTAATTGACTTGGAGATTGGTACTACAGAAATCCGATATCAAGACTTGCTTTGATGCCGTGCGGAACTTCAAGATTGAGAGAATAGACATTTCTGAGAACTAATGTTCTTGATTGGATATAAGTCTTTTACAAGCATAGCTATATATATATATATATAGACATGCACAGCCTTTACTTAAGTAGTTATAACAACTAGCCTAGTTAGAACATAACTTATAATTCTAAACTCCAATAGTTATTATATGAAAACTTTGATATTAAGTATAAATATATTTTTTACAATATTTTTTCAGTGTTATAATATATGTTATTTTTTTTTTACTTTTACCCCAATTAAGAGATTTTTTTTCTTCTTCTAATCTTACCATCATTTTTATTGTGTAACCAAAATAATTTTGTAACAATTCAATATCATTCATATTAATATTGCATTTTCCATAATAGATATGTTAATTGGCCTTTTCTGGTCCATAATTTATAAAGAAACTACTTACCATCAATCTTTTTAATTAACCTCTCTGTAGCTCTTGTTTCGTTCATATATATATATATATATGTTAATTAGTTGTGGTTGACATATAGCTGAAGTTGCACGATGCATCAGTACATTCTCATCGATCTATTCCTCCTAAATAATAGCTATTCCCCATCCCTACAGCTATGTACGTAGATGAGATTTTCATATTTCCTACTTTCCTAGCTAGCATAATTTGGCACTATTGAGAAATGCACTCTACAATATCCTTCAAATTAAAAAAAAACATTTTGATTTTTTTTTTTTATAATCAGAAAGATCATAAGTTACTTTTGCACTTGTTTTTCATTTCATGACTGATTATTTGGTAAAATAACACAAGGATTAAGGATACTTAATTTGTCAAGGAAATAACATCAAATTAAGTCCACAAATCCAGATCTTTTATCGCCTCCTCTCTATTCTTTCTCGGTCGTCCTTCCAATCTAATTCATGCCAGCGTATTAAAATTGCCTGCTTCCATAATGTAGAATCTATATAACAAAAATATAAAAAGCATAACTGGTTTATCACATTTTTATTTGATATAATTTGTTGGGTCTAATTGTATATCATATAATCAAACTCAGTTAAATGATCTATAATAATTAGACTAATTAAACACTACTGCCCCTAATTTTCTACCCAGACACTTCTTTCTATTTTTTCTTTTTGAAATCTCAATTAATCTTGGCAAAATAGAAAACCATCATCCAGCACTTAATGAATTAAAACCATTTATCATGCTCATAATAAAATAGAAAATTTATATGAAACTGTCACAAATTATTATTTTATGATTTATCCATTAATAATTATAGTGTAACAGTTTCGATTTCTCCATTGAAGTAGTCATAGAAAATTTGAGCCAGAACGGGAAGGAAAAATGGTTTACGTACTTTTCTTGCTTCTCTATCTCCTGTTTCATGTACTAAATTTGATAATGTTATGTTAATATCACTTTATAGATGGCAATTTTAGCGACGTTACCTATAAAAGAAGTGATAATTTTTTTAGTACTTCGTAAGTACATACTCCCTTAGTAAGAGATAGGAACGAAACACAAAATATAGATAGAAATGTGAGGAGGGTGAAGTCAACAATATCTAGGTAGACTTGAGATTATGAGTCTGTATTTTTCATCAAGAGTACCTACATGTACTACTGGAGTACTTTCAAAAAAAAATTCAATAAGAAGTCACAAAAGGAGTTCAGTTATCCTGTGTAAATTTTTTTTTTTACATCATGTAATAAATATATAGATAAAATTTGTTAGAAACGTTGACTTTTGTTATATAAAAAATGGATCTTCTATCGTGCATGTATTTATCAATTATTAATAATACGTATACTAACACACCATTGTTATTTGAAATCAAACAAGATAAGGACTCTAACTTCATTTAAAAGTGGCAACAAGGGTCATCCATCTGGTAGCTTTAAATTACACTAAAATCTTATTTAAAAAAATGGAGTGTAAGGTGAGAGAAGAGGGTGGGCTATTACTATTCGCCTTCATGAAATTATTCATTAGTTTTATACCAAAATGAAACGTTAGAATGTTAGATCATGCCAATAACATGAGGAAGAGAGTGTAATGAGAGATAAATCATACACTTTTCACTCTCTTAAACATTATTCTCAATTTTAAGTGGTGTGAATCAATAATACAACTTAGTATTAACTAATGAATAATTATTTTAAAAAAACCACAAATTTAATATTTCTAAAACATATTATAACAAAAATAATATACATTAATACTAACTCATATTATTCTCAATTAAAAATAAAGATATTATTTTTGTTATTATAAATTTTGGGTTCTAATATTAGGTTATTTTTTTAATTGGTTTTCGTCTTTTCCACGTGCGGTGCCGAAATCCTTATAAGCAGGCCTAACTAACATTTAGCCCAATAAGGCTAATTTATGTTCGTAATCTATTATAGCCCAACAGGCCCATTCTCTGCTGTCTAATTTCAAGACAATCCTTGAGCCCTATAGTTAGGTTTTCGTTACTTCATTATAAATAACAGTCAGAAACTTATTTATAGTTTGGGTCCTGGAATTAGCACATCTGCGGCTTCCTCTGGAGTCTAGAATTTTGCGAGCGATCTTTGACATATCGACACCATGAGAGCCAAGGTCTGTCCGAACTCTTCGCATTTACTTATCATTCACGGCTTTTTCACTCAATTACGTATTCCGTCGTTACTAATATTTAACTCATGAATTATTGTGCTGCAGTGGAAGAAGAAGCGTATGAGGAGGTTGAAGAGGAAGCGCCGAAAGATGAGACAGAGATCCAAGTAGATATTTCAAGTTGGCGTCTTTTAGTTTTAGATGTTTTCTTTCCGTTTCTTTATATTATTGCATAATTAGTATCGATGGGAGAGAGACATTTGATTTTCTTTCTGGGTTTGTTCTGTTAATCGATGAAATTCTTGACCATGATGTTTTCATATTGAAATAGCAGCTTGTCAACTTCCTAGCTTGCTATATTTATGTCTAAAATATGAATTAGTTTAGATTATCCAATGGTTCAATGGATCTTCTTTACGTTTATCACTTTCGTCAAATCTGTGTATATTTATTTCTTTTATATTTCGGTTGCTAGAGCTATTCATTTATACTCTTTCGTTTAATTTAATTATGTTATTGTAAAATTAATTCGTTTTTGTTTGGATTGTTTTATCCTTTGTGTTTCTATTTTAGATGCATTGAAGCATTGCTTATTATTTGATTGAATTTTTTATAACTCGGATCTTCTTATGTGAACTCTCCTGTCTCATTGATTTGCGCAGTCTTTACCTTCTATCAATATTTTTGCTATTTCTAATACTGTTGTGTCATTATTGGTATAATACAGCTGTTATGTTCATGTGATTTAAAGTTCCAACTGCACTGAATTACGTATGGTGTTTCATGTGCATTTGTTGGCCAGAGCTCCAAATTTGATTAAACTCTTTCATGTGATCCCATTTTAGACGAGGATTCAAGTATTCTGTCTAATTTTTCCTCCCGGTCTATGCACCACAAATAACATTTATTAGGGAGGGGAGCGAAGTTATAGTCATATGTGTCATTTGGTCTTTTAAATTAAAAGTGGTATTATTTGGTTTTTTTTTTTATAAAAAAAAAAAAAAAAAAAACCAATTAATGATAAAAACATGCGAGTTTAATGATTTTTTATTTAAAATATTATTTTTTAAATTAATATTTTAATATTAAAAATATTAAAATAATATAATTTATTCTTAATTGATTTCTTAAAAAATAATATTTTGATTAAAAGGTTATTAAAATCATATGTTTTATTCTTAATTGGTTCTCATTAAATGATATCACTTATAATTTAAATGATCAAATAATACAAATGATATAATTTGTAGTATTTTTATCATACTTTTTTTCTAACATTTAAGATGGCTCCGTGGAACACCACAGAGACCTTGGTTCTATTTTATACAACACGTTTAATTGCTTTTGGTTTTGCTAATCTTCAATGTTCAAACCGATGTGTCTGAATAATGTTTAAAACCGATGTTTAATGTAACAGTTTGTATCCATACAAATTGTGGCCCTAATCATTACAAATTTTGGCGTATATACAGTTATAATAAATCAGCGAGATTTTTTTCGTTGGATGCATAGAGGTTGTAAAGGAGATAAAAAGCTGAAACACTTAAAAATAAAGGTAAAAGATTTTAAGTCTATGATATACTTATTTCTCAAAACATTCGTTATAAAAAAATTCTAAATCAGGGTGTAGTAATATAAGATTAGATTAGTTTGCTCCACAAGACTTTCACCTCGAACAAATTCAAGAACAACGTGAACTTGCACGCATACAAATGTCTTGCATGAAGCATAACGAAAAGTAAAACGCTTTCCATCACGGGCTTCAATGTCGTGAAGTAAAACATGGCCTGACATGGTTTTATGTACCCGTGCTATGTACATGATGGAAATCCCAAATCTCATTGTACTCTATGTTATATTCATTATTACTTTCTCCCATATAACGTCCTATTTTTTACAGTTGTATATTTATAGATGCTATTATTAGAGCAAAACATGCTAATGTCAAGAAAATAGACACTAATGTTAGAGTGAGAAAAAAAATTACTAATGTGTAACTTGCCACTTGTTTATTTCTAATCCATGTTTGTCATTGAAAGGCTTGTTGGTAAAATGTGCAATTCACCGAGTTGTAATTGCACGGCTCACTGAGCAACATTTTTTTTTTTTTTTGGTTTTTTTTTTTGTTGTTGCTAAAATACATTAGCGGTATATTGTGTTCAAGTTTTTTGTGGTCTCAACTCTTAAGAGTGATTCCATAAATATAAGAGCAAAAATTTAACAAGAGTTTTTTTCTTTTTTCTTTTTCCATAGAAAAAAAAATTCACAATTGGGAAACAATATATATATTTTTTTTTTTAATTTATCCAACAAGACAAGAAATGGGATAAAAAAACTAACTAATTGTGCAAACTCTTTTGGGCTTCTGGATGAAACCCAAGTCCAAGCCCAAACCCATCCTGAGCCCGTATGCTATCAATGTAATTCCTGACTTCCTCCGCGATCATCCGCCGCATGATCGAGATCAAACTCGTCTCTTCAGTTTCCACTTTACATTTTGCCTCAACCTCCACCGTTTCTTGACCGTCGGTTTCCTTATTCAAACCGATACTACCGCTTCCAAATTTCTCATCTGCGGGCGTCAATATAACACTATCTCCAGGTGGCGACAATGTCAGAGACGTTTCGATCCCTCCAAAGCCCACATTTCCATCAGAGCTCTGACGTTCCGAGGACGTAACTAATCTCTGCCGTTTTGATTCTGACTCCGAAGAAACCGCGTAAATCTCATTTCTTCCTAGACGCTTCATCAGTGTGGAATTGGACTCGGATGATGTGGACGGCATGTCGTTCATTCGTTGACGACGGAGCGTAGAGTTCCAATGGTTTTTGATGGCATTGTCAGTACGACCCGGTAAGAGTCTGGCAATGGTGGCCCACTTGTTTCCATGAAGGGCATGTGCCCGGATAATGATAGAGTCCTCCGCAGGTGTAAAAGGTCGGTGCTGCACCTTCGGGCTCAGTTGATTGCACCATCGGAGCCGGCAAGATTTGCCAGAGCGACCAGGAATGCCAGTGCTGATTAAAGACCAGTTTCTAGGACCGTGTTGTTCTACCAGCTTAATTAGAGTGGCATCCTCTTGTGGGCTCCACGATCCCTTAACTCTTTCATTAACTGATTCGTCGTTGGAAACTGATGGTTTTTAGAATGTGAGAATGGATAGTACTTGCTAGATATGGATGGCTTGGGTAAAATTGATAGTTGGGTATTTGGTTTATGTGATTTTGTATTGGCTAGAAAGTTGTTTTAAGGAGGATAAGTTTTGTATTGATTACTCAAATTTTTTGATTGATGGATACATACATCCAAATGCAAAGGAGGGTATTTATAAACCCCTCCATACAATCAACATTTGTTGAGAAGTTTCTACACACTTCTGCAATCTACATTTTTCTAGATTGGTCTTCAATATTCTACTAAGTTCTAGAACCTTCTAGCCCACTCTAGAATACTCTAGGATTGTCTAGTTTCTTCATCAAAGTTCTAGAATGTTCTAGGACCTTCTACATTCTTCATGTAGCTTCCAGTATGTTCTAGAACCTTCTAGTGCCTTCTAGAATCTTCCAGAACCTTCTAGCACGTTCTAGGTCCTTCTAGAACATTCTAGAGTCTTCTATAATGTTATAGAGACTTCCGCTATATTCTAGCATATTCTAGACCATCTAGAACTTTCTATAACTTTGTAGATAAGTCTAGATCTTGCAAGCACCATTTATTTGGATTACAATATCTAATATTATTTGGCTAAATTAACATCACTTTCTAACACTCCTCCTTGATGTTAATTTCAGTTACTCCAATCATCTCTCGTAATAACTCGAACTTCACTCGGGGTAGTGCCTTCGTGAAAATGTCAGCTTTTTGATCCTCTGTCTTGCAGTATTTGAGCTCAATTTCTTTATTGGCTTCTGCTTCTCTGATGAAATGATACTTTATACTTATGTGTTTGGTTCTGCTATGAAACACTGGATTCTTTGTCATTGCTATAGCTGACTTGCTATCACAATATATTTCTGTAGCTTCTTCTTGTGACTCTCCCATGTCTTCAAGAATTTGCTTTAACCATTTTGCTTGGCTTGTAGTGAGAGCTGCTGCAATGTATTCTGCTTCTGCCGATGATTGTGCTACTGTTGGTTGTTTCTTAGATGCCCAAGAGAAGATTCCTGAGCCCAATGTGAAAGCATAACCAGATGTGCTTTTCATGTCATCGACAGATCCTGCCCAATCACTGTCAGTGTATCCAACTAACCTTGGACTTGACGATGGCTTGTACCCTATTCCGTAATTCTTCGTCCCTTGTAGATACCTGAGTATTCGCCTTGCTGCACCGTAGTGAACTTGTGTAGGACTTTGCATGAATCTTGATAATAGGCAGGTGGCATACATTATGTCTGGCCTTGTTGCGGTCAAGTACAGAAGACTTCCAATGAGGCTTCGAAATTGTGAGTTATCTGCTTTTGGCGAGCCATCTTCTTGTCTTAAGGCTTTGCTATTGTCGAGTGGAGTTGCAACAGTCTTGCATCCATTCATTTTAAACTTCTTGATTAGACTCTCTGTATATTTCTTTTGTAAAATGAAGATCCCATCATCACTTTGTTTTACTTCAATTCCAAGGAAGTAATGCATCAATCCCAAATTAGTCATCTCGAATGTCTTCATCATTTCTTCCTTGAACTCTTTGATCATAGTTTCATTGTCACCTGTGTAGATAAGATCATCCACATACAGAGAAATAATGAGAGTATTTGTACCTTGGTTCTTAATGTACAATGTTGGCTCGCTTTTGCTCCTTTTGAAGCCTTGTTGTATAAAATGACTGTCAATTCTACTATACCAGGCTCTTGGAGCTTGCTTTAGTCCGTATAGTGCTTTCTTTAGCTTGAGGACTTTGTCTTCTTTTCCTTGTACCACAAATCCTTGAGGTTGCTCAACATATATCTCTTCTTCAAGGAAGCCATTGAGAAAAGCAGACTTTACATCTAGTTGATATATCCTCCATTTCTTTTGAGCAGCAAGAGCTATTAATGCTCTAATAGTATCCAAGCGTGCAACTGGAGCAAAGGTCTCGTTGTAGTCCACTCCAAACTTTTGCGAGTATCCTTTAGCTACTAACCTTGCCTTGTGTTTTTGAATTGATCCCTCAGAGTTGAGTTTAGTCTTGTATACCCACTTAACTCCAATGATCTCTTTTCCTTTTGGTATATCGACCAACTCCCAAGTTGCATTTTTTTCGATCATCTTTATCTCTTCTTCCATAGCTTTTATCCATACTTCTTGCTTTGAAGCTTCTTCAAAGTTTTCTGGATCCACGACGGTCATGTTGCACGTCTCATAAATCTCTGATAAAGGTCTTGTCCTTCTTGGGGAAGACTCTGGCGATGATTCTTCCTGTTCAACAAGCTCTTGTCTCCTTGGGACTTCTTCTCTTGCTTGTGGCTGCCTTGTGAAAAGATCAAAGTTTGTGTTTCTTTCATCTTCTTCTTTTTCCCAATCATACTTAGCATTTTCGTCAAACTCAACATCGCGACTGATGATCATTTTTTTTGATTTCAGGCTATAAATACGGTATCCCTTGGATTGAGTGCTGTAGCCCAAGAAGATTCCTTTCTCTGTCTTCTCATCTAGTTTACTTCTTTTTGCTTCTGGAACATGAGCATAGCATATGCATCCAAAGACTTTGAGATGTTTTGCTGACGGCTTTCGTTGGCTCCAAGCTTCAATAGGAGTCTTCTTTGGCACTGCTTTGGTTGGACACCTGTTGAGAAGATACACTGCTGTGTATACAGCTTCTGCCCAAAAAATTTTAGGAAGGCCTTTCTCCATTAGCATTGTTCGAGCCATCTCCATCACTGTTCTATTTTTTCGTTCAGATACTCCATTTTGTTGTGGTGCATATCCAACAGTGAGTTGATGCTCAACTCCTTCGTCTTCACAAAATTTGTTGAATGTGTTGGAGGTGTATTCCTTTCCACGATCACTTCTAATAGTCTTCAAGCGGTGACCACTTTGTTTCTCCACAAATTTCTTAAACTTTTTAAATATCTCGAAGACTTCAGATCTTTCTTGCAGAAAATACACCCAAGTCATTCTAGTATAATCATCGATAAAGAGAATGAAGTACCTATTTTGATTATGTGATGGAGTACGCATTGGGCCGCATATGTCTGTATGAATAAGCTCCAGTGGTTTCTTTGCTCTCCATGCCTTGCCTGTGGGAAAAGGTTGACGATGTTGCTTGCCACATAGACAGCCTTCACAAATGTCTTCTTTGCCTTCTATCATTGGTAAGTCACGCATCATTCTTTTTTGGTGTAGTGTCTTTAAGGCTTGGAAGTTGAAGTGCCCAAATCTTTTATGCCAAAGCCATGAGTCATCCACGTATGCCTTCATAGCTGCCTCGCTTGTGTACCTCCATTGAATGGGAAAGCATCGATTTTCACTCATTTTTACTCTTGCTATCGACAAGCTTTTATCCTTCTTGTCGTAGATTGTACAAGAGTCTCCTTCGAAGTGAAGAGAATATCCTCTCTCGATCATTTGACCTACACTCAACAAGTTTTGGTTTATGGAAGGAACTAATAGTACATCATTTATGTACTTTTTTCCTTTCTTTGTTTGGATAGCAATTGTGCCTCTTGCAGTGGCCTCGATATATTCTCCATTCCCAATCTTGACTTTTGTTGTAGTTTTATCAAGATTGCAGAATATGCTTTCATCTTTAGTCATATGGTTACTACAACCACTGTCTAGATACCATGTTTCTTTCTTCTCCTTATTGGAAGCTTGGCTAGCGTAGAAAAGATGGTTTTCACCATCATTTTCTTCCGTGAAGTTAGCTTGTTGTCTTGTTTTGAGTCTACAAGCTTTTTCTTCATGCCCAATTCTCTTACAATATTGGCACTGTGGTTTATCTTTGAACCAACAATCTTTCTCCAAGTGACCTTTTCTTTTGCAAATGCCACAAGGAGGGTAGTTTCCTTTGTTTGTTCCATGTTTTTCTTGGCTTTTTCTGTTTCTAGAATTTTCTTGAAATTTTCTCCCATCTTCTTTTAATTTTTGAGATCGTACATTAACTTTGGACTGAAATGCACTCTCTAAGGAGTTCTCATCACGTCTACTTCGACGTTTTTCATATGCTTCTAAAGAGCCCATTAATTCAGTAGACGTCAAGGTTGCTAAATCTTTTGTTTCCTCAATAGCTGTAACTATTGGATCATATTTTTCCGTACAACTTATGAGGATTTTTTCTACAACCTTTTTTTCAGATATATTTTCACCATAGGCTCTCAATTGATTTACTATTTCTTTTATTCTTGAATAGTAATCTTTTGCGATCTCATTTTCTTTCATCTTAATATTTTCAAAATCTCTTCTTAGAGATTGTAGTTTGACAGCACGTACCTTTTCATTTCCTTGAAACTCCTCCTGTAATGTGTCCCAAGCTTCCTTTGATGTAGTAGCACCCATAATTCTTGGAAATATTTCGTCCGCCATAGCTTGTTGTAGAGCGAATAAGGCTTGAGAATCCTTTTGCTCTTTCTCCTTCAACTCTTTCTTTTGGGCTGCTGTTAGCGTGGTAATGTCAATGGGGACAGTATATCCCTCATTGACTATATTCCACAAATCTTGAGAACGAAAATATGTCTTCATCTTAATAGCCCAAAAGTCATAATTGTCCCCACGAAAAATTGGCATAGGGATAGTAGAGCGGGTGGTATTCTCGGCCATAAGGTTTTATGGATAGAGTAAATTTACGCCCAACAATGAACGAACAAAGCTCTGATACCACTGATGGTTTTTAGAATGTGAGAATGGATAGTACTTGCTAGATATGGATGGCTTGGGTAAAATTGATAGTTGGGTATTTGGTTTATGTGATTTTGTATTGGCTAGAAAGTTGTTTTAAGGAGGATAAGTTTTGTATTGATTACTCAAATTTTTTGATTGATGGATACATACATCCAAATGCAAAGGAGGGTATTTATAAACCCCTCCATACAATCAACATTTGTTGAGAAGTTTCTACACACTTCTGCAATCTACATTTTTCTAGATTGGTCTTCAATATTCTACTAAGTTCTAGAACCTTCTAGCCCACTCTAGAATACTCTAGGATTGTCTAGTTTCTTCATCAAAGTTCTAGAATGTTCTAGGACCTTCTACATTCTTCATGTAGCTTCCAGTATGTTCTAGAACCTTCTAGTGCCTTCTAGAATCTTCCAGAACCTTCTAGCACGTTCTAGGTCCTTCTAGAACATTCTAGAGTCTTCTATAATGTTATAGAGACTTCCGCTATATTCTAGCATATTCTAGACCATCTAGAACTTTCTATAACTTTGTAGATAAGTCTAGATCTTGCAAGCACCATTTATTTGGATTACAATATCTAATATTATTTGGCTAAATTAACATCACTTTCTAACAGAAACCATAATATTCGTCATGATCATGAATATAGAAAATTGAGGAATGTTAGACTAATTAGAAGTATGTGTTTGGTTTGATAAGATTGTGAGAGAGAGGATTGTTATTATATAATTTATATTGAAGGAAAGTATAACCGTTTAATGGGAAGAAGATAGTTAGGCATGAACTGAAAAACCGCACGACTCTCATCTTACTGCCTTCCTCTTCTTCTTAATTTACCCGCCGCTCCGTTTCTGCTGGTTAACAGCGTGTGTGATCTGTATGCGCTTATTTATTTATTTATTTATTTATTTTTTTATTAAATAATTGTGGAATGTGTGTGCATGGCGGTTTATAGAGAAAGAAAGACTTAAAAAGTGGTTTATTGAATAATAAAAAATAAAAATAAGAATAAGAAAAAGAAAAAGAGTGGTCTGTCAAGTCATGTGGGAAGGTTACAACTTCTTATTCTAACTAATTTTCGTAATAACTACCAGATGAGTGAGGTGACCTGCACAAAAGAGGGTGTAACGGTTATCTGTTTAAAAGGTGGAATGGAACGGAAATGGGAGGTCAAACAAAATGAACAACATATAAAATCTATATTATGAGTAGGGCTAGATATTACAATATTTATGACATCAGAGGACTTTGCATGATAGGTTTTATTTCGGCCATCTCATTTTTTATGATCACAAATTTGTAATAAATATTACATTTTTTAATCTGTACTGAAATTGTGCGTTTAGTTTGTGTTGGGTAATTTCGTGACTTAGGAGCTAAAGGCCATGGAACTACAAAATATTTGCTCCCTTAGGCCAATTACAAGTATAAAGATTCTCCATTTTCGATTAGGATTAAATGGTCTAACTCCTAGCTAGCTCTATATGATATTTATCTCAAATCATAACTACAGTTTTTCACTACCTTACGCTGATTGGTTTGATTTTAAATGTATCAAATGATAAAAATGGTTCTTGGCTCTATCTTCTGACATTTTAATATTATATAGCTAACAAATAATGACGTTGATAAGTACTCAATGACACACGTATAGATTAATGGTTATATACTGATTCAGAATTGGACGAATTGTAATAGCTAATTAATTGCAAGGTATGATATGGAAGAAGCATAAGTTTATTTTGTGGGAGGCCCCCTGTTCATATCCACCAAGTAATTTCATGTCAAAGTACTCGATTGTTGATATGCGTTCTAAGTCCCCCACAAGCAAACTATTTAACAGGCCAAACACAAGCATCTAAAATAAGTAATAAATAGCACTGCTCATTTGCAAACGGCATGCTAGAGAGCATAAATTTGATCAAATATCTGAATGGTCTGTTGTTCTGTCGATTTCACAATATTGAGTTTGTACAAGTACGCGAAGCAGTAATTTTAACTGTTAAATTAACAATCTTGAGCATTGTTTGTAGATTTAAGTATACATCATTGCTACCATACACAAAATAACATCCTTGTAAAGATCGATTAGGAGAAATAGTGTAAAATTGTACTGGTCTGCATAAAAGAGGTGATTAGTGTTAGAAGTTGTTGGTCACCAATTCTCCCAAAAGTTCAAGCTGTTAGGAGGAGGGTCAATTATACTTTTATACATTCATCACTCCCCACAAGTGTTGCATGGAATAATTGGGGTTGCTAGGCCTTAAATATAGGACCTCTAAGCCTAGAGGACCTTTAAGCCTGTGTTAAAGGCTTAGCAATTCCAATTGTTGATTTGCAAGTGTTTGTCCTCCTTTTAACAGCTTAAGCTTTTAGGAGAGTTGGTGAGCAACCTAATTATTCAATTGCAAGTGTTTGGTCTACATGGTGTATAGAGCCAATACTTGTGAGAGAATGATGAATATATAAAAGTATAATTGGTCATTCTCCTAATAACTTAAGCTTTTGGGAGTGTTGATGACCAACAACTTCTAACAACTAGTTCAAAACTGTAGGAATCACCTTAGTATTCATTAAAATGGATGGCACCAACTTTCCAGACAATGTATGTTGTAGCAAACATCACTGTGCTGATAAACACAAATGAGAAAACGATGATAAACAAATCATTACCCCCAGGAAACTCAAAATTGAAACCCGGCTTTGACAATCCTCGGTTGCTATCATCAAAGAGGTTTCGTGGTGCTTCTGGAAGTCCTTTTTTCTTCCCACGTTCACTTTCTTTAATAGCATCTAACACTTTGCCCATATCTGATTTAGATGGCTTTGTCTCATTGTAACGACTCAGAACACGAGCTGCTCTTAGTCTCTCCCTTGCTGTTAAGGATGATCTTTTTGGTTTGGCAGCAGATGATGCCTCCTTCGGAAATGATTCGTCAAGGTCGCCACTACTCTGGACCTGAAGATTTTCAGCACAAGTTTGATCAAATGGAAATGATATTTCAGAATTTGCAGGACCCTTCTCACTACTGGTTTCTGTAGTAAGTCTATCACTATCACTATGGAGATGTTTGGTTAGATGTAATTGAAGTAGGAATGAAAAAAAATATTTTCAATTGTCATGTTGGGTCAGCTTTAAAATAATTGGGAATGAAAAAGTTATTACTAATGGAAGCGAAATGTGCTTTCCATAACCCAATCTCATAAAAGTCACTTAATCTACTAAACCAAATATTTTTAACTATAAAGTAAAATATATGCTAATATTACTATAAATATATAAACATATTTATGGTGCTATATGTTAGCTATATTTTTAAATATAAAATATATTTAAAATAATTTAAAAAAAAAATGCAATATATATTATTAAATTTTCTGTAGCATTTTTTATTAAAAAAATTTCCCATTAAGGGAAAATATAATGCTAAACAAAGAATATTATTGTAAAATTTAATTATTTCATTACATTCCAAGCTTATGCTACATATTGCAAACCAAACATAATAATGGAAATATTTTTTTCATTTAATTCCATTTAAATACCATTACCATTTATTCATTTTTCATTCTGCAAACCAAACATGCCATTGGCACAAAAGACATAAGCTCAATCCTCGTCTACCCTTTTCAAGTCTCCTTGACCCAAATAATGCAGAGGAAGATGTGAATTGGCTGACCTTGAATATTGAGGCTCCAGAAAAAGATCTTGACCCAATCTGGTGCTTGTCCCGCAACTTCTAATGAAGAAACACTCGTAAAAAAATGTTACAAAATTAGACTATCTTTCACATAACTTCCACTTGTAGCCTGAAGATAATATATTTGCCAGCAAAATAATTATTCTAAACATAACAAACTTGATCCATCTACTTCATAGTACAAGTCTGATAAGAAATTCTTACCTTGACTCCAAACAAGGAAATAATAGCAGTTGGGGTACAATTTTTTACATACAAACCAAACGATATTAATCATAGTAAATTTAAACAAGGAAGATAAAAGAGATAAGGGGAGCATAGTATTACCGTTGAATTGATGAAATCCACGACGGAGTTGAAAGATCTAGCCATTTTTATAGCCCAAACATGAAGAAGAGCTAGACCAAGGGAGAGACGAGAACGAGAGAGACGAGAGAGTGTGTGTGTTGCCCTACTGCCACTGTTGCTGAGTGTGTGGCAATAAGGTGAGTATCCTGTAATCTATAGAAAATATCCAAAAGCTCAAATGGATTTTTTTTGGTATTACTCACATGCCCATCTCTGCGCCTCTACCACACCGTTAATTTTTCTGCCAACTGGGAGCTATTGACGTAAACATTGGGCAAATAATAACAATTTTAGATATTGAAAGTATCATAATTACCCGAATTCTTCAAGTGCAAAAGAAGTTTACTTTAGAGCTGTGAAATGGTCTGTCGGATTCGGGTTCTATCTGCTTACGATTTACTTTGTGTAAATTTAACTCAACTTATTTTTTTAAAGTATAATTATAATCTAATATATTTTATAAATAACTTGGTCAATTTAATTTATTTAATCTAATTTAAATATATCAAATAACATATATTATATTTTATAATATAAAACATTTGACATATTATATCAAGCATCAACGTATACTTACGTAATTAATTAATATAGTAAATTTTAATTAGCTAACATAAATTAAAAGTAATATCAATAATTATAAATATTGTAATACATCAAAACTAAAGTCTTAAAGTCTTAAACACTAACAAAAAAAATCTAACAAAAATATATAAATATCATAACTTCTTTATAAATAAAAATTATTTGTTTAATTCTAAAATAAATAATTAATAATCAAAATATACAAAATTAAACTAAACAATATATTATCAATTGAGAAACAATACAAGAAAACAAAAATAATAAAATAAATTTGAACATCATCTTAAGAATACTTCAAAGTTCAAAACTACAAAATTATTAGATTATAAACAATTACATACATATTCTAATGATTTTAATTATTTATTTGGATTGCTTATATGAATTACGAATTATTCAAGTTAATTTATTATGACTTGATTTTTTAAATAAGTTAACAGATTGTCCTATTTTCAAGATAACCCATATAAGCCAATCCGAACTTAACTACTTCAGGCTTCTCAAATTCGCAAATAGTGTTAAAAATTGTCTAGACTAGTTTACTTTGCCAATTTTCTCCTCTCTCCTTCCTCATATAGCTCCAAATCCACAAGTTAAAATGTCACTTTTGCTAATCCAAAAAGAAAAAATGACATTTTCTTTGGAGCTATTATTTCTGCCAAAAACAAGAAAAAAAAAAAAATAGTCTAAAGAAAGCCCTTCTTTATAACAAAAAAGAAAAACAAGGAAGTAGAAAATATCAAATTCTACAAGGGTTTTACGATTCCAAAGGGTTAACCTAAAAGATAGTAATACTTATATTTACTTATAAAACTCAAATTAATATCATGCTTTAATAATATAAGACAATACCCCACTAACAGAAACGAAAGCTAAAATTTATAATTTTCGTCTGTATTTCTATCATTATAACTGTGTTTCTTTTTCTGAAATTTGCTATAGAATTTTTCATATAGCTGATAACTCTAATTTATTAGAGTATTATTAGCTCTTATTCATAAATACTTGTTTGTTAATTTGAGAATATCCACACATTTTAATCATTTATACACTATTTGTGGGTTTTGTGATTTAAATGAATTCTTTGATAATAAACTCAAAATAATTATGAAATGTGTCAAAAAGAATTATATTTTGATGTGCACTCATTATATTTTCATTGCCCTTGCAGGAAATAAAGAAAACAACAAAGAAAATGCAAAAATACAACTTTGCTGCAGCTTTGCTACAGCATTGCTGCAGCAAAACCATACCAGGAAATCAACGCCAAAACAGAGCTGATGTGGAATCAAGAATTCAAGGGCTGATTTGGACACTAAAGGAAAAGGACGATTTTGTGCTTTGATTAACTCACCTTTTGAGGGATAATATTGGAAATTAACACACCAAAATTTGTCTCTAATTAAACCTAATATAAAAGAGCAAAAAGAGGGGCTGATTAGAGTGTGATTCTGCGGCAGAAAATAAAAACACAGATCAGGCCATATTCTGAGCAGCAGGAGGCGCAACAAAGGGAGGTAAACATACGTGAAATCTGAACAGAAAACAGAGAACAAATCACCAGCAGCAAGGAGGAAAAACACAGCAGATAGCAACCCCAAATTCTGGACAGATTTGGTGCAAGGAAGGAGAGGCAAAACAGGGGATCAATTTGACTTTGGAAAGAGATCAATTGAAGCTTGATTTGCAAGGACTTTCATTGAAGAGAAAGCAAGAACGAAACAAAGGATCATAATCCAATTGGTTTAGGGTTGATTTAAGGGATTTATTTATTTATTTCATTATTTCTTTATTATTTGATTCTTCTAAATTCTCTAAACCATATGGATCTGATTTTGAGCATATATAATTTGATGTTTAATTTTATAAATATGCTTGGCTAAATTCTCATTCAGTTAGGGTTGTGGATATGCAAGTGTATGTAGACTTTGTGCTTTAATTTCATAAAACTGTGCTTTGCTTGGTAAAGGATGCTAGTTATTCTACGCTTGATTAATTGATTCATTCTTATTGATTGCTTGATCAACAATTGATAGGATAATAGACTGAAATTGAATCTGGAAAGGTTAATTTTAAGTTAGATAAAGCTAGAATAGTGTGAAGAAATTGATATAGGAATATATAATTACCTCACATAACTCAAAAGAATTTGTGCATGAACGTTGTTCTTAGATTCAGTTTTGCATAGGAATATGCTTCATTGAGTCATAGAATATATAAACATTGCAGATTCGGAAGAATCCTTTGTGAATTTTTGAAATTCGAGTTACTGGTATACTTTGCTGCAGCATTGCTACAGCATCACTTTGCTGCAGCATTGAGTCATCACTTTGTTTGTCTACATCACTTGTCATATTCGCAATCCTAACTGATTTATCTATCTGTGATTTGTGATATCCTTCTTGTTGAACGTTGTTTTAGTGTTTTCACTCTTGTTCTCTCGTATTATTTATTTTATTTTATTTTAATAAACAAAAACACAAAACATTGATTTTAATAGTTAATTTTTACGATATTTTCTAGTATTCCAATCTCCGTGGGAACGATATTTCTTATCATTATATTACTTGTTTGCGACACGTGCACTTGCGTAAAATCATATACACCATTGTGAGCAACAAGTTTTTGGCGCCGTTGCCGGGGATTGGCAACGTTAGAAATTATTCGTAGAAATCGACTTTTGTTTTTATTTAATTTTTTGTTTATCTAATATCTCTTCTGTGTCTTTTGTATGAGCAGATTTCGCGACAAGGATATCCTACCCTTCGATCCCGAAATTGAACGTACTTACAGACTAAGAAGAAGAGAACAACAAGGTTTCGCTCAGATTGAAGATATGGCACAAGCAGGGAACGGAAACAATGGCCAAGAACAGAATTTAAACAATGCAATCAATGTGATACCTCCAATGGATGATAGGGACAGAGCTTTGAATGAATATGCACTGCCCATGCTAGAAGGGTTAAATCCAAGCATCACAAGACCAAACATTCAAGCAACTCACTTTGAGTTAAAACCAGTGATGTTTCAGATGCTACAAACAGTCGGGCAATTCAGTGGGTTACCTACAGAAGATCCTCATCTACATCTCAGATTATTTATTGAAGTTAGTGACTCATTTAAATGGACAGGGGTAACTGAGGAAGCATTTAGGCTCAAATTATTTCCTTACTCTTTAAGAGATCGCGCTAGAGCATGGCTTAACTCCTTGCCACCTGACTCTATTGCAACTTGGAACGATTTAGCTGAGAAATTCTTGATGAAATACTTCCCACCAACAAAGAATGCTAAATTGAGGAATGACATCACCTCCTATCAACAATTGGATGGAGAATCTCTATATGAAGCTTGGGAAAGATTTAAAGAATTGTTAAGGAAATGTCCTCACCATGGTATACCTCATTGGATCCAAATGGAGACTTTCTACAATGGTCTCAATGCTCAAACGAGAACTATTGTTGATGCATCTGCTAATGGAGCTCTTTTAGCCAAGTCTTACAATGAAGCCTATGATCTACTTGAGAGGATGGCCAGCAATAATTATCAATGGCCAATGGACAGAGTTGCAGCTGCCAAAAGAGTGGCTGGTGTGCATGAGGTTAATGATGTTACGGCACTTACAGCTCAAGTGTCATCCTTGGTTAATCTGTTGAAGAATCAGCATATGACAGCAAATGTGAATTCAATCCAAGATTCAGGAATTTCATGCGTCTACTGTTCGGGGTCTCATGTGTTTGAAAATTGTCCTTCAAATCCTGAATCAGCTTGTTTTGTGAGTAATGTCAACAGGAACCACAACGCATACTCCAACACATATAACCCAGGGTGGAGGCAACACCCTAATTTCTCTTGGAACAATCAAGGTGGTAATCAAGCTAACCATACCACACCTAACCGCCCTGCATTCCCACCAGGATTTCAGCAGCAACAACAAAGAAACCAACCAAGTGAATCAACTAGTTCGTTGGAATCTCTACTTAAAGAGTACATGGCGAAGAATGATGCAATTCTCCAAAGCCAAGCTGCATCAATGAGGAACCTAGAAAACCAAGTGGGTCAGCTTGCTAATGAACTTAAGAATAGACCACAAGGTACACTTCCAAGTGACACCGAAATTCCAAGGAGGGAAGGAAAGGAATTTTGCAAAGCTATTACTTTACGGAGTGGGAAAGAATTAGAGGGACCAATTGGACAGAAAATGAGTCAAAAGGAAAGTATCGTAGTCCAAGATAACGAGATAAAAGAACAGGACAAATCTGAATCAGTTTTGACAAGGTCAGAAAATTCTGGTACCCAAAATGCTACAACATTGCTGCAGCAAAGTTCGCAGCAACACCGACCACCTCCTCCATTCCCTCAAAGGTTTCAAAAACAGCAGCAAGATCTACAATTCAGAAGATTTCTAGATGTTCTTAAGCAGCTACACATTAATATTCCCTTGGTTGAAGCATTAGAGCAAATGCCAAATTACGTTAAGTTCATGAAAGACATCTTAACCAAGAAAAGACGGTTTGGTGAATTTGAAACAGTAGCTTTAACAAGCGACAGTAGTGCCATGCTGCAAAATAAACTTCCTCCTAAGCTTAAGGATCCAGGAAGTTTCACAATTCCATGTTCCATTGGTAATCAGTATTTTGGCAAGGCCTTGTGTGATTTGGGAGCAAGCATTAATTTGATGCCTATGTCAATTTTTAAGAAATTGGGCATTGGTGAAGCTAGACCTACTACAGTCTCTTTGCAATTAGCTGATCGTTCTATTGCTCATCCAGAAGGAAAAATTGAAGATGTTTTGGTTAAGGTTGACAAATTTATTTTTCCTGTGGATTTCATTGTGCTAGATTATGAAGCAGACCGCGAGGTGCCTATTATCTTGGGTCGACCATTTTTGGCCACAGGACGGACTCTAATTGATGTTCAAAAGGGAGAATTAACCATGAGAGTTCAAGATGAGCAAGTCACTTTTAATGTATTTCAAGCCATGAAATTTCCCAACGATTTGGAAGAATGCTCATCCATCTCAGTTATCGACTCATTGGTATCTGAAGCTGTTGAAAACTGTTGCTATGCTACATCAGATACATCTTTGCTGCAACATGAATCAGAATGTGAAGAAAATGAAGAGAAACTCAAGTTGGTACAAACAGGAAATACCTATTTTAAATCAAAAAACAAGTTTGAGTCCTTAGACTTGTCTTCTCGGGAATTCAAGGTTCCTAAACCCTCAATCATTGAACCACCAACTTTGGAATTGAAACCCCTCCCAACTCATTTGAAATATGCATACCTGGGTGAATCTTCCACTCTTCCTGTCATCATTTCAGCTCAATTATCAGAAGAACAAGAACTTCAATTACTTGATATCTTGAAAAAGCACAAAAAGGCCATTGGATGGACTATTGCTGATATAAAGGGTATCAGTCCCTCATTCTGTATGCACAAAATATTGCTTGAAGATGGTGCAACAGGGTCCATAGAAGCTCAGAGAAGACTTAATCCAATCATGAAGGAAGTTGTTAAAAAAGAAGTCATTAAATGGCTCGATGCTGGAATTATTTATCCTATCTCCGACAGCTCATGGGTCAGTCCAGTTCAATGTGTTCCTAAGAAAGGAGGTATGACTGTGGTGGAGAATGCTAATAATGAATTAATTCCTACAAGAGTAGTCACTGGTTGGAGAGTTTGTATGGATTTTAGGAGATTGAACAAAGGCACTAGAAAAGATCATTTCCCCCTCCCTTTCATAGACCAGATGCTAGATCGCCTTGCAGGAAAAGAATTCTATTGCTTCCTAGATGGGTATTCCGGGTACAATCAGATTGCCATAGATCTTGAGGACCAACACAAAACAACCTTTACATGTCCCTATGGTACTTTTGCTTTTCGAAGGATGCCGTTCGGATTATGCAATGCACCAGCTACTTTTCAAAGGTGTATGATGGCAATCTTTACCGATATGATAGATCAATTTGTGGAAGTTTTTATGGATGACTTCTCAGTATTTGGAGACTCACATGACTCATGTTTGCGAAATTTGGCTGCAATTCTACATCGTTGTGAAGAAACCAACCTAGTCCTGAATTGGGAAAAATGTCATTTTATGGTAAAAGAAGGAATTGTATTAGGACACAAGGTATCTAAGAGTGGTCTTGAAGTTGATAAGGCGAAAATTGAGACAATAGAAAAATTGCCATCACCAAATTCAGTAAAGGGAATTCGCAGTTTTCTTGGTCATGCGGGGTTTTATAGGCGTTTCATCAAAGACTTCTCCAAAATTTCAAAACCCCTATGTACTCTACTCGAAAAAGACCAACCATTTTGCTTTGATGAAGCCTGTTTGCAGGCCTTTCTTGAATTGAAGAATAAACTTGTGTCAGCTCCTATCATTGTAGCGCCAGATTGGTCTTCTCCTTTTGAACTTATGTGTGATGCTAGTGATATGGCAATCGGAGCTGTTTTGGGGCAGCGAAAAAACAAGGTGTTCCATTCCATTTATTATGCAAGCAAAACTTTGCAAGAAGCCCAATTAAACTACACAGTTACAGAGAAAGAATTGTTAGCTGTAGTCTTTGCATTCGACAAATTTCGGTCGTACTTAATTGGAACCAAGGTAGTTGTCTACACTGACCACTCTGCCATTAAATATCTCATAGCCAAGAAGGATGCCAAACCGAGACTCATTCGTTGGGTTTTATTATTGCAAGAATTTGATTTGGAAATTAAAGATCGGAAAGGAACTGAAAATCAGGTAGCTGACCATCTCTCCAGGTTGGAACAAAAAAACGAGCAATCAATCGACATTAATGAAAATTTTCCTGATGAACAACTATTCGCAGTTTCTCAAGCTTCAATACCATGGTATGCAGATTTTGTGAACTTTTTGGTGAGTGGACTGATGCCTCCTGACTTGACCCATCAACAAAAGAAAAAGTTTTTCCACGATGTTAAGTTTTATTATTGGGATGAACCTTTCTTGTTTAAGCAATGTGCAGACCAAATGATTAGGAGATGTATTCCGGAAGAAGAAATAGAGGGTGTCTTACAACAATACCATGACTCCCAATATGGAGGACATTTTGGAGGAACAAGAACTGTTTCTAAGGTCTTGCAATCTGGATTTTATTGGCCTACCCTGTACAAAGATGCCCACAGTTTCGTGTTGCAATGTGATAGATGCCAACGGGTAGGTAACATCTCTAGAAAGCAAGAAATGCCACTTAACAACATTCTAGAAGTGGAATTATTTGATGTCTGGGGAATAGATTTTATGGGACCATTTCCTTCAAGTTATGGAAATCAGTACATCCTTGTAGCTGTTGATTATGTCTCCAAATGGGTTGAAGCTGTTGCACTCCCAACTAACGATGCCAAGGTGGTAGTGAAATTCCTCAAGAAAAACATATTCTCACGCTTTGGAACTCCACGCGCCATTATCAGTGATGGTGGAAAACATTTTTGCAATAAACAATTTTCTATCTTGCTTGCCAAGTATGGAGTCAAACATAAGGTCGCCACACCATATCATCCACAAACGAGTGGTCAAGTGGAAATCTCCAACCGAGAAATAAAGAGAATTCTGGAGAAAACAGTTGGTCCTTCTAGAAAAGATTGGGCTATGAGGTTAGATGACGCACTTTGGGCATACAGAACTGCATTCAAAACACCGTTGGGCATGTCTCCTTATAGGTTGGTATTTGGGAAAGCTTGTCATCTTCCAGTTGAACTTGAACACAAGGCATATTGGGCCATAAAAAAGTTAAATTTTGATATGCAAGCTGCTGGTGAAAAGAGACTAATACAACTCAATGAAATGGATGAATTCAGAAACCATGCTTATGAAAATGCTAAGTTATACAAAGAGAAAACCAAAAAATGGCATGATAGAAAAATCACTCCAAGAAACTTTGAGGTTGGGCAGCAGGTGTTATTATTCAACTCAAGATTGAGAATCTTCCCTGGTAAATTAAAGACCCGCTGGTCGGGACCATTCCAAATTACAAAGGTTTTCACTTCCGGAGCAGTAGAATTAATGGAGGAAAAATCTGGTAGAAAATTTCAAGTCAATGGCCAACGTATCAAACCTTATTGGGGAGGAAATGTTGATAGGGAGCAGTCCTCTATCCCTCTCACCGAAGCATGATCAAGCAAAAAGTCGGGCTGTCGACTCTAACACAAGCGCTCATGGGAGGCAACCCATGTTTCTTCACTTTTCTTAGTTTTTCTTAATTTTTAGTTTTTAATTTTTAATTCAATTCAATTGTATGAGTTCTTTTGCTTAGAAGTTTCTTTTCTGCATTTTCAGGTCATCCCAAGGAGTGAGAGCAAGAGAAAATCAAAGCAAAACCAACAACCAAATATGTCCTCGCAGTGTGAACAAACTGGAAAATTTTGCTGCAGCAACGCTATAGCAAAGTTCTACACTGCCTTTATTTGCGCAAAATTCTACGTTGGTTGGGCTTATTTTCAGTGCTTAAATTTTGAGTTTTGATGGAGATATAAGTATGGGGTAGAAGAGAGCAGGGGAGAAGAATCACAGGACCAAAAAAAAAAAAAATATCATGATTCCAACACTGGAAAATTTTGCTGCAGCAGAGCAAAGTTCTGTTTTATTCTTCCTTCATCTCAGTTCAGGAGCATGGCGTTTTAGGCAAGGTTTAATAATCATTTTGATGGATTGGGTTTCAATGGAAGCTGTAAAAATTTGAACTTCGGATTGGGCTTTAATGGAGGTTGGCCCACAACCCATTTTTGCACACACACAAAAAAAAAAAAAAAAAAAAAATGGGGTATTTTCGGGTCAGCACCGTTTAAACCCACTACACCCATTACACGCCTCTCTGCATTCCAACTCTCCTTACCCTACTTACCCGAGCGCCTCCAGCCACAACTCTCCGTCCCTCTATTCTCAAGCGCCTCCAACCCAGCAATTTCCTTTCACTCCAGCATCGCGGGCACCACCACCAACCCGGCCATTCAACACCGTTACTTCCCCAGACCGAGTGACCCCTCGACCCATCAACCTATCGCACAACTCTCGGACCTCCACCTCACTAACGTCGTGCATTACAGCGTTCTACTAGGACAAACATCTCCTCCAGCAAACCACCTGACCATTGGTTTGGTAAGCCCCTCCACCTTCGACTGAGTTGTTGACAACTGGTATCCGAAAAATTTGTGAAATCTATATATCTGCCACTGTGGGACTTTGTTCTTTTTGCTCTGTCTCTGCGTTTCTGTTGAACGATTTGCTGGTTGATAAATTTATATTGTGGACAACACTACACAAATGGGCAAAAAGAGTATTGCCAGGAAAGCCACAACAGCACCCAAATTCATTGGTGCCAGAGAGCAAGAAAGGTTTGAGGAAGTAATCAGTACCAGGTCTCTCTGCGCTGAAAAGGGATTCATTTTTACCACTGATTCGAATTTGGGAGTCCCGCCTTATGTCTTTGATGTCGTCTCCAACAACAATTGGCTGGAATTTGCAAAACAACCTGAGCAGGCTGTGGTACCTATTGTGCGAGAATTTTATGCTAACTTCCCGGCAGAGGATCAGGATTGGACCATAGTTCGGGGAGTGGACATCTCCTTTTCAGCGGCTGATATCAACCGCCTCTACCATTTAGGGGAATTTGAGGATGGTTATAATGAGTACCTCCGCTCTTTGGATGAAGTTGGTTGGAATGACATGCTACTAAGGGTTTGTACTCCAGGAACTCATTGGGTCAGCTCAACACAGGGAGCTCTCACCATCAACCGAACCGCCTTACTGCCTGCCGCCAAAATTTGGTACCACTTTGTCAGAACCAGACTTCTCCCATCTACGCATTGCCAAACAGTCAACCGGGAGAGAGTTGCTTTACTTGATGCTATCCTATCCGGTAAGAGATTAAATATTGGCCGGATTATACATGAAAATATCAAGTTATGTGCCAATCGACGTAAGGGCAATTTACTGTTTCCTGCCCTCATCACTGCCTTGTGTCGAAGCTGCGGCGTCCCCATTGCTGAAGAGGAAGAAAAATTGAATGCGAGAGGGGCAATCACATCAGCAGCCATTGCTAGACTTTTGCAAGATAACTGCGAGAGCCATCCAACTTCACATCACGATGAACCCACTGCCTCTCCTTCCAACATTGAAAACCTAATGGAAAAACGCCTTTCCGCCTTGGAAGTTCAACAGTTTGAGTTTATGGAGCAGCAGCGACAATTTTGGAAATATTCTTATGAGCGGGATATTGTTCTTCAAAAGAACCTGCGGTCCAACTCCAACAAATTCTTTTCGTTCCCACAGTTCCCGACCCATATATTTGAGGATGAACAAGAGGATTGTGCAGCCCCATGCGAATCATCTCCTCCACCTTCCAACCCTCCCATGTCAACACAGCACGAAAGTTCAGATTCTGAGGATGAGGTAGAAATTCTTGAACAACCTGAATCATCTAGCAGAAAAGGGAAGGGCAAACTCTCTGGTCTCGCCAGGGCACTCTCTGCTCGGAGAAGAATGTTGCGGAGCGCCTCCAAATTAAACTGACCAGCACATTTTCACTTTGCTTCAGCTTTGCTGCAGCAATGCTACAGCAACAGGGCCATTTCTTCATTTTTTTTTTCTTTTCTATTTCTTTTCCTTCTTTCCTTTATTTTTATTTCTTTTTTGCTTTTGGCTGCTGTCTGTCTTTTTGATGAAACGCACTGAGGACAGTGCCTGTTTTGAGTTTGGGGGAGGAAATTGTTGCTAGGGAAATTGTTGCTTATTACCTGATTTATCTGCTGTTGAACTCTGGCATTAATGGAATTCATGTGATTGCTTTGTGCTTACTGTTTAATGTCTGTACTGTTGAGCTGTGAATTTGATGAAATTGATGTGATCAATGTGCTGAATGTTAATTTTATGATGTGCAATCTGCTGTGGTGTTATGATGAATTGCTTGATCTAAGGTTGTCATTAATTTCATGTTGTTATCTTGGTCCTAAAAAGAAACTAACTTGTCAAAGTATTAGAGGAGATATCTTGCTTTATGAGAAAAACTGATTTGAGTAAGTGTTAGTGAAAAATGTTGAAAACTCATTTTGTGATATATACCCACCACTCATATGCACGGTCAACTTGTTTGTTTGTTTGATATAAACTTTGAATAAAGGTAGTTTATGGGAGAGTTTGAGCCTCTAGAATTGGTTTGGAGAATTTCTCAAAGCGAAATTCTAGAAAGTTCACAACTCAATGAAATGATTTAGGCCTTCTTTGGATTCGATTGTGCTTTTCATGCTAACCTTGGTTAAAAATATATTTCATTTGCACACCTAATTTGAGCCATGAATGATCAAAATTCTTTTTGTCAACACCCACATAAAAACTTAGCATTTCCTTATTTGCTTATCCTTTGACCTTTACCTCACAAGTGCATTACTATCTTTATGAATTGTTGTTAGAAAGGTTTATGCCTCTTGGAAGAAAGAAATTTATGGTGTTGAAAATGATTTTGATTATGATGAGAATCACTCTTGTTGATTATATTGAGATCGATCCTTCATTCAAAAAAAAAAAAAAAAAAAAAAGAGAGAAATCTGGAAACAACTTTGCTGCAGCTTTGCTACAGCATTGCTGCAGCAAAACAGATTCACTCAAAAAAAAAAAAAAAAAAAAAAAAAAAAAATGAATGAAGAAAAGTTTGGTGGTAACAATGTAAATAAAGAGTCCAAAAGTATTCTTGAATAGTGTTTGTGCTTGTGGGGTATGATACCTAAATATGACTTTCACCTTACCTTTACCCTTGCCTTACATTTCAAGCTTATTTAAGTCCTTTTGATCTTTGATTAGTGAACATCTACATTAGTGGAGAGGGATTTAAAAGACCAACATATGGAGGCATGATTTTAAGCTTAAGGAACATAAATTACCTAAGTTTGGGGGGAAATATCAAATAACAAATTATGAGACATCACACACACACATGGGGTTGTTTTGGAATGAGTTTGAGACATTGAAACTAACATTTGAGAAAAATCAATTTGGACCATGAATTTAAGATCTCTTTTTTCTAATGTTGAAACAAGTCTAGTTTATTTATTAGTTGACAACTATGTTCTTAACGTGAGTTGAAACCTTTGTTTTCAATGGCCACTTGCAAATCATCATATAAATTATTGCTTGAGGACAAGCAAGATGCTAAGTTTGGGGGAGTTGATAACTCTAATTTATTAGAGTATTATTAGCTCTTATTCATAAATACTTGTTTGTTAATTTGAGAATATCCACACATTTTAATCATTTATACACTATTTGTGAGTTTTGTGATTTAAATGAATTCTTTGATAATAAACTCAAAATAATTATGAAATGTGTCAAAAAGAATTATATTTTGATGTGCACTCATTATATTTTCATTGCCCTTGCAGGAAATAAAGAAAACAACAAAGAAAATGCAAAAATACAACTTTGCTGCAGCTTTGCTACAGCATTGCTGCAGCAAAACCATACCAGGAAATCAACGCCAAACAGAGCTGATGTGGAATCAAGAATTCAAGGGCTGATTTGGACACTAAAGGAAAAGGACGATTTTGTGCTTTGATTAACTCACCTTTTGAGGGATAATATTGGAAATTAACACACCAAAATTTGTCTCTAATTAAACCTAATATAAAAGAGCAAAAAGAGGGGCTGATTAGAGTGTGATTCTGCGGCAGAAAATAAAAACACAGATCAGGCCATATTCTGAGCAGCAGGAGGCGCAACAAAGGGAGGTAAACATACGTGAAATCTGAACAGAAAACAGAGAACAAATCACCAGCAGCAAGGAGGAAAAACACAGCAGATAGCAACCCCAAATTCTGGACAGATTTGGTGCAAGGAAGGAGAGGCAAAACAGGGATCAATTTGACTTTGGAAAGAGATCAATTGAAGCTTGATTTGCAAGGACTTTCATTGAAGAGAAAGCAAGAACGAGACAAAGGATCATAATCCAATTGGTTTAGGGTTGATTTAAGGGATTTATTTATTTATTTCATTATTTCTTTATTATTTGATTCTTCTAAATTCTCTAAACCATATGGATCTGATTTTGAGCATATATAATTTGATGTTTAATTTTATAAATATGCTTGGCTAAATTCTCATTCAGTTAGGGTTGTGGATATGCAAGTGTATGTAGACTTTGTGCTTTAATTTCATAAAACTGTGCTTTGCTTGGTAAAGGATGCTAGTTATTCTACGCTTGATTAATTGATTCATTCTTATTGATTGCTTGATCAACAATTGATAGGATAATAGACTGAAATTGAATCTGGAAAGGTTAATTTTAAGTTAGATAAAGCTAGAATAGTGTGAAGAAATTGATATAGGAATATATAATTACCTCACATAACTCAAAAGAATTTGTGCATGAACGTTGTTCTTAGATTCAGTTTTGCATAGGAATATGCTTCATTGAGTCATAGAATATATAAACATTGCAGATTCGGAAGAATCCTTTGTGAATTTTTGAAATTCGAGTTACTGGTATACTTTGCTGCAGCATTGCTACAGCATCACTTTGCTGCAGCATTGAGTCATCACTTTGTTTGTCTACATCACTTGTCATATTCGCAATCCTAACTGATTTATCTATCTGTGATTTGTGATATCCTTCTTGTTGAACGTTGTTTCAGTGTTTTCACTCTTGTTCTCTCGTATTATTTATTTTATTTTATTTATTTTATTTTATTTTAATAAACAAAAACACAAAACATTGATTTTAATAGTTAATTTTTACGATATTTTCTAGTATTCCAATCTCCGTGGGAACGATATTTCTTATCATTATATTACTTGTTTGCAACACGTGCACTTGCGTAAAATCATATACACCATTGTGAGCAACAATAGCTGTTTTAAAATCTTCAACAAATTTTTGGTCAGAGAATCTGGCCACTCTTCTCCTCGCTGTAGCAGCAATTTCAAGTCTCTCAGCTTCTGGCATATTAATGACCTTCAGGATGGCATCTGCATATTCATCACTGGTGCAGGCAAGAAATCCTGTTTGCCGTCCATCTTCTTCTAAAACAATGTCCATCTTAGGGCCAGAAGAGCTATGAGCTGTGGCTAGCAAGGTACATAATCAATACACATAAACCATAGTAATAGGGGTAAAATATCAAGTTTCCAAGTCTCATTAAGAAATCTAAGCAAAAAAAAAAGAGTAAAGAGTATCAATAAGAAACTAGTTTAGATACCCACCAATTGGGATGGCACCTGCGGCCATATACTCTATTACACTAATTCAAAAGTGTTCATCAATGATAGAATGGATTCCGGTAGTAGCACCTCCCAAAAGTTCCACCAAATTGCTGCACATATCAAAGTAACTGATGCTGAGAAAGCAAGAAAATAATGAAACTGAGGGTCGTCATCACAAGCATATGAACAGGATGAAATAAAGATTCAAATGGCTAAAATTGACTGGTCGAATCTCTATATACATTTTTAGGTACTTTTTGCTGAAACACCAGGCCCAGATGAGTTGTTTGTTTTGGTCTTTCTTAATTCCTTAAGTCTACTGGAGAGTAAATGGTCATGGTTACACGCTCAAACCATGACCATTTAATTCCACAATATTGAAAATATGTTGTGGAATTAAATGTCACTGGATAATAAAACCTATAAGTCACCTTTTTATGGAATTCTACATCTGCATCCCCCTCAGTTCAACAGCTTTATTTTTCAAATATTATAGTCTTTCCTCGTCTGATTGATTTCTACAACTACCCACAAATTGGAGCTTTGGTCTCAGAATGCCTTTATCCAATTTTCCTATTGCAACGAGAAAGGCCTCGAGTTGGAGAGTGCGTGCCAGAAAAAAAACATCAAGTTGCAACATTGAGCCGCCAAATTTTCTATTATCTTGCAGTCAAAGGTCCACGTGCCCACCTTCTCAGGACGAAATTGAGAAACAGAGATAATTGTTCTAGTTTCAACCGGACTTTCCAAAGGAAGCATCTGCCTGAAAAAAAAAAAAAAAAATTTAATTATCCGGCATTTGTACAAAATGATAAATAATCACTTCAAGAACCAAATCAGATCTCTCTATGGCTCTTCATGCATGCATTTACAAATGCATGTCTCATAGGTAGTTATGTACTTACTTTATCCCTCTTAATACTTATCTTTACTTTTTTCCCCAAAAGGTAATGGAATATAATCAGATCTCTTCGTGTGTCTATACATCACCGACACAGGATTGCCATATAGATGTGTTAACTTATGATTATTAAAAAAAAAAAAAAAAAAGATCACAAACTTGAAGTCAAGAAGAATCAAAAGGAGGATAGACTAGCTTAGTACGGTCTGGAATCTTCCAAAGCTTCACAATGTGGGACTGTGTCCAGGAAGAATTTACCATAGCAAGATGAGCATAAGACCCAACAATCCCATATGACCAGCTGAATACATTGTAATAGATGACTTTGAGCTGTGATAGCCATATGCTGCCACATGAGATAAAATGTTTCCAGCAAACAGAAAGGTAATCTAGAAATGCAGAAGAGCTTTCACTGGCAAGTGACACAGTCCTGAACAGTTACAGAAAATCTACAGAACATAAATATACCTCAACATTGTTCTAAAACAAAGTTTTTGTAATCATCAAGATTCAAGGGCAGGTTCATGCGTGCGTCTGTGGGTGGGTTAACTTTGACAAAGACAGTAAAGGAGGAATGAAAAGTGGAGACATAATAAACACATATTATAAGGAAAGTGCCAATAATATCAGGGCATATCAATATCCAAATATTTTTTTAAATACACTTGGGTTATCAATAATTCCGTATAGACTCTTGATCAAACAAATCATGAGATGCCAAGAATAAATAACATGTACAATCGCACTATATGGAGAAATAAAACAATATTCGTTTTATTATTTCTTAATCTTTGTATATACACTATATATATAATACAATTAAAGAATCAAAAGCAAATCTAAGCAAATCAAAAATAAAATAAACGAATATTTTCTGTTTTCTGTTTAAACTGACTAACAAACTCTCCTAACTAATTTCCTGGTATTTCGGGATTTTCACACTCTCTCTCAAGTTGGTTCATAGATATCAACCATGTCCAACTTGTTTATGAAATCGTTGAAGCTCTGACGCGGAAGCCTTTTAGTGAAAATATCTGCAGTTTGTTCTCGTGTAGGAATGTAGGTCATACAAATAATACCATCTTCAACCTTCTCTTTGATAAAATGTCTATCCACTTCGAGTGTTTAGTCCGATCATGTTGGACTGGGTTAAGAGAAATGTTGATTGCAGCTTTATTATCACAGTAAACCTTGAGTGGAACCTCAGCCTCTACTCGTAGTTCTTCTAGAAGTTTTTTCAACCATAATCCTTCACAAATTCCTTGTGCAACTACTCTAAATTCTGCTTCGGCATTACTTCTAGCCACAACAACCTGGTAGTGGATCTTCTATCTTCAATTGAACCAACCCAATCAGCATCTAAAAAAATTTCTGTTTTTCTTTGATCTGTTTTCCTAAAGAAGAGTCCTTTTTCAGGAGAGCCTTTAAAATATCTTAAAATTCTATACACTGCTTCTAGGTGACTTTCTTTCGGAGAGTGCATATGTTGACTTACTACACTTACCGCAAATGTAATGTCATGTCTTGTATGTGATATATAGATTAGTCTCCCGACTACTCTTTAGTACCTCTCTTTGTCAACTGGTTCTCCACCAGGTTCCATTCTCTTCCCTGTTTCAATAGGAATGCCACTTGGTTTACTCCCAAGCATACCAGTTTCATTCAAAAGATCTAGAACATATTTTCGTTGTGAAACACTAATACCTTTTTTTGACCTTGCAATCTCCATTCCCAAGAAGTATCGCATTTGTCCTAAGTCTCTGACTTCAAATTCTATGACAAGGACATTTTTTAGTCTTTCAATTTCGAGCAGATTATCTCCTGTTAGTATTATGTCATCTACATAAACAATTAGAATTGTTTTCAAACCATCTGAGAAGTGTTTAAAAAATATTGTGTGATCTGACTGACCCTGTTGATAGCCTTGACCCTTTATTACCTTTGCAAATCTATCAAACCACGCTCGGGGTGACTGCTTAAGTCCGTAGAGAGACTTGTTCAGTTTGCACATTGCATTTTGTCGATTCACAAAATCCTGGGGTAATGTCATAAAAATTTTCTCGTCTAATACTTCGTTAAGGAAGGCATTTTTTATATCCAACTATTGGAGAGTCCACTCCAGATTTGCTACTAAAGATAGTAATACTCTAACAGTGTTCAGTTTTGCAACTGGAGTAAATGTCTCAGTATAGTCGATCCCAAAAGTCTGAGTGAACCCTTTAGCAAATAGACGAGCTTTGTAACGTTCGACATTTCCATCAGCCTTATATTTTACAGTAAACACCCACTTGCACCCAACTAGTTTCTTCCCTTTTGGTAAGTTCACTATATCCCAAGTTTCATTTTTTTCTAGAGCTCGTAATTCTTCCATTACTGCATTCCTCCACTCGAGACTTTCCCAAGCCTCATCAATATTTTTGGGAATTATGATCCTGTCAAGATTAGTAGTGAAAGCATGGAATGTGGGAGACAAAGTATTATATGACACAAATTTAAATATAGGGTGAGAAGTACAAGATCGAGGTTGTTTTCTGAGTATAATAGGTAAATCATCAGTGGAATTAGAGTTACCTGGATTCAAAGAAGCTCAAGGATAGGATCCATCACCTAATTGGACTCTTGTAGTGTGTCAAGAGTGAATCTCCCTTTGTACTTTGATTTTGGCCTTCTTGAATAAACCAGTATTTCCTTATATACCTGTGATTCTGCGTTGTGAGCGGTTAATTTACTGACAGATAATCAATTGCAGGATAATTGTGGAACATGAAGGACTGACTCAAGAGTAATAAATTTAGAAATTTTAATACTTCCTTTTCCGGCAATTGGAGAGAGAGTGTCATCTGCAATTCTTACTTTTAAGTTACCGGCACAAGGTATATATGAAGAAAAAATTTCATGGTTATTTTTCATATGATCTGACGCCCCAGAGTCAATAATCCAAGGGGTATTTATTTTTTAGAGTAATGCCATTAAAAAATTACCTTTATGTGCTAGCGAGGCAGAGGAAACATAAGCAGAAGACTAACCCGATGTTTGAAATTTGGAAAATAATTGATAAACTTGTTCCATTTGCTCCGGATTAAATGTTGAACTGGACATAAGTTTGTCGTTTTCATTTTGATTAGTAGAGACCTGATATCCTCGAGTTCTGAAATTTTGCCTTGGTTTCCAGTCTATTGGTTTTCCGCGTATCTCCCAACACGTGTCTTTTGTATGTCCGTTTTTTCGGCAATGTTCACACCATGGTCATCTTTTCATTTGGTTTGGGCCTGCCCTAAATTGAGGCCCACGGGAAAAGAGTCCAGAAATATCAGGCCCATTAAGAAAATATGGTTCCTCATGGGCTGGATTAAAAACTTTGTTTCCAAGCCCCTTGAAAGCCCCTGACCCGAACCCATCAGGCCCAATAGGGCTTTTATATTCCTTCGGCCCGAACAACCTTTCTTCTCCATTTCTTCTTCTCGCAGCTTCCTCTCCATCTCTTCTTCGCGCAGCAAGAGCCGAACTCTCTCTAGCGCTGTCGCCACCGCGTAGCATCACTCCTCGCCGGCACTCCTCCAGTCGCACCTCGGCGAAAACTTATCAGGTAGATGGGAGGGGCCAACGGCTTAGTATCCTCCCTCTTACATCATCCAATTCTCTGTTTAAGCCAGCCAAGAATTCAAACCCTTTCACTCTCTATCCTCTTCTTGTATCGTACACTATCAGTGGTACACGCCCAGCTTTCTTCGAGATTGAGGTCCAGCTCTTGCCATATATTCAACATTTCCATGTAATATTCGATAACTTCTCTGGTTCCTTGTTTTAAATTCCACAATCTTGTCTTTAATTCGAAGATTTTGGAGTAATTTTATTTATCTGAATAGGTCTCCCAAATGGCCTCCCACACATCCTTTGCCGTTGGTAAGAAAAGAAATGTTTTTCTAAGGGATGGCTGCATGGATTGGACGAGCCACGCAGTTACCATGGAGTTTTCTGATTTTCAAGTTTGATAGGCGGTGATATTACTTGGACTGGGTTCTTTTATATCTCTGGTAAGATATCCCAATTTTACTTTGCCATCCATGACAAGTTTTATGGATTGTGCCCATTCTCGATAGTTTTTTCCATCAAATTTTTCAATTGAGTTGAATTGGGGAGCTATCGAGCACACGAGGACTCATTCTTGATCTAGTTTCTGTTTCTCTGGCGTTGTTATCAGATGAAACAGATTCACCAATATTTACCTCCGTCATAATTCTGCTCTGATACCATATGGAGAAATAAAACAATATTCGTTTTATTATTTCTTAATCTTTGTATATACACTAGTAGGGTATATATAATACAATTAAAGAATCAAAAGCAAATATAAGCAAATCAAAAATAACATAAACAAATATTTTATGTTTTCTGTTTAAACTGACTAACAAACTCTCCTAACTAATTTCCTGGTATTTCGGGATTTTCACACACTACAAAGCCAAAGGGATCCAATCAATCTATCATTTTCATTACCATCTTAGCTTTAACCCAATGTAATTTAGTAACTATAAATAATTGTCTTTTAAATGTTGGGAATAATTCATAGAAAGAAAGAAAAAGAAAAAAACAAAAACAAAAACAAAAACAAAACATAGCAGCCAAGCAACCATAAGTGATCCATTCCTCTTAGCAATGGCAGCATCATTATTATACATTGAACTCTGCTCACGAACACGAGATAACATGTCTGATAGTAGGATAATGGATATAGTAGATGACTTTGCATCCAAATAACCAGGCAATTGGATAGGTAAATGCGTATCCACTATTGTCAAAATAGAGGAGAGAACTTCAACGAAGCCTACTAGGAGAGAAACATTAAACCAAAACTTTGCCCAATCATAGTGAAGCGAGGAAATGTAGTTTATTCAACGTATTTCCTCTTAATACTGATGCACAACTTAATTATTGAATGCATCTAAAAGAATTATTAAACACCAATGAAAAATCTAAAATCAGACATCCAATCTCAAATTGTTAGGATATGTCACTATGTTGTATTTATTTTATGCATAATTTTGACATATAATGTATGAGAAATCTGTAGAAAACTTGCATTAAATATATTGGTGCTAATGTATGTAATATTTGGTTTATTATTAATTGTATATTGGGCTCATGGGCTGCTAATTGTGTTTGAACTTGTTTTATACTTATTTTTTTCAGGCCTAAGCAAGTCAGTTTATGCGTTAGGCCGAGAGGCAAACTTGTCATTTCACCAGCAATATATTTATACCCATTGCTAGGATTTTTTGCCGTTCACTCATTCATTTTGATTTCTTCTTCGCTTCTCTTCGTTCTCTTCATCTCCTCTCTTTTCTGTATATACTGGTTATGTTTTTATGAGGGTTTGGAAGCATAGTTGTTAGGGTTTACTCTGTACATGCTTTCATTGTTTATTCTCTATAAAACATTGATTTATTTATAGTGGATATGTTTACCCTTTTAAGTAGATTAGGTCGTTTAGTTTTAGGGACCGAACTACTTAAATCTGGTATTCTTGTTCTTATATTTTCTTGTTAATACTTGATCTATTTCGTTTTGTGAAAATATTTTGTTTGTGCAAAAATTTCTTTAGAAGACAGATTTTACAAAGTGGTATCAGAGCGAGGTTTAAGTTTCGTTTGGCCTTCAAACTGTTATTGAAGTGTACCGAATGATGAGTGCTCGAAAAGCACTAATATTTCGTGATTAATTGTGCGTAATTGATTGATATATAGATTTATTATGATTATTATTTCGATTATTTTCATAAATCTATCCATTCGGAGTCACGGGTATATTTTAGTGCATTTCAGGTGTTTTTAGCGTCAAATGAGTCAAATGATGAAATCACGCAAAGACGGGACACCTACGGCGCTCGGATCACAAGTTACGGGCTAATCAAGACAAAATATGTAAGCCTTACATATAGTGCCATCACATATGTAAGGGGGGACGTGAAAAGAAGGAAATCATCGCGCGCCGCGGCGGAAGAATTGCATGCCGCGGCGTGAGGCTCTCGGGTTGAATTCTGGAAAACAATGAAGCATCGCGCGCCGCGGCGGGATAATTGCATGCCGCGGCGGGGAGCTCTCGGGTTTTTGCATATTTTTCAGAAATTGTGTTGCGCCGCGGCGGGGAAAATGCATGCCGCGGCGCGCCTATTCCTATGGCACATAGGATTCGTGTAAACCCTTACATCTATAAAAACCCCCTTAGAGTCCCCCTTACATACAACTCGAAATAAGAACTCCAATTCATACACAACTCATTCTCTTCTCAATTTTGCGACCCAAACACGACATTCAATCAGCTTTGAGAGCGTTGCCACACTATAACGAAGCGAGAGATACCATTCTAAGGATTCAAGGAAGCCAAAGACGATCGAAGATAAAGCTTACGGAGGAGTAGATCAACCGATCCATAAGCGGTATTAAGATTTAGGTTTTCCTTGTTGTTATAGAATTACTTTATCTTCTCCATTTGTTAAAGTGTATGATCATATTTTATTTGTCTATGAATAACAATATGAACATGAGCGGCTAGTTTCACTATGGATGTTTAGTTTGTGTTGCCATGTTTGCTAGGATTGTGTATGGTGTATTAAATTGATTTATGAATGAAATACCTTTTTGATTAAGAGCATGTTTAGATGTTTTATTATGAATAATCATGGACCAATTTGATATTCGTAGATAGACTGAAAAATCTGAGAATTTAGTTAGAGGAACATCACCTTAACTCTTTTCCGAAACACTTAATCGAAGCTTCAAGTTAGTGACTTAGTCATAGCATTAATTTGATTGGCATATTCTCCTTGCGCATAATTTGATAGCTAGTTAATTTACCCTGACCAGAGGCGGTTAATTAGTTCATCAATAAAGAAACCTACCCCGACCAAAAGGAGTTTCTTAATTAAAAGGGAAGCCGGTAGTTTAATTCATATAGGACGTTCATGCATATCACCATACCTTTTCGATGCAAACATGGTTAACCAAGCTAAACGTCCATACATCCTCTTTTGATATTTTATTTGATTGAATCGATTGTCTGATTGCCATCTTGATTTCGTGTGATTCTCGTATGATTGTTCCCGTTACCAAAACCAAACAAACTCTTTTTACAGTTTTATTAGCATTAGGATTCTAGTTACTTAGAGTTTTAGTTTCACTAGAACTCTATTTAATTAGTGTTTTATTTTCATTAGAACTCCATTTAGATTAAAAAGTTAGTTATTTAAAACCACTGCAATTCCTTGAGAGACCGACCTTGGAAGTTGCTTATCACTTTACTACGAGTGATTCGTACACTTGCGAGTACACATTTTAACACATCAAGTTTTTGGCGCCGTTGCCGGGGAATTGGCGTTTTAGATAATTTTCTTTTTAACTTTTTAGAGTTTCTGATTTATTTATTTATTATTTTTATTTATTTTATTTATTTGTTTATTTTATTTATTTATTTATTTTATTTATTTCTTTATTTTATTTATTTTTATTCGAAAAATCCAAAAAAATCAAAAAATCAAAAAATCAAAAAAATAGTGCTTAATTTCCAATTTCACTGCTACCTTGATCTTTGTTTGCTTTTTATTTGTGCATGCAGGGTAGGAGATCACTTAACAAGGAACTCTCTCCTTACATTGACAACATTCATAGAGTCAAACACCGATCAAAGAAACTGGACAATCAATTTCAAGAGGACGAAGTCCAACAACAATTACAAGCAGCAATGGGTGAAAACGTAGCTAGGCAAATGATGAACAAAGAGTTTGCAAGACCGATCATTGGGACCGCCACATCATGCATTCAACTTACAGAGGCGGCTAGGAATTATGAATTGAAAAATATTCATTATTCCATGCTTCCCTCCTTTTACGGTATCCCTAATGAAGATCCTTTAAATTTTATGCGTGAACTATATGCTACTGTGCAAACTTTTCCACTGCAGGGACTTAGCGAAGATCAACTACGCATGAGGTGTTTTCCATACACTCTCAAGGATAGAGCTAAGTCTTGGCTAATGACGTTAGCACCCGGTTCTTTGGTCACATGGGACGATGTTTACAATAAATTCATGGGTAAGTTCTATTCCCATCAAAAGACATCTGATCTAAGAACAAAAATTGCTACTTTTTCGCAGATGGACGGAGAACCCTTCCACGAGGCTTGGGACAGATTCAAATTGCTGTTGATACAATGTCCACATCACCACTTTCCGTTGCAGTTACAGAATCAGTTTTTCTATGACGGATTGACACTACAATGTCAATTCACAGTTGACAACGCTGCGGGAGGAGCTATGGGTGAGAAAACAGCGGATGAAACATACGAGCTATTCGAGATGTTGGGAGCCAACTCCCAACAAAAGAGCGCTAGAGGAAGACGAGCTGGAGTCCACGAATTAGGCTCCAACAATGAAATGGCCATGCAACTTGCTGAATTGACAAAACAAGTGCAACTTCTCACAACCTCAAATGCTAATCAATTGCCAAAACACGAGGTATGTGGAGTTTGTGGTTCATATGGACATGGAGCTAACGTTTGTTCTTTTGCAGGTGATCCTTATACAGGTACTACTGAGGAGGCGAATTCAATGCAAGGGTACCAACCTAGACCTAGGAACGACCCTTATTCAAACACCTATAACCCTGGATGGAGGAATCACCCTAATTTTGGATGGAAACAGAACAATAGCCAACCATTTGTCCAAAACCAAGCTCAAGGCCAAAATGTAAACCGACAATTTCCACAAAATAAGCCAACCGTAGAGGAAACCCTAAACAATTTCATACATTCTTGTAATGGGAGGATGGACTCTATAGAAGCTTCAGTGAAGAGAGTGGAAATGCAGGTTGGGCAGCTAGCGGAACAAATGTACAAACAAGAAACAGGAAAGCTGCCTAGTCAACCTGAACAAGCAAAGGCGATCACAGTTTTTCAAAATGATGAGGAGGTACTTAATAATTTACCTGATAATTTACCTGATAATTCTAATGTTTTGTTGTCTAGTACAGGTAACTTTGAAGGTGAAGATTCAACTCTCAAAGGAGATGATGAGCTTAATACCAAACCAAATGAACTTCCCAAGAAAGAAACATCCAACATTTTTCAATTGCACAAGTCAATGGATCCATACCGACCACCAATACCACCAATAAACCAGTTTGAGGAGACAAATCAGGATGAGCAATACTCTGACACTCTTGCTTTATTTTCTGGAATTAACTGTAATTTACCTCTTTTGGATATTATAAAGAACAGTTCAACTTATGATCCAATTTGCAAGAACTTTATCATCAAGAAGAATAGAAGCAAAGAGAATGAGATGTCAAAAATTGGTAGTCCAATAATCCAACCGCACTTACCTCTCAAAATGAAAGATCCAGGTAGTTTCCACATTAACATCACTATGGGAGATAAGAGGGTATTCGAGGCTATGCTAGACTTAGGAGCAGGTATAAACCTAATGCCATATTCAGTATACTTGCAACTAGGATTAGGAAAGCTTAAAGAAACAAGGATGACCCTTCAACTTGCAAACGGTTCGATTCAATACCCAAAGGGAATAGTGGAAAATTTATTGGTACAGGTGGACAAGTTCATTGTACCAGTGGACTTTGTGGTGCTTGAGATGGACAGAAACTTTCTTCAGGACAAGGAACATACAATTATTCTTGGTAGACCTTTCATGGCCACAACCAAGACAACTATTGAGGTCCATAATAGGAAGTTAACAATGACGGTTTGTGGAGAAACTGTAAAATTTGGAACTTTTCAACCTTCTCCTATTTCTTCTAACATTGAATTGCAGGATAGCAAAAGTAACAGAATTGAGGTTCGAAACGTTGAATGGAGAGGGAAGGACAAGCAGATAAATTTAAGTCGGGATGATGCCTACAAAGAACGTATTAAGCATTCTAATTACAAAAACCCAACTTGGAGGACTAAAGCTCATTTCAAGAAAGATATGGGAGGAAATAAGCAGTACAATTACATATTTAACCCTCCTTGACACGAGATCAGTCACGTCTTGCTAAGACGTTAAACTAAGCCCTTAATGGGAGGCACCCATTCAGTATCGTATCTCTTTCGTTGTCTTTATTTCTTTTATTTCTTTTTCATTTATTTTCTTTTATTTTCCTTTATTTTTTTTTTTATTTTTATTTTTATTTTATTTATTTTGGATTGTTTAACTTTGTTTGATGTTTTTGTGTCTTCAATTGCCTTAGTTATAATTAAAAATTGGGTTTGAATGTGAATTGTGTGCATACACTTTGAGGTTCAATATATGTTCATACATTCTTCATGAGAGAGGCGAGGAACAGTGAACCGGAGCATAGCGAGTAACGACACAATTTCATACGAAAGGGGGGTAACTTCTTACACTTTTTCTTAATTTCTTTTGTTCTTCTTTTTCACATTGAGGACAATGCAGAAAGTAGGTTGGGGGTGGGAAGAATATTCCATGAGCATGAAATATGACAAATTTTTAATTTTTAACTTTGTCACTTGAATTGTTTTTAGTTAGTGTCGTGTCTACTTGATTCAATCCGGAAATCTATGATATTAACATGATTGTAATGACGATGACATATGGGAGATGTTAGATTTTTACCTAAGCAACGAAGCACATAAATGTTGGATTCATCTAATTTGAGAATTTTGTGGTACTTGTGGTAGTTTGCATGGTTAGTTTAACTATTCTGATTTGTGGAATGTATGCATGTTCATGATATGTTTTAAGTCTCAACAATCTCTAGAACTCATTTGAAAACATGTTGAAGCGAAATAATAGAAACAAATGCCACTTAGAAAATGATTTAGGCCATCTTTGGACCGTTTGAACTTTTCATGCTTTCCCGAAATATTTTATCAATAGCACACCCTTGAACTCAACATTGACATACATTGTACTACCCTTAGTGATAAGAGTACTCGATGTAATATTTGATTTTCATGAGCAATTATGTTATATTTGTCTTGCTTCATCAAAAAAAAAAAAAAAAAAAAAAAAAAAAAAAAAAAATTTGATGATCGAAATAATAAGCAAGAATAAAGAAGAAAATCAAGCAAAAGATCCAAAGGACATTTGAAGTTAAGGGAGGATGAAAAGAACATTTGGTGAAAAAAAAAAAAAAAAAAAAAAGTTGAAAATATGCTTGTGAAATAAAAAGTACTCTTATCATATGAAAACATCATTTTTGTACTTTCATTATCACATACCTAGCCACAACTTTACAAGCTTAATGAAGTCCTATTGATTCTAGGTAGTTTAGTTTCTATATTAGTGGAGATGAGTTTGAAAAATGAGCATATGGAGTTTATAAGTGCAAAAATTCACTTTCATATTTTACTTGCACATTTATGAGATATTGAAATTTAATCTATGAATATCATGCATGACACGGTCAGATAGTGTAACTAACGGGTTTGTGGTTTGATTGGTTGTTCAAAATTCGATTACCATGATGAGTTTGATGTTTGGACTGTTTTTGAGCTTAGGTGATGTTTAACTATTTCATGTGCCATTCGTTGTTAACAATTTTTGAGACGTATGCATGGATTGATTCAAGTATTATTAGAGTCTTTATTAGTTTTGAGTCTTTATTTGTGTCAGTTACGATGTTTGTGGGTATCATCACTGGAAACCCTCACGAGACTATAACTCGTCCACTAGGGCCACCTAAGGGTTTAAAGGCTTGTTGCATATGCTAAATGCAACCGTGACAATCTACGGAAGTGATTTAGGTTAGGTTAGTTTATTTCATTTGTTTTTAATTTTATTTTAGGTCGCTTCACTTGCTAGAGACTAGCAAGAAGCTGGTTGGGGGTTGTGATGAGTGCTCGAAAAGCACTAATATTTCGTGATTAATTGTGCGTAATTGATTGATATATAGATTTATTATGATTATTATTTCGATTATTTTCATAAATCTATCCATTCGGAGTCACGGGTATATTTTAGTGCATTTCAGGTGTTTTTAGCGTCAAATGAGTCAAATGATGAAATCACGCAAAGACGGGACACCTACGGCGCTCGGATCACAAGTTACGGGCTAATCAAGACAAAATATGTAAGCCTTACATATAGTGCCATCACATATGTAAGGGGGGACGTGAAAAGAAGGAAATCATCGCGCGCCGCGGCGGAAGAATTGCATGCCGCGGCGTGAGGCTCTCGGGTTGAATTCTGGAAAACAATGAAGCATCGCGCGCCGCGGCGGGATAATTGCATGCCGCGGCGGGGAGCTCTCGGGTTTTTGCATATTTTTCAGAAATTGTGTTGCGCCGCGGCGGGGAAAATGCATGCCGCGGCGCGCCTATTCCTATGGCACATAGGATTCGTGTAAACCCTTACATCTATAAAAACCCCCTTAGAGTCCCCCTTACATACAACTCGAAATAAGAACTCCAATTCATACACAACTCATTCTCTTCTCAATTTTGCGACCCAAACACGACATTCAATCAGCTTTGAGAGCGTTGCCACACTATAACGAAGCGAGAGATACCATTCTAAGGATTCAAGGAAGCCAAAGACGATCGAAGATAAAGCTTACGGAGGAGTAGATCAACCGATCCATAAGCGGTATTAAGATTTAGGTTTTCCTTGTTGTTATAGAATTACTTTATCTTCTCCATTTGTTAAAGTGTATGATCATATTTTATTTGTCTATGAATAACAATATGAACATGAGCGGCTAGTTTCACTATGGATGTTTAGTTTGTGTTGCCATGTTTGCTAGGATTGTGTATGGTGTATTAAATTGATTTATGAATGAAATACCTTTTTGATTAAGAGCATGTTTAGATGTTTTATTATGAATAATCATGGACCAATTTGATATTCGTAGATAGACTGAAAAATCTGAGAATTTAGTTAGAGGAACATCACCTTAACTCTTTTCCGAAACACTTAATCGAAGCTTCAAGTTAGTGACTTAGTCATAGCATTAATTTGATTGGCATATTCTCCTTGCGCATAATTTGATAGCTAGTTAATTTACCCTGACCAGAGGCGGTTAATTAGTTCATCAATAAAGAAACCTACCCCGACCAAAAGGAGTTTCTTAATTAAAAGGGAAGCCGGTAGTTTAATTCATATAGGACGTTCATGCATATCACCATACCTTTTCGATGCAAACATGGTTAACCAAGCTAAACGTCCATACATCCTCTTTTGATATTTTATTTGATTGAATCGATTGTCTGATTGCCATCTTGATTTCGTGTGATTCTCGTATGATTGTTCCCGTTACCAAAACCAAACAAACTCTTTTTACAGTTTTATTAGCATTAGGATTCTAGTTACTTAGAGTTTTAGTTTCACTAGAACTCTATTTAATTAGTGTTTTATTTTCATTAGAACTCCATTTAGATTAAAAAGTTAGTTATTTAAAACCACTGCAATTCCTTGAGAGACCGACCTTGGAAGTTGCTTATCACTTTACTACGAGTGATTCGTACACTTGCGAGTACACATTTTAACACATCACCGAACACTATGAATCCTCGAAAATTTTATTTTTCCCTAATTCTTTGAGTGATTGGAAACCTAGGATTTCTAGGGTTTCTTGATCCTCTTGAATCGCCGTCCTGTAGAGTGATTCTTGGGTGATTGGGAGGCCTAGGGCTTCTAGGGTTTCTTGATCCTCGTGCATCTTGATTCTATTTAGTGATTCTAGGGTGATTAGGAGACCTAGGGTTTCTTGATCCTCTTGAATCCTGTTCTGTATTAAGTTTTTCTGGTGATTCTGAGACTAAGAAAATCTTTATAAGTCTTCTGGGTTCCATTGAAGAACTTGATTGTTCGTCTTCTATAAAACAAGGAGTTTTTTTCTTTTTTCACAACTTTCTCCTCTATTTATTTTATTCTTTTATAATGAATACACAATACAAAATAACCTATTTGATGGCACAGGTGATTATGTTCTTTGGAAAAGAAAGATGAAAGCACTCTTAGTTCAACAAGATGTACACAGTGCTATTGATGCCGATGATCTACCTGAAAAGGCATCTGAGGCTGATAAGAAAAGGTAGTCAGAGAAATTTCTAAGGAAACAATTGCTCAGAAGGTCTTTTCTAAACTCGACTCTCTATATTTAACTAAGTCTTTACCTAGAAAAGTTCATCTTAAACATCATTTTTACTCTTTTAAAATGGATTCTTCGAAGGATCTTAAACAAAACTTGGATGATTTTAAAAAACTTACTACTAATTTAGATGATATTGATCATAAAGTGGAAGATGAAACTCAAGCATTAATTTTATTAAATTCTCTACCTGATAAATATAAAGAAGTGAAATCTGGAATTGTGTATGGTAGGGATACACTGTCACTAGATTTGGTTATTTCACATCTTAGATCCAAAGACTTTGAAATTAAAGATAAAAATATTGCTAGTGAGAGTCTTCTAGTTAGAGGTAGGATGAGAAGAGAGAAAAAGGTTTTAGGAGTAAGTCTAAGCATAGATCCAAATCAAGGTCAAAGAAGCATGTTAAATGTTACTTCTTTAAGAAAGATGGTCACTATAAAAATGAATGTCCACTTAGGAAAGGAAAGAAACATGATAAACCAGAATTCAGTACTGATAGTGAATCAAACCTAATTTTTTAGGGTTATGAGAGCTCTGAAGTGCTAGCTGTGAATTCCTCTAAGTCAGAAACAAATTGGGTCTTAGATTCAGGCTGTACATTTCATATGACTCCCTTTAGGCACTGATTTTATGATTTTAAAGAAGTAAATGGTGATAAGGTACTTCTTGGTGATAATCGTGAGTGTCATGTCAAGGGTATAGGTTCAGTTAACTTATCATTAAAAGATGGTATTGTTAGAGTCTTAGAATGTGTGAGGTTTGTCCCTAAACTTAAGAGAAACTTGATTTCACTAGGTACTTTAGATGCTTCTGGATTTTCTGTAAAGATTGGAGATGGGATGATGAAGGTTCTTAAGGGCTCTTTAGTAATCTTTAAGGTTGTTAGGATAAATGGTCTTTCTTTGTTGCAAGGTACAACCTTAGAATTTAAAGGAAAGGTTAGTGTAGTTGTTTTCTTAAATAGTGCTACTCTTTGGCATAGGAGGTTGAGACATGTAAGCGAGAAAGGATTGATTGAGTTAGTAAAACAATGGGTGTTTGGAAGTGAACCCTTAGGAACTTTGAAGTTCTGTGAACACTGTGTATTTGGAAAACAAACTAGAGTCAAGTTCTCTAAAGGTCCGCATTCTTCTACTCATGCACTTAATTACATACACTCTAACTTGTGGGGTCTTGCCTCAACTCAATCCTTAGGCGGTAATAAGTACTTCCTATCCTTAATAGATGATTTCACTAGAAGAGTTTGAACCTTTACTTTAAGGTCTAAAGATGAAACCTTTAATACCTTTAAACATTGGATAGCTCTAGTTGAAAATCAAAAAGAATGTAAGGTGAAAATACTTAGGACAAATAATGGATTAGAGTTTTGTAATGAACTTTTTGACACTTTCTATAAAAACCAAGGAATTAGGAGGCATAGAACTGTAGCTGGAACACCCCAACAAAATGGTTTAGCTGAAAGAATGAAAAGAATCATTTTAGAGAGAGTTAGATGTATGCTGTCCCTTTCTGGTTTGCCTAAACAGTTCTGGGCTGAGGTTGTTAATACAGTCACTTACCTTATTAATAGATGTCCATCATCTGCCTTAGATTTTAAAACACCTGAAAAACTCTGGATTGGGAAAACAGTTGACTATAGTAACCTTAAGATTTTTGGATGCATTGTATATAGTCATGTCAATCAGGGTAAGCTTCAAGCCAGATCACTGAAGTGTGTCTTTATTGGTTATCCTTTAGGTGTAAAAGGATATAGGTTGTGGTGTCCTTCACTTAAGAAATGTTTAACAAGCAGAAGTGTTATTTTTAATGAATCTAAATATTATTCTGACCTGTTAAATGAGTCTGTCTCTCATTCTTTAAGGGAACTTTTGATTGAGGTGGAGGCAGGTGTCACACCTCTCAATGATGTAAGCACTGAGATTGAGGTGGAGGTATCTGCAGCACCTCAATCCCAAGATATGACCACTGAAAGAACAGATACTAGTAATGATGAGGGAACTACCAAGGAACACAACATTCCTCCTGACAGTTCCATTGAGCTGAATGATTACCTTCTAGCTAGGGATAGGTCTATAAGAACAATTGTTCCCCCTCCCAGATATTCTAACTCTTTAATTGCATCTAATTCTGAACATTTTGACATAATTGCTTATGCTTTGTCTGTTGCATCCAACATTGATGATTCTGAACCTCATTCTTATGCTGATGCTTTGAATTCTTCTAATGCTATGTATGATGAGATTAATTCTTTAAATAAGAATAACTCTTGGATTCTGGTTAATAAGCTTAAAAATGTTAAAGTGTTAGGATGTAGATGGTTATTTAAGAAAAATGAATGAATAAAAGGTGTTGAATCTGCTAGATATAAGGCTAGACTTGTGGCACAAGGTTTTGCACAAAGAAAAGGAATAGATTATAATGAAATATTTTCTCCTGTTGTCAAATTCACTTCCATAAGAATTATGATGTCTTTAGTTGTACAATATAACTTGTCACTTGAACAAATGGATATTAAAACAGCTGTCTTACATGGTAATTTGGATGACAAAATATATATGATGCAACCTGAAAGATTTATTAAATCTGGTAATGAAAATCTTGTATGCATGCTTAAAAAATCCTTGTATGGTTTAAAACAGGCTCTTAAGCAATGGTATAAACGCTTTGACTCTTTTATGTTAAAAACAAGTTTTAGTAGATGTGATTTTGATAATTGTATTTACTTTAAGTATAAAAATATTTCAAATCCAGTTTATTTACTTTTATATGTGGATGATATGCTAATTGCATGCAAAAATATGTCTGAAATCAATAATTTAAAATCACTTCTATACAATGAATTTGAAATGAAAGACTTAGGACAAGCAAAAAGGATTTTAGGTATGGAAATATCTTGGTCAGATTGTGGATTACTTCTATCACAACAATCTTATCTTGAAAAAGTTTTAAAAAGATTTTCTATATTTGATTCCAAGTTAGTAAGTGTTCCTCTAGGTTCTCATTTTAAATTGTCTATTAATGATTGCCCTATGACTAATGATGATAAGAGATATATGAACAAAGTTCCATATTCTAATGCTGTAGGTTCACTTATGTATGCAATGGTCTGCACTAGACCTGACATTGCATATGCCATGAGTGTGGTTAGTAGATTTATGGCTAACCCTGGTAAGGCTCATTGGCAGGCTGTAAAGTAGATTTTACGTTACATTAAAGGGACAATTAATACTGGTTTATTGTTTAAAAGAAATCCTTGTAAGGTACTTATAGTTTGTGGATATACTGACTCTGATTTTGCAGGAGATAAAAGATAAGAGAAGATCACTGTCAGGTTATATCTTTACTATTTTTGGAAATACAGTTTCTTGGAAAGCTAATTTACAATCTATAGTAACATTGTTAACTACTGAGGCTGAATTTATTGCTTGTACTGAAGCAGTAAAAGAATCTTTATGGCTTAGAGGTCTTACTAGACAACTTAACATAGTTAAATGTGATGTTATTGATACTGTTTATAGTGATAATCAATCTGCTAAACATTTGTCTAAACATCCCATGTTTTACTCTAGGTCTAAGCATGTTGACATTAAGATGCATTTCATTAAGGACATAATAACTCAAGATCTTGTTAAAATTGACAAAATCTCTACTGAGGATAATCTATCTGATATTCTTCCTAAACCAGTTCCCTTAACCAAATTCAAACATTGTTTGGATTTGATTAGAGTGTCTCATATTTAGGCATTAGGTTGAAAGGGTAAACTGCTTGTATCCATTATTTGTTACATAGTGTCAAGGTGGAGATTATTAGGATATGTGACTATGTTGTATTTATTTTATGCATAATTTTGACATATAATGTATGAAAAATCTGTAATAAACTTGCATTAAATATATTGGTGCTAATGTATGTAATATATGGTTTATTATTAATTGTATATTGGGCTCATGGGCTGCTAATTGTGTTTAGGCTTGTTTTATACTTATTTTTTTTAGGCCTGAGCAAGTCAGTTTATGCGTTGGGCCGAGGGGCAAACTCGTCATTTCACCAGCAATATATTTATACCCATTGCTAAAGTTTTTTGCCGTTCACTCGTTCATTTTGATTTCTTCTTCGCGTCTCTTTGTTTTCTTTATCTCCTCTCTTCTCTGTATATACTGGTTATGTTTTTGTGAGGGTTTGGAAGCATAGTTGTTAGGGTTTACTCTGTACATGCTTTCATTGTTTATTCTCTGTAAAACATTGATTTATTTATAGTAGATATGTTTATTCTTTCCAGTGGATTAGGCCGTTTAGTTTTAGAGGCCGAACCACTTAAATCTGGTGTTCTTGTTCTTATATTTTCTTGTTGATACTTGATCTATTTCATTTTGTGAAAATATTTTGTTTGTACGAAAAATTCTTTAGAAGACAAATTTTACACAAATTTCACTGTTCAATGGACTAAAAGTGCTACAAAATCATAATTTATAACCCAAGATTTGAACTTCAAATTATCTACTCTACAGTCGGGGCATAAAGAACTTTCATTTTACTGGTTTTTTTCTATAATTATTATCACCATAAAAGAGAGAATTTTTTGTATACTAGTATAGAAATTGTGCATAGAAATTATGGGTACAGGAGAGAAATAGATATAAATTGAGAGTTGAATGTGGGAGAGTAAAGTGCTGAAGGAGTCGGAGAATTTGAGTCTCATGAGATCACTTCTCAATTCTCAATGTAGAAAAAAATTTCCATAAAAGATATGCAACCAATTCTATGGCGTGGGTGGGGTACTCCAATTTTGGAGTTCCTCGTCTTTGAAGGAAGAGAAGCGCTTAAAAGCTATTTACCTTCCAAAATGAGGATATAGTTCAATACAATTAATTGGCTAATCAATCAAATCACAAACCCAACCACATGGTAAAAGTAACCCGATGAACAAGAAGCATAAATTCTGAGATAATGAGAGGATTTGTACCCGAACTGAGCGAAGCAGATGAATCCCAAAGCGGTCAATTGTTCGAGCATTCAAGCTCTGAGGGGAAGCGTGGTGATCACTGGTGTAGATCACGCAGTCAAGGTCTGGACGTTCTTCTTGGATGGCTTTGACGGCGCACCATAAAACTGTTAGAAATGGTGGCTGGTGGCTGCCTAATTTTGTCAAAGAAAGCAGCCACCGACAGCAGCCATTGATGAAGAGAAAATGGAGCAGCTAGCTGGAGAAGAAGAAAAATTGGAAATGCTGAGCTCATTGCTTACCTCATCACCCAAATAGTTGCTAATTTTTCTTCTATAAATAGAGAAGGCTGAAAGCCATTTAGACTCATCCCAAGCTTTCCTGCAAAGCATTCCAGAGAGAAAAGAGTTTCTCTGCGTGAGGAAGAGAAGGAGAGAAAGAAAAAAGAGAAAAGAAAGAGAAAGAAAAGAGAGAGAAAAGAAAGAAAAAAGAAAAAGAAATAGGGAAATTACCAAAAATAGCACCCCCTAAAAATTATAATAACAAAACTAGCACCCCCTTGTGTTCAATTAGAATTGAACGTTCAATATTCAATTTGAACGTAAAATATTGAACGTTCAATATTAAATAGGTCTAATTATCGTCATTCAATTCTAATTGAACGGATAATATTGAACGTTCAATATTGAACGAGTCCAAATTATCGTCGTTCAATTTTAATTGAACACAGGGGTGCTAGTTTTGTTATTATAATTTTTGGGGGGTGTTAGTTTTGTTATTTTCCCAAAGAAATATTATTTGGGTGTATTGGTTTTTGGGGTTTGTGAGTTGAGTGTTGTATTTAAACACTGTAATATTATCTCTCATAGTGAAAGTGAGCTGCAGCAGCTCCGTGGAGTAGCCCAGTTAATTTTTTGGGGTGAACCACGTAAAAATTCTCTGTGTGTTATTTCCTTATTCCTGCTCTACATTATTTTTGTTTTGCTTTCCCGTAAATCTGGTTGTGGGAAATTACCATTTTTTTCTCAACAATTGGTATCAGAGCTACAAGGTTGCAAAATTCTTGTACAGAAAATCACATTGTGCAAAGGTTACTATTCATCAAATAGTAACAGTTACTGTGCAAATAGTGAAAGTACTATTCACCAATCATTAAAGTAAAAGTGAATAGTAAAAGTCAAAAGTTAAATAGTAAATTTACTATTCACGTCACTATTCACACATCATTATTTTACGATAGTGATTTTTTGAAGTTACGAGATTTGAGTGGAAACAATGACAGCAGACGAAGGAAAAATTAAGATCGAGAAATTCAATGGGTCAGATTTTGGTTTCTGGAAAATGCAGATTGAAGATTATCTATACCAGAAAAATATGCACAAACCTTTATCAGGAACAAAACCAGAAAATATAAAGCAAGAAGATTGAGATCTTCTTGACAGGCAGGCGCTAGGAACAATCCAGTTAACATTGTCTCGTAACGTTGCTTTCAACATCGCAAAAGAAACGACGACGGCAGGTCTGATGAAAGCCTTATCAAATATGTACGAAAAACCAACTGCCTCAAATAAAGTACATTTGATGAGAAGGCTATTCAATTTGAAGATGTCAGAAGGAGCGCCAATTACAGATCACCTAAATGTTCTTAACTCTACTCTAACACAGTTGAGTTCAGTAGGCATAAATTTCGATGACGAAATTCAAGCCTTGATTCTCTTATCCTCTCTACCAGAAAGCTGGAATGGCACAGTGACAGCAATAAGTAATTCCTCAGGAAGCACGACGATGACATGGGATACTGCTCGTGATTTGATTCTAAGCGACGAAATTCGTCGAAAAGAATCTGGTGAGGCTTCATCTTCTGCCTTACATACAGAATCCCAAGGAAGAATGTTTGAGAGAAGCTCAAGCAGAGGAAAGTCTAAGTCTAGACGAAGTAAGTCAAGATTTAGCAAAGCAAACTTAAATTGTTGGAATTGTGGACAAAAAGGACATCTCAGAAGAGACTGTCGAGCACCGAAGAAAAATAATGGTGCAAAAGAAACTGCAAATATTGCTGGGGAAGCAGGTGATGCTCTTATATTGAGTGTCAACAGTCCGATTGAATCCTAGATTTTGGATTCAGGTGCATCATTTCACTCTACCTGCTGTCGCGAAATCATGGAGAATTACACCGGTGGTGATTTCGAAAAAGTTTATCTAGCAGATGATGAGCCCTTGAAGATTGTGGACAAAGGAGATGTTCCAATGAAGTTGCCAAATGGGACTGTATGGAAGCTGAAGAATGTGAGATATATTCCAGGTCTGAAAAGGAATTTAATCTCAATAGGACAGCTTGATGAGGAAGGTTATTCAACAACCTTCACAGATCGCACGTGGAAGATAACAAAAGAAGCTATGGTTTTAGCTCGTGGAAATAAAGAAGGTACCCTCTATGTGACCTCAAATAGTGGGAGCACTATAGCAGTCATGGACGCAGATGAAAAATCAAATCTGTGGCACCAAAGGCTTGGTCATATGAGCGAAAAAGGGATGAAGGTACTCTTGTCAAAAGGAAAACTACCAGATATGAAGTCGGTGGACATTGGTTTGTGCGAGGACTGCATTCTCGGCAAACAGAAGAAAGTTAGCTTTTCAAAAGCTGGAAAAACATCGAAGTCAGAAAACTTAGAGTTGGTTCATACAGACGTGTGGGGACCCGCTCCAATTAATTCCCTTGGAGGCTCATCATATTATGTCACCTTCATTGACGACTCAACAAGGAAGGTGTGGGTTTATTTTCTGAAAAATAAATCAGAAGTCTATGATGTTTTCAGAAAATGGAAAGCTATGGTGGAAAATGAGACTGGCTTAAAAGTAAACTGCCTAAGGTCTGACAATGGAGGAGAGTACACAGACAGAAGATTCAGAGACTTTTGTGCAAGCAATGGAATCAGAATGGAGAAGACTGTTCCAAGAACACCACAACAAAATGGTGTGGCAGAACGCATGAACAGAACTCTGAATGAACGTGCCAGAAGCATGAGAATACATGCAGGCTTGCCTAAAATGTTTTGGGCAGAGGCCATCAATACAGCAACTTACCTGATCAACCGTGGACCCTCTATTCCTTTGAATGAAAGATTGCCAGAGGAAGTTTGGAGTGGTAAAGAGGTAAACCTTTCACATTTAAAGATTTTCGGTTGTATTTCATATGTTCATATTGACTCTGCTGAAAGAAGTAAACTTGACCCGAAGTCCAAGAAATGTATCTTTATTGGATATGGTTCTGATGAATTTGGTTATCGCTTTTGGGATTATGAAAGACGACAAGTTATCAGAAGCCGAGATGTTATATTCAATGAGAAGATTGTATATAAGGACAGGTCAACAGTAAAATCTAGTGGCATTAACAGTGATACTCAAACAAAAGAGTATGTTGATTTAGAGGAGATCTCCAAAGATGATGTGCATCGAAGGGTCCACAATAACCCTGAGAATGAAGTTATTCCAGAACCAGGGAACCAAGTTCCATAAGAAGAACCAGAGAATGAAGTTCCACTGGAAGAACAAGAAGAAGTTCCACAGCAAGAGGAACCATGCACACCCAGAGTGAGACGCACCACCAGACCACACAAACCAACACAACGCTACTCACCCTCCCAAAATTTCCTGTTGTTAACTGACAACGGAGAACCAGAATCTTATGAGGAAGCAACACAAAAGGATGATTCTGTCAAGTGGGAGTCTGCCATGAAAGATGAAATGGACTCACTCATGTTAAACCAAACATGGGAACTTGTTAAATTGCCAAAAGGCAAGAAGGCTCTTCATAACAAATGGATTTTCAGAGTGAAAATGGAGCATGATGGGAGTAAGCGGCACAAGGCTAGATTGGTTGTTAAAGGTTTCCAGCAGAAAGCAGGGATCGACTACACTGAGATTTTCTCTCCAGTTGTGAAGTTGACCACAATAAGGCTGGTATTAAAGTTGGTAGCTGCGGAGAATTTACATCTTGAACAGTTAGATGTAAAGACAGCATTCCTTCACGGTGATTTGGAGGAAGAGATATACTTTGGAGCAACCGCAAGGTTTTGAAATAGCAGGCAAAGAAAACTTGGTATGCAAGTTGAAAAAGAGCTTGTATGGTCTAAAACAAGCTCCAAGACAGTGGTACAAAAAGTTTGATTCTTTCATGAGCAGCAGTGGCTTTACCAGATGCCAGGCAGATCATTGTTGTTATGTGAAGAAGTTCGACAATAGCTATATTATTTTACTTTTGTATGTAGATGACATGTTGATTGTTGGGTCAGACATGCAAGAGATAAATAATGTGAAGCATCAATTGTCAGAACATTTTGCAATGAAAGATCTAGGTGCTGCAAAGCAGATTCTTGGAATGAGGATCAACCGAGACAAGGCATCAGGAACCTTAATGTTGTCACAAGCTGAGTATATCAGCAAAGTACTTGATAGGTTCAACATGAAGGATGCAAAACCAGTAAGCACTCCCTTAAGTGTTCATTTCAAACTATCCAAAGAGCAGTCACCTAAAACTACAGAAGAACGTGCTCAGATGGAAAATGTTCCATATGCTTCAGCTATTGGAAGTTTGATGTATGTCATGGTTTGTACCAGACCAGACATTGCACATGCAGTGGGAGCTGTAAGTAGGTACATGAACAATCCAGGCAAGACACATTGGGAAGCTGTCAAATGGATTCTTAGATATCTACGAGGTACCACAAATATGGCACTATGCTTCAAAAGTGGAGATATGACTCTTGAAGGCTATGTGGATGCTGACTTAGCTAGAAATGTTGATAATAGAAAGAGCACTACAGGGTATGTCTACACTCTTGGCGGAACAGCAGTGAGTTGGGTTTCTCAACTGCAGAAGATTGTTGCTCTCTCCACCACTGAAGCTGAATATGTTGCAATCACGGAAGCCAGCAAAGAGATGATTTGGTTGCAAGGTTTCTTGGAAGAACTAGGCAAGAAACAGGAACGCAATGTGTTACATTGCGATAGTCAGAGTGCCATCCATCTTGCAAAAAATCCGTCTTTTCATTCCAGAACGAAACACATACAACTACGGTATCATTTCATCAGGTCACTTCTAGAAGAAGATGTTCTCAAGCTTAAGAAGATACAAGGAAATGATAACCCAGCTGATATGTTTACGAAGACGGTGACAATTGATAAATTGAAGTTGTGTTCAACTTCAATTGGCCTGCGGACGTAACAAACCCAGAAAGAGTTGCTGCAGTGATCATGTGTGGAAACATAATTAAAATCAGTTTCCAAGTGGGAGATTGTTAGAAATGGTGGTTGGTGGCTGCCTAATTTTGTCAAAGAAAACAGCCACCGACAGCAGCCATTGATGAAGAGAAAATGGAACAGCTAGCTAGAGAAGAAGAAAAATTGGAGATGCTGAGCTGATTGTTTACCTCATCACCCAAATAGTTGCTAATTTTTCTTCTATAAATAGAGAAGGCTGAAAGCCATTTAGACTCATCCCAAGCTTTCCTGCAAAGCATTCCAGAGAGAAGAGAGTTTCTCTGCGTGAGGAAGAGAAGGAGAGAAAGAAAAAAGAGAAAAGAAAGAGAAAGAAAAGAGAGAGAAAAGAAAGAAAAAAGAAAAAGAAATATTATTTGGGTGTATTGGTTTTTGGGTTTGTGAGTTGAGTGTTGTATTTAAACACTGTAATATTATCTCCCATAGTGAAAGTGAGCTGCAGCAGCTCTGTGGAGTAGCCCAGTTAATTTTTTGGGGTGAACCACGTAAAAATTCTCTGTGTGTTATTTCCTTATTCCTGCTCTACATTATTTTTGTTTTGCTTTCCCGTAAATCTGGTTGTGGGAAATTACCATTTTTTTCCCAACAAAAACCCTCTCTCCACCCCCACCGTCGTTGGTATAAAGATGGAAGAACCCCGGCGCTGTTTTTCTGCTCCTTCTGACATTGACAACGAGCAAAGCAAATCTGAGTATTAGGGTAACAAAGCACTTATAAGAACACTAATGACAAACCAATTTTCCATAGCCTGAATGTTAGAGAACTGAGTCGGAGTTGGAGTTGGATTGTAAATATATAATGCTCCTACGTCATGTATCCGCGAAGCAGTCAAAGAGTGTTTCTTCCTGATAAACCAACTAACGTAAGCTTCTATATGAGATTTTATATATAATGTAACTATTTTTACTTGTAATCTCAAATATTATTACGGAAAAATATTTTTAAAATGTATTTTTTTTTAATTTTAAAAATTTAAACAAAATTATATATAATATAATTTATTATATTTTAATTTTTTAAAAAAATTTATTAAATTATAAATAAAATTATGCTAACTCATAAAATATATCATTCAATAATAATAAATATTATTATATTATTTTTTATACATCTAAATGTTCACTATTTTAATTAATAAACAAAAGCTAAAAACTCACTTTACATTTTTTCATCCATAATTTTATAGATAAAAAAAATTCATTAAAGTCAAAAGGGGATATATATTAGATAATATTGATAAGTTTAACATTAATATTATCTTATTTTGCTTCCGTAAAAGTTTATGGTCCATTATAAAATTGGATCAAATACGTTATGACATAACAATAACTCCAAAATAAGTTTTATTTACCTATTTAGACTTTCAATTTTTACAATTATCATAACTACCACATTACCAATATGAACACTATAGCTCAAATCATGCACATGATAATCATTTACTTTTAAAAAATGATATGATCAAGATGTTTTTTTTTTAATAATCTATGCAAGCATATAATATTTATATGTGTGTGTTTATTTATTGTTATTTCATGAGTAAACTTCACACATTATTAATATGAACACAATAGCTCAAGTCATGCACATGATAATTATTTACTTTTAAAAAATTATATGATCAAGATGTTTTTTTTTATTTTAATAATCTATAAAAGCACATAATATTTATATATGTGTGTGTTTCTTTATTGTTATTTCATGAGCAAACTTCACTTCCAAAGATAACATACGAAGAATTGATAAGTATTATTAATTTCACTCTCAATGTTACAATGTAAGCATACACAAAATATAAGTATATATTTATTTTAGCTCTTAATGAAATATATGATTGAATAACATATGTTTTTCAATATTTTTCAAATAAAAGGTTAATGATATTGAATACTTAAAAATCTTAAATAATTATGATTGAATTTTAGAATATAGTACTCATATTTGAGTCATAGATTGTGATTATTATATATCAAATTAATCACTTGCAATCCTTCAAGATATAATTTTCTCTTTTAATTATTTACCAAAAATAACACCCCTAAAATTTATAATAACAAAACTAGTACCTCAATAACATTGAACGTTCAATTTGAATGTGTAATATTGAGTATTCAATATTGAACAGGTCTAAATTGCCGTAATTCAATTCCAATTGAACGGATGTTCAAAGAAAAATAATATATCAATCATTTTTTTAATTGTGAAAATATAAGTTTAAACACAATAGATGTTATTTTTGTTATTACAAGTTTTTAGGAATGTTATTTTTTCTATTCATTTTAATGTTAATATCAAATGACATTCATTTCAAGGATAATATAATCAAAATGTCCTTATATCCATAGTCACATGTAAGGTATGTAATGTTTATATAATAGAATATTTTACTCATAAAGTAGCATATATAATATTTTATAATGTCAATTTTGCTTTCAATGTTGCTATCTAATAACATATACGATGCATTGAATATACTTTATTATATATTATGTTCACATCGTAGCCTCTATACTCTCAATTAATAACATAGATGTAATTTTAAAATATTATATTTTACACTCTCAAATGTATATTTATTTAGTATTGTAGCCTGTAGGCTCTCAATCAATAAAATAGATGCAATTCTAAAATATTAAATTTTTAACTTCAAGAGAATAATCCAATACCTTATTTTCTTATATATATGTAAATTTTGAAAATACTTTAACATAACAATAACAACAATATAGCAATACAATTAATTAATATTCACCAAAAGTGCTCCCAATAAAAAATAGTGGGATAATGCCTCCTTAAAAATCATCTTCCTAGATAGACATTCTTAGGAAAGACTAGTAACCTTAAGACATTTAAGAACTGGCTTTCTAAACAGAACTCTTTTAGATCTTACTGATTATGCAACCACACACTTAACAATATCATATATGTTTATTATTAATTTATTGGTAAAATTTTAGACATATTATTAATTAGAGTTTAAAGGCAAATATAAATAGATATTTATGAGGCATTGTTATTTATCCATTTGCTACAAAATATTTAAAAAAATATTTGATATTATATTGATAAATATATTTGAAATATGTTTAAATATAATATTATCCATATATTGTAATATATTTAGTAATAGAATAACAAATAAACAAACAAACAAAAAAATTGATAGATGTTGAATGAAAATAAGAACTGAGTTTAATCATAAAAATAAGAAAATTTAAAAACTTGTAAATTTTGTGATCTGACATGATATCACTAAAAGTTTGTAACATATTATGACCAATGTTATTTCATATGTATAAAATCACAAGTCTTCAACAAATAATCGTATTGATAATGTGTTATAAAACTAAACAAAATTAAAAGAAGAAAAGTATAAAAAGTAGAAAAGTAGAGAGAGAAAATAGAATAAATAATTCTCATTGATTGTTGTATTTTAATATACTGCTAAAGACCTATTTACAGGGGTTACAAGATATAATATGAATTTTGAATCTAAAATTATAGAGATTAAATCTCTAATTAAATATAAATTATGATATAATATAGATAAATATTCATTTGAAATAAATCTAACCATAAGAAAAATAATATCATATTTAAAATTTAACACCCAAATTATAGCATTACATAATTTTATATATTTTTCTTATCAAGTTTTGTATAATTTTTTCCCTTTTTTTTTTTTTTTTTACTTTTAAAATATATTATCATCTCATCATTCCTACAATCTAATTAATATTAACAAGTAATATTTAAAAATACTGGTACATTCCAACTCCACAACTCTAATAAAAATTTCATACTATTTATGTTTTAATAAATAATAACATATAATGCATAAAAAAAATATTTAAAAATATTAACAATATAATTATTTCACATTAAATATGTAATAATATCAAAAATGATAGAGAAAGAAACAAGTACTTGTTGATAGAACTAGTAATTAAAAAAAATTAAACTTAATTAAATATTAAAAAATTTGTTATTAAATAAGCTCTTGTACTAGTATAAATAAATTTTTTTAAAAAAATACTTGTAATATCAGATTTTGCGACGTTGCTACTAATAGTAAAATATATTATTTTATTTTATTTTTATAATAAAATTATACATTTTTATGAGAGAAGATAATAATAAATAATAAAATAAAAATAATGTATATATTGAAAGAATAACTTTATATATTAACAAACTTACAAGATATCCAAAGTAAGAGAATAGAAGATAAAAGTGTATTAATTATATTTTTAAGCTCGTTACAACCCAATCTAAAGTTGAATATGCAATATATGTCTTTTTTTTTTTTTTTTAAATACAGCTGTATCTATCGATGAAAATGATGATGTTCATATGCAAAATAGAGAATATGACATTGAGAAAGATGATAAAAAAAAAGTCTTTACAAATCTCATGAGAGAATATGTTATTTATGGTATATTTTAATTATACATAATAAAATGTTTAAAATTTACAAAAAAAGTCTATGATTAAGTAAAGTTTTTAAAAATTATTGAAATTTTGAATATCTTAATACTTTTGTAAACTTTTAAAAAATAATAATTGAATATACTTAAAATTGTAAAAACTTTTAAAAGCCTTAAAAAAATTTAATTGAATACAACCAAACTTTTATAAATTAATTAATAGATCTAAACTTTTAGAAACTTTTAAAATCCATGAAAATCACTAAAAACTCAATTGAATACCCCTATGTATAAAGGCAAAAATCAAATTATATCAGTCGATTTTAATTTAAAGTTTGTTAACTAATGTTTAACCAAACAAAAATATACATTTCTAATGCATGTGTTTTTTTGAAAAAAAATGTATAATACATTTTACAATACATATTTTATATGTATGCGTTTATGATTATCTAACTTCAGATAAATTATTATGTTTATTAAAAGATAAAACAATTTATACTATTTTTATTGAAATATTTATTTTTTATAAATATTTATTATAACCAATAAAATATCTAAATATTTTTATTCTTAATTTTATAATGATTTACGTTTATTCACTACTTAAAATTGATCAAAATTATAGCTCAAATAAAATTATGTAGCTTTTTAAATTAAATTATTAACTAAATATTAAATCATGCTTTAAAAATTATGTTTAAATTGTAAAACAAATTTATCAAACTGACTTAACAACTTGGTATAATTACATTTCATAAATCAACTTTAATTTTTGATTTAACAACCAACATATCTCGATTTATTTTAGGTAAAAAGTGAATCTCGATTTATCAAGCTCTTCTTTTAAGGACTGAGTAAACTTGTCTTTTGAAATATTAGTTTAAACTTGCCTTTTCTCTTATTTGCCAAAGGAGCACTAGTTTTTTTTTTTTTTTAATTCAAAACCATCTCTGTGAGTAAACGAATTTCTATTTAAATTATTCTTATTGCATCAAAACTTCATACATAAGTCACAATTTGATAATTAAAATATGAATGTAATTTAAAATTTTAAGACCTATCATAACCAACTATAAAGTAAAAGTTTATATACATATGCCAGAACTGGTCAAAGGGACCAATAAGTTACTTTAACTTATTTTTGGTTTCATTCATTTGCCTATGTTTGAGCTATAAAATAGCACCAACCTAAAATGGACGAGTTACTGTTGAAAAAAATGAATTTTGAAAAGAAAAAGAAAAAGGAGAAAAGTTTCTATGAGTTTACCCACTCCATATGCCACATTAATTTTTTTTACATTTCTTTAAAGGTGCTTATAAGATGTTGGATTTAAACTTGGGATTGAACCTAAAGAGTACCTACTTTTATGAAGAAGAAAAGAGATAGGCAATTATTTGCTTAATTCTCACACGCATTACCGTCTGACAAACACTTTATTTTTTTAATTTCGACAGATAAAACTCAGTTAGAAAAAATGCTTATTTTATTCCTACAATTGAGTCTTACTCTCACGTTTTTCTCTTCTATTATCCTCACTCAACTTCCTTAAACCCGTTATTTTTATGATCGTTATTTATTTTTTCATATAAATAGGGGTAGTGGCATCAATATTTTTCACAACAACAACTGCTTAACAATGAAATTTTTTTCGAAATCTCTCTCATATTTCCTTCCTATAGAACAAAAATCCAAAAAATACTACTCTTTTTTGTTCTATGTTTTCGAGCAACCTTTTAATTTTTAAGTGTAATATTCCAATTTTTAGCAATGTAGTAAAGGTCCAAAATAGAGGCAATTTTTTGGGGTATTTTATCCTTGTAAAGATAGAAACACTTCTTGCACATATTAGAAAAAGCCACGAAATATCCTAAAGAGAAAATTTAGACTTGAGGTTGGACCTTAAAGAGTACCTACTTTTATGGAGGGCAAAGAAGATAGACAATTATGAATTTAACTCTCACACGTGCACCGCCATCCAACCGAGCCTAGTGTAGCGAGGTGGCAAACACTAGTAGCTGGAACACAAAAAAACTTTTTGAAATCTCATATTTTCTCTCTATAGAACAAAACCCCATAATTCGAACATTTTAATTTTCTAAGTGTAATATTCTAATCTTCAACAATATAATAAACGTCCAAAATAGGGCAATGAGGTTAAATACTGCTTACACATCTTAGACTAAATCACAAAACGTCTTAAATAAAGTAATCTAGTCCGTAACTCAACTCAAACAATAATATGGATAACTTCGTTCCTTTTTATATTCTGTCTCAACAATTACTTTCTTAAAAATTCATATCCTTGAAAGCTTTGATTTTTTGACGTCCAACCTTCAAAAAATCAACATTGAATTTGATGTGCTAAAATGAAGCGCAGTTTCATCAGAAGCACCATCACAAATGGGAAGCTGAGATATGAGTGGAAGAATTCTACGTATGGACAAGATAACAATTGAATATGGGGAAGAAAAGATGGGAAGGAGGGAGAAGGGGAGCAAAATAATCAAAGATAAATCAAGCAAAATGTATAATATTATAAAGGGGAAACAAACCACAATGCTATTGATCTGGGTATCTAACGTTATTCCTACCATACATTACCCGAAAGTTGTGGAACGAGAAATGATAGTGAAGAAAATTCCAACTCGATCATCAGCAGTCAAAAAAGGGAAAAATAACCTCCTACCAAAAGAATATTACATAACATATCCACACCCCTATGCCCAAAAAAAAAATCACTCCAACTACTCCCTTCGTTCAATCCATAAAACAAAAAACAAATGATGGCTCAGAAACCCCGCGCAATTACAAAGGTAAGTTTTCATATACCAGAAGGCTCCTCCCACTAAAGCACAAGAATCCATTGTCACCTAGCTCACCAAAAGAAAGTTTTGATACACCTTAATACCTGCCCATTGGTGGCATGCCAAAAGGTGGCACGGGAGGCATCCCAATTCCACCCATAGGTGGTGGTGGCGCAAAACCTCCTGAGACTCCAGGCATTGGTGGGGCAGGCAAGGCAAGAGGCAACAACTGAGCATACATGTTCTGCAAATATTTAAATTGAAAAAAATAAGCCAATAGATTTCCAATAGTAACTATGTCATCAATAACAGGAATTCGTCTATTAGTATAATAGAGGTGATATTGATGCCGTATATTCTGAAGAAGTTGACATGCCAACTTCAGCAAGGCAACAAGAGGTGGACAACTTTGAGATCATTACCTGCTGTGCAATAACTTCTTTTTCTTCCTTTTCTTTAGACTTAACCTCTTTCAGAGCCTCAAGTTTGTCCTTGATAAGTTCATCCACTTTACCTGTGTATTCACGGATGAACTGCAAAATTGGAAAAAGTGAGGATGAAGTTAAACATGGCTGAGAAAGAAGTTTTCGTAAGTTCCGGAAACCCAAATTACATATTCACTCAGAATAATTTATAGAATCCAGCTCTAGCTAGACATTGAAACTAAGCAGCAGGAAGAAAGACAAAAATATGAATGGGAACTAATATAAATTGTATGGCAGATAATCATCAGGCACACCCCACAAATACACAGTAAAAAAACCCCGAATAAAAAGACAGGAAAGCAATAATCACCTGTAACAGATAAGGGAAAGCAAAATCGATCATATTGTTCATCCAGGCAAGCTCAAGAACAACATCTGGTCGAATCAAATCATAACAAACAAAGAGACATGAAGCAAAACACTCCTTCTTTCCCTGCAATTCGAACAAAAATACATTTTGTTAAATGTTTCAATTGTGTCGACAGGCACAAGGAAAAAAGTGTTAAATGAAAATTATGCTCAATTCAAGTTTTTATTGAGGAAAAGTAGAGGGTTCATGTTATAAAGTCACAGGAGAAAACAGATGATTTCTCAAGTCATTACTCATAAATTTAAATCTGAAAGGAAAAAAACATATATATGAACCTGCTCAATAAAATAAACCAGCAACTCCTCTGCAAGTTCACGATCACCAGACTGTGAGGCTGTCTCCATGGCATCTTTGTACAACTTGTCTTTCTTCGACAATGCAATGGACTGCTTCCAGCGCCCAGCTTTTTTATAAATATAAGCAGCAACACGTCTCATTTCCAGAAGCTCATGTTTCTCAATCTGAAAAACACATTTATTATGAGGCTTCATGCTTTTGTAGTTATTAAATGAGAACCACTAAGTACAAAAATTGTAACTCACTCTTTGTGCAAGGCCAATTTGATCAAAATTATCATGCAGATCAATGGATTCCCGCAATCTGTCATAGTCTTCTTCCTCGACATATATCTCATTCAAAGCTTCATTCACAGCCCATACATTGTTACTCTGAACTGCAACCATGTATGGCTTGACAAGACGCAGATGACCAGCCTAATATTCATAAAGGGATATTTGAGGGGGAAAAGGAAAGAAAATTAGTATCATCAAGGCAGTATATCATGGAGAGGGTATCATAATTTAAATTCAAAGATGAAAAGGCTGTTAAAACTAATTACCTTTCGCATTATATCAACAACACGTGTATGGTCTACACGAAGTGCAAGTACATTGAGAAGATCATTAAGAAGATCTGGATGTTCTTGCAAGTAGAAGTGCACAGCCTTGTAATATAGTTCCACATTAGCAACTTTCACAACAATATCTTTAAACTGCATGTGATCCCAAGCTTCAGGGGAATGATTCATGATGGTAGTTGCAGCATTGTCAAACTCATCATACTGGACATACAAATAGGTGAGTTCCTTCCAATGCTGTTGCTCATCACAAGCACGTATAAGCTTGGGAATATTGAGACGAGTTGAGAACAATTTTATATGCTCCATAAGCTTCTCAGGACGATATCTAGCATATAGAACACCCAATTCTGTGAAGATACCCATATGTGCACGTTCCAACCCTAGACCACTTTCCATCAGAGAGATCAATTCACTGAAGCACCCTCTATTCTGGTAATATTCACTAACTTCTTCCAAGTCATCCACCTACAGAAGAATTAAAACATTGTAACACTGATAATATGCATAGATATACATGCATTGAACACATCAATAAATGGATTGTATTTTGTAGCAATTGATACAGATAGAATTTAGCAAGAGAACACACGGATTTGGCATACCACATAAACCAAATATCCAGAATTCTACACAATCAAACTCTGATAGATAACTAGAACAAAAAAACAATTGACGAAAAAGGACAGAAGGATGGAAATTGGAAAATAGATGCATACAAACTGTTACCTGAATAATAATGTTGAGGCCACAAATCTGAGCTAAACGGAACTCCTCTGCATCAACACAAGCAAAGCAAACTTCTTTCCATGTCTTTGCACTATTGGCTTTCCTTGCTGCATCTACAGCACCTTGAAATTGTTTCAACTTCACAAGTGTGATAGCCAACTTGGCCCAATTAGATATAAAAGCAAATATTATTTTTGCAGCCTCATAAAGGGCTTCATCATACAAGCGGTCACCAACATTTTGGAGATTAGCCACATTTGGCATTAGAATGAATTCTTCAATGTCAGCCAGCCTTTCGATCTTTGCATATGCATAAATAAGCTCACTATCCACCTTAGGCTCTTTTGTCTTTTGTCTCACCATCAGAAGGTATTTCACCAAGTCATGGTAGACATCTGCTTCCTCAGCAGCACGAATGACATCCAGGAATTGAGTGGCATCATCTGCACGAATAAATGACTCAATTGCATCACTCACCAGCCCTTCACGTAGTTGGGCCTTTGCCACCTGACTCCAAACAGCATCTTCTTCAACACGAAATGCAAACTCTACAGCTCGCTCAATGCTTCTGATGTTGTCCAATAAGACATTGACAGCTTGGACATTCAAGTTGAACTTCTTGAAAATTGCAAATGCTTCCTCATATAGTTGCGCCTCCACAGCTACTTCCCCAACAGCAGGTCCATCAAAGTTATCTAATCTATTAATGTAGTCCATGACTCTAGATGGATCTGCCTTAATGGCTGTCAAAACAAGCAAGTTTTGCAAATTAAAGTTCCCACTGAAGGCAGAGTTCTGAAGCACAATCTTCTCGAGAAGCTCAATCAATTCATGGGGCAAGTCAGCAGTCATGAAAGCCTTAACAGCTGCAGAAACTTGTTCCGGGCTCTTGCTCTCAGGAAGAGCAGTAGACACAACTTGATCAATGAGCTGTCTTCTATAGCTATTGTCAGGATCAAGAACTTTTGCCCAAAGATCAGCTTCCATCCTCTCAACCACATATCTGACAAAAAGAACTAGTTTTCAGACCTCACCTAAGAGCACCAATTGATTAGATACGAATAGAAAAAGCAGTAGAACTATCACAGACCTTGCTTGCAATTTAAACAATGAGTTCTTATTTGTGACATTGATAAGCTCTTCATCACACTGTCCACGCTGGTAAGCAACAACTGCTAGTGTAGGATCACGTTTCTCACAGTACTTGCCCACAACACGTGAATCATAGTATGGGTTTGTGGTAAGAAAGTGCTCCGGGTTGTTATTGCTATCAATGATGATTTTACCAAGAGCATTGTGCACATGTACATCTTGGCTTCCCTCACTTACAAGATGCTCCAAGAATTGAGTGAGTAAGCGTAGTCGATTCCTAGTACAGCATAACAGAAATGAGAAAAACATCTTACTAATGGTGATAACATAAACCATAAAGGGACAGGAACACCACCTTTTCTCACATTCCTCAACAAGGGGCTCAACTGGAAGCAATGAACGGACTGAAAGAATCAAGCCTTTAATGAAGTCTTCTGGACACTCATCATCCAATAGTTGACCTACAACTAAAGGAGCATTCCCAGGGTTTACCTATGACAAGGAAATTAACATTATTACACAACAATCAAAGCAAGGACGCTCGCCATGTGATTTCGTAGGTTAAAAGTATTAAAAAGAATACCTTCTGAACGTAACCTTCAATGTATCGGAGCATGTTACTTGTGTACAAGTAGTGCGTGAGATCTGGAACAAATCCAAACCGATCACAAACATTAATAAGAGGCCGTGCATCTGGGAGCTTAACTTCCATCAAAAAGTTCTTTGTTTTCTCAGGGTCATAGAAATTTGATTCCCTTGTTACACGTTCAACCTCTTTGATTTGTCCAGTTCTAGCAGCTGCCTCAATGTACTTGAAGTGGATTTCAGGATCCTCACTGTCCCAGAGAGGTTTATAGCCATGAATAGCTTGTACAAGACTCAAAATAGAAGAAACTTCATATTCAATAAAAGTATTACCTCGAGCTCAAATATGACCCTAGGAAAAAGTACAGCCCTTCATATGACTTAAACTGCTCAAAAAGCTTTATGCATGCATCAACACCCAGTTGCTCACAATATTCCTTGGCAGTCTGCACATATGGACAAGAGTAAGCTATAGTGATGTCACAAAATTATGGTATTAAACTAAAGAAAAGTGAAAATAATACCTGTACAATTATCTGGAGATTGCCCCTCAAATTAACCAATAAAAGATCCTTCATGCATTCTAAAGCCCATTCTCGTGACAGAGTACCAAAAAATTCTACAAGAGCCTATAAAGAACCAGACTTTTAGGAAATATCTTACAAATTATGCACCAACAGATAGAAGGAAAAAAAGAGGGGGGAAATACTGAACAAGTTCTACCTGTGGTTCAATTGCATGGGTATTCACAATAACGCGTTTAATGTCCGGCAACTCTGCATAATGCTGCAGCATAAGTGGAATATTTTAATCAAATTCTCAGGACATTAAGACCAAGTCAAATGCATAAAAATGGAAGATATGTTACCTGCAGAGCTCGAACATACAGACCAGCTTTTTCACATAGTTGAGCAATACGGGGGCGATCATAATGGCTGAACATTCCATTGGCTAGAATAGCATCAGCAACATTTGGAAAAGTTACCAAATTTATCTCAAGAACCTGTACACGGATGAAAACTTCATGGAGCCAAAATGAACTAACAATAACAACAACAACAAAAAACTTGCAACCTTAAGGAAAAGGACGCAAACCTTAGTTTGCAGGAAGCCATGCTCAGGTAAATTTGGCTTTAAAACATCCAAAAGGAAAGCTGTTGCCTCACGGATCAAATTCCTCTGAAAGAAGCCAATTAAAACAAAGACCAATATGTGACTTCATCAGCAATGTGTTTTCCAATAATTGCAGATATTATCAGAATGAGAATGTATTTGATGCTTAATAATGCAATTGTTCTACATGACCAAAAATAATAATAATGCAAGTGTTTAAAATAGTCTCTAACCCATACATTATCTAGTACCTAGCCTGAAAATGATGCAAATAGGAACCCAGAAATACAAGGGGAGGGGGGGAGGGGAAGCCATAAAACATAAATACCATTAATTGCCACAACAATAACAAAGAAAGCCAACAAACCTGAAGAAAGAGGTCTGTTATCGTATTGTAATCCAATGGACAACCTCCCTCCATTTGAGACATCATTAATGCAAAGTTAACCGCACCCTTGAGTCCAAATTAAAATGCAACTCTTTTTAGTTTAGAATTATAAAACAAAAGGAAAGGAATTCAAGCACAATATCAAAGATATTGAACATTCATATTTTCTCTTCATTTTGGAAGCAAGCAAGTAAAGATAATATAGACATAACTTTACATGAGTCACATGCAAGGGTGGAGCCAAAAAAAATTTTCAAGGGGAGCTGTAGTTTAAATTTTATTTATTTATAAAAATTAGATTTTATTGAAATATTAAGAAGTTAAAATACATAATCATGATGTAAAATTAATAAGAGTTACTGTAAACTTTTTCAATTAAAGTCTAAAATTTTTATGTTATATTAGAACAAAAACCTAGAGCTTTGATTTAGCATATTATAATCTATAAAACAAAAATTGTATAGTATAAATAAAAGGGCAAAAAAACAATAAGTTAATACAATATTGAAATCATGCATGTATTAATTAAATTAATTAACTAAAAGTTAATACAAATAAATGAAAAGTTCAATCAAATACATCAAATTTATAAGTATTAAAGTTAAAACTAAAAAAAAATACATTAAAAATATAAAACATAAAATATGATTTAAGATTTTAAACTTGCAATATTATAAATAATATAAGAATGAAAAATTAAAGTAAATGAAAAACAAAGGGACAAAGAAATATTAAAATTTTGTTGTAAAAAAATTGAATAAATTGCAAACATTACTAATCCAATGACAATTAATATAATATTGAATAACATTAAAATTTCAAGTAAAATAAATTTAATTGAAAATTCATTAAGCTATTTTTTCTTATTGAAAGTTTTTACGATGTTTGGCGGAGACAATCTATTATCATAAATTAAACAAAAGTTAAATACTTATATATTTTTTAATTATAATATATTACAAGTCAAGAAGTATTTTTATATACTATATATGACTACAATTTTATGTATGTCACTAATATTGGGAAACATGTGGACATAAGTACTTATTTTTAGTCACTTTGCTAATGTGTTTTCTAAACATTGATGATACATGGCATATCAAAAAGTACATAAAAGAATTAGACGAAATATATATTACTACAAATAAAATATATTCATTTAATGCTAAAAAATATACATGCTAAATTTTTGTAAAAATTTCAGCAGGCACTACAGCCCTGTGAAAACCACAAGAAATTCTGCCCCTGATTACATGACATTCTCTGTGACAAGTTTTCTCATATATGCTTTGTAAAGTTTCCCTATACATTCACAACTTATAATAGTTAATCATAATTGATGAGCAGTTCCTACCTGAGGATCTGTTCGGAGAATTGTTTGCAGGAGAAATAAATAATCTGGTGTGTACCCAACCTATTACAAGAAATAAGTAGGTATGCTTAGATCCCCCCATCCACATACTCGAGTAGATAAATTAATAATAATAATATCAGTTTTAGGAACCATCAATTTGAGAAAATAATCGTACCTGCTTTGAATATATTAGAATTTTGTCAAACTCCCTCCGTTCAGCGAAAGCAGCAACAACTTTTGGAGTTGCTCTAGCTTTGATATATATTTTCAGTGCTAGATCATTATCCACAGTCTACAGTGAAAAAATGATGTCAGACATGAACAGAACAGCATATGCATTTGCTACACTCAGTATTGAAGTTGACAATAGAAGAAAAACTTAAAACTTGTCAAAAAGAAGATGAAGAATTGAACCTTCACAAGATCTCCGAGTTCTTCACTGCATTCCAGTTTGTCCTCTGCCAACCAATTTTCCAATAAATTCTTCTTGTTTTGATTCACAACCAGACGCGACAATTCCAAGGACTCAAAAGCATTCAGCTTTCCTTTTGTCAAGAGGGTGCCAAAATACTGCAACAGTGGTGGTGTTTGCCCAGCTTGGACAGGAACACTCTACAAAAACCAGAAAAGAAACCACGGTTTGCCTTCTTTTTTCCAAACATTTGAAATGTCTAGCCTACTCCTAAGGGAAATGGAGAAGGGTTCCACAAACCACCAAGAGCAAGACCCGAACTCTAAACATGGCAGTTAACACAAAAACCACCAAGCCATCTCTTCTAGAAGGGCGGTAGTATTTAGGAGTTAACCATGATTGTCTAACGTTACTACATAATGTGAAGTTTAGTTCAAAATGTCCAGTAATTTATATCTGAACTATTTTAACCTTGTAATATTTACTACACTTAGCGACTTTTCCATTATTCAAGATAAAACATGGATGACCACCAAAAAGTGCGTTCTATGTTATCAGTATATTGTTAACAAAACTACCATTCCTTACACTAAGCATCACTTCCAAGGAAATACCTGAGAATAGTTCGATTCATCAGGTGGAGGTGCAAATCCTGAAATAAAGGAAATATGTAAACTAATATCTAGATACAAACCTGGAACTTGGCAACAGTGTCTGGCGTACGAAGAATTCCCTGTGGAGACTCAGCTGCAAGCTCAGCTGCTTCTTTATATTTTGTTTGTGCAAACAGCTCTTGAAAATGCTGGACAACCTGAAACATTTAAGAAGAATTTCTCAACATCCAACAAAAAGCAAGTAGAAACAACAACAAAAAGACATGGATGGTTCAGTCAACAATCAATAATAATTAGTAACAGCCACTATAATCAATAACGACCATCTTTACAGTCATGAGATCCTAGGTCCTAATAAGAAAGCAATTAATATATGTGTATGTGAACTGTGAAGCACGCACAAACTAATTTTTGTAATTAGCCAGCTGACCATGTGTCATTTTACACAGACTATACATAGAAGTCAGTATACAAGTAGAGGTATGACAGTGTGACTTAATTAGGCATCCACCAAACCAGCCTCTAACAATCCAGAGATCTATCTTGACATAGGGCAGTAGGGAAAAAATGAATTATAAAGACAGTCTGTAAAATCAAGCGCATGGGAAATCAAAAATTTGATAGTTCTTTCCATAATATCCTAATATCATGACAACAGCAAACTTCTTGTCCTGTTTGCTACATACAGCACAAACATGAAAGTACCTCTCATAATCACTTATGCTATATGTATAGAACATTAATTCTATCCTAATATTCAGATTGAAGATCCTAACAATTTACTAAAGTGTAGTCCTATGCATAAACCAACACAAAGCTTACCAGGTTCTCAGCACCAGGAAGATTTCCTCTCTTGGCCAAATTGACTGCAAGCTCCAAATTGTTTAACTGAAATTTACAACATTTAAAAATTTTAAATCATCTGAATTAGAAATACCATAAAAACTAAGCACTTTGATTTCATTCACGAACCTGACCACTAACAAAAGGCACAATCGTCTGTTCATTTACATTAGCCAACAATACTTGGCCCCGTCTATTGATTGCATAAAACCCCCCCACTGATGTAGCCTCTGCAGTCAAAAATATTGGATCTGGACTAATTCTATTTCTATAAACTGCACTAGCCGTCTCCAGATCATAAACAAATAGCAGGCCAAGCTTGGTGATTACATAAATTAAACTGTACTTGTGGGATATCTGCAATAAAGGAATTGACAATTAAGAACCACACATCAGATTCCTATACTATAAAAGTATTAGTATTTCCAGCACCTGCATCGCAACTGGAAAGTCATCAGCAAAATCAGGAGGAAAGAATAAATCGGCTTGTTTCTTTGTGAAAGAAGGCTTTCCTGCCAATAGAGTTGTAAAGTTAAAACACCATAAATATTTAAAGATCATAGGCCAAGAAATTCATTGATGAGAAAAGAATGTAGAGCTGACTGCAAAGGTTAGACGTCTTAACCAAACTTCAATGGCATATGAACCTGGCACTTTTAGAGGTCTGGTAATATTAGAAGAAAGAGAAGGAACAACGGAGAGAAGAAATATTCTCTGACAGAAAATGATAAGCCTTAAGTTTGAACAGTTGTTCGGTTTCTAGTAAAAACAACAAATGCATATTTAACATATCCCTTAAATAAATGACTTTCTGCAACAAAGAGAGGTGGTATAGGTTAGATAATATACCTGGCTGGGCACCAAGCTCAATCACGTGTAATTTTGACGTGACCTGCCCTGCGTTAACACTCTTTGTTGCGAACGAAATTAGAGTAGAAGGGTTTTCATTCCCAGGAACCTGCTCAAAACAAGTAAATTAACTAACAAATTCTATGCATGAGAGAGAGAGGGAAACAGAGGCAAGCAATCTAATGTACTTTAAGTTGAGCAAATGCAGCAGCATGTGATTCCAATGCTTGACTACGCTGCTGATCCACTGAGAAGAGTTGCATGTTCCCTTTGACCAATTGGGGCCTCTGCAAAGAAAGCAGGAAAGGGGAGGGAAGAAAGAATATCAGATAAATACAGTAATTCAGGGTAGCAAGAGTCGTAAACAATTGGATATACATCCGAGTTGGACATGTCAATTTTTCTAAATTTTTAGTAAATTTACGCTAAATTGGAGTGTTCGATTACCCACACCCCCAAAATACTACACAAAAATGAAGAGTCAACATAGCCCAATAATATTTTGGGCCAGTCCACAGGTGAACAAACACATTATTAGAAATTTTTAGCCAATCAAAAGTGTCAGGAAAGAACCTAGGCTTTCAATGGAGTGGAGTAATAGTTTGCAACGGTACCTTAACTCCCTATTTCTGTGCACAATCCTATATTTTTAGTAAATAACAAATTCACAAAAGAGCAAAGGTTCAAGTTTCTCTAGGTTATTGCAGCATGAAGGATATGGACAGGTATTACAGATGGGGGGATATACCTCAGGTGCGCCAGGGGCAATACCAATCAAGACCAACCACTTCTCGGAAGGGTCAGACCGATAGTTTATTATCTGATTGTTAGCCAAATTAGCAGTTCTCTCAAACATCTTTACAGGTTCAGATTCACCTAAATATAAGTCAAATAGGAATCATTTATAAGACCAAAAAGAAGAGGGGAAAAAACCATAACCACACAATCTCTACTAATCAAAAGAAACTATAAATGAAAAGCATAAGAGAAGCTTTCTACCTTCAATTGACCAATGATATACTGAGGACTGCGTGACTAGGCCCAACATCTTTGGGGTAATCCACTTCCAAAATACAACCTGCATACAAGGCATGCAGACCAGGTAAAACAAATTAGTTTAATTTTTTTCGAAGAAAGATAAAAAAGCATGCCACCAAAACCAAAATAAAACCTCTTGAATTAAAAAGAATCCCACCTGCTCAGGCATCATATGCGATTTCATTTTTGCTTTCATCTCAATGTTAAATATTTGTAGGTGATCCTGATTAGTTCCCTGGACTTGGGCTTTAGAATAAAAAATAAAAGTACATTAACAGGAAGCAAGAAAATAAAAGAAATTATAACAGGAATTGTAGGTAGTTAAATTTTCCACATAAATGGGTATACTCTAGCTAAGTAACAAAGAGCCTTGACTTGAAAAGGAAAAGTTATTTAGGATCTGCTTTTTTCTAGAAGTAAAGAGAGTATATTCGAACATTTTGATGATACAAGTTAAGAAAATATTTTTTAAGATTAGAGCATAGCCTCGTCATAGAAGAAAAAATAAGAAGCACATGTATTGAAACCAAAGTGCCAAATACAGATTCATTTCTAAAAAAATACAGATTCGTATTCAAAATTTAGGTCATTGTTTCTGAATATAAGTTATATATGACAACATACCTTTTAACGCAAGGATTTTAGAATTTGGATTCATAAGAGCTGAGTCCGCAGTAATGGGCCTTCTCAAAGGCTGATTTGGCATATTCATATCAATAATGACAATACTATTCTGTGGCGATGTTTCCCGAACACATATATACTTATCAGACTCCATAGTCACATGCGTAAATGTGATGAATTGAGGACTAATTCCAATGCTCGGGAGCTGCAAATACATCGGATCACAGAAAAATCCATCGATAAGTTCTTAAATTTAGCTTAAAACCCAACAAAACTCTTACTCAGTATGCATATTCATAGCAATTACGAATTAGACAACGAAACGGATCTAATCTAATGGGACATCCCAAGCAATAAATAATATAATCAGATCTAATTGGAACTGTGATAAAAGGAAGTGAATAAAACGCATTTAAAACGAAAAATCGAGAATAGCTATGTCACAATGTTAAAATTGAAAACAAGACAGTAAGACAAGATTCACTAAGCCAACATAGTTTAGCTAAGGGCAAAGTTATACTTAAAAATTGAGCTAACTGAACATCGAGGCAGAGATAAGAGAGAAATTATGTGAGTGAGAGAGAACTAACCGTTAAGGCCTCCTTCATGGCGATCGGAGCACTAGCAGCCGCCGCCATGGTTACTCAAATCAAGAGCTCCGAATCGAGTGCTTAGAAGTCTTGGATCTACTGATTCAATCGAACCGTTAATTAGCGAGTTCGAACCCTTCTGATTAGGGAAGGATTCGAATCGCTTCGGGATCTGAAGAAACGAGAGGACTTATAGAACCTCCCAACAGTAGAGTGAAAGATCTACAATGATAAAGCGATAAGGAGCAAAGATGTGAGGTCCGAGAACTTAAAATTCGAAAGGAAATGGAAATTCTACCGAATTAAAAAGCCGCAGAGATCTCATCGAAGACTGTTGCACTTAAAAAAAAAGTAGTAAATTTAGAAAGAAAGAAAAATCTCTTTCCTTACCTGTGCAGCAATACGAGTAAAAATGTTCTTTAGTGCAATTCGACATTTGCTCGTGAAGCTCGTCTTTAGACTTTATAGACGCAGGGTTGTCCGGGCCGGGACCCGACATATCTGCTTGAAATTTTACAGTTTTTACCGAAGAGTCGAGAAGTAATTTACTCAAATAGCAAAATGTGCGAATTTTTTCTAAATAACACTTTTTTAAATTAAAATGGTAAATTTTAATTAAATATTAGATATAATTTTTATCAAAATATTTTTTTTGTTTATTTTTTTAATTTATAAGAATGTAAATCTTACAATATTTTCTAAAAAATTTTATAAGACTTACAAAAATTATGATATTTTAATTTTTATGTACTTAAGTTGATTTTAATTTAATTATTAATTTATATTTATTTTTATATTTTATATTTATGGCTCTGATACCAATTTCTTAAAATTTTTTCATTTTACAATATATTTTTATTGTATATATATCTCATATTTTTGTATGTACAATTTATATTTTTGTATGTACATTTTATATTTTTGTATGCACACCTTATATTTTTGTATGTACACTTTACATTTTTGTATGTACAACTTACATTTTTGTATGTACACCTTACATTTTTGTATATGCACTTTACCTTTAAGTTTCAGCACCAAAACTGTTCATCAGATTCAAGTAATTTCTTAAAACTCTGCCATTTTATAATATATTTTTATTGTATGTACACTTTATATTTTTGTATGTACACTTTATATTTTTGTATGTACAACTTATACTTTTGTATGTACACCTTACATTTTTGTATGTACATGTTACATACAAATTTGTATGTAACTTGTACATTCACATGACTTTCATAAGCTATTCAAAACAGCAATAATGGCGGTCATCTTACTGTATCTGTATTTGAGTTCATCTGCCAAAAAAAATTTCGAACAAATTAAAAACCATAAATAAACTATGAATTAATTTTATTAGTAATTGACAAGTTAATTAATTTACATAGAAAGCTGTAATGGTTCCAGCAAAGTCTATTGCTGATTTTCTACTTCTCTTTCAATTTCTGCGAAATTAAGGAAGCCGAGGGAATAACAAAACGATGTAAATGACCTAGGGACAGAACCGTAAAATCTGTATTGTCAAAACTCTACTGTTTACTTACATAAATTAAAAAGCTAATATACCATATAATCGATCTAAACCGAGTAATTAATTCAGAGTCAAGAGCATAAGTGTAGACTAGAGCCCAAAAGTACTTAAATTAGTATATTTATATTATTTAATCTCTTCTATTAAAAAATATTATTTAATTCATAAAAAAAATCAATTTAAAATAAATTATATAATTTTAATGATAAAATTGTTAAAATATTATTAATTAAAATACGATTTTTTATAAGAATAAAAATAAATTTTAATATATAAAAAAAATAATCATAATAATATTCAAATAAAAGTTATTTAATTATTTTAAATTTTTAATAAAAATTAAGAATTAATAAAATATTGGAAATTAACAAATGTGAATTTATTATTGTTAAAGACTCATATTTTAATCACGTTTATTCTTATTTAATCACTTGATAGAAAAATAATATTATTTTAATAAAGATTTTATTAAAATAATATAATTTAAATTTAATTAACACTTTTTACAAAATTAAGAGACTAAATAAAATTGTTTATTATCTAAGAGATAAAGATACAAATAATAAAATCTAAAAAACATATTTTTCTCTAATTTATAATAATTAGTAAGTATATCCAATGAAATATGTAAATTAGTCTTGTAGCTTTGACAACTAAAGTTCAATTTTTATTTACCTTTTTTTTATTTCTTTTTTAAGGAATTTTTATTTACTTTTCATTTTGTTAAAATGCAATTATTATATTTTTTTTTAGCTCATTTTTAAAAAATTAAAGCACTATTATATATCACAAATACAATTAATTTATCACAATTTTATTTGATATAATTTTATTGGCCCAATTGCCATATCCATTTAAATTTTATTACATCATTTGAGATATATCACAAATTTATAATATTTAGACTTTTTCTTAGAATTTTCATTTATATAATAATTTTATATATTTTATTAAAAATTGACCTGTTTTCATTATCATCTACTTGTCATTTATTTTTTTAATTTTAATCATTTTTTTTATATAAATACATATAGTGAATTTGATGATTAATAAAAAATAATATTATTGATATTTAAATTAATAATATATACTTTAAATTTAATAAGAAAAAAAATAATAAATAAAAGATCTTCCTCATTTCAGAAAATAGAAATGTGGAGTGATTAGAAACTTTCAGGCCAATCGATCTGATGGTCCAACTTGAAAAGAGTTGCAGGCCCAATTTGGAAGCCTACAACGACAAGGCTACAGTTAATGCGCATCCAAAAAAAAAAAATTACTTTTCCTAACATGGTTAGGTCATGTTTCAAAATGTAATCTATCAACAACAATAACAAAACAACAACAAAAAAATGTTCCAAAATGTAATTGTGCGATGGTAATAAAAATTAGAAAAATACATTAATATGATCCTTATTACAATTTTTATTTTAAGATAGACAATCCCACACATAATTTTAAAAAATATTTCCATTATACCCTTGTAGTACACTTATCCCCAATTTTTTGCTCTAAAACATTATTGCTTTTGTCTCTCACCGATCTCCATTTTGTCGATACCATTCATTTTCTTCTCTCACCCTCTCCAACAAGATCAGAAACAAAATTAGCTTGGAAAAAACTGGGAATTACCTCGAGCACCATGATCAATAATTACATACAGAGAAGAAAGATCGCAAAGGAGAGCTCAAAGATAGAAATATTGGGGTTTACAAATGGAGTGCTAAAAATCTCTATGCTTTCATTGTCTCCGCCAAAAGATCCAACACAAGCTGCCCAACATTTTCAAATCAATATTTCTTTTGTCTTATATATAAGTCGATTTTATTTTCTAGAAATTTTTGAACTTTTTTTTTTGTTTGGCAAAAAAAATTAATAGGATGTATTAGGGTCAACTTTTACTAGAAATTCCTTCTTTCCGTATCTGCTTGCTTATAACTTTCAACTTAATTCTTTATATTCTTGCGTTTCATGCATTAAGTGCCTTTGATTAATGTAAGGTGATTGAATTCAATTTCATTTCTAAATTTAAGATTGAGGTATTATTTTAATTCTCTATATGTTCTTTGCTGTAGACATTGGATGTTTGGTGCTTACCTTTGATGTTAATTATACAGGCCATTGAGCAGCTTCAGGCTAAAACTGCTTTAGACGCAATTAGGCAAGCAACACAAACTGTTCCATTGACTGTATTTTGGTCCAGCTTCATGCCATGACTGCTTTTTTTCGATCTTATGTATTAATTTTTTCTAAATAGAAGGACATCTACATTTCCCCAATTTGTTGCTAAAATATACACTTCTTTGGTGCAGTTACAATGACTTAGACATATATTTAATTTGAATTCGATTAATGAAGTCATTGGAAGATCAAAATCTGACCAATTATATATGTGTCCAATTTAGATCAAATTAGTAAGGGCACTAGCCAATTCAAATATAGCAAACCAGACAATCATTCAATTTTGTTGGAAATGTGTTTAGTTTGTCTTTGACAGATTTAGCTGCTGGCCTGGACAATCATTTAATCTGATTTGTCAAATTGCACAAAAGATTTAATCAAAGTTGAATTACAATTTATCAATTAAAATTAAAGGTATTTTTATTACATTATATAAAAAATAATGAAAGAGTTCATATTTAATTTTTACTAATATTGGAGTATCATTACAAAATTCAACCCTAAAAATTAAATTAAATGAAGAAGTACTATTATTATATTGTTTGCATAGTTGAATAAAAAAAAAAACATAAATTAAAAATAAAATTTTAAAATTATGAACAAGCAAATTAGAAAATACAATTTTTTTTTTTCCTTTAAATGAGAAAAATTGATTAGTCAAACATGTGAATACTTAGAATTGTTTTCCATCGTCATTCCCATTACTATTAATAAAAAATGATCTTACGAAAATGTTGGAATTTTTCTCCAAAAATCTTGGAATTATTATTTTAGGGCTTGTTTAATAGCAATTTTAATTCTTGATTTTTAATTTTTTTTTTTTTTTTTGTGATTTTTTAATCAGGTATGTTTGATAACGATTTCTGATTTTAATTTTTATATTTATAAGGAATCACTACCAAAATATGGAGTGATTTATAAATCTTTAAAAAGAATATTGGGAAAATAACAAAACTAACACCCCCTAAAAATTATAATAACAAAACTAGCACCCCTGTGTTCAATTAAAATTGAACGACGATAATTTAGACTCGTTCAATATTGAACGTTCAATATTATCCGTTCAATTAGAATTGAATGACGACAATTAGACCTATTTAATATTGAACGTTCAATATTTTACGTTCAAATTGAATATTGAACGTTCAATATTAAACGTTCAATTTTAATTGAACACAGGGGTGCTAGTTTTGTTATTATAATTTTTAGGGGGTGTTATTTTTGGTAATTTCCCAAGAATATTTTTCAATCAGATTTCTAATTTCATATTTTTTTTTTTTATTTTGAACAAATATTTTTTATAAAAAGTAAATCAAGTCATATAATTTTTGTATAATTAAATATTAAAAGAAAATGATTAAAAACTTAAAATTTATAAAATCAAAAAAATCAAAAATTTGCTTTATTTTTAATTTTTTTTTGAAAAAATCCAAAAATATAAATCATTATCAAACAACTTGAAGGTAATTTTTGATTTTTTTTCCTTCAAAATCACTAAATATAAATTGTTATTAAATACATTTGTAATTATTTTTATAAAAAAATTAAAAATTAAAAATTAATAATTTAATCATAAATCAAAATTATTATTAAACATACCTTTAATAAATAAATACTCATTCAAACTCTAACTTATTGGATGAGAATCGAAATCCCATTCTTTAAATGCCACTTATGGCATTTGCTATTGCACTATAATTACACTATAATGTAACCGTTAAAAATCTTGAGCATGACATTATTAGTCGATAAATAATTTGATCAGTATGTTTAAATTAAAAAATTTAAGGGAAAATAACAAAACTAACACCCCCCCAAAAATTATAATAACAAAACTAGCACCCCCTGTGTTCAATTAAAATTGAACGACGATAATTTGGACTCGTTCAATATTGAACGTTCAATATTATCCGTTCAATTAGAATTGAATGACGATAATTAGACCTATTTAATATTGAACGTTCAATATTTTACGTTCAAATTGAATATTGAACGTTCAATATTAAACGTTCAATTCTAATTGAACACAAGGGGGTGCTAGTTTTGTTATTATAATTTTTAGGGGTGCTATTTTTGGTAATTTCCCAAAATTTAATTGGATTTGATCTTAAATTTACATTAAATTAAAGTGTCATATTTTATATCGGATCAAATTTAAATTTAAAATATAAAATCTATCATATTCGATTTAAATTTGGACTATCATATTCTATAATATGCTACAATTCGATCAAAACGAATTATTATTAAAATAATAAATAAATGCATAGTTTATTTAATAAAATGTTATATTTAAATACTATATATATCATAATTAAATTAAATTATTATTTTAATTTAAACTATAAAATATAAATTTTAAATCTCTATAATAATTGAATAAGTCTCGAAGCAAGAGACTTTTCAATAATTTTATGATTTTTTATTTGTGACTATAAATAATAAATCTTGCTAGGAATGCACAAATTTAAAATTTAAATGTTATATATATTATATTTTTATATATCAATTAATATATGACAATAATTTATAAATAAGTTTTAAACTTAATATGATTATATTCGATACCAAAAAAATTTGATATACTTAAATTTAAATTAGTTTATATTAATTATTTTATCAAATCAATTTTAAATTAATAATCTACAAAATTAATTGGAATCAAATTTGAAAAAAATAAAAAACAGACAATTTAAATCTGTTAATTAGCACTACCACATATTCAATTTTAACTAGAGCAATCAACAAGTCTCTTCTTATAAAAAGCAATTTGTAGGACATTGGCAATTTGACAAGCTCTTTAATAATATATTTTATATATATTAAATATAATTATATTAAATTATATTATATTATAATTAGTATATAAAATATTTATTAATAACTTGTATAATATATTTAGATAAAATTAATTATAAATATTTTAATAAAATAATATATTTTTTAAATAATTTTTATTATAAAACTTATTTAAATGAATATTTAATTTATTTTTTTACATTTTAAAAATAAAAAATATTAATTTTAATTTAAGACGAAAGAAAAGGTCGAGACACATAATTTTATCATTGAAAATTTAAACAAACTAAGTTAAGTATCCGATCATACAAAATTTCTATATAATCGTACTATTTTTATATTGTATGATGATATGATAGTCAAATACATGACTTTATAATTTTTATACAATCATAATCTTTAATACTATGCAACATATATACTGTAATAGTAAATTTGTAATGCAGAATAATAGCATATTAACTTGTACATAATTAAATTGGTTCTAATATAACATGTTAGCTGTACATAGAATATACATATTTAGTTTATGTACAATTTATAAATTATGTACATATATTATATGTACATATTATGTACAACTGACTTACTATTTTGGAATCAATTTAATTATGTACGTAGTATTCATGCTATTTAGGACTTGAACTTTAGGCAACTTTAGGCTCTATAATAGCATATTAACTTATACATAATTGAATTGATCCCAAAATAGTATGTTAGCTTATACATAATATACATATTTAGTTTATGTACACTTTAAAATTATGTACGATGTAATTGACATAATCGTACAAGTTATTTGGAGTTCGGACACATAGATAGGCCTACCTTGTTCCTCACTATAAGGAACAACTTTACCGTGATAAAATGGTTCGGAACTTGGTAAGTGACTTTGACATTTAATCTGGCATTTAGATGATGAGTCTTACGTAGCTAAAGAAAGAGCAAGTAACGTTTCCACCTAAACGAAACAGCTAAAATTGGTTCCCAACACATTTCACTAGCAGTGAGGATGCAAAACCACTTACGTATGCATGATCTTAGATATGAGAACGAGGTTAATTTGACATGAAGTTGAAAGGTTTTGATATGTGTAGGTATTGGATGAAGGATTGGGATGTATGGGATATTGACTAACAAATCAATATCCTCAAATCTAAGTGTTGTGCACAAAGGAGAATACAACATGATTTGAGGGTCTATCATGCATCTAGAAACCATAAATCATGGCTTGAAATAATTACAGAAGAACTGCCAGAAGAGACTGACTAGTTCAACCAGCAAGACCAAAGTACGCAATGCCATCTTTGGCTTCATAGAAGAGTAAAAGTGATCACTGTCTTGATATTATTAATTCGAAATAGATGCAAGAATATTCAAAGATAGAACAAAAACAAAGTTTCTGATTTCAACTTTTCAGTCAACATCTAAGAAACCTAAAGCATGCTATTGCAGTGTCCAATAAGGATAAAAATACATAACAAAAGACAAACAAATTGACACTTTAAGAGAGAAGAACAAGCTCATGTAATATAACTTTCATTATGATGAATTCGTCAAAATGTCATTAATAATAGTGAACAAAAAATTACAATATGAATGATTTATTCTACAGCTTCCCCTACTAACGAGACAAAATCAAAAAACCAATCATAAAATATTGTTGTGATATGTAGCACAGCGGAATGTTGGCAAGATTGAGAATAGTAAATAATAAATATGCAGGAATAATGTAAAATGACACAAAATATTTAACGTGGAAAAAACTCACTCAATGTGAGAGGGAAACAAACACGGACAACTCCGAAAAATTTCCACTATGTAAAATGGGTACAACAATTCTCTCAAGTTTATGCCCAAACTTGAGGTATTACAATATTACACTCACAAAGTGTATCTCTCACACTCACAATTGTGTGGTAAATCTCTCACTATTTTCTCTCTACAGATATTTATCACACTTTGTAGGAATACCTCACTTTTCTCTCTCTTTCTCTCAACTTCTCAGTTTGTGAGATTCTTTATTTTGAGAGACGCTTGTATTTGTGAGATCTCTGATAGATTGTGAGATATACTTTCCCTACTCTTGCTCTTCTCTATTTATAGAGAAATGTGAGAGGCTTATGATATCACTGCTTATGTCATTTAAGCAGGTGTCGACATTTTCCTTATTCAATGTTTGCTGCTTGCAGAAACTTCATTTCTAGCTGCTTCTGGAGAATCAAATGGCTGCTGCTGCTGAAGGCTTCTGGTGAGGTAAGGTATGACCTCAATTTGAGGTGGATCCCATCAAATCTCCCCCTCCGCCTCATGAAGGGAGGAATCACATTATAGCTCCATCATTTGAAACTCATTCCAGCTATCTTGGAACATAGCTCTAGTTTCTGTTTGGGAACAATCTTTGTCAGCATATCAGCAGCATTCTTGTCTGTATGAATCTTCTTCACTTGAATCAGCTTCTTCTCAAATGCTTGGCGTATCCAATGATACCTTACATCAATGTGCTTTGTGCAAGAATGATATGTGGCATTTTTGCTTAAATCAATAGCATTCTGGCTATCACAATTAACTACATACTCATCTTACTTCAAACCCAATTCTTGGAGAAAAACCTTCATCCACAACAACTCTTTTCCAGCTTTTGTGACTGCAATATATTCAGCCTCTGTTGTGGATAATGTAATACATTTTTGCAGTTTGGACTGCCAAGATACGGCTCCCCCTGCAAAAGTAAACAAATATGCAGATATAGACTTTCTACCATCAAGGTCACCTGCCATGTCTGCATCTGTATATCTTCCAAAATTGATTTTCCTTTTCCAAAGCTTAAGCACAACTTTGATGTAACCCTTAAATATCTGAAGATCCATTTCACTGCTTCCCAATGCTCTTTGCCAGGATTTGACAGAAATCTACTCACGACTCCTATTGTATGAGCAATATCTGGTCTAATACAGACCATAGCATATATAAGACTACCAACTGCTGAAGAATATGGAATGCCTTCCATCTTCATCTTTTCTTCCTTTGAAGATGGACATGATTTCTTGGTGAGTTTAAATTGACCACCAAGAGGCGAACTGACTGGCTTCGCTCCTTTCATGTTGAACCTTTCAAGAACTCGTTCAACATATCTCTCTTGTGACATCCATAGTCTCCTGGACCTCCTGTCACGAATTATTTTCATACCTAAAATTTGTTTGGCTGGACCTAAGTCTTTCATGTCAAAGACTTTTGATAATTCCTTCTTCATCTTGTTGATTACTTCGGTGTCTTAACTAACTATCAGCATGTTATCAACATATAACAGCATAATAACAAACTTTCCACAAGGTAAATGTTTGATATAAACACATGAGTCTGCATTAGTTCTTCGAATCTCATTACTTACCATGAATGAGTCGAATTTCTTGTACCACTGGCGTGGGGCCTACTTCAATCCATACAGGCTTTTCTTCAACTTGCAGATTAGGTGCTCCTTTCTTTTGACTTCAAACCCTTCTGGTTGTTGCATGTAGATGACTTCTTCTAGATCTTCGTGAAGAAATGCAGTCTTTACATCCATTTGTTCAATCTCAAGATCTAGGCTAGCTGCTAAGCCCAAAATTACTCTGATTGAGGACATCTTTACAACTGGCGAGAATATTTCATCAAAGTCAATGCCTTTCTTTTGTCCAAATCCTTTCACAACCAAACGGCCTTTGTATTTGACTTGGTTAGTGATGCCATCCTCTTTCAATTTGTATACCCACTTGTTTCTTAGAGCTTTTCTGCCTTTTGGAAGCTCTACTAACTCATAAGTCTGGTTCTTATGAAGGGAATTCATCTCTTCCTCTATTGCTTTCATCCACTGCTTCTTTTCCTTATGAGTTTCCACTTCTTGGAAGCTTTCTGGCTCCCCCTTTTCAGTGATTAGGATATACTTATTAGGTGGATATCGTTTGGATGGTTGCATGACTCTGTTTGACCTTTTCAGTTGTCGTCTATCATTTTCCAGTTCTCTTGTCTGCTCCCCCTGATTATTGTCCTCTTGTGCTAGCATATCTTCTTCAGCATCTTCATCTTCTTCTGCTGGTAAATCTTCCTCAGCATCATCTTCTTCCGGTATCAACTCTGTATCGTCACTTGTATCTTGCACTTCTTCTCCATTATCCTGTTCTGTTGGAGAAGGAATGGGAGGGAGATCAACAAGAGCTTTTTCTAGTTGTTGCTCTTCTTGTTGATCTATTGTTTGGCCTTCCTGAAAGACCACATCTCTGCTTCTTCGAACCTTCTATGTTTCAGGATCCCAAAATTTGTAGCCAAATTCTTCATCTCCATAACCAATGAAGATACATTTAATGGCTTTGTCATCCAACTTCGACCTATGTTCCTTTGATACGTGCACAAAAGCTTTACACCCAAATACCTTCAAATGAGAGTAGGAAACATCTTTTTCCGTCCAAACCCTCTATGGAATATCAAAATACAAAGGAATTGAGGGGGTTCTGTTGATGAGATAACATGCAGTTTGAACAGCTGCTCCCCAGAATTCTTTTGGTAGATTTACTGCTCGTAACATGCATCGCACTCTTTCTACAATTGTGCGATTCATCCTTTCAGCTACACCGTTGTGTTGTGGGGTACTAGGTACTGTCTTCTCATGCCGAATACCATGTTTAGAACAATAATTTCTAAACTCATGGGAAATATATTCACCTCAGTTATTTGTTCGAAGACATTTCAACTGCTTTCCAGTCACTCTTTCCACCATGGCATGAAATTGTTGAAAATTAGCAAATACCTGGTCTTTTATTTTCAACAGGTACACCCATACTTTTCTCAAAGCATCATCAATAAAAGTTAGAAAATACTTGGTTCCTCCAAGTGATGTAACCTCAATAGGACCACAAACATCATAATACACTTGTTCCAGTAGTCTTGACTTCTTTACAAAGGAACTACTAAAAGAAACTCTATGCTGCTTTCCAAATACGCAATAATCACAAGGGTCAAGAGAGCTACCTTTCACAAAGGGAATAAGTTTCTTCTTTGCCAGAATCTGTAGTCCTTTTTCACTCATGTGGCCCATTCTTTTATGCCACAAACTTGGTGAAGAATCGACTGCCACATTCACACCATTATCACAAACCATCACATGGGTTTTGTACAGCGTGCAACAAGCATCTCCTCTTGCAATAACTAAGGACCCTTTGGAGAGTTTCCATTTTCCATTACCAAAATGGTTCTGGAAGCCTTCTTTGTCAAATGCATTGACAGACATCAAATTGAGGCGTAAATCAGGAACATGCCTCACATCTTTCAATGTTAATTGGAACCCAACATTTGTCTTAATACAAATGTCTCTAATTCCCACTATGTTTGAACATGTGGTGTTTCCCATCTTCACAGTACCAAAGTCTCTTGCTTTGTATGTAAAGAATAACTCTTTATGGGGCGTGACATGATAAGACACACCAGTGTCAACGACCTATTCAATCATGTTATCACCAACATGTAGGCATTCATCAGCAATTATCGCAACATCTTCATTTTCTCTTGTTGCCACTGCTGCTGTTGTATGGTTGTCATCTTTATTTTGTCCTCCTTCCTGCAACCATTTCCATACTCGGCAATTTCTCTTTATGTGGCTTGGCTTGCCACAATGGAAGCAATTATTGTCTCGTCCTCTTGACTTTGATCTTCCTCTGGACTTGTCTGTCTGGCTCCTCCATCCTTTGTTTTTACTTCTCCCTCTGTTCTCCATAACAAGAGCTTGCGACTCACTATCTTTTGTCTTATTTTTACTGTAAGACAAAAGTACTCCAAAAATTTCTTCAAAGATCAATTTATCTTTTCCGTACATGTGAGTCGTCTTAAGATAGTGGTATGACGGTGGTATGACGGTGGTAGGGACACCAATAATAAAACTGTTTTTTCTTCTTCTGAGAAGCTAATATCAAAATTCTGAAGTTAGAAAATCATACTGTTAAATGTTGACAAATGTTGCATGAAGTCACTATTTTCTGGCATCCGTAGTTGATATAAATCTGCCCATATCATGAACTTGTTTGACAAGTTCTTTGTTATGTATAGGCTCTCCAACTTATTCTAGATATCCAAAGCAGTTTTACATCCTTGTACATTAATGTTCTAAAGAACATTATCAGAAATATTTAGACGAATTGTACTGGCGGCAATCTTGTCTATCTCGTCCCAATTTTCACTTTTCATTGCTTCTGGCTTTTTGGCTTTACCCAACAAAGCTTTGTGAACTTTTTGCTGAATGAGAACATCTTTCATTCTGCTCTGCCAGAGGGTAAAATTGTTGTTGCCGGTAAACTTTTCAATCTTTGTTTTACCACCAGACATTTTAAATTTGTCGTGAACCAACTTTGCTTACACTCAAATTTTTTGTAAAAAATTACCTTTGCAAAATAGTGCCTCTTGAATAGTACTCTGTGAATAGTGCCTCTTCAAGTGTCGGCAGATGTGAATAGTATCTTTACTATTCACTTTTACTATTCACGTGAATAGTAATTTCACTATTTGCAGTAATGGCTTTGATATCAGTTGTTGTGATATGTAGCACAACAGAATGTTGGCAAGATTGAGAATAGTAAATAATAAATGTGCAGGAATAATGTAAAATGACACAAAATATTTAACGTGGAAAAACCCACTCAATGTGAGAGGGAAACAAACACGGGACAACTCCGAAAAACTTTCACTATGTAAAATGGGTACAACAATTCTCTCAAGTTTATGCCCAAACTTGAGGTATTACAATATTACACTCACAAAGTGTATCTCTCACACTTACAATTGTGTGGTAAATCTCTTACTATTTTCTCTCTACAAATATTTATCACACTCTGTAGGAATACCTCACTTTTCTCTCTTTTTCTCTCAACTTCTTAGTTTGTGAGATTCTTTATTTTGAGAGACGCTTGTATTTGTGAGATCTCTGATAGATTGTGAGATATGCTTTCCCTGCTCTTGCTCTTCTCTATTTATAGAGAAATGTGGGAGGCTTATGATATCACTGCTTATGTCATTTAAGCAGGTGTCGACATTTTCCTTATTCAATGTTTGCTGCTTGCAGAAACTTCATTTCCAGCTGCTTCTGGAGAATCAAATGGTGCTGAAGGCTTCTGGTGAGGTAAGACATGACCTCACTTTGAGGTGGATCCCATCAAATATTGCCTAAGATGACTCCCTTCAATGAGTGCTTTCATTTTTTTAGTATAAATTGACTATGGAGTCAAAAATAAAAAGTAGTGTACAAAGGGTCCAAAATGAAAAATGCTCAAAGGAAAATCAGACTAAATCATAATTGTAGCCATTTAGAAGAATTTTCTGGCCCTAAGGTGGCAAGTTTCTTTAAAAAAACACTTGCAAGAGAAGGCCGAGAAGCCAACACCTTCCACTTTTATCTGAAGTTCCTTTCTAGTTTGAACCAAATTAAGAAACAAAATGACCTAATCGGATAATCATTACACTTGTATCATCAGTTGAACCTCTTCCTGAAGAAAGATGAACAAGTTTCTTGCACGCAGAAAAAAGGTCTGGTTTATCCGTACCTGTGCATAAAGTGCGAGCTATGTCTACTGCCTCTTGATTTGAAACCTGAAAGGTGCGAGGAACTTGCATAAGAACATTTCAACTTCATTATGGAATGTTCAATGCTGTAAAAAAAAATGAAAAGTAATACCGACAAAATTCATTTGACATTTACCTTATCCCACAGGCCATCAGAGCCTAATATCAAGAATTCACAATCAGAATTGATCTACAAGATTCTTGTCTCTGGTTCAGCTATTACGAATTGCTTAAGATGCTGATTGCCAATTCCTCTTGACACAGCAAGAGAGCCATGAACTCTCCAAACACCACGGCAACAATCCACATAACCACCCTACAAACAAAAATTGAAAAAACCAATCAGGTATTATGTACACGGTCTTTTCATTTCCATTAATATTTCTCCATAGAATTTCTAGCTGGGAAAATGCTTACCAGAGTTTCAATTCTCTCTCTTTCATCCTTTCTCGAAAGTCGATGATCAGAAGTGAGAGCCTCTGCAGTTCCTCCACGGCTCATCACGGCACGACAATCACCAACATTTGAAACTAATAGATCATGCTTTCTTATCATTGCAGTCACACAGCATGTTCCACCACTGACATCCTCTTTTAAAAAGTCAGCATCAGTGGTGAGATAGCCCTTTCTGACAGCTTCCACGATTTTCTCTTTGCTTCCTCCACCTCTTGTCAATTGATGCATTACATTCTTGTCAATATTATTGGCTGCAAATTCAGCAGCTTTTGCCCTCCATGCCCATCAAAAACACCAAAAAAATGCCTGCATTACAGATCATAATCAGCAAAGGCTCTAACAGTTAATTAAAACTAGGAAGAAAATTAGGAAAAAAAATTAAGAGCTCTTCAATTTTGGTCATATTTGTATATCTAGTAATCTACCATACTACCACGATTTGTACGTAACCCAGTGTTAAAACTCCATTATCACTTTTACGTCCTATTTGTTGAAGTGGGCTTTCAGAAAGAGAATGCCCCCATTTACAATTTGGCACAATTTTAGTTGGACATAATGTAAGCTAAACATATGAAATTGATTATTTGATAAATACAAGAAGCTTTCTACTCCAAGTTGCAAGCTGCAACTATGAACGCAGAGACTTAAAAAGGTATCGTATTCCAATTGACTCGTGGGGTACTGACACATGGATATTTCTTTTTTGAATCCGCGCTTGCGATTATTTTTGTTGAAACAAATACCGGGCTTTCGTTTAGAACTAATTCACGCGCTAATTTGTGCGAAAAACTGCAAGTCTGTTCGTTTTGACTGGCACATATATAACAACACTATTTTAAAAAAGAAATTTTTTGTCGACTGGGATAACTAGGACGAATTATTGGCCGCTGGATTTTGCATTTTGTATTAAGTTATGATTTGTTTTATAAAAAAAAACTATTTTTATTTATTTCTTTTCTTCTTTTTTGAGAAGGTTTACAAATAAAATAAAATACTCATTTTATAAAAAGTTTGTTTTCTTATTTTATATCGTTTTGAGTCCAGATTTTAACTTAAAAATAAAATTAATTACTAAATAATACAAATCTTAAAACCTTGAGTTCAAAAATTTAAATTTAAAAACATAATTAATTAAAAAACCTTAAGTATGGTAATGTTAGAGGAAATATAATTAAAAAAGGTTAATCAATATCAATTTCAATATACGTTAAGACTTTTCATATTACATGTAAATTTTACTATTACTGTTATATACTTCTAGATTATAAATGGCACAATTGTTTAATTAATTTTATTTTTAATCCCCTTCAATAAAAAAATATATATATTTATTTTCTTCAGATACTAAAAAATATATATTCATTTATGTTAATAGAAAAATAAACATATATTTTGTTTAGAGATAAATTCTATACATAAAAAAATTATGTAATATATAGATATTAACAAATTTTTTATTTTGTTTCATAATATTTTACTTTTTTTTTCCCACCTTTTTCCTCCCTTTGTTTTTATCAACTTTTTTTTTTTCTAAACTTTGAAAGGAAACAAAATTTATGTCTATTTTATACAAAAATATTCAAACTTTTTTTCTTCTTCAAAATATAACTATACTTTATTTTCACTTATACATAAATAATTTTTTATTATATATAAAAGAGGCTTATTTATAGCAAATCTTTTATTTTGTTTTGTAATATTTTTCTTTTTCTTTTCTTTTATTCTTTCACCTTTTTCTTCTCTTTGTTTTTACCTTTTTTTTTCTTTCTAAACTTTCAAAGTAATCTAACTTCCATTTTACACAAAAATATTCAAACTTTTTTTCTCAACAAAAAAATAATCATAATTTATTTTTATTTACATATAAATATTTTTTTTAAATTAATAGCCTTTAGTGAGTTGCAATTTCAAATGGTTGGTGGTATTAGTTAACACGTGAGGTAATAAGAAACTACAACTCTTTCAAGGCATTATTGTTAACTTGCTTACGACGCACATTAATCATAAAATGTATTTACATGTAAACAAAAATAAAATATGAGTATTTTTTTGTAGAAAAAAAAGTTTAAGTACCTTATAAAATGGATATTAGACACCTCAAAATCTACTAAGAGTATATGTCACTAAGCCAAAAAAAATTGACAAACATTTTCATAGTCCAGGTATAACAATCTATGTATGCATTATTTTAAATTGTATAATTCTTCATGCACCAATTATAGACTAATACATTTCAAAATTTGTGATAAAAAAAGTTAAACATAATAATAACAATAACAACAATAAATAATAAATAAAATTTATTTACGTATTTAAACATTATTAGTTGTATATAGAACGACAACATATAAATTTGATTCACATTTTATTATTTTTATAAGTAAATAGATACCTATAATAAGAATGCAAATGTTATCAACTATAAATGCATTTTTTATGTTTTGTATAAGTATTATTAAATACTAAAATTTTCTATTATTTTTATGTATACTAATTTTAAATTTTTTATCTTTCAATTTACTAATTATTATTTTTTATTTTATCTAAATATTTATTGAGCTAAATTGAAGACATAAATTACGTACTAATTACATATTTATTCTTATTCATTCTTACAGTAAGCTAAGACTAACTTCTTTACTCTTACGGTAAGACTTATTATTTTTTATTTTAAGTCACAAGTTTAATACACATTAAATATTGTTTCATAAAAAAAGTACAATGTATACATTTACATGCTAACCAACCTAGTATATATATAAAAGCCTATTGTTTTTGGAGGTTTGATCATTTTTTTTCTTTAATTTATTCTATTTTTTTTTATTGTATACTAATATCTACCAAAATATTTATATAATAAATAATAATTATATTTAATATTTTTATTGTAAATTGACTTTACATCATTTATCATTGGATTATAGTCTTAATCACACTATGGGTAAAAAGTACATACTTATACATTTAATAAACGTTCAACTATTTCTTATATTATTTTATATGTAAAAAGTCTTTTGTTTGCCCTTTTTTCTTCCTTTTTTATTTTTAGCTTTACCTTTTTTTTTTTTTTTTATCTTGTATATTAATACGTTATATAATAAATAATAATTGTATTTAATAATTTTATTGTATATTGACATTATTATTTTAATTACATTACAGTAAAATTTTATATAGTTTATGCTTACATATTTAATGAACGAGTCAGGTTCCATCAATTCTTATCATATATTATAAATGTAAAAAAAAATTCAATAATTTTGGTCGTCTTTTTTTTCCTATCTTGTATACCATTAAATACTAAAATATTTTGAAAAAAATAATAAATCTAGCACCCCTTAAACTTGTAATAACAAAACTAGCACCCCTTGTATTCAAACTTATATTTTTACAATTAAAAAAATTATTAATATGTCATTTTTCTTTGAACATCCATTTAATTAGAATTGAATGACGACAATTAAGACCCGTTCAAGATTGAATGTTCAATATTTCATGTTCAAATTGAACGTTCAATATTATTGGGGGTGCTAATTTTGTTACTATAAGTTTTACGGTGTTATTTTTGGTAAATTTCCAAATATTTTTTTTATAATAGATATACTTCTTATAAATAGTTATTTATGGTGGTATTATTATATATTAAATGTACATTCTTACTCTTAAATAATTGGGTTAATCACATTAAGGGAGAATTTCATGCAATTTATATTTACTCAATCAATTTTTATCTTATCTTATATATGCAAAGCGTCAATAATTTTAGTTAACAATGAATATCAAAGTCTCCCCATAATTATAAATACACTTAATATTATAAATAGTTATTTTTTGTGATTTTATTGTGTTTTAAATTTACATTATTATAATTACATAACTATTTTAAGCACATTAAGAGAGATATTTCATGTAATTTATGCATACCCATTTAGTGAATGAGTCAGATTTAGCTAATTCACTATAAACAGATCATATATGTTAAAAACATGTCATATTTATTATAAATTAAAAAAAAATAGTCAACTAATATACATTGTTATTAAGTCAAAAATGCTTATATCAATGCTTATTATGTTCAATCTATTGAATGACATGATTTGAATAATCAAAATTTAATTATGGAATGATTGGAGATTTGATTGAGTTGTAATTTGTTTTCTATTAGGATTAGTTGACTGATTTTGTCATTATTACATTTATTTAGTTTCCTTGTATTTATATTCTGTAATCATTATATTTATACTGTTTTCTTTTATTTATATTTTATAATCATTGTATTTATGTAGTTTTCTCATTATATAAGGTTGTAACTAGTATATATATATATTACCTTCAGTGTGAAAAGAAAGATATCTGAATATTCTATCAAACATATTCATATTCTCAACTTGGTATCAAAGCAAAGATCTAATTTTGTACTTTGTCTCTTCTTTCCCTCAGTACTCTCATTCAATCTCCTTTCTCTTTTCCTAGATCCTATTTTCTTGGGTTTTTTAAGGTTTTCTCAAAATCTTTATCAATTTTTTTTTGTTTCTCATTGTTTCCGTTGTGTTCAATACCTTTCAACTATGGGAGAATGAGGTAGAGGTGTCCTTGAATCATGACTCATTAAGAGGCTTTCGAGACACCAAATTGAATGGCACCAATTATTGTACTTGGAGAAAGATGATGATAGCACATCTGTGTGGCCTTAACAAAATGGGCTATGTCAATGGAACTATTGAAGCACTGGATGAAAAGGATCTAGGGTTTGAAAAGTGGGAGAACAACAATGGATCATTAATGTTTATTCTTTACAAATCCATGAAAAATGAGGTGATCCAGTTGATTATTTGGTGCGAGATTGTAGCTGAGATTTGGACGACACAAAAGAAGCTATATTTGAATTACTTAGATTTTGCACAGATCCATGAACTCTATACTGAGGCATTCAAGATGACTTAAAATGAGTAACATGTGTCCATCTTCTTTGCTGCCCTAAAGAATATATGGTTGGAGATTGATTAGAGGTGTCTTAAAAAAAATGAAGAATGCGAATGATATCAAGCTATACAATGAGGAGAAAGATCTGATGCGGTTACATATCTTCCTGAATGGGCTTGATAACAAACATGCCAGTGCCAAAGATAAGTTACTTATGCTTGCTAATCCTCCTTCCCTTCCCTTCCCTTGCTGATGCTTTTGCTTATATTTGCAAGAATGAGACTCAATTGAAGAGTTCCAAAGCAATTCAATCTGAATTGTCAAGCCTCACAGTTCAGTCTAAGTATGTGCCACCACGACAGCCTCGTCTCCAATCTACTGGAAATGGTCTCAGTCTCAATCTTTGCCATATTTCCCAACTTTTATTAAAAATCGTCCTTACTGTAACTTTTGCAAGAAACATGGACATGTGAGACATTTAGCTAAGAATCCTAATTACTATGGTGTGGAGGGGCAGAGTCATACAACAGCTGCTATTGGTAATACTTTTGTATCCATGGTTGGAAGTGGTAAGATTGATATAGCTTTATATGTTTCTAACTTTGTTGGGGAAGATACCTGGATCATTGATTCTGGGGTATCGAACCATATGACTTATGATAAATCCTTTTTTATGTCTTTATCACACCACCTGTGTTTCAAGTTACATATGCAAAAGGTGAAGCATTCCCTGTTTTAATAATAGGCTCAATTAGAATCACACCCACCTTAGAACTTTAGAATGTGTTATATGTGCCTACTTTATCTCACTACTTGATTTATGTCCTATAATTAAATATTGAAGCTAAGTGCTTTGTGACATTTTTTCCTATGTATGTTATGTTTCAGGATCTTTAAACAAGGGAGATAATTGGTTGAGGAGATCTGAGGGGGAGATAGTTCCATCTGATCAGATGTATACAGGAAAGAAACCAGGGAAGAAGGTCCCAGTTGCTTTGATTTTGAGTTCTGAACAATTGAGTGAGTTATGGCTATGGCATCATCGTCTTAGACATCCTTCATTTAGTAGTATGAAAAAATCTATGCCCTCTTTGTTTTTGGGTGTTAATGAATCTTCTTTAGGTGTGAAACTTGTGTTTTGGCCAAGAGCCACTGTGTTAGTTATCCTTTAAGTATTTCCAATAAAAATAAAAGTAATATTCTTTTTTAGTTAATTCATTTTGATGTATGGGGGCCTTCCCATGATACTACTCCTACTAGCATGTGTTGGTTTGTTTTTCATTATTGATGATTGTACAGGGCTTCATAGGTTACATTACTCAAGTCAAAATCTGCTTTGTTTTATGCCTTTAAAAATTTTCAAAACATGATTCAAACCCAATACTATGGTCAGATTAAAATTTTTCATTTTGACAAGGGGGAGTATATGAGTCATGATTTTTAAGACCATCTCAAGACACAAGGCATTATACAACAAACCACTTGTCTTCAAACACCTGAATAAAATGGTGTATCTGAGTGTAAGAATCGACATCTACTAGATATTGCTCACTCCATCCTCTTTAGTGCCAAAATGCCTAAGATTTATGGGGAGAAGCTATTCTTACTACTTCTTATCTTATCAATCGTATGCCATATAGTGTCTTTCAAGGTCAAATTCTTTTTGAGGTACTCTCCACCCATGTTTCTCTTCCTTTATTCCATAGCCTACCTACTAGAGTTTTTAGGTGTGTAGCCTTTTTTCATATTCTTTAAAATCAGCATTCTAAATTAGAGCCTCATGCTTTAAAATGCATCTTTGTTGGGTATGGAACTAATCAAAAAGGGTATAAATGTTTCCATCTTCCCACCAAAAAGTTTTATGTCATTATGGATGTTACATTCTTTGAGGATGTTTGCTACTTTTCTCCCACCAACACTTTCTTTAGAGGGAGAAGTTTAACTATTTTGAAGAAATGATCAGTGGAAGTCAAGAATGAAAAAGATGAAGAATGATCAAGTGTTCATGTCGTACCTGATACTGTTCCAAAAAAGGACTTCATTCTTGAAAAAAGATATCATTCTTGATCCTGAAAAAGATATTGTGCCTGAGGAACAATAAAAAATTTATGTCGTTTTGAAAACATTCCTCTTAACTAGTCAAATTGTAGTGCAGAAGAAGCTTCTACAATAACTCCATTCCTTTTTCTCTCCCTTTTGGCAAAAGATTTCATAGGATCTAAATATCAGTAAATCTTAAACATGTCTCTAGTTTCATTGATAACGTTTTTCTTGGTAAAGAGTCCAAACTTAATCAATTTACCCTGCCTAATTGAACCACTAGTGGGAAACCATCAAAGAGGTATGACCCTAGTATTAAGGCCAAATCTAGATATCCCATTACTAACTATATGTCAACCCATAGGTTATCTAAGTCATATAAATCCTTTGTGCACAAGATTTCTTCTATATCTATTCCTAACAAAGTGTAGAAAGCTTTGAGAGACCCCAAGTGGTCTAAGGCGATGGAAGAAAAGATGGAAGCATTACAAAAGAATAATACTTGGGAGCTAGTACCATTGCCAAATGGAAAGAAACTTGTAGGGTGCAAGTGGATCTATACAATCAAGCACAATGCAGATGGTTCAGTGAGTAGATACAAGGCAAGATTGAAAACCAAATGATTCACACAAACTTATAGTGTGGATTATGATGAGGTATTTGCACTAGTTGCAAAGATCAACACCATCAGAATACTATTGTCTTTAGCATCAAACTTGGATTGGCCACTCAAGCAATTTGATGTGAAGAATGTTTTTCTCCCTAGTGATTTGACTGAAGAAGTTTATATGAGTCTTCCTCCTCGATATGAGACTATAGATAAGACATACATAGTGTATAAATTGAAGAAGTTGTTATATGGCTTGAAGCAATCATCTCGTGCATGGTTTGGGAGGTTCACTTAGTCAATGAGGTGCTTTGGTTATAAAAAAGCAACTAAGATCACACTTCGTTCTCAAGCATCAGAAGAGTAAGATAACGGTGTTAATAATTTATGTAGATGATATGGTGATTACATGTGATGATAAGAATGAGATTGGAAGACTACAATAACAACTAGTCTTTGAGTTTGAGATGAAAGACCTAGGAGACTTGATGTATTTTCTTGGCATTCAAGTAGCAAAAGGGAGGAGTGAAATCTTACTATGTCAACGAAAATATGTTATGGACCTATTGACTGAAATAGGTATGCTAGATTGCAAACCCATTGACACACTAATTGAACATAATCACAAATTGGCAGAGTACCCTGATCATGTTCCAACAAGATTTGGCATATACAGTTAGAGTAATAATTCAATTCATGCATAAGCCAAGTGAAGATCATATGGATGCTGTTGTAAGGATATTGAGGTACTTGAAGACTGCACCAGGAAAATGTTTAATGTTTTTAAAACATAATCATCTTGAGGTGAGTGGTTTCATTGATGTGGATTGGGCTAGTTGCGTTACCAACAGGAGGTTTACTTCTAATTACGTCACATTTGTAGGAGAAAATCTTGTTACTTGGAAGAGTAAGTAGCAAAAGGTAGTAGCAAGGTCTAGTGTCTGAAGCAGAAGGTAGTAGCAAGGTCTAGTGTGAAGCAGAATATAGAGGAATGATACATGGAGTTTGTGAGTTATTATGATTGCATAATCTATTGTGTGACTTAGGATTCAAACCTAAGAAAGCTATGAAGTTACACTATGACAACAAGGCACCTATTGACATCACAGAATTCGGTACAACATGATTGTACTAAACATGTGAAGGTTGATAGGCATTTCATTAAAGAGAAGCTTGATGCAAATTTAATTGCCTTTCCATTTATTCTAATTAAAGAACAGTTAGCAGATGTATTAACTAAATGAGTATCCACTAAGATATTTCATGACTCATTTAATAAGTTGGGCATCCGTGATGTCTATGCTCCAACTTGAGGAGGAGTGTTGAATGACGTAATTTGAAGAATCAAAAATTAAGTATGGAATGATTGGAGATTTGATTGAGTTGTAATTTGTTTCCTATTAGAATTAGTTGACTGATTTTGTTATTATTACATTTATTTAGTTTCCTTGTATTTATATTCTGTAATCGTCGTATTTATATAGTTTTCATTTATTTATATTTTGTAATTATTATATTTACGCAATTTTTTTATTATATAAAGTTGTAATTAGAATATATATTACCTTCATTGTGAGAAGAATAATATCTCAATATTCTTTCAAACATATTCATATTCTAAACTCAATCAAGTTGCATGTAATTGTCATAAAATTATCACACATATTTATCATAAAATAGTTTTATTTATCTTTATTATTTATTAAAGTAATAAATTATTTAACTATTTGTGTCAAGAATATTACAAAAAAATATTTTTACAAAATTTTAACATCATATTTTCTCCAAAAAAAAAATTATATTAAGAGGGTTTTTTTTTTTTTTTTTTAAATTTTCTTAAATAAAGAATTTTAAAATAGTAATAATAATTATTAATAATTAACACTATTAGATATATGTTAAATTTGAACACCAACCCATGCATTTTGTATGAATTTAAAACTAAGTGTATAATAAAATATCAAAATAAATAACATTAAAATGTACGTAATTGGAGCGAAGAAATAAGTTCTGACATATATGACTCTTTAACACTCTCATTTTATAAGTCACATTGAGACATGCTTAGAAAGAATGAAAAAAAAAGAAAAAGAAAAATAAATAAATAAAAGAGTTACATAGGGACATTATTTATTAATGATTTCAGACAACCAATACTATATCTCAAAAGAAGACTCTTTATTATTGCCAATACATTAAAGATTTGTGTTATATGCTCCAAATTAGAATCAAGTCTCATTTCATGTGCTAAGAGGGATTGTTTACTTGATATTATTCACATGGAGTCTAATATTAGAGCTATAAATTATAGCAACCAACTTTGAACATAAGGTGTACTACTGAAGTGGCAAACTATTCATTTAGCAAGATGCCTTGATGAGTTTAACACTATTGTTTCATTCTCTCTATTTGAAGTGGTTTGCGTACAGGAGATTTTAAGTGATCTCAATTCCCACCCTCTGTTAACTAATAAAATTTGGACATTTTAATTTGAATAGTCCAAGTTTAAAGAAAAATTATATATTATTATTACTGTTAAAGTGAACGGTGATTCAACTAACACTTATTTGACAAATATGATATTATTTAAAATATGTATTGTATTTACTGCTTGACGTAAATATGATGAATATTATGCTTTTATTAATCGCCACTTTATTTGCTAAACATTATTAAAATTTTAATTATATAATTTCTACAAAGTCATGTATTTAATATGAAATCAAACTATATCGGATAGTTTAAAAATAATACGATTATATATAAATTTTATACGTTCAAGAAATATGGGTTTAAATCTTATTAAATACTTCTTAATTTGTTTAAATTTTTTAATTATAAAATTATGCATGTTGACTTTTTATTACATCTCAAATTTAAAATAAATTTTTATTTTTAAAAATGTAATGAAAAAATAAAAAAAGTATGGAACATTCAAATTTATTTTTAACATTTAATCAATTTTGCAACTTAAAGTTGAGATGGCAATTTCAATATAATATGAATTATAAAGTAAACGTTCACATTGTTTATAAAAGGAAAAAAAAACAAAGGTATGGATAGTTTTTTTTTTTTTTTTTTTTCGAAAACAACACCTCTAAAATATATAATAACAAAAATAACATCTTTAATACTAATTCATACTCTTTTTAATTCAAAATAAATGTACTATTTTTATTATTATAAATTCTAAAAGTATTATTTTAGGTAATTTTCCTTCTTCTTTTTATGGGTGCAAGGCTAAAAAGATTTATTATTATTATTATTAAATAAGTACTCTAATTGTATTTTATATATATATATAACACATTCACACACCCCATTACAATGGATGGGATTTGAACTCACTGTGTTCAACATGCCCACTAAGAGCAAATACCAATTAATTGTGCCCACAAATTGTGTTATTTTTGGTTAGACAGTTTTAGTTTCATTGTTGGGAAAATTGAATTAGTACGTTAAGGTCTATACAAATCATGTAATTCTTAAAAAAAAAAAAAACATTTTAGTCTTATATTTCTAATTCTAAGATCCTGTAATTATTCAAAAGGTACACTTTAGTCATTTATATTTTAAGTTATAGTCACAGAGTTTATAATTTATCAAAAGTTCTAACCAAGTTTAAATAATTTTTTTTCAAAGGTAAATTTGAAATTTTGAAAAATAAAATAAAATAAGTAAAAAAAATCAAAATTTTAATTTTTAATCTTCTCTTTTTTTTTAATCCATTTCAAATTTAATTTTTTAATTTACTTATATTATTTTAAAAATTAAATTTTTAATATTCATTTAAAAAACCTTTTTTTGTATTTTATTTTTCAAAATTTCGAATTTACCCTTGAAAAAAAAGACTATTTGGACTTGATTGAAACTTTTAAAGAATTATAAGACCAAAATGGTATATTATAAAAGATAGATGACTAAAATATACATTTTAAAAAATTATAATACCCTGAGTGTATACTTTAAAAGATATATGACTAAAATGTACATTTTAAAAAATTACAAAATTTGTAAAAATCGTAACCCAAAATTGAATACCTAGTCCTCTAATTATGAAAAAGAAGCACTTACATTTCCTACACTATTAAAAAAGAGCAGTTTTAATCCATACAAGAAAATCAAATTTTACATTAAATTGCTGAATAAAATAACTTAAAGTATCTACTAAAATGCATTTTCATATAATAAAGAGATGTCATCTTTTTCCCTTATTTCCAAAAAAAAATAAATATATCTTTTTCCCTTTTTAGTTTTTAGGACTAAAATTGGTTTGGCGCTCGTAGGAATGGGTATATTTACGTTGTCTCCATTTTGACGGACTCAGGCTTGGGCTATACGGGCTTGAGCAGGGTCAAAATTTTTATTTTTAATCTTCTCTTTTTTTTTAAATCCATTATCAAATTTAATTTTTTAATTTACTTATATTATTTTAAAAATTAAATTTTTAATATTCATTTAAAAAACCTTTTTTTGTATTTTATTTTTCAAAATTTTCGAATTTACCCTTGAAAAAAAAGACTATTTGGACTTGATTGAAACTTTTAAAGAATTATAAGACCAAATGGTATATTATAATAAGATAGATGACTAAATATGTTACATTTTTAAAAAATTATAATACCCAAATGAGTTGTATTACTTTAAAAATATATGACTAAATATGTACATTTTAAAAAATTACAAAATTTGTAAAAACCTTACCAAATATATGATATTACCTTAGTCCTCTATATTATAAATTAAATTAAGCACTTACATTTCTCTAACTATTAAAAAAGAGCAGTTTTATCCATACAAGAAAATCAAATTTTACTATTAAATTGCTGATTTTCCTAATAAGAAAACTTAAAGTAATTCTACTAAAATTGCATTTTCATATAATAAAGATTGTCATCTTTTTCCTTTATTTCCAAATTTTTAAATAATATAAATTATATTTAATATTCCTTTTTAGTTTTTAGGACTTAAAAATAATGGTTTGGCTCGTAGGAATGGTAATTTACGTTGTCTCTTCATTTATTTTCATATTTCCTTTTCCTTCCTTTTACAATCTATTTATTACATACATATTCATTTGTATTTGGGTTGGACTCGATTCTAAATAATGATTATGTTCTAAGATATGGAATATTATACATGGCAGATCATGGTAGGTTAGCGTCGGTGGTCAGAAGTTAAATTTGTTGGCTAATGTCCAGCTATATATGATTAGTTGATATTGGGGTTTGAAGTCGGTGGCATGTGCTGGATATTGCCCTGCCTCCGCTTTCCTTTGCTCCTTCCTCACGTCATTTTGTGAGTTTCACTCTTTCAGCTAGGGTACAAATGCTCGGATTGTTGACATAGGAAAAGGAAATTTTTTTGAAAGTTTTTTTTAAAGCCATAGGCAATATTAAGAGTGAGCAAATTTTACTAGCCGATTTTATATCGGCAATTTTGAAAAATTAAAACCTTATTAGACTTATAAATTTAAAAAAAAATCCACATTTAAGCCGGTCTACAAGCAGAGATAGACTCATGTATTGTGTTGTACCAGGCTTAAGTCTGGGTAGGCTTTTTGATTTTTTTTTTTTTTTTTAAATATTAGTAGTATAATTGTAGTCCAATATATTATATTGATAAAAACCCTACAAATAAACTCCAATACCACTTTCCAACCGCTGCAACTATGCCTGCTTGCTGCTGCATATTCAAGTCAAAATTTGATATCTTCCTTTTTAAAAAAAAATCTAATATCTTCAAGTACTTAAATGAAGTAATCAAATTTCATATGAAGGATGTAGTGTTGATTAAGTAATTTTCCTTTGTCTTTGTTCGTCCGTAGAAAAATGAAGTAAAAGTAGAGTTCTTTATTTCAAAATATATATTATCTCATTGTGACGTTAGAATATAAAACTTTATTTTAAAGTTATGTGCTTATCATTTACTATTAATAGGTGAAAAATGATTAGGCTTATAACTTATTTATTGATTCTTTAATTCTTTAGTTTTTTTTTTTTTGTTAGATTTATTTAAGTTTGTAATTTTTAATTTATATACTTTAATTAATTTGCATTAAATATTTTTATCGTAAGTTATAATAGATAAATCTCGCTAAAGTTTTAAATCATTAAAACTATTCATTTATTCTTTAAGAAAATAAATGATCAACAATCAACCAAAAACACTTCTATTGAGGCTACCAACAAAAAAAAAAAAACAATCTCAAGAATCACTTGCCGATGATAATACGCATATTTCTAAATTCCAAAGAATTGATTTTGGAAAAATTGATGTTTACTCTTTGAAATGTTGTGTTTACGTAATCTAATATGATCATATAATATACAAGATGATATTGAAGAGAATATATCAACATGTGACATATTAACCCAACTCAATTTGGGAACCAACAACATCAATTTTTATATTCTTAGTTTTCTCGATTTCCTTGGATGGAGTACTCTTCAAACAAAGATAAAGCCTTTTTTGTTTTTCATGCTTTCTTTTTTAAATTAATCTACCAAAATATCCAGCATTTACGGTTAATGGATTTGGAAATTGAAAAAGAGTAAATGATGGAAAATTTTCTTTTATGAATCATGAAGAGGAATCACATCAAATGACTATGAAAAATGGGCTAATTTGAAAAATTCATCAAATCAAATTGATAAAGTGATAAATGCACAATCTTCACAATATTTTTTTGGATAATCGGTTACAACTCAGGACTGTCAAGTAGCTTGCAAAGCAAGCATGTGCATTTAGAAGGAATAATGAATCTAGATCTTCAACTAATCGTGGTAATTTCATTGAGAAGATAAAATTGATAGAATTAATGAATGAAAATGTTGCAAAAGTTGTCTTAGATAATATTCTTAAAAATGCTAAATATATTTCTCCAAAAATTCTGAAGGAAGTCTTATTTATTTTGGTAATAATGTGAGAAAAAGAATACATAAGGAAGTTAGAGATGCTAAATTTGGTATTCTTGTAGATAAGGCAACTGATGAACCTAACAAGGAACAAATGATAATCATTTTAAGATTTGTTTATTATGGTGGGTTTATTAGAAAGTATTTTTTTTTTATATTGTTTAAGTTAAAGACACAATTGTAAAAATCTTAAAACTGTGATATGCAAAGTTCTTACTAGATATGATCTTCAAAAAAGAATCTAAGAAGTCAAGGATATTGTAAGTCTTGTGGTTTTGTTGTTGTTACTCTCGGGTGCAAAACACAATGTCTATATTTTACTTGATATATCTGTAGGTCCCTTTGTAAGGTTGATTACTATTGGTCCAGCATCACACACTCATTTAGGACACATTTTGGTCCAATCATAATTTGCACATACTTGCATATCTTGAAGATATGTTTGGATAGAAAGTTGTCTTGTTGTGTGGGGGTTTTGGAATAGGTCTAAAATTGAGAGAATCGAACCGTTTCTTTTGTGAACTAATCAATTTTTGTTGTTTTTAGTTTTCTAGCCAATTTAGGGTTAAACTGTTTGATTTGGTGGCTTGTTGAGTTGCTCTAGTCGAGAGCTAGCTGAGGTGGTTTGAAAAGGATAGGCAAGGGTGCCATTTTCTCTATAAATAGTACCATTTTCTCTTATTTTTATTGGCCAAGAGGTAGGAAAGCTTTGCCATAGTATTTTTAGGCTTCCTCAGTTCGTTTTGGTCCAGTTTTTCCTTCTAAGTGTTAGGTTTAGAAAATAGTATCATCTTAGAGTGTAGGACATCAGAGAAGAGGCTCTCTCATATTTCAAACACTGGGGTGAGTGTAAAAATGTGAAATTGAGTAAAGATTTGATGAAAGCTTAGTTTCCATGTGTCAGTAGTAGATTTGGTAGTGAAAAGCCACATCTTTTTGAGAGAGTTTCTCTCAAAGTTGAGTTGTCGTGTGTCTGCTATAGATCTAGTTAGGAAAATCCATATATCTTAAGTAAAATCTTGAGTTTTCGTGTGAAAGTAGTTTTTCATGTGTCGGTTGGGTGTTACAAGGTTGCAACGTTATGCATAGGTAATGAGCCTATGTATTGGTGTGCCATATGTCGATTGGGTATTGTAAGGTTGCAAATTATTTGCATGATAATCTTTGGATGAGTCATCAATAATTGATCATATCATGTGGTGATAGAGTTTTGGGGACAAGCTTGGATCTACTTATATCACAGTAATTGTGTGGACAGTTAGCGAGAGAAGCATAAGTAGTTAGGTCAAGTAGTTACAACTGATAAAAGTATAGGCATATTTATTGAGTTATATTAACTATTTATTTTCTTTAGTGAATTCGCTACTAAGTGGTTACCTTAAACAACTCGTAAATATTACCATTTAGGATTGGAGCCTAAGTAAGTTTACTACTTTACATATTATGTTATGTATATAACATGTTTTGACAGTGCAATCATCATTTATTGAATATGTTTTCACACATGAGGTCTTAAAATGATTGAAAATCTTTAATTGATTTCACTGTATGTTTACCTAATCTACATGCTATATACTTATTGATTTTTTACTACATGTTGCTAGCCTAGATTGGAGCCTGTGAAGCACACCATCACTAATATGCTTACTACAAATTGTTCTTTTTTATCTACTTGTTGTGTTGATTTAAGCATATTATTATTACTTATTTTACTATGCTATTTTCTTAATTCACGTTTTGAGGCTTGCTTGGCCAAGTTGCTTGAGAAAAGATTCCATAAGTTGTTGTATCCACCCCCTTCTAGGTCTCAGTTACTTATTTGGATCAGAAGTTCAAGTCTCCTATTTGTAATTCTTCTGTCATATTGAACTCTTAGATATGATAGTGTAAGTGATATGTGTGGAGCATGGAATGGATTATTAGCATTATTTAAAATTGATTATACATTTGCTTATTATATTCATTGTCTTGCTCATAGATTACAGTTAGCTTTAGTTACAACATCCAAAGATGTTCATGGTATGTGATTATTTTTTTCAAAGTTAAACTTAATTGATTTTCATGATCAAGAATATGAAATAGCAAATATGTTAGCTTTAAGAGAACTTGAGACTAGTATAGGTGTCAATGGAAATAGGAAATAAGCATATTTAATGCAGTAATTAATTTTCAACTAGTAGAAATAGGCATGCAGTAGATTTTTTGATTAAGTAATGAAATTTTTTATTCTTAGTTCAACTCTAAATTTAGCTAATTTTTAAAATCCTTCAATGTTGACGATATCTATAATCTTGCTCAAGATTTCTATCTTCAAAATTTTATATAAAAAGAACTTGAAGATTAAAAACATAAGTTGAAATTTTATGAGATGGCTATTGTGCAACACTTAAATTTTCAAAACATACATTATCATTCTAAATTGTATGAAGAGTTAGTTAAAATAGAAAAGTAACATATATAATATCTGAATATTAGATTAATTCATTTAATGTTGGCTCTTTCAGTCTCTACAGCCAACTACAAAACATGCATTTTTAGTTATAGAACTCATTAAATGATCACTTCAAAATAAAATAGAAGATAAATTTCTTCAAGATTACATGATTGTCTATATTAAAAAGAGTTTGCTAAAGAAATTGAATTGAATTTAATGATTAGTGAATTTTATACTCTAAAGCATCATTATGCACAACTTAAATAATTTTTTTGTTTATTTTTTAAATTTATATTATTTTTTTAATATTAGCTTTAAATTTTGATATTATAAATAAAGTTTTTTTCCTTAGAGGATTTTTTTTTAAAATATATATTTGGTCCCCCAAAAAAATATTTATGAATACATCCCTGCCTACAAGGTGATTAAGGGAGGCCAGTTTGGCTGTTTTGAAACTATATTTTTTTTTTTATCAATTTTTTATTTATTTACAAAAGCTAAGAATAATTATTTGCATGATATATCTTCTTTATGTGTTGTTATTAATTTAAAAATGTTCAAATTTTTTAAAATTAAAATTGTCTAAGAAATAATTTAAAATGTGCACCATACCCTAACCATACCCTAAATCACTATGGAATGAAGTGAGACAATAAATATTCTCAAAGCGGTTCGAATTTGGAAACAAATAATGAAAATTTTGTTAAAACATGTTTATCTCCCTCTCTTCAAAAGAAAAAGAAAAATATTTATTTTGCAAGAATATGATTAGGTTTACAAAATTAGATTTTAAAAAAAAATGATAAATTAATTAATATGTATAACTATTTTAAGTAAAATAAAAATAAAATAAATTTATAATGAAAGTAGTTGGTTCTGTTTTTGTCAGTTTTATAAAATAAAAACTTAGAATGAACTTGACTAGGTTATTTTTTTTAAATTTTAATACCTGTACGACAAATCAATCAACCTATAAAAAAAAATATAAGTTCTGTTTAGAAGAATTCAGTCAATTGGGCAGTTTTTGATAAAATATACCTACCCCTAAGCAACATTATATAATGTAATGGAAATTTCAAAATATTAAAACAATGATTATGAGACACATATGTTACTTGTAAATTTAACGAGGAGGTCATCACAATTAATATGATACTCCCACCATATAATTACCAAAATTTACACCATCATAAAAATAAATAAAGAAATATCGTACTAATTCTTCTAAAGTTCAATCTTGCAATTGTAATGCTTCTAAGAATTCATTTATTTTATTTAAATGTCTTCTCAAGTGTATGATCTAGTATCTCATATTAAAAATAACAATTCATATGTGGTTCATGCTTATCTTTGTAGTGAAGTATATATTAGTCGTACTTGATCAATTCATTTATATGCAAATTATATTTGTATTTAAATAATTATTTTTATGTCAAAATCTTGTTATATCACTTATGAATTAAAAAAAGTAATTAATTAATATACGTTAGTTTTAAGAAAAATATATTTATAAAATTGCCTATTGATCAAGTCGTGCTTATCATCTTCATATAGATAACTTATTAAATAATAATAAAATTATTAATTAAACAAATTCTTTGTATTTTCTTATATTTGATTTATTTATAAAATAAAATTATAAAAGTTTTGTCAATGTGAAGTCAAATGCTAATATTTTATCGTGTTTGTGTTGTATGTCAAGTCACAAATTATCACACGTATAACTTATAAAATAATTACAATTATATATTTATTATTTATTAAAATAATAAATTAATTTTAAAAGTATTCCCACATATCATTTTATAAATTTTTTTATCATTATTCTACAAAATCGGTTCGTTTCTTCAATTTTCAACCAGCTAAAAGGAGGGTTTTTGCCAGTTCATATAAACCAATGAAATAAGCTAGAACGAACAAAATTTTGTCCGTTCAAAAAAATTGGCAAAATATTTTCGACAATACAAAAACAAATCGGTGAAAAATCAACAAAAATTTTATTATTTTTCTAATTTTCCAAGAGAAGGTGAAAAATAAATGAACAATTTTAAAAAAAATATTTTCGCCAATTTTCCAAGAACCGGCAAAAATGGAATGCTTCAGAGGATAAATTTTAGTTGTTTTTATGTTGCCAAAACTGCATTCATATTAAAAAATAGCAGCAACAACAAAAAAAAAACTAATTTATCCTAAGAATATTTAAATTAACATAGATAAAATGTAACAAATGAAAATAAAAATATTGATTTAAGAGTGTTAATTTGAATATCCTAAACTAATTAAAACCATTTGTATAGATTTAACATTTTACACAATACTATTAGTACTAAATGTTTACATAGCTTGCTTGAATCTATCTTGAAGATTAATAAGAATGTTGCCGCCCACTCATCTCTTTCTTCGTCAAGTTATGCTTAAGGGTATTCCATATTACTTCCAAACTATAAGGTAATAACAAAATAGTGCAATTTCTTAAAATTTTTAACTATAAAAATTAAAAGAGAAGTTTATATAAGTATGATTTACATACCACATCACCAATTGATAAACTAACGTAACGATTTTTTTTATATATCTTATCAGGTAATAACCGAATGAGATGGTATCTAATTGTATAGAAATATAATACTTTATTAATTATTATAAATTTTACTAGCAAAGTGAATATAACTTATACTAAGCAATAAAATTTGAGTCACAACATACTTATTGTAATATTTTAAATGCATGCTAATTCATTAGTGGTGTAATTTGACGTCTTGCACAATATTGTTAATATAACCTATTGTAATTGCAAGTCACAGTAACTATTCAACTACAATAAAGAAAATATACATTAATTGAATGATAAATTGAATTAATATGAATATGTTTTGATGAAACTCAGCTCGTACCGGTTTATTTAATGGATCTAAAATGTAATATCGGTGCAAGAAAGGAACAAAAATACTAGCTTCCAATGCTTTATTCATATCATTTAAAAAGTAACAAACATTAGTTTTTAAAATATACTATATAACTATTAATTAAACAAATATTTTAAAAAAACTAGAAATATACCCCAACGGATATGATATTAACCATCTTGTATGCTCGTTTGGCTCTTAAAGTAGCATGTCATTACATTTACTCTATTCTCTCTATTATATCATCTACCAAGATGGAATCAGCGTTAGAGGTGGCAATTTTTGACAAGATGCAATAGCACGATCCGAACACGACACAACACGATTTTTTTTTTAGTAAGAATTGATCAATAATTTTTTTATGTTCTTAAAGGTTTTGTTATTTCTTACTATAATAAATAAGTAACACAAAAAAAATTCAAGTAAATTTTTTAATGTGCCAACCAACACGAAAACACGAACAAACACGACACGAATAACACGAACAAACACGACACGAACACGAACAAACACGACACGAATACGACTAACACGACACGATTGACACCCCTGATTCAGCGTGACTTTGATATATAAATCTAAAGGTTTATCCACTTAGAGAATATATTATATATAACATGATCTGATATAATAATTTTCGTCAATATACAACATTTGTTTATCATAAACCATAACAAGTGAAACTGTACCTTAGCCAAAAAGTCATGATACTTGCATCCAATTCTCTAATATGAAGAAAAGGGAGAAGACATTCAAGTTCCATATTAACAAACGGTACCCACTGATGTGTACTTCGTTATCAACAAACCAAGATACATAAATATATTCATCATTATTAGCATCTTTAAAGAAATATATTGTTGTATATGTTTTGTATTACTAGATGAAAACATTATTATCTTGTGAAAGTTCTAAGTTAAGGACCTAATAAGCTTAGAGGGGGGTGAATAGCTTATTATAACAATTATGATTAATTTTAATTTATAAATTAATCACAGCGGTCAGACATGTAGTTACGGAATAATTGCAAGAATAAAGAAAAGATGACATGTAGATTTTTAGATGGAAACAACCTAGGTCAACACAACTTAAGAGGAAAACTACCGGTCCACAAGGACCACCTAACCTGTCCACTATGAAAAAATAAATGTTCAAGTACAAGAGGTCTTAGACTACCCTTACAGTGATAAAGCCCCTATGTACTTTACTTACAAGCTGTCACTATTTTCTTCAAAATCTCTTCAAGGTAGGTGAATGGATCTAGACCAACGTTTCGAACAACTCTTCTCAAGCTTTTGAACACGTTCACGGAACAGCCTAAAAGGTTAGCACAAATAATACAAGTACAATGCATGTTCTAGATGGACTAATGCAATGAACAATTCTATCAAATGCTTCAGTCAGATAATCAGATGAAAGTATAAGCAAATTGAAAATCTAAAACAAATATGGTTTAGGCACAGATCTGTATTCAATAATTCATGGTATATTAAATAGGCTCAATTCTAATGTAATCATGCAAATATAACAGATCAAATATCAATGGATAAAGCATGCATGAAATAGTATAGATGAAAAATATAAAGAGATGAATATAAGCCTAGCACATGAATCATAAAATTAGTAAGTGTGATTTAATCAAGAGCATGGACTTCTATTTATAAAAAAAAAACTGTAATGTATTGTGGAAACCTAATAGAAATATGTCACTTGCTGATGTGTTAAAATATAATAGACAATTAAGGGCTGATTAGGGTTAAAAATTGCTTGTAAAAACCTAATTACAGGCGGCGAGATCGATCTGTCATGGAGGGGGATCGATCCATTAATAAAAAAAGTTACGCCAACGAAACTTTGGATTGATCCAACACACATAGGGATCGATCCAACCTAAGGGGGGATCGATCCGTCTCTCCAGACCTCAAAAATAAAATTGCTCAGATTGAGCACAATCGGTTGAGGATCGAAATGGGATTGATCCAACCATAAGGAGATCGATCCATTTTAGTAAAACTCATCGTTCAATTTTACGAACGAGGGGAGAATCTGTATGGGATTGTTTAGGGATTGATCTGTACTTAGATCAATCCGTCTCAAGGGAGATTGATCCGGCTATTTAAAAAGGCTCATAAAAGTCATTCAAAATATCATAAATTAGTCAAACAAAAGCCTATATGAAATGCACTTAGATATGTATGTAGGTTACCTGAATATTAGTCGTTAAAATGTTATAACCACTATAAGAGCTACGATATCTCAAAACTTGTTGGGAGGAGTCCTAATAACTAAAACAATACAACATGAAATTTATGTCCGCAAAACTGCCAACACTCGTGGACCTCACATCTTGAATGCTGGGGCTAAAATTATGTTTACCATCTCATGTTGGGTTTATAACTTTTTCCCTTTTCCTTCTCTCTATTGGAAAGTTACCACTTTCTTTGGTAGCAAATCATTTGATAATTCTATATGTGCAATTTTATCAACACTATTGGAAGGCAATATAGACTCATTGCATAAAATAAAATAAATTTATAATGTAAATTAAGATGTCTACATAATTAAAAACACATTATTAAGTATTTTATCTTATCTCATTTAAATAAACAAGGTTGCGAGGCCATGGAATTGGAACTTGCCTTTCCATACAGGCCAATGTAGGAAACTCATCATTAATAAAAATAAGTAAAGGACATTCATTGTCATATGATTTGTGTATGATTACCTTATAATTATTTCTCAACTCCTTGTTATGTATGAAGCTAGTACCATATGACATTGTTTTTGCTAGAACAATAACATGTTTGGTCACGTGCCCAAGGAGCAACACAAATTTATCTTGAGTACAAGAAATTAAAATTTAAAATCTTAGTAAGGAAAATAAGAAAACCAATAACCATAAAACATTTAATATATGACTTATAATCATAGAACAATTATATTCTCTGGATTTGGGATCAACATCTATAATGTCATTTTCAAAGTTGTCAGATACAACTATTGAGATAGGAACCACATACTCTAGTTCGCTTTGCACATATGAGAAGGTATGGTCGCTTTGAGTAGGTGAGGAGAATATATTGCTTCTTCTAGTATAAGCTATAATTGTTCCTAGATCTTCATCGTCATTGCACGTATATCTTGATTGTCTTTATACAATGCAGAGAACTCAAGAAAACTTTGTAAATTTGGATTATTTCATAGCATACCTAATAGGTAGACAGTGTATCTAACCTGTCTATCCCTCACATTTGCCCTGGATTTTCCTTACCCAAGGCAATGGTCACTACATCAACACTCAAAGGCAACTGAATTTAACTCCAATCAATGAAATTCTGAGTTGTCTTCTATGTACAAATCAATTATAATTAATAATGCAAATAAAACATTCTAATAAATCATACCAATTCAAACTGTATACACTTACTCATATATCTAGCAACTATTGTTGACTCGACTTTAGGACCTTTCCTTTCTTCGATGTGCATTTGTATTTAAGCATTTCTGCCCTTGTATGTTACCTCCTTAATTTTTGTGTCTAAGATACCAACTCCATTAAATATTATTCAAATGATGTTTGTGATTAAAAATGTTCAATTTAAACTTACCAACTTCAATTCAACCTTAGAGTATGACATGCTAACGGTGAAATGTGGCATGTCATTCATTGCGCTCACACCTGCATGCTCTTGTACAATTCGTTGTTGTATATTTGCTCAAATTAGTTGTACATTTTTTTACTTCAATAAATATGAATATAAATTATCTTGTATTTGTTTGTGAGCCTGTAATTCAAAATTGTTTTTATTTATTGACGGGAATGAAATCAAATTTATCATGTCTCTATTATGCCAAATCCAAGTTTTCACATTTTAGAATTGGCTTCAAGTAATTCTTGTAAATTATTGCATGTTTGAAGTCCTTCCATCACATACAAGCACTCTTTAGAGACTTTTTCATGTAACTATCTGGATGTACTTTTTCTTTAATTGTTACATGCAACATTACATGTCTTTTAGCTAAGTTACTAGACCATTTTAAGCAATCTTTACCATTATCTCTAATGGGATTACCCTTTTCATCAAACTCAACATCAATGAGTTCATTTGCTCTCTTAAAGTTTTTCATAAGTCTCTTTAATCCTATTGTGTCTTTTCGGGTTGTTGGAACACCACATTTTTCCAAATATTCATGCGCTTTATTTCAAATGTACAAGAAAAAGTCTTCATTATTTAAAGTATTATGCTCATCATTTTCGTTTTGATCAATGGTTAACCTTATTAAACTTGTTATAAATTATACATTAGATCATGTTTAAAGCACATAAACAAAATAAGACAAAATAACATATCATACCTATGAACAGGTATTAGGTTCTTCAACCTATATGCCATCACGATCAATTCTAATGTATGTATTATGATCATCGTTATCATAACCAACATCACGTTCATTAATAATTAGTCTATTTTAGCAATAGTATACTTGCACTTGTTAATCACATACCCAATATGTTTACTATTTTGACTTACATGATTGTTGTCCCTTTTAGTAGGAATGTCAATTTAGCCTATGGGTCGGATCTCCATCGAGCAATAACCAAATGGGGCAATTAATGGTTTGATGTGGCAGGGCAAGTTTCAAATTGGATAAATTCCAATAAATTTTCTCAAAGGTGACGCAAGTTTTAGTTTCATACTATCTGCTCCTATATATATATATAAGAAGGGGCAAGTTCGAGTTTCATACTATTCGCTCCTATACCAACCTCGATATATATATATATATATATATATCGAGTTTCATTGACCACATCTATTTTTGATTTACATTAATAAAAATTATTTTATAAAATCATTATAATGGTTAATAACAAAAATTAATAAATATGTTGTTCATGAAAGAAAAAACTAATAAATATAGTTTCTTTGGATTTTCTTATTCTTTTAGAAAAATTAAAAGTTTATTAATTATTATTATTTTTTGAATAGAAATGGAAAGGAGATATTGATATTGAAAATTGAAAATTGAATTGATTTTTCAATAAAAAAATCAAATAAACTCAAAAGCCATTTGAATCTTTGATTACATTAATAATTATTATTTTATAAAATCTTATAAAATTATTATAATGATTTAAAACAAAAGCTAGTAAATATGTTGTTAACAATATATATAGATAGATAGATAGATAGATAGATTCTTTGGAATTCTTTTAGAAAAATGAAAAATTATTATTATTTTTTAAATAGAAACAAGAAGAATACATTGATGTTGGAAATTGGATTCATTAATTCAGATAAAAAAAAACTTTTTAATAAAAAAAAAAATTAAAGTCAAAAGCCATATAACTAAATCTTAAAATAAAATTAATTTTTTTTATTATAACAATAATTATTACTTTATAATTTATTGAAGCTAATAAAATTGTTATAAAATTAAAAGCTAATAACAAAATCATTAGAAAGAGCTAATAACAAAAGCCAATAAATATATAATAATATAGACCTTTCGACTTTTAATGTTCTTTTAAAAAAATTTAAAATAGATTAATTGATATTTTTAATAGAAATGATGAGTCAATAGAATAAAAAAACGAGAAGTTCATATTAGAAATTGAATTGATTAATTTAAATATCAAAAGATTTTTAATTAATTAAAAAAGTTAAAGAAAATCAAGAGACAAAACTCACAAAGTCGTCTGTTCAAAAATTATTCTCATTCCAAATACTCGTTTAGAATCCTCATTCGTCCTTTCTCAATCTCTCTCAAGTCTCAATTTTTTCCAAAATTTCATTCCACCCACAACTCAAGTTTTCTCTTAATTGCAAAACCCTCTATTGTTTCTCTTCTTTTCATAATCAATTTGAGTATTTTTTTTCAACTTTTATACTAGGTAATTTACTAATTGCTAGTATTCTTTAATTATTTCCTTTATTTCCTACCATGTAATTGTTTCTTTGATTCTCTTGTGGCTTTTTCTATTTAATTGCATTTTAATTATTTTTGTTAGCTATTTCATCAATGAAATTTGTAAATAGTAAACACTTGGACTAAAGTGTTTTTAGGTTTAGAAAAATATATCATTGTAATGAGTTACTAATTTTTATGTCAAAAAATATGCATCATTTATGTTTTCTTTTGCATTACAATGTTCATGAATAATTTCCTTCTTGTATTGAATAGAATGACAAATATAAATCTAATTCCCACTCCTGAACAAATACTTTTCCCCCTCCATCAACTAATGTAAATCTAAAAAACTCTATATTTGATGTTAATGTTGGATTTGAAGAAGAGGGAAAGAAACGAAAGTTAAAATCAGATGTTTGGAATCATTTTAGAAGGTTTAAGAAAGATGAAACATGGAAGGCTGAGTGTCATTACTGTAAAAAGGTATTGGGTAGGAAGACAAAATGGAACATAACACTTGCATGATCATTTTTCAATATGTCCTAGAAGGAAAATTAGGGACATAAAGCCAACTATTTTAAATCCTAAGCAAAAACTGGAGTGGCCATACTATAGTCCCATACTTTTAATCAAGAGTCTGCAAGAAGAGATTTGGCACAAATGATTGCGTTGCATGAATATCCTTTGAACATGGTAGAACATCTAGGTTTTAAAAGGTTTGTAAAAACTTTGAACACACTCTTTAAATTAATTTTAAGGAATGCATTGACAAGTGATATTATGTCTATATATGAAAAAGAAAATCAAAGATGATGAAATCAATTGAAGAAATTCGGAGCAAAATTGCTATAACAAGTGATATATGGACTTCCAACCAAAAGAAATGTTACATGGCAGTAATTGCACATTATATTGATGATGATTGGGTTTTACAAAAAAAGATTTAAGGTAATTTATTATGTGCAATTTTGTTTATGTTTTTTCACAACCATTTTTATTTTAAAGTTCTAAATTTACTTATTAAACACATTAGTTTTTAATCGAGTAGTTTATTTTTATTGTAGATTTATGTATGTTTCATGTCCTTATACAACTGATGTGATTGCTGAGACTTTACTGGGGTAACCTAATTGACTGGAATGTGGATGGTAAGCTATCCACTTTAACATTAGATAATTACTCTACTAATGATACTATAGTGAGAAATATGCTTAAATAGGAATAATTCCTAATTCTACATATATTGATGCAATATGGAAATATATTTCATATGTGATGTGCTACTCATAATTTGAATTTGGTTGTTAAGGATAGGTTAGGTGTCATAGAGAGTAGCATTGAAAAAATTAGGGAGACTGTGATGTATTGAGAAGGGTAAATTAAAAAAGATTTGAAGAATTTGAAGAAACTGCCCTTCAATTGCATGTTTTAGCTGTTGGAAAATGAGAAAAATGGGTATTTAGACTTATGGTTAAATATCATTTTGATGTATCATTTTGAGTGAGACCCATTTTGTATAAGTATAGGGTCGTGATTGATTTGTGTTCTCCTTCGCGAGGGCTTCGAAATCATATATTTATACACTCAAAATGAGATTGAGATGAATGAGAAATTGTGTTTCAAAGTTCACTCATTGAGAAGGAAAAATATTGTGGTTTTTGGTTTGTCCCACATGGAAAAAATACTAACACATGAAATGCTTTATATAGCATTTGGTTTACTATGAGAGGTAAGCTTGTGTAGCATAAATGCTCTTTTCATGTGCGCCCTCAGGGGAGGTGCAAATCTTAGGATTTTTGGCTTGAAAATTTAGAACTCCAATCACTGACACGAATGTCGTCCAATTTCGATGGGCCTTGTGCAGTTCGAGTTTTGCAACAGTTTTTTAGCAACTGTAACAGTTGCATTTGTTGCGACAATTTAAAAAAATAGACAACATAAAACAAACTTTCTCTTATCAATTTTTTTGCAGCAAACACTTCCCAACTTCCAGTAAAATTATTCTAAAACTAAGCTTTGTGTGATAGATAGCGGAGAGAAATTCAGTTCGTATAAATAGTTTCAGTTTGGTATTTTTAAACTATTTTTAGATCATTGTATCCTGGGAGATATTTTTTCCTTAATCAAGAAGCACCGTTGTGAGGGAAAAGAATTATCTTTAAGGAAATCATTTATGGGCCTCGATCTTCCTCTTTTTTTTTTTTTTGTATTTATGTTCTTGTAATTTATAGTTTTTCATTTATTCTGTAATTTTAATTCATTTTATTAATTTATAATATTCAATTTTTTGTTTGTCCAATACATTACTTCCTTAAGATAAATTTTCTCAAACTATTTTTCTAGACAAACAATTACATTCAGAACTGTTTTCCCTTACTTTACTGGTTTCTGATTTATATGTTTATTTGTTACTGTTATTGGCTTTGTTTTTCTTTTACTTTATGATTCTATTCTGCACAAGAATTTTGATTTATTGGCAAAGAGGCGAAGAAATAGATTCATCATTCCATTCCAATGGATTCAAGAACGAGGGACGGAAATGGAAATAATGCCTTGTTCCAATATTTCTATTGAAATACCGATAAATGGTATTTTTCGTAGAAATAGTATTCTTGCTTATTTTGATGATCCTCAATACAGAAGAGAGAGTTCGGGAATTGCTAAATATGGGACTATAGGATTGCATTCAATCCTCAAAAAAGTGGATTTGATTGAGTATCGAGGGGTTAAAGAATTTACGCCAAAACATCAAATGAAAATAGATCGATTTTTTTTTATTCCCGAGGAAGTGCATATTTTACCCGAATCTGCTTCCGTAATGGTGCGGAACAATAGTATCATTGGAGTAGATACACAAATCACTTTAAATACAAGAAGGAAGGATCTTAATACCGCCGGAAACGGTAAACAAAACATTTAAGGAATCGCAAAAATTGAAAAATTGGATCTATGTCCAATGGATCACACCTACCAAGAAAAAATATTTTGTTTTGGTTCGACCCGTAATCATATATGAAATAGCAGATGGTATAAATTTAGAAACACTTTTTCCCGAGGATCCGTTGGGGGAAAAGGATAATTTAGAACTTAGAGTTGTAAATTATATCCTTTATGGCAATGGTAAACCAATTCGGGGAATTACTGGCACAAGTATTCAATTAGTTCGGACTTGTTTAGTGTTGAATTGGAACCAAAACAAAAAAAGTTCTTCTATCGAAGAGGCTCATGCCTCCTTTGTTGAAGTAAGTACAAATGGTCTGATTCGATATTTCCTAAGAATCAATTTAGGAAAATCCCATATTTTATATATCAAAAAAAGGAAGGATCTTTTAGGTTCAGGATGGATCTCTGATAATAGGGCAGATCGCACTAACCCATTTTTTTCTATTTATCCCAAGGAAAGGATTCAACAACCACTTAGCCAAAATCAAGGAACTATTCGTACGTTCTTGAATAGAAGTAAGGAGTCCCAATCTTTGCTAATTTTGTCAGCGTCTAATTGTTTTCAAATAGGCCCATTCAACGATGGAAAATATTCCAATGTGATAAAAGAATCAATTCAAAGAGATCTTCCAATTTGGAATTCGTTAGGCCCTTTAGGAACAGCCTCGCAAATTGCGAATTTTTATTACCCTTTAAAAACCCATAATAAGATCTCGTCAACTAAATATTTGCAACTTTACAATTTAAAACAGACTTTTCAAGTACTTAAATATTCTTTAATGGATGAAAGCGGTAGAATTTATAATTCCGATCCATGCATCAACATCCTTTTGAATCCATTCAACTTAAATAGGGATTTTCTTCATGATAATTATGATCCTAATTCTCATTATTGTGATGAAACATGCCCAATAATTAGCCTTGGGCAGTTTCTTTGTGAAAATGTATGGATAGCCAAAAAGGGACAACACCTAAAAGCGGGCCAGGTTATAATTGTTCAAATGGATTCTGTCGTAATAAGATCGGCAAAGCCTTATTTGGCCGCCCCAGGAGCAACTGTTCATGGCCATTATGGAGAAATCCTTTCCAAAGGAGATACATTAATTACATTTATATATGAAAAATCGAGATCTGGTGATATAACACAAGGTCTTCCAAAAGTGGAACAAGTGTTAGAAGTACGTTCAATTGATTCAATATCGATGAACCTAGAAAAGAGAGTTGAGAGTTGGAACGAACATATAACAAGAGTTCTTGGAATTCCTTGGGGATTCTTGATTGGTGCTGAGTTAACTATAGTGCAAAGTCGTATCTCTTTGGTTAATAAGATCCAAAAGGTTTATCGATCCCAGAGGGTGTAGATCCATAATAGACATATAGAAATTATTGTACGTCAAATAACATCAAAAGTGTTGGTTTTCAGAAGATGGAATGTCTAATGTTTTTTTTGCCCAGAGAGCTCATTGGGTTGTTGCGAGTTGAACAAACAGGGCGTGCTTTGGAGGAAGCGATTTGTTACCGAGCCGTATTACTGGGAATAATGAAAGCATCGTTCAATACTCAAACTTTCATATCCGAAGCGAGTTTTCAAGAAACTGCTAGGGTTTTAGCAAAAGCTGCTCTACGTGGTCGTATTGATTGGTTGAAAGGTTGGAAAGAGAACGTTGTTCTAGGAGGGATGATACCTGTTGGTACTAGATTCAAAGGATTAGTGCACTGTTCAAGGCAACATAATAACATTCCTTTCGAAACCCAAAAGAATAATTTTTTTGAGTGGGAAATGAGAGATATTTTGGTCCACCATAGAGAATTCTTTGATTTTTACATTTCACAAAATTTAGATAATACATCAGAACAATAATTTCTAGGATTTCATAATTACTAAGAGCGGATTTATCCTTTTTTCTTTTCTATTTGTTTTGTGTTTGTTGTGGTCATTTTATTTGGTAATAGTTATAAAGATAATAACAAATGGAAAGAAATGAACGGTTTGGTTCATGTATCAGCGGCCAATCTCCTGTAGAAGAGAAGGTTCCATGGGAACAATTATTTATTTCTATTATCAAAGTTCCTCATCTCTTTTTTTCTTTGAAAAAAAAAAGAGAGAAGAAATATGGGGAGAAATGACAAGAAGATGTTGGAACATCAATTTGGAAGAGATGATGGAGGCAGGAATTCATTTTGGTCGTGGGACTAGGAAATGGAATCCTATAATGGCACCTTATATCTCTGCAAAGCGTAAAGGCATTCATATTATAAATCTTACTAGAACTGCTCGTTTTTTGTCAGAAGCTTGTGATTTAGTTTTTGATGCAGCAAGTAGGGGAAAATAGTTCTTAATTATTGGTACCAAAAATAAAGCAGCTGATTCAGTAGCACGGGCTGCAATAAAGGCTCGGTGTCATTATGTTAATAAAAAATGGCTTGGTGGTATGTTAACGAATTTGTATACTACAGAAACGAGACTTCAAAAGTTCCGGGACTTGAGAATGGAACAAAAGACGGGGAGACTCAATCGTCTTCCGAAAAGGGATGCGGTCGTGTTGAAGAGACAATTATCTCATTTGCAAACATATCTGGGTGGGATTAAATATATGACGGGGTTACCCGATATTGTAATAATTGTTGATCAGCAAGAAGAATATACAACTCTTCGAGAATATATCACTTTGGGAATTCCAACGATTTGTTTAATCGATACAAACTGTCACCCGGATCTAGCGGATATTTCGATTCCAGCGAATGATGACGCTATAGCTTCAATTTGATTAATTCTTAACAAATTAGTATTTGCAATTTGCGAGGGTCGTTCTATCTATATACGAAATTCTTGATTAATAATAAGATAAGTAAATTATTGGGGGAACTCCATAGATCGGAATCGCATAAAGGGGATAAAAAAATGAGGATATTCTGTGATTAGATTAGTTAGTATTCGAAATATACAATTCGGATATACAAGTCGAAAAAGAGATGGTTAAATCAAAATAATTCCTTTTTTTTAGTTCTATTTCTTTCAGAGGGTAATATGAATGTTTTATTATGTTCCATCAACACACTAAGAGGGTTATATGATATATTCGGCGTGGAAGTAGGCCAACATTTCTATTGGCAAATTGGAAGTTTCCAAGTCCATGGCCAAGTACTTATTACTTCTTAGGTTGTAATTGCTATTGTATTAAGTTCAGCCGTTATAGCTATTCGTAATCCACAAACCATTCCTTCTGTCGGTCAGAATTTCTTTGAATATGTCCTTGAATTCATTCGAGATGTGAGCAAAACTCAGATTGGAGAAGAATATGGTCCATGGGTTCCATTTATAGGAACTCTGTTTTTATTTATTTTTGTTTCAAATTGGTCAGGGGCTCTTTTACCTTGGAAAATCATACAGTTACCTCAGGGGGAGTTAGCCGCACCAACAAGTGATATAAATACTACCATTGCTTTAGCCTTACTCACGTCAATAACATATTTCTATGCGGGCCTTACCAAAAAGGGAGTGGGCTATTTCAGTAAATACATTCAACCAACTCCGATCCTTTTTCCCATTAACATCTTAGAAGATTTCACAAAACCCCTATCGCTTAGTTTTTAACTTTTCGGAAATATATTGGCTGATGAATTAGTAGTTGTTGTTCTTGTTTCTTTAGCACCTTTAGTGGTTCCTATACCTGTCATGTTCCTTGGATTATTTACAAGTGGTATTCAAGCTCTTATTTTTGCAACCTTAGCCGCGACTTATATAGGCGAATCCCTGGAAGGTCATCATTGATTATTTTTTGACATAGTCTTTTTTTTTTAGCTTAGCCTGACTAATGTATGCGTGTCTAAAAGTAATCCACTTAGGCTTAGGGAGAATAAATATACAAATAAGGATAGATACGGTCTATAGTAAAAAAGAAATTACGAGATTAAAGAATTGTAAAAAAAAGGGGGGTGGGGGGGGGGGGGGGAAGAGATCTAAAAGATCTTTTTCCTACAATTTATGTTTGCTCCATTAGACCGTTTAATACTCGCATTTTGTTTATTGAAGTCCAAGATTAAATAGTAGTTTACTCTATTCTATATTAGTAGGTTTATTAATTTATTAAATAGGAGTCATAATTTGAGTAATAATTTTTATGGTATCTTATCTGTTTTTGATGTGTGATTAAAAAAAAAAGATGGAGAATGGTTGTCATTTCAGTTGACTTCGTTTAATCCACTGATTGAACAAACAAATTACAAAAAAAAATGGGGGTTGGGGAAGGAGGGGGCGAACTTGGTGTATGGAATTGAATTTCTATAAGCTACTTCTTGGAGGATGTTTGGCAAAATGACTCTTGAATCCTACTATATCTAAGATACAAATAGTTGGTTTACGTTATAGGGGAGAGACATGTATATGTGATATTCGATATTTACTGGGTATATATGAATCAAAGATATATCTAAATTTTCCTACTATTTCTTCTTTAATTTTGAATTCCATATTCAATCAATTTAAATAACAAAAATGAATAAAGAATTCAAAGATTGTTTCGGAATAAAAAAGAACTAGAAGAACAAAAGTCGTAGGAATTCACAAAAATTTCGTGGTATAGTAACTATATACGAGTTATTGAAGTAGTTCGGATGATTCAAGAATATTATTATTTCAATTCGGGATTCTTAGTTACTTTGACTGGATAAATCATTGTATCATTAACTATTTCTTTATTTTTTTTTTGAGGAACTTATCATGAATCCACTGATTTCTGCTGCTTCCGTTATTGCTGCTGGATTGGCCGTTGGGCTTGCTTCTATTGGACCTGGTGTTGGTCAAGTTACTGTTGCGGGCCAAGTTGTAGAAGGAATCGTGAGATAACCAGAGGCAGAGGGAAAAATACGAGGCACTTTGTTGCTTAGTCTAGCTTTTATGGAAGCTTTAACAATTTATGGACTGGTTGTGGCATTAGCACTTTTATTTGCGAATCCTTTTGTTTAATTTTTTAAAATACATATTATTATTATTTGTATTTGATTTCCTTGGATTTTCCGCTTTTACTTTTTTCAAATTAGATTAAGATTTGAACTCTATAATTTCTTATTCGTTGGGTTACACCCTACGGGAGGGCTGAATAGAAAAAGAATAGAATTCGAGTAAAAAATCAAATAGATATAATAGATATCTAAATAAATATAGATAATTAGTCTATCTATAAGAAAGAGGAGATCGTATGAAAAATGTAACCGATTCTTTCCCTTCCTTGGGTTATTGGCCATTCGCCGGGAGTTTCGGGTTTAATACCGATATTTTAGCAACAAATCCAATAAATCTAAGTGTAGTACTGGGTGTATTGATTTTTTTTGGAAAGGGAGTGTGTGCGGATTGTTTATTTCAAGAATACGTTGGTCCAAACAACTGCACTTTTTTTTTCGTTATAACCAGTAAAGAAAAGGTGCATGATTCCGCGAATTACTTCTGAATAAATTAAGAAATCATATTGAAGAATCATAGCATTTCGCGATTCATTGGGAAATTCACTTTGATTCTCTATCAGCCAATAATGTGGGACCATTAATAGGGTTAAAGCTAAACCTTTGGGTTTGAAGTCTGGCTGCAGCATGGTATTCTTTCTACTACTATGTTAATATAGAAATGGTTTCAAAATGTTGCAATTTTTTTTCGATATAAAACACTCTTGTCAATCAAAAAATGATTTGAAGCCGTCCATTATTTGATTGTAAAAAATTGGAAAAGAAAAATGGGTATTTCACCTTCCCTTTTTTCTCTTTTTTATCCAATGCTGAATCAATAACCTATGTATAAAGTAAGAAGAATTCTTTGGATTTGAAGAAAAAAGAAACAACCTTGCCGACAACAATTCGTTTGGTCAGAAGAGTCCTCTAAATATTATATTCCTGAATGAATGATCATTTTTAATATTTTTGAATATGAATAGAGGATAGGCTCATTACATAAAAAATATATAGGAATACCCATAAGTAATTGAGAGGGAGAGCCAAATGAATTGAAAAATTCATGTTTGGTTCGGGAAGGGATAGTGGAAGTTTTGAAATGAATGGAAAGATAATCTACTTTCATTAAGTGATTTATTAGATAATCGAAAACAGAGGATCTTGAAAACTATTCGAAATTCAGAAGAACTGCAGGAGGGGGCCCTGGAACAGCTGGAAAAAGCCCGAGCCCGCTTACGGAAAGTAGAAATGGAGGCGGATCAGTTTCGAGTGAATGGATACTCTGAAATAGAACGAGAAAAATGGAATTTGATTAATATAACTTATAAGACCTTGGAACAATTAGAAAATTACAAAAATGAAACCATTCATTTTGAACAACAAAGAGCGATTAATCAAGTTCGACAACGTGTTTTCCAACAAGCCTTACAGGGGGCTCTAGGAACTCTGAATAGTTGTTTAAACAACGAGTTACATTTACGTACCATCAGTAATAATATTGGCATGTTTGGAACGATGAAAGAAATAACGGGTTAGCCCTTCTACAGCAGGCATTATTTTTTTGTCTTTCAAACAAACATAAAGAATTAAGAAATACTCATGGTAACCATTCGAGCAGATGAAATTAGTAATATTATCCGTGAACGTATTGAACAATATAATAGAGAAGTAAAGATTTTAAATACCGGTACCGTACTTCAAGTAGGCGATGGCATTGCTCGTATTTATGGTCTTGATGAAGTAATGGCAGGTGAATTAGTAGAATTTGAAGAGGGTACGATAGGCATTGCTCTGAATTTGGAATCAAATAATGTCGGTGTGGTATTAATGGGTGACGGTTTGATGATACAAGAGGGAAGTTCTGTAAAAGCAACAGGAAAAATTGCTCAGATACAGGTAAGTGAGGCTTTTTTGGGCCGTGTTATAAATGCCCTTGCTAACTAAACCTATTGATGGTCGAGGTGAAATTGCAGCTTCTGAATTTCGGTTAATTGAATCTCCTGCTCCGGGTATTATTTCGAGACGTTCTGTATATGAGCCTCTTCAAACAGGACTTATTGCTATTGATTCAATGATCCCTATAGGACGCGGTCAGCGAGAATTAATTATTGGGGACAGGCAGACCGGTAAAACAGCAGTAGCCACAGATACAATTCTTAATCAACAAGGGAAAAATGTAATATGTGTTTATGTAGCTATTGAACAAAAAGCATCTTCTGTGGCTCAGGTGGTGACTACTTTGCAAGAAAGGGGTGCAATGGAATACACTTTTGTGGTAGCTGAAATGGCAGATTCTCCGGCTACATTACAATACTTGGCTCCTTATACAGGAGCGGCTTTGGCTGAATATTTTATGTACCGTGAACAACACACTTTAATCATTTATGACGATTCCTCCAAACAAGCTCAGGCTTATCGCCAAATGTCTCTTTTATTACAAAGACCACCAAGCCGCGAAGCTTATCTGGGAGATGTTTTTTATTTGCATTCGCCACTTTTGGAAAGAGCTGTTAAATCAAGTTCTCATTTAGGTCAAGGAAGTATGACTGCTTTACCAATAGTTGAGACCTAATCGGGAGATGTTTCGGCTTATATTCCTACTAATGTAATTTTCCATTACAAATGGACAAATATTCTTATCCGCCGATCTATTCAATGCTGGAATTAGACCTGCTATTAATGTAGGTATGGATCCGCAGCTCAAATTAAAGCCATGAAACAAGTAGTAGGAAAATTAAAATTGGAATTGGCGCAATTCGCAGAATTAGAGGCCTTTGCACAATTAGCTTTTGATATTGATAAAGCTACTCAGAATCAATTGACAAAAGGTCAACGATTGCGTGAGTTATTCAAACAATCTCAATCCGCCCCTCTAGCGGTGGAAGAACAGATAATGACTATTTTAACAGTTTCTTCACTGTTTTTCTCTTGATTAATATATATTTGATATTAAATTCTTTTGTTAGTTCTGAGTTTACTAACATTAATATTGATTTGCTGCAAAATATATATATATATTATTACACTTTGTTCTCTGCTTCGCTTACTAATACTGTTTTTTTTTATTGGTTCATCTACTATTATTGTCATTTTCTTTGCTACTTTACTTGGATACTTACTAGTAGTTGTTTACTGCTAAAGTTTTTTTTTTTATCAGTCTTACTTCAGTTTACTGCTAAAGCTTCATTTCAAAAAAAAAAAATCTAATGTTTTTCTTCTTTGTACTGTATGTATTTTATATTGTTATGTTCGTTCTTTAACGTTTCTCCGTTTACCAGGGTTATTCTTCTTGTTTTCTTTGTTAATTACATTTGCATATGCTCTTTAAAATTTTGCAAGTTTAATTCTTGAACAGTATCAGTTTTCTTTTACCGTTCAATTTTATTATGCTTTCTAATCCGATTATTTTATTTTATTGTTTCAACAGTTATTTGTTAATTTCATTTTGTCTTTTCTGCAGAAACAACTTGATCATTGTTTATTTTTCTCTTTCACTTATGATGCTTTATTGAACTTTATCTCTATTAGGATTAAATTTTTTTTTTTTTTATTTTCTTTAGTCTGTTTTGTCTTTTGGTAGATTTGTTGCCTGTCTTATTTTATTTCTTTGCAATTTGGCTTTCTTTTGTTATATGTTTAAACTCTATTAATCTTCTATTGGTAACAGTTCGAGTGGCCTTAGTATTTCTTATTATGAATTACAATAATACTTCTTATATCATATATTTTTTTTTTTTTTAATCTTTTTCCTAAATCTATTTTAAAGTTATTTATTGCAACTTTATATATTTTGTTTGTTACTTTCCACAACTACTACTTTTTTCAGTAATTATTGCTTCACTTTATTTTTAAACTTAATTTATTATCTATTACGGATTTAATTTATTTATTTTATTTAAAAAAATTAATTTATTTTCAAACATAACAATTACAAGTTTGTTCTAAGTTATTTAATTGTATCAATTGTTGATATTATTTTGATAAATAATACAAATATTATTTGGAGGTTTTAATACTTTGATTATTGAAACTATTTTTTTAGAAATATCAAAAATGACTTCTAAGATGACCACTTTTGAGATTTCACTGTGAATGATGTTAACCCTTCTATGGATGGTTCAAATGTGAGCCAAGTGGTAATGCTTACTGTGGCTCACGAGGTTACCTCAATGTTACCAATTTCGGTTCCTTTGAACCATCATGTGGCAGAGAAACTAGAGAAGTTCAATAGATTGAACTTCAAGAGGTGGAGGAGTAAGATGTTATTTTATCTTACCACTTTGAATCTAGCAAGGTTCTTAACTGAAGAATCTCCCAAGCAACCTGAGGGTGAACAGGATGTGCAGTCTGCTAGTGCTATTAAAGCATGGATGCATATTGACTACCTGTGTCGGAATTATGTTCTGAATAGCCTTAGCGATTTTCTGTACAATGAGTACTGTAAGAAGAAATAGCTAAGGACTTGTGGGAATCTTTGGACCGGAAATATCAAAGTAAAAATGTTGGTGCCAAGAAATTTGTGTTAGATCGCTTTCTGGAGTATCAGATGGTTGATTCCAAGTTAGTGACCAGTCAAGTAAGAGAAACCCAAGACATATTGACTGAGATTCATGATGAAGGGATGATTCTCAGTGAGGCCTTCCAGATAGCTGCTATTATTGAAAAGCTACCCCCTTCATGGAAGAAATTCAAGTTCTACCTTAAGCACAAGCGAAAAGAGGAGAACTTGAAGGATTTAATAATCAGATTCAAAGTTGAAGAAGACAATATGGCAGGGTACACCCTTGCTGGGCTAAAGGCCAATAATGTGGAGCATGGTCAAAAGAAATAATTGTTTGCTGTTATAATGTACTTTCACTTTGGCCTTCAAAGGAAATAATTTTTATTAACTTTATACTAGTATGTATCTGTTAATAAATTGATCTTCTCTACTTTGTAATGAGTTTATCACTTATTACTTTTACTTAGGATTTGCTTATGTCAATTTACAAGCATATATGTTCTGATTATATATAATTAATTATCATCCTCTACAATTGGATTGTTTTAAATTTTAAGTTATCAATATGACTGATAATATCTCTTATTGTAATGAATTATATGCTATAATATGATGTAAACACATATTTTATTAATCACATATGTCACAGGAGAAATTTTCTAATTGTCTAACATGATATTGATGTTATATATATGGCTTATTTGAATTCATACTAGCAATTTCTTTATTTGCATTGATGACAAAGATATTTAGATTAATTCATGTTTACATGTAAATGTTTGTAAGTACTTTGACTACCTTTATTATGAGTTTATGTTAACGTGCAATGATCAAATGAAGATTGTGTGTTTTAATATTCGGTCATTTGTAAACGTGATGTAATTCTTGTGCAAATTAAATTTATGAACTGAATTTTAGTATCAAGATAATGAAAATTCGCTCTTAAAATCATGGTTGTTTTTATTCTGATTAGATAGACAATAGCATTTTAATTGCAATTTATGTTGATTAATATTTGTTGTTATTGACATATTGTTAAGTCAATGAGGCATTAGATTATGACATGTTTGTGTGTTGGCAATAATTTGCTTTGGTTGTACTAGAGTAATACTCTCAGCTGTAAGTACCATTGAAAGTGTTTTGATTATTCTATATAGTTCATTTGTAGTTATTAAAAACTATAACTTGATTTATGAAACTATAGCAGATTTGTAATAGCTGAATTTGTTGTAGCAGTTTTTTAGCAACTTTAACAGTTGCATTTGTTGTGACAGTTTCAAAAAAAAAAATCGTTTCCAACAGCCACATTTGGATGCCTATATATTGATTCTGCAGCTGAAGGAAAATACACAACAGAAAACAAACTTTCACTTCTCAATTTTTTTTGCAGCAAACACTTCCCAACTTCCAGTCAAATTATTTTAGAACTAAGCTTTGTGTGATAGAGAGCAGATAGAAATTCAGTTCGTACAAATAGTTTCAGTTTGATGTTTTTAAACTGTTTTTAGATTGTTGTATCTTATGAGGTATTTTTTCCTTAATCTCAAACATTCGTTGTAAGAGAAAAAATTTATCTTAAAGAAACCGTTTACGGGCCTCGATTTTTCTCTTATTTTTTTCTTTTGTATTTATGTTGTTGTAATTTACAGTTTTTTATTTATTCTGTAATTTTAATTTATTTTATTAATTTATAATATTTAATTTATTGTTTGTCCAATACATTACTTCCTACATCGAACTACTAAAAAAATTAGTTCTTGACATGTAGAGCTATGTGGAATTCTACTTTTTTTATGCTTCAAACTGTATTGCTTTACAAGACTATATTTTTCGCGTTTGAAGCAATGTGATTTGCAATATAAATTTGTCCTTAGTGGAACTGATTGGTTTATGGTCAAACAAATTGTTGACAAGTTGCAGCTTTTTTACAAAGCAACCTTGTTGTTTTCTGGAAGTAAATATTCTACGGCAAATCTATTTCTTGTTACTGTTTGTGATATTCAACTTCAACTAGTTGAATGAAAATCTTCGGAGGAAGAAGTTATTCAAAGAAAGGCTTCATGTATGCTTGAAAAATTTAACAAATATTGGAATGTTATTTATAATGTGTTGGTTATGGCTAGTATTATGGACCCTAGATACAAAATGAAGCTAATTAAATTTTATTTTCCAATGATTTATTGAAATGATGCTAAATCTGAAATTAATAGTATAAAGTCCACTTTGAATGAGTTAATGAAGCAATATAAAAAGAAATATAGCTATGAGAATGATGATGGTTTTATGGTGGTTCTTGTATACTTTCAAAAGTTTCATTGAGTGGATTTGAAGGTGTTGAAGAGCGTATGAAAATGTTTGTATCAAATTCTAGCAATGTTGACCAGGGTAAGATAGAATTAAATTATTATTTGGAGGAGATAAATGTACTAATGACTATTGATTTTGATGTTCTATATTATTGAAGAATAATTGGGCTAAAATATCCAATTTTACAAAGCATTGCCAAAGATATCTTGACTATTTCGGTGTCAATTGTTGTTTTTGAGGCTACATTTAGCATAAGTGAAAGATTTGTAAGCAAACAACGTGGTAGGCTTGGTGTAGGCTTGGTGTAGATATATTGGAGGCATTAATGTGTTCACAAAATTGACTTTGTGTTCATTTTCAAGATAATAATATATAATTTACTCTTTTAAATTTGTTAGGTATAATTATTTTTCAAACTAATTTAAACTATTTTTCATATTTGATTCTAATTCTAAAGATCCCTACTGCTTTGAGGAGGATAAAGATGAATTGATGGTAAGTTTTTTTATTAGCATATAATAATTTAGTTTTTATTATGTTATAATGTTACTCTTTTCTTATTGTAGGTTGATACTACTGTTCTATTTTGCTAAGAAGAATTGGATACAATTATTGAGTTATTTTTTGAAAAATTATGGTCATATTTTGTTAATGTTTCTTATGGATTTTGGTAGTATTTTAGACAAGATAATGATAACTACGGCCTAGGTAGGAGTTATATCTAGTATAGTGTTTTTGACATGAAAAATTGACGAATATCAATGCCTAATATGGTGTTTTAAGTGCTTCTTTTTATTTTTAAAAAAATTACATTAATTGTAATATGATGAAATGATCTACATAAGAATTTATTTTGATTTTAAGGTTATTTTTATCTGTGATTGCAACAAAACTTTAAGTTATATTTGTGATTATGGATGTTCATCATATTTGATCAAATCTTAATTTTATTTTAATATTTTTGTAATTGAAATTAAATTTTTTGTTAAGGTAAGAAGCTAATATTTCTATAAATCTAAATTTTTATTATAAAATAATACAAAAATTATATAAATGATTGTAAATATAGAAACAAAAACATGTACAAAAAGATAAATTGAATCTCCGAATCTGTAGGTATTATCCATTCTCCACAAAAGATTCCCGAAACTACTATGTGGGGAAAATTAACGGGGATGGAGGAACGTTTTCAAATTGGGGACGGGGGACGAAGGGGTACTCTCTGGCCCATTGACAAGGCTACCTTTCAGTATTGCTTTACCTACACTCATTAATCACATACCCAACGCTCTTCATAACACAATTTTTTGGACCATGGGCAAGCCATTCTAACATTTCACTTATACCATGATCGCGATTTTAAAGCTTATTTATTATCGATATATATGAAAATTAAAAATTATTAAGCTAATCACTTAACATGTCTAGTCAATGAAATTAAAAAAATTTATTTTACTAGCTTACATGATCCTTAAGCCATAATAAGAACTTGCGTTTGTACTTTTATAGCAACCACTTCTTAGCTTTTCGTTTGTTAACAGGATCATTTTTTACCAAAGTCTTTATGCATTCTATATAACAAATGTAAAGAATTTATTAATGTTTGTTATAAATTGGTACTAGCGGAAGCGTAGTTCGAGTCCAATTTAGTTGCACAAATAATTAATTATGGGTAACAACTAAATAATAAGCAATAAGAAAAATAAATGGCACACAATAATTTAAGTGGTTAAACCTTTCAATGTGAAAAGTCTACTCCACTGACGACGGCACACCGAGGAAAATCCACTATTAGAATCCAAATGGAGAATACAAACACCAATATTCATAAGCCACTTAGAAATATCAAATACCAGATACGCTCACAAAATCTCCCAATAAATAACAACACTAATGCAATAACAATTAAAGAAATATTGCAAAATTTAATAGTTACCACAATTTAGCAAAGGGACGAATGGAATATCCGATCAATAGAAAAGGGAGGCTGATATGTATATATATATATATATATATATATATATATATATATATATATATGCTTGTTGACTTTTCAAAGTGAGATGTGTGCCTTTTCTAGTCTCACGAGTATGGCTGATCATATATATTAATCTCCTTCTTTTCTTTCTATTTGGTTTCAAATGGCAATATGATTCAGATTCGGCAATTCTTCTTCTTTTTTTCTTCTGAGATTGGTGTGCTTTTCTTCTCTCAAATTCACCAGCGGCAGCAAACAAAAACAATATATATATATGTGTGTGTGTGCGCGCGCACGCGCGCGTTGTAGTAGGGTTACATATATTAATTAGAGGGATAAATTACATATATGCCTCTTAGTAAAAAAAAAAACAATTTTGCAGCTATATTAACAAATCTCCACCTTGGCTCAAAACAAAACCAAGTTCTTCAAATTTAGGATTCCTCGAAATACCAAATGGCCGTCGTCTAAAAAAGTCCCGAAGGGCGATCACTTACTACAAACACCAACCAAGCCCAAGTAATGCTTGAACTTGTTAACTGGAATTCGCTTGAACAACATATCAGCTGTATTCTCTTCAGTAGCTATCTTATTAATAATAATAGTACCCTGAGACATAATGTCACGAACGAAGTGATATCTAACATCAATATGTTTGATCCTCTCATGAAACATGGTATTCTTGGTCAAGTGTATCGCACTCTGACTATCACAAAATACAACAGAAGTATCCTGCTGTAAACACAAATCACAAACCAAACCTCTAAGCCAGATGGCTTCTTTCACTGCTTCTGTTGCTGCCATATACTCTGCCTCTGTAGTGGACAAAGCAACTGTAGACTGTAAATTAGCCTTCCAACTAATGGCACAATGAGAAAGAGTGAAAATATAGCCTGTCAGAGATCTTCTCTTATCTAAATCTCCAGCATAATCGGAGTCTACATAACCAAAAACACTGCAACCAGTATTAGAACTCCCATCATATACCAAACCAAAACTAGAAGTGCCTCTCAAATACCGAAGTATCCATTTCAATGCTTGCCAATGACCCTTTCCAAGGTTACCCATGTATCTACTAACAACACTAACTGCATGTGAAATATCTGGACGAGTACAAACCATAGCGTACATCAAACTACCAATGGCACTAGCATATAGAACCTGAGACATGTACTTCTCTTCTTCTTCTGACTGTGGCGACAAATCCAAAGAAAGCCTAAAATGCGCAACTAGTGGCGTACTCACAGGTTTAGACTCTTTCATACCAAAGCGTTCAAGAACTTTTTCAATGTAACTTTTTCTGAAACAAATAAAGCTTGCCCGCTTGTCTATTTCTATAAATTTCCACGCCCAAAATTTTCTTTGCTGCATCCAAATCTTTCATCTCAAACTCACCACTAAGTTGAGACTTTAATTTTTGAATCTCAAACTTATTCTTAGAAGCAATAAGCATGTTATCAACATATAGCAACAAATAGACAATTGAACTATTAGAGAACCTTTTATGATAAACACAACTATCATAATCACTCCTAGAGTAACCATGATCAATCATAAAAGAATCAAACCGTTTATACCACTGCCTAGGAGATTGCTTCAAACCATGTAATGACTAAAAAACAAACATGATCTTCCTTACCTGAAATAACAAACCCCTCTGGTTGATGCATGTAAATTTGTTCCTCAAGCTCACCATGTAAGAAAGCTGTCTTGACATCAAGTTGTTCTAATTCCAAGTCAAACAGCGCAACCATAGCAAGTAATACACGTATGGAGTTATGTTTCACAACGGGTGAAAATATTTCATTGAAGTCGATACCCTTTTTCTGAGAATAGCCCTTTGCAACAACACGTGTCCTTGAACCTAGCTGCTTCAACCTCAGGTATACCTTCCTTTTTCTTGAAGATCCATTTGTTTCCAACAATCTTCTGGCCCTTAGGCGGTTTTACTAATTCCCAAGTATGATTCTTATGAAGTGACTCAATCTCTTCATTCATAGCAACTAGCCACTGGGTAGACTCATCACAAGTGACAGCTTCACGATAACTAGTAGGTTCATTCACCCCAATAGTCTCTACCACAGACAATGCATAAAAAACTAAATCTGCATCTGCATACCTCTGAGGGCGTCAAATCTCCCTTGTTCCTTTACCCTTAGCGATACTGTATGATTGATCTTGTTGCTGCTCTGCTACAACAGGAGCAGAATCATCTACCTTATCCATAGATGGCTGATCTGAAGTGCTCTCTTGCACTTGACTAGGAGCTCCACTCTCAAGCTCCACCTGCTCACTAACACCTTGGTCTTTACCTGTAACAACAGACTCCTTTTTCTTTTCCAACATGGAAAACTCATCAAATTTAACATCTCTGCTAATTAAAAATTTAGGTGACTTGGGTTCAACACACTATAGTCTATAACCCTTCACTCCAGAAGGATACCCCAAAAATATGCATTTCAATGCCCTAGGCTCAAGCTTACCATCATTAACATGAGCATATGAAGGACAACCAAAAACTTTTAAATCAGAATAATTAGTAGGAGTACCAAAAAATACCTCAAACGGAGTCTTCAACTCAATTGCAGTTGATGGAGACCTATTCACCAAATAGCAGGCATGGTTACAAGCTTCTGCCCAAAAGGATTTATCTAAACCAGCTTGAAAGAGCATACAACGAGCTCTTTCCAAAAGAGTTCTATTCATACGTTCTGCAACTCCATTCTGTTGTGGTGTATTACCTACAGTGCGGTGTCTCACCATGCCATTCTTTTCACAGAACTCATTAAACTGACCCTCACAAAATTCCAAGCCATTGTCAGTTCTCAAACGTTTGATCTTCTTGCCAGTTTGATTTTCAATACAAGCCTTAAATGTAACAAATCTTGAAAACACATCATTCTTATTTTTCAAAAAATATATCCAAACGTGACGAGAGAAGTCATCAATAAAAGTTAACATATACCGGGCACCACCCTTGGAAGCAACACGAGAAGGACCCCAAAGATCTGAATGAATATAATCAACAGTACCTTTCATTTTATGGATGGCTGTACTGAACTTAACTCTGCGATGCTTTCCATAGACACAGTTATCACAGAAATCAAGCTTCCCAGTTTTCTGACCACCAAGTAAACCCCGCTTACTCAAAATGGACATTCCTGCCTCACTCATATGCCCTAACTGCATATGCCATAAGCGAGTCGTATCTGAATCTTGATCTGACGAGGATGAGACTGAAACACTACCAATGACAGTGCTACCCTTAAGCACATAAAGACCACGAGATAATTGCCCTTTAATAACCACCAGAGCACCCTTAATAACTTTCAAAACTCCACCTTCAGCTATATACCTATAGCCCTGTGAGTCAAGAGTACCCAAAGATATCAGGTTCTTTTTCAAATCTGGAACATGGCGAACATCTTTCAAAGTCCTGACAATACCGTCATGCATCTTAATCCGGATAGTACCAATACCAACAACCTTACAGGACACATTATTTCCCATCAAGACAACACCCCCATCAATGGACTGATAAGAAACAAACCAATCCTTATTAGGGCACATATGATAAGTGCAACCTGAATCAAGAATCCAAACATCTCTTGAAGAACTAATAGATACTGATAGAACATTATCACCTTCAGATCCAAAACTATCTGCAACACCAGTAACATCATTAGTACCAGAAGATGTTGTGGTAAATTGCCCTTTACCTTTGAGTTTCGGATAGTTAATTTTCCAATGCCCTTCTTAACGGCAATAATTACATTTGTCTTTTCTCTTTCTAGATTTTGATCTAGACTTACCTCTATTATTGCTTGATCATTTATCTTGCGTTCTACCTCTGACAAACAAACCACTGCTACTATCGTTATTACCTGTAGACACCTTTTTCTTCAACTCTCTGGAATTCAAAGCCGCTTTGACATCTTCCAAAGAAATAGTGTCTCTCCCATATAGCATGGTATCAACAAAATGTTCAAACGAATGAGGTAAAGAACATAACAAAACTAAGGCCTGATCCTTATCATCAATCTTAACACCAACATTTTTTAGATCACGAATAATTTTAGTAAATTCATCAAGGTGATCGTGCAAAGGCGTACCTTCTGACATTCTGAAAGTGTACAAGCACTGCTTCAAATATAACCGACTTGTCAAAGACTTGGTCATATACACACCCTCCAATTTAAGCCACAATCCAGCAGGAGATCTCTCATCATCAACCTCGCGTAGTACCTCATTAGACAAGGATAGCTGAATTGAACTGAGAGCATTTTCCATCAATGCATCTTTTTCTTCCTCAGTCAATTTTTCTGATAATTTATCCTTGCCTTCAAGTGTCTTAACGAGCCCCTCTTTAACCAATATGGCTCACATCTTCATTCGCCAAAAACTAAAATCATTCCTACCATTGAATTTCTCAATTTCATATTTTGCTGCTATGACAGAAAACCCAAAATTAAATTAATAGAAGCACAACCCAAAAAAAAATATGAAACCAACCAAATAACCAAAAGCTCAAAATAAATCCAAAAGAGCAAACTTGATCAATTCTAATAATTAACAGAATAACCCAAAGCTCTAATACCAATTTGTTATAAATTGGCGCTAGCGGAAGCATAGTTCGGGTCCAATTTAGTTGCACAAATAATTAATTATGGGTAACAGCAAAATAATAAGCAATAAGAAAAATAAATGGCACACAATGATTTAAGTGGTTCAACCTTTCAATGTGAAAAGTCTACTCCACTGACGACGGCATACCGAGGAAAATCTACTATTAAAATCCAAATGGAGAATACAAACACCAATATTCATAAGCCACTCAGAAATATCAAATACCAAATACGCTCACAAAATCTCCCAATAAATAACAACACTAATGCAATAACAATTAAAGAAATATTGCAAATTTAATAGTTACCACAATTTAGCAAAGGGACGAATGGGGATATCCGATCAATAGAAAAGGGAGGCTGATATGTCTAATATATATATATATATATGCTTGTTGACTTTTCAAAGTGAGATGTGTGCCTTTTCTAGTCTCACGAGTATGGCTGATCATATATATTAATCTCCTTCTTTTCTTTCTATTTGGTTTCAAATGGCAATATGATTCAGATGGCAGTTCAGATTCGGCAATTCTTCTTCTTTTTCTCTTCTGCGACTGGTGTGCTTTTCTTCTCTCAAATTCACCAGCGGCAGCAAACAAAACATATATATATATATATTGTGTGTGTGTTGTAGTAGGGTTACATATATTAATTAGAGGGATAAATTACGTATATGCCCCTTACTAAAAAAAAAAACAGTTTTGCAGCCATATTAACAATGTTATTAAAGACAATTGAATATTTTTTTTTTGAAACTTAAAAATTTGCAATTTTAATATTAACCAAAATAAGTCTATGAGATAAGTCCAAATAAGCACGATCAATTAAGTGTGGTTGTTCTCCAATCATCGAAACACTAACATTGAAAAATTCTTTATCCAAGTATAACTTATGTTTTCTATTACCAATCGGATATAGATTTGATAGGTACTCTAAACAAAATTCTACAGCCTCTTTAACAATGTAAAGTTTCACCACACATCCTTCTAAACGATTTCGATTGTGTACATATCCCTTTAATTTTTTTTTATGTAACATTCAAAGGAGTACATCCATCATAAATGAATGAGACCACATAATTGCACTTCCCAAACCGCAAATGGTTAAGTTAACCATTATATAAAATAATGAATAGGGAAAAATTTCTCAAGAAGACAATATTTTCTACATAAACTTGATTTAATTCAGTCAACTTCGACAATGAGATTATCTTCTTGCATATTATGTTAAAAAAAATACAAAGTCAAGTAAATACAGAATTTATATTTATAGGCAATATGGACCTAATAGTAACAACCAAGAGTTGTTGTATTAAGGCATGATAATTATGTAATTTCATCCATATAGGTTCTTTTCCTTTCTGGAAACAAACGTTCGAATGTTTTAATAAGCAACAACAAAAGACATATTTCTCATCATTTTTCAAGTTGTACATAAGAAGAGGGAGATAAAACTTTCCACATTTTTCTCTTATACCAAGGTGTTTGAGATCTAAGCGATATGCAAGGTTATATTTGGTTTTTCCAAGAATATCAACCAATGTCTCAATAAGGTCGTCATATACGTTTTATCAATATGCATGACATCCAATACATGTCGAACATGAAAGCTAAACGAATATGGTAAATCCCAACATATAGATTTCTTCTTCCAACATAGTCTCTCAATGTTAGCTCCATCATCTTCAACAATTATTTCATCAATTACTATCTTGCATTTTCTCTTCTTACCCTTCACATGTTGATGAACATTCTTCCTTACAAGGTTTGGCATATCGAATTCTTTTGAATGTATGTCCTTTTACAATTCGTAATATTTTCCTTCCTATCAAAAGAGAAGTAGCAAGCATCCTAATTTTTTTCCCATTAAAAGCTTTCTTTTGTTTTCGAAATTTGTGACTCTGATGTCAAAATTTCATATCTCCAACGTAACAAATCTTCTTCCCATGTTGTAAGAAAATGAAATTAGTGTCATTGTTATAAATTGAACACACTTTGTACCCATTAGTTATATGGCTTGAGAAGTTGTCATAAGCTTGAAAATTATTTATTGTTCACAAAAATACTACTTTAATATTGAATTTTTTTTCATGAATTAATTGTACAATATAACTACATCATTCCATAATAACTTTAAATCATTAATTAAAGGCTGTAAATATATATCAATGTCTTTACTAGGTTATTTAGGACTCGAGATTAACAATGTCAACATCATGAATTTACTTTTCATACAAACCAAAGGTGGAAGATTGCAAGTTATCATTAAGACATGCTAATAACCTATTACTTAGAAAATTATGCAGATTAACACAGTTTACATCAATAGCAAGACTTAAATTTCTTGGTTCTTCATCAAATTCAGGAAACATATTGTCTACAGCTTTCCATGATGATGAGTCTACATGATGCCACAATATTCCATCCTTGGATGCATTTTTCAATAGCCCAAGTCAACATCTTCGATGTGACAACTTTCATATATTTTTTCTGTTAAAGTATTCAATCATTTGAGCATGCACGTATCTTTTTTAATCCATACCAAACTGACGTAGGCTCTTCTTACTCTCATACATTGACGTACACAATCAATTATTAGGAGAGAGAAATTGTCTAAACAACTTCAACATTTGATTGAAGCATTTATCAGACAATGCTTTTGTGGCTTAGATTCTAGTAAATTCTTTTCATCCATCATAAAGTGGTTTTCTATATCTTCTAAAAAACTTTTGAATTCATCATAATCTTTATTGAATTCATCTTCAATAGCATGAGCCATCTTCATAACCTCATCCAAGTAATCGATGCTTATAAATCTATTGTGAAATGTTTTCTTCGAGGGACCAACATTCTCATAATAAATAGCCTCCCCATGAAATATTCAATTCATGTAACTTTGGACAATCTCATTTTCAATAACATGTTTATGACATCAAATTTTGGTTTTTGAATATTGTCACATTTCATCCATGGAACATCATTTTGATTGGTTGAATTTTCCTAGTTGTTTATAAGAATCTCTCTAATCCACTCAAAAATTCATTTGAGCCTCTATGCATCCGAGACTTATTTATTTCTATATATTACACATTGAAAATAAATAAATAAATTAATTAATTATAAACACAAGTTTCTTATTCTACATTTAAGCATACACATATGGAAGCCTACTTTCAATTAAATTTATTCTATATTTCTCATATGTCTAACATAATACATTTAAGCATATTTGAAGTTTGCTAAACATGTTCACATATAAATTATAACTTACAAATAATGAAATACAAAATGCATATACATTTATCATATTCTTGATTTTTATAATATGTATTTTCATATGTCGGTTCTGAATCAATGATTTTTTTTTAATTTTTAATTTTTTGGCATTTTGATTCGGCAAAATATTAAAAAATGTTATGACGGTTTTTCCTAACACGACAAAAACATGGTTGTTATGCAATTTTTGTTAAAAAAATGACAAAAGCAAATCACGTTGTAGTGGCGCATCAATATATTATATGTCAATCAAAAATCATTCTTTTATTTTCTAAAATAAATTTTTTTAGATCAATAATAATTATTTCTTGAGAATTAACACTATTCTATGTTTATTAAATTTGAATTAATAATTTGTACATAGGCATAGATCCAACAATAATTTTTATAAAGGTACAAAACTTTTCTTAAAAGTGAATTTTCTTGCATTTGGCTACATGAATTCGATACCTTTAATACTCTGAATATTTCATAAAAAGTATCAAATATCAATTATCACAAAAATTCAAACTTGCATAGGCTTAATGATTATTTTATATTTTCTCTGTATTCTCTTAAGTGTGAGCTATTTTATGTATATTAGGTTGTAATTAATTTTATAACATTTAACTCATAAACTTAAATGAGTTAGCTTAACTAGTTTGAAATAAAATGTTAGAAATAATTCCTTCTATTATATATTGCAAGTTCATAATAAACACAAATGAGATGTTAATTTAGAGATAGATGCTAACTTATGTTTTTCTTTTTAGCAATTAAAATTATGTTTTAATAAATTGCAAGAAATTTAACATTAAACGAGTTTATATGAATGAAATTCAATATAAAATAATAAATTATATTTTTTAACATCAAATATATATGAATTATACATAATAGATAATATTTTTGTTGTTATAAATTTTATTGAAATAATTTTTTATTTTTCACAAGTTTTATTCAAGTGTAGTACTATATATATCAAGTTATGGTATGCATTAAGTGATGTATCAATTATTGATTAGATGTAAAGTTGTGAATATAAGTAAAATAAGTGATTGCATGACCCCTTACTAAAAGGAGACCAATTATATGCGCTACATGGATAAATGTATGCATTAAGTTATAATAAAAAAATATTTTTATTTATTCTATGAATCAGGGCTGGCCTAAGGGCTAGACAATGTGGGTGGCCACCTAGGGCTCGATCCGTTGAATTTTTTTAATTTTTAAAATATAAAAATAAAAATATTTTTCTCTTTTATTTCATTTCCATTAAATTGTGGGGTGCATATTTTAACATGACATGTACATAGTACGAATATGATTATTATAGGATTAAAATACTATTAAATTATAATTATTACTAAGTGTTTTATAAATTTATAAGTCTTAATTTTTTTTTATTATCATAAATTATTTATATTAAAAATTTGTCTAGAATGTTTATTATATAAACCAACACAGAAGCATGAATACAGGATGACACAAATCTAACATACTAATAAAAACAAACACTAACGAGCATGACATAACGAAATTTTATGTATAATATAATTTAAGTAATGTCTATATATTTTTATATAAATCATAACTTGATAAACATTTTTTTTTTTTGGAAAATTACAAAAATAAGATTCCTAAAATTTATAATAACAAAAATAGCACCATAATAATATTGAACGATGTGTAACAATGAATGAGTCAAAATAAAAAAGTTTAATTTGAATGACATTTAATTGGACAACGTTTAAAGAAAAATAATGTAACAATCATTTTTTAATTGTAAAATATACAATTTGAATACAAAAGATGATATTTTTATTATTTAAAAATTTATGGGTGTTATTTTTATTATTTTTTCTAAATTTTTTGTCTATTCTTTTTACTCGAATTCACAACTACTTAAATGTAAATATTATCCTTAATTATTTAATTTAATTTTTATATCTATTATATAATTCTACCTTTATTATTTTATTTTTCATTGCTTTTTAATTCTTGAACATCCAATGATTTTCCTACAGGTTTCAATCATAATATTTATTATTATATATCTACAATAAAATGTGTGTGTATTATCATGTATAAAATTAATTATTTTATTTATATAAATTTAATATTTATTATTAATTTTTTATGATAAATTTATTAAATTACAACGAATAATTATTTTGTATATATCAATATACACACTATTAATAAATACTTTACTATATCTCATATATTTTATTAACTTAGATTTATTAAATATAAGAAAAATATAATTATTATTTAAATATATAATTATGTGAGATGTAAGGAAAAATCTTTTATCGAATCAAATGAGTTCAAATTCTTAAACTCATTTTAAAAAAATTAAAGTTTTAATTTTTTAACTATATAAATTGTGAAAAAAATATTTTATAAAGTTCATAGATTATATTATAAATTTTATCGATCATATAAAATTTATTAAGTTTTATCGTTAATTGTTTTAGTAAGATATTTTTTCTTATAATTAATAATATGTGTAAAATATTATTTATTATTGTAATTATGTTTTTCTATTAAATATTATTTATTATTATAATTATTTTTTTTATTAAATATTATTTATTATTATAATTATGTATTTTTTATTAAATATTATAATATTTGTAATTTGTATTATTAAATATAATATAAAAAATGGTCTTGAAACTGTTTAGGACGCCGGCCCTGATATGAATTAAGCACTGAAGACAGACGTACGTGTCATTGTAACAAGACTGTATTCCTCATCATCAGGAAAGTGTCTTGACACGTGTCATCTTTTTCAAAACAAAGTTACGTGTGGATAAAACAAAGGCAACCCCACACCACAGTCGATTCATCACTTCCACGTGTGGCTTTATCCATTCGTGTGTCCTTTCACTTTGTCCTATAAATCCACACAAAAATTGTATAACGCCGTTCGAAACCCTTCTTTCTTAGGGAAGTATGGCATCAGGACAAGAAAGCAGGAGCGAGCTGGACGCAAGAGCTAGACAAGGAGAAACTGTTGTTCCTGGAGGAACTGGCGGCAAAAGCCTTGAAGCTCAGGAACACCTTGCTGAAGGTACGTAATTTTATTTTATTATATATGTTGTTTAATTTTATTAATGAGGTGTGTTTTATGTTTTGTAAATTAAATAAAAATGAAAAATATAGGGAGGCGTCGAGGAGGTCAAGCTAGGAGGGAACAACTGGGGAGAGAGGGGTACAGAGAAATGGGACGCAAGGGTGGACTGAGCACCATGGATGAGCCTGGTACTGGTGGAGAACGTGCTGTTCGAGAGGGTATCGACTTGGACGAGTCCAAGTACCGTACTGGCAGTACCCGCTAGGCTGCTCACTCCATATATCTAGCTACTTAAGGGCGTCCTTGTGTTTGTAGTAAAATAAACGTCTGTGACAAACTAACAGCTGTCTACTGTCATGGGCAGTTATCTAGGTTTTTATGCGTCAATGTTTGTCAAGTAGTTAAGTTACTTATTGCGTGGTTACGAATGTAATGTTTTTCTTTCAAATATAATGACTATGTTGTGAAACTGTAGCAAATGATCGAAAAACAGAGCATATGAATATGTAGTTTCAAGAGAGTCAATTGGATTTTATTAATGGCTTTCTGTAACACACTCCTGCACCTCTCCACTGTACAGCCTTCCTTGAACACCAGCAATGGCGAACAAGTTACTCCAATCACCGAGATCAATTTCTAAGCTTTCTACTGCTTCCACTCTCTCTCTCTGATTGTATATTTGTGAGTTACAAATGAAAGGATAGTAGTTACATCCTTTGCCGACAGACCTAACAATCTATTTATAGATTGTTAGTTGCAATCCTCTAAAGTAATCAGCAACAAAACAAAAAATTATATCACACGTGCCAAGGCTAACAGAAATAACAGAAATTGGCGCCATTTCTCACAGACTATTTAGGTAAACGTTTTTATTATGAAATTAGTATTGCGGAGGATCGATCATAGCTCTATTTTTAATTGCATATGCAAAAAAAAAAAAAAAAAATCCAAAAAGTAATTTGGAACTACATTATGGATACACCATTACTTTATTAAATTCGATTTCGAAAATTAAAAATTAATGTATCAGATTAAATCGGTAATTAATACTAGTATTATATTACTTGTTTTTTTTTTTTTTTACTAGTGATATTATTATATTACATGTTTTTATTTAAAAAATGTAATATATGTGTATTTCATTTTATTTAGAAATATGTACAAAATTGTTGAATTTGTAGCGAATCATTAAATTTTAAAAATTTATTATTTAAAATTCAGGTGGTATAAGTATATTATGTGCATATAATCTTTCTGAAATTTTTATTTATAAAGTAGAGTTAAAGGTATATATTCGTTACTCCATACGAGTAAACTCAAACATAGATTTTTTAAAATTTAAGAGCATAATTGATATTTTGTAATTTGTTCTAGCAATTGCAATCGAGTAACATAAAAAAAAACTTTTAAATGCAAGGCCAATTTGAGAGATCATGTTCAAAAATAAAATATAAATAAAATTGCGTTTTGCATACAATTTAAAACTTTTTTATTATGTTGAAGTAGAACCGATCGGTAATGTAAATGTAAGAAATTGCCCATCTTTTGGCATGAAAATTATACTAGTCTGAGTGACTGAGCTCCCACCTCAGTGACATTGGCTGAAGAAAGAACCAAAATAAACATAAACAAAAGATATAGTAACCCTATATCAACCTATACGAAACTAAAAACAATGGATCAAGGGAAACTAGCTACATGAACTTAGTGAGTAAATGAAACCAAAAAAAGAAAGGAAAGAAAATATAGCACGAGCGAATTGCCACGTCTCAAGACCGAGAAATTATACGCGTGTAGATGAACTCATTCCACGTGTCAGGCAATCCAGGGAGGCACCAATGAATACAATCAGCATAAGTAGCCGGATCTGCCTGCTGTTGAGGTGTTAGCATATTGCCTTGACGAATGGTATGGACAGAGGTATGTGCATCTTTTCGGTACTCAGACAAGGCTGTGATGTTAAGGAAGTGAACTGGCACTTTGAGTGATTGTGTTATGTTGTTTGCAATCACAAAGAGCCTACGGTCCGTGCCAACATCCAACGGTGTGCTCATGTTCAATACTGGCATTGTCTCCTTAGCACATTTTATGCCATCTGGGTTGTTCCAATCCAAACTCCTGTTTTATGAATTTGTTTTCACATTCGAAAATCAGTTGAGACTCAATTTTTTTGACAGATAGATCACAACAAATGCACGATGATTTTCATTTTGAAATATTAAGTGGTTTACCAACCAATAACTAATACAAAGGTTAAATAACAGTGTTTTTAATGGTTTATAGGCCCACTAGCTAGTACAGCTACCAATAGTTTGGTTCAAGTACTAATCAATCGGTGTTATGTTTAATATAGAGAGAGGATCCGAGCTAAACCCATTGTTTTGACTTTTGAGGAAACAGAAAGACGAAAGATGGTTCTCAATTTTTAGTTAAGATAATTGGAATATCATGGTAAGAATACATCGCTTTATTGAATAAATTGTGGTTCATATCTTAATTTATGTTATAGGAAGGTTTGAATTAAAAGAGTAATGCTAGGTGAATCATTAAATCACATATCAGTTATTAATTGAATATAAATTTGATAATATAATATGATAAAATAATTATAATACATTTATTAACAAGAGGCCAATTAATTTGTGCAGTGTACATAAATGTATACATTTGGGATGCTATTATAAAATTGGAATAAGAATATCTCATTTGTAATCAAATTTAAATCGAACAAGTAAAAAAAAGGAAAAACCACAAAACTAATACCACTTAAAATTTATAATAACAAAACTAGTACCCTTTGTATTCAAACTTATATTTTCACAATTAAAAAAATGATTAATATGTTATTTTTCTTTGAACATCTATTCAATTAGAATTGAACGACGACAATTTAGACTCGTTCAATATTGAACGTTCAATATTATTAGGGGTGCTAGTTTTGTTATTATAAATTTTAGGGGTGTTATTTTTGGTAATTTTTCTAAAAAAAAAGGTCATTTATAATATAAAAATTTAATTAAAATAATAATACTAATAATAAAAATAAAAATATGATGGAACATATTAAGTTTAGTTTTAATTTGACGCACATTAGATACATAATTTATATGAGATGTGAGGAATTTTATTTGGGATGAGACAAATAAGAGTATAAAACTCATTAAATTCACTAAATGGAATAAATACAACTTAATTAATTTGTCATAATTTGAACTTGCTGCACCGTAATTAGAGGAGGGTTTTTCTTTTTTTTATTATCAAACAATAGGCATTATTTAAGTGTAAACTTGGCACTTGATCAATGATAAATTGTATGTTTTTATCAAAACTCGAACCCACGATCATTTAAATGTGATTCACTCTTATTTTGGATTGGGAGATGAGGGTACCTTTCACTAACAAAACCTAAGTACATCTAAAAACAATTGGCTAACTAATGCAATAATATATATATATATATATATGACATTGATGACATTTTTTTCTAGTTGCAGAATAGTATTCATAAGTTTTCCATTAAACTAATGGTCCTACATTCATAACTAATACCTGCTCTAATTAGAATAAAATATATAAAGCACGCAAACTTCCGGTTAGTAACCATCAAAGAATTATATTAGCAAAAAAAATCAAAATATTAAATATGCTAATTAAAACATCTTAGAATATATTAACAGGAAAGAATATGGTCAAAAATTGGAGAATTACTTGATATGGAGAGGAGACGTGCCGGCAAAAAAAATAGTGGTGCGATTAGAGTCTACGTTTTTCTCCACCCATTTAGCCCATGTCTTCATCACTTTTTTATAAGCTATTGGTCGATCAACTTCATCGTATTCCGTAGATCCTTCGTCGAATGACCCTCGTCTTTTTTATTAAACCAACAAAATAACATAGTTTAGTGTTATATACACGTGCTTGCTAATTAATTAATTAATTTTGGAGGAAAAAAATTAATTGAATACTCAGATAGATATGAATGTGCTACTCACAGAATTTTCATGGTAAAAGTGTTCATCCACCAAATGTAAGTGTTGAAAATGAGGTAGTTCACATTCTTCCAATTATCACCATGCTTCTTGATTGATTTTGGCATGATAATCCGATTAAGTATGCTGTGCATGTTTGGATCATCTGAATTTGACTCTACTAAAAATGGAGCCCAATAGAACTCTATTGTTGCATTGTAATCCTAAATCCACATACATTAATTAAAATAAACAACACATTTTGTTGTGAAAATCTCAAAGCAATATATTTACCTAAATGTATAACTCAAATATTGTGGACATGTGGTAAATATGTGATTGATTGTTATATCTACATAGTTATTTTAATTGAGGATCGATCGTATTTGTGATGAAGAGGAGAGATCAATTCTTAACCGACACATGCTTTCATCCTCACACGGTTAGTTTGGTTGTCATGTTGTTAATATCCGTTCTAAACGTGCTAAACAAAAAAAGAAAATTGCAAATAGAGATCTAAGAATCCAAAAGAAAATATAATATAAGGGTATTATTATAATTAAAATTGTTAATATTATAATTATTTTTTATGAATGTTAACTTTATTAATTATAAAAATACAGTAGTAAATTTATACACAAAAATGATTATCAGTACCCAATTTAAAATATGCACATGTATCTCTAAAGAAGAAGAGGTGTATCAAGATCCGTCTTGGTGGTTTCACCCATTAATACTCTTAGTCTGATGATACTTTATTTTTTATTTTAAATGTCACGAGTACCAAAGAAAATAATTTATAATTGAAAACAAACAAAATATAATTGACCATTGTGTTTTTTTATCTTAATTTCTTAAAAAAATAATATAAATATTGCTTGTTTATCACTACTTTATAAATGCTAGGTAATTAATTAATTGACTAGTGTGATCTCATTATAATTGAACAAAGATAAAAAGAAAGAAAATTAAGCAAAATTGTATCATTCAAATTAAAAGTAAAAAGAAAAATAAAATTGAACAAACAACTTTCACAATGTATGAGAAAAAAAGAGTAGTAGATACCTCAATTCTGAAAACAGAGAGAGAGCCGGTCTTGTTCAAGCTCTTCCTGCCAGGAGGAACTATAGATTGAGCCAAGCAAACCATAGATTCCCATTGATTCCTATTCAATGAGTCTCCAACAAACATAAGCCTCTTATTCCTCAGCTTCTCCAACAACAATTTTGCTTTGAACCTTAAATGAAAAAGCACAGAACCAGTAATAAGCATTAAGGGTAAAAAAGGAACCCAGAACGAAAAGCAAAAAAGAAAAAAAGAGAGGCTTTTAACAGAAAATCAAAAACTAAAAAAAAAAAAATTTACTTTGGCAAAGAACAGTCTCTGGGCTGCCATCTCCAATTTTGGTAAAGTGAATCCTGTCTTCCATTTCTCATACAAGTCACTTGAGCTGTGAGAAATTCACATTCATCTTCTTTGTACAAAGGGTGGGTAATATTATCAAAAACCCATTCACCAGTAAACAAATCACAATCTTCTGGAGGTAATTCAACCTCTTCGTCATCATCTTCTTCTTCTTCTTCTTCAACAATAGGCAATTCATTTTTCTGCTCCTCCTCTTTGGTTTCTATAGATTCCAAATTAACCTGTTCTCGGGTTTCCTCGGTATCCTCCACCTGAGTATATTCCAGCTCAGTTCTTGAATTTACTGACATTACTTTGTTTTTCTCTTCATTATGCTGGGTCGCTTGAACAGAGATGCTCTCTTTTTTGAATTCTTGCTGAATTCCTTTAACAGGTGTGCTCTGTTTTAATTTTTCATTTGGGATTTCTTCAACTTTAGGCCTTGAAAATGGAAACTCCGCTATGGATTTTACATCTTCATTATACATAAAAACCCCAAACAGAAAAATCGAAAATACCACAGCCAAAATAGAAAGATTGTTGTTCTTGCGGCCCTTCATTTCAGAAGGGAACAGAGGAGTCTTGCGGCGATTTGGCTGCATGAGAGACGATGAAAAAGGTGAGAGATGAGAAAATGAGAAGAGAAAATAATAATTGAAATATAGAGAAATAGCACAAAAACATAAAAGCTTTAAGAGACTTACAAATGGAATATTAGTTTTTGTGTTTAATTGGTGTTTGGTGAAATGGGTTTGTCTTCAAGAATTGGTTTTAGCTTTAGGTGGAGAGAGGGTTGTCTTTCTTCTTCTGATTTTACTAACCCATTGTTAACTAATTTCTTCATCTTTTTTTTATAAAAAACAAACAAGAGAGAGAAATCGGGAAGGGTAAGAAAAATGAGTGATTTCAAAGCTTTGGCAAGTTTGTCTTTGTCTCAGTTAGTTGAAGATGATGACATAGAGGGGGAGGTAGTATTGTTATGTCTAATTACCAAATAGGTGTTTAAAGCAGACAATATGTTATTATCAAAGTTTTTTGTTTGTTTGTAGCAGAGAAGCACAATCACTCGTAGTTTTTAACTCCTTAATAATCAAACCTACAAAACCCTACGTGATGTTGTAAAAGCTTCTAGCTTTGGCAATCTTTTATGATTTATTCACTTAATCTAATTTCTTTACGAAAATCAAATCTTAATCAAACTAGTAACCAAAAATAAAATAAGCAGAGAACTAGTAAAAGAAAAAGGAAAAAAAAAAAAAAAAAAAAAAAAAAAGGTAATAAATAAACAAAAGTGAAATTATTTTGCTGATGAATAGGTAGTCATGGCTCATATAATTGGACTTTACACCAGTCGAGAAGTGGGACATCAAACTTGATTAAGCTTCATGAGAGAAGAGTTGTTCCCAATTAACCTAGAAGTGTAAACTTGAATTAACAAAATGGCAAAAGATTATGGTTCGCAGAAGGGATACTACTTATCCAAGAAATCTGAGCAAGAGACTAATTTGTTTTTTCTTTCCTAATTAATTTCTATTCAGAAAGAAATCTTTAGACCTAAAACATACTCAATAACAAGTTCTCTATTACTTGACAGGAAGAAAAACGGTTCTCTATTAGAGAGACAAAATATTCCAAAGTGAATCTAGTCTACTTGGCATCCTAATAATATTTCAATATGAACATGACTACAAGGACTTAGACGAGTAATGAAATAATAAGAATTTAAAGTCCATATAATTTCAGATTGAAATTGTAACTAACTGCTATATTTATCTATGTATATATATAATTATGTATTTTTTATTTATTTATATTTAAACTTAATCAAACGCTGCTTCATATCATTCGATCTTATTACTTAAAATAAAATAAAAAAAATTAAATTTTACCAGATCATTACATAAACACAAATTATTTTTAGTTGGCTGAAAAAAAAAATCTTTAATATAGAGTTAACTTCAATTTAAATAATCGTATATAGTGTTGTCAATTTTTATATTGAAATGAATAGTTGTGAAAAACATTTTGAGTTTTTTTTTACCGATGAGATAGCCCAATGAACGAAATGAAATGCATTTGTGAGCTGGGTGGGGATTATACTCCCCATCCCATCAAAATCTCTAAATTTTAATTTCTTATATATTTATTTAAAAAATATATAATATTATAATTAAAAATATATTTAATTTTAATTTTTTAAAAACTAGCAAAATAAAACATTTAATTATATATAAATTTATACATAATATTGAATATCTATAAAATATAATTTTAAATTTATTTTATTTTTAATATAAATTTAATTAATTTAAAACATAAAATATATAATTAAACGTATATTTACTCAAACTCCGTCCTACACTATTAACAATACTAAATCATAAATGTATTTTTGAAATTTAACATTTGTCAAAATTTTAATTTACTCATTATTTAAAAAAAACAAAAATCAAATATATGTCCGATTGAGATACCGTACCACATAGTTGAAATACATTTTAAATGAATCTTTAAAGGTGGATTTGATGGGGGAAAAAAATGTTAATGTAGTCAAAATATTGAGATATAATTTTTATAAAAATATTATTATTTATGATAAAAAAATTTAAAAAAAATCACAAAAATTATAAAAATTTAAAAAAAAAATATGAAAATTTTTATAAAAATTTATAAACATCAAAACAATCAATTATTTATATTTTTAATTAACTTTTTATTTAATATTTATAATATTTATATTAACCAATAAATTGATTAATTAATTAATATATTGTATAATAATTTTTTTACAAAATATTAAAAAATAAATAGTTAAAAAATTTGAATAATTAGAGGACATAATGAGCCTTATCCTTCAATACAATCGACATGTTATAACATTAATATAAAATAATAGAATGTATTATTTTTTGTCATAATTTATTATTTAAATGATTGATAAGAAAGAATAACACAAAAGAAAAAAATCAATGTTCAAATTTTCAACATTTTGATGATATTTTAACCACATTATTCAAAAATATTTAAGATATTTTAATATAAAAAAAAAAAAAGATATTTAAGCAAAAATTTGACGACAACAATATTTTAGCAATATTTTAATTAGAACGTATAAATATTATATTTTGATATCATAATATACAAAATAAAAATATTATTGTGATGATATTTAAGATATTTTCTTCCTTGCTTCTATCGACTCATTTGAAGAACTGAATTTTTTTTTTTTAATATTAAAATATACTTATGGCTGGTTAAGTTACTTGAGCATAATGTTAGGTGTTTAAGTTGCGGGATCAAATCTTGCATAGTTTTGTTTCTCTTTCAGTTGGTAAATATTATTTGCCTCTTTTAGGGTTATACATTTTTCATTATGCTCTCAAAATTATAATTAATATATCAAATGACCAAATATAATAATTGACCATGAAAGTTAAAATATTTGTAAATAAGGTTGTTTAAAAATCTAAAACAAATAAGAAAACTAAAATAATTTCCTTTTCAATATCTAACAAATGAAAAGGTCTAATTAAAACAAAAAAACAAATGAAAAGGCTCTAAAGGCGAAAAATGAGGTGAAGTTGCTGGAGATCTACGTCACTGAAACATGGTCGGGCAAGCATGAAATGGAAGAACCCAAACGGCTGCGGGAGTTATGTGCAACTTAGAGTCAGCAGAATGTTCGCAATTAGGGATTTTTGCGAGATAGTGGGACCGAGATCATGGGAGTCACCGAGTCAGATTGTGGCTCTTGTTCGTCGGAGTCTTCGCTAGCTCCGAAAGACCGAATAAGGGGATTAATTTTATTTTGCTAAAAATTTTCGATCTTTATTGATACTTTACTTTGATATATTTTTATTTATCTTTTTAGATTTGTTATGGGTTGTTGGGATTTGTTTCCCTTGTTCTATATATGTTTTCTTGAAATAAATTCTTTATGTGTTAAGGAGTTACTTATTTGGTGAATGGAAAATTCTGAATGATTCCAAAAGGTGGGTGTTTAATCTCATTTAATGTTTTAATTTCAATTTTAACTTTTACTTGTAAATTTGGTTCCTGCAATATAGTTGTCCAAAGCTTGGTTTTTTGTCCCCTTATCTTTCTAACATGGTTAGATTGATCAAGAGCTTTCCCAAATCGAAATATGGGAAGTCCGATTCCACGAGGACTTTGGCTGCCATTTTGGGAATTTTGACTTGTTAGCATAAGTCATAAATAAAATACATAATATATTATAATTAGTATTTATTTATCATAGTTAATACTTATCTATTTTTAACAGAGAATTAAGTTATATAAAATTAAATTTTACTCTTGTAATTTCCTATATATATTTCTATTGTGAGTAGAGTTGAGACAATACAATAAAATTTTGTTATAATTAACTTAGTATCAGAGCTAAAGGTCATGTGTTCAAGACCTATCAATTCTAATTATTAAATTGCAAGTGTTTTGCATGCATAGTGCATAGAGTAACATTTGTAGGAGAGTGATGTATGTATAAAAGTATAGTTGATCATTCTCTTAACAGCTTAAGCTTTTGAAAGAGTTGGTATCTCAATAACTTCTAACATAATATCAGAGCCAGATCCTCCTAGCTTGACCACAGCCTTTAAATACATCTGTAAAGACAAATCTTAGCAAGAAAGTCGTAAACAGGCATAAGTTGAAGTATCTAGCCTAACTATTCAAGCAAAATCACCAGCACCTTTCCTCTAACAGCAGAGTTCAGTTCAACTTCATCAACAAGGGCCTTGACCAAGCTTTGTCAATCGCCTTTGTCCTCAATGCTCTTATTATAATGATATTGGGCATCTTTGAGAGACTTGTTGGAAACTGAATCCACACCTTAAATCTAAAAGGCAGAGTTATTGTCCTAAAGCGAAAGCAGCTGCCGTACAATTAGTCCAAGAACCATATTTCTATGAAGTGGATGGACAGGATCATCATACAACATGTGGAGCTACCCCTACAGCTTCTATAGCTGGTTGTGGTAAGATTAGTATGGCCTTAAACGTTTCTCACTTTGTTGGATCTAATACTCCGATTATTGATTCTGGTGCACTGATCATATGACTTATGATAAAATTTATCCTTGTGCATCTGATCATATGACTTATGATAAATCTCATCTTATTGAGTTATCTTCTCCACCAATGTCTTATGTTACGAATGTTAATGGTGAAACTTTTATTGTGTTAGGGATAGGATCAGTGTGTATTACCCCCAACTTTACAGTTTCATAATGTTTTATATGTCCCTGATTTATCTCATCACTTAATATTTGGCCTAAAGTTGAATACTGAGTCTAAATATTATGTAACTTTTTATCCTATTATGTAATTTTTCAGGATTTTTTTATCAGGAAAATAATTGGTTGGGGGTATCTGAGGGGCATATTGTTTCGTCTAGATTAAGCCTACACATGGAAGAAACTAAGAGCACAGTCCTGCACCAATTTGATTTCGAGTTCTGACTGGCTAAGTGAAACCAGGAGCGTAGTCTTGCACATCTGGTAACAAAAGGGTGACGTATGGTATAGACTATAATGGGACTTTTGTTCATGTTACCAAAATGAACACTATTCTAGTTATGCTTTCATTTGCTGCTAGCTTAAACTAGTCACTTATACAGTTTGATGTCAACAATGTGTTTTTTCATAGAAAGTTAGTCGAGGAGGTGTACATGAGTCTTCTACTTGGGTATGTAGCTACTTCTCATAGTAATTTTGTATGCAAATTGAGGAAGTCTCTATATAGTCTCAAATAGTCACCTCGTGCTTGGTTTGAGAGGTTTTCACAGTTCATACGGAAGGTTAGTTATAGACAGAGTAATTCAAACCATACGTTATTTCTCAAACATTAATAAGGGAAGGTAACAGCCCTAATTATTTATGTTGATGATATGGTAATCACTGATAATGATACTATTGAGATGGATAGATTATAAAGACAACTAGCCTCTGAATTCGAGATGAAGGACTTGGGTGAACTACAGTACTTCTTAAGGATTGAGATAGCCAGGGAAAGAGAAGAAATTTATTTGTATCAGAGGAAGTACATTCTTGACTTGCTAATACAGACAGGTATATTAGATTGCAAACCTATTGACACTCCTATTAAGCAAAATCATTGTTTAGCAGAGTATCCAAATCAGATACCAACTGATCGAGCTCGCTATCAGAGGTTGGTTAGGTGCTTGATTTATTTGGCTTATACTAGACCAGATGTTGCATATGTAATAAGTGTGGTAAGTTAGTTCATGCATAACCCGAGTAAGAGTCATATGGATGCTATTATAAGAATTTTGAGGTACTTGGAGTCAACTCCAAAGAGAGGAGTAATATTTTTTAAACACAATGCTCTTGAAGTTTGTGGCTTCATGGATACAGATTGGGTTAAAAATATTACAGACAGAAGGTCGACATCAGGTTACTTCACCTTTGTAAAAAGTAATTTAGTTACATGAAAAAGTAAGAAACATAAAGTTGTGGCGTGATCTAGTGCTGAGGTTGGGTATAAATGTATAGCTCATTGGGTGTGTGAATTACTATAGCTAAGAAATTTGCTACTTGATTTGGGTTTTGAACTCAAAAGTACTATGTAGTTGTATTACGACAATCAGGCAGCTATTGATATGTTGCAGAATTCAGTATAGCATGATTGCACTAAGCATGTGGAGGTTGATCGTCACTTTATAAAAGAGAAGCTAGATGCCAAACTCATTAGCTTTTTTTTGCTCCCACTAAAAAACAATATGCTCACTAAAAGAGTTTCCAAGAAGGCATTTTATGACTCACTAAGTAAGTTAGACATGATAGATATGTATACGTCAACTTGAGGAAGAGTGTTAGTTTGAGTCATAAATAAAATGCATAATATATTGTAATTAATTCATAATATATTGCAATTAGTACTTACCTATTGTAGTTAGTACTTATGTATCTGTAATAGAGAATTTGGTTATACAGAATTAAGTTTTATTCCTGTAATTTTTTTATATATATTTTCATTATAAGTAGAGTTGAGACAAAACAATAAAATTTTGTTATAATTAACTTGACTCCTTGGAATCAAACTTTAACATGAAAAAAAAATAGTATACGTATAACTTGTCAATAGTGCATGGCCGAAAAATATTAAAAAAGGTAGAAGGGGAAGCGAAAAGTGTCAAAAAGTGGCTTGAGTCGACCAATATGGCAAGGACAGCGGTTGGGAGTTGCAATTTCAACAATTTTAGCTTTGGATCTTGCAGTTTTAGTTTGTTTGGCTTGCGATTTTGGGTGTTGGGTTTTTGCAAGATTGGTGGCTATGGAGGTTTCTCTTTTCATTTATTTATTTAGAATTTTAGAATTTTTAATAATAAAATAAATTATTATTTTATTTTACATTAAACTCTGTTATTAAATTTTAGGGCTTTTTAAAGATTTTTCAAATATAAAATATGTGATTGATGAAAAATGTAAATTTTGAGAGCTTATTAAAAAAAAAAAAAAAAAAAAGAGTGTAAATTTAAGAAGGGCTTGGTATTTTATTAGGGTTTTTTTTTTTTTTTTTTTTATCTTTTTAAAATGTTCATGTTAGTCCCTTTTTCTTTCAAATGATACATTTTAAATCCTTAACTTTTTAAAAAGTACACTTAACTTCAATGTCTTTAAAAAATTGTCAATTTTTTAGCATATAATTTTCATGTGATTTTTTAGAAGGATAATTTTAGAATTTCAATTTTTTTTACTAAAATAATTTTAAAAGAAATCAGTTTTTAAAAAAAAAAAAATGTAATTTTTTTTTTAAAATTTTGGTCAGTTTTTTATTTAATTTTTTTTTTATCTTATAGTTTAATTTTTTTAAATTTTTTTAGCAAAAAAATTAAATTAAATTATGAATTACTTTTTTAAAAAATCACATAAGAACTATATGTCAAGAAATTGATTTTAAAAAAAAAAAAAAATTGGACTTAAATTTACCTTTTAAAATACTAGAGAACTTAAAGTATACCACTTAAAAAAGACTAAAACATACATTTTGTATAAGGAAAAGAAGTTGTAAGCTACAAACCCATTTAAGAAAGGAAGTCATATTCATCCGAAAAAGGAAAAAAACACTATACTTGGTATTGTTCTAATTCATTGCTTAAAGTGAATGTAAATAGAAATGAAAAGTTAATTGTGCCTGCACATGGTTTATATGTATTACTAAAACAATTGTCTTGAAAGGTACTCATGGCATGCAAAAATTTTGTTGCGTCCACCACCACATTCATTGACCACAATCCAAAGGTGATGAAAAAAAAAATATCCATCAATATGAGACCTTGTTAAAAACTCGCTTATTGTTGATGCATCATTAGTTTGAAGGTTCTTAATAATAATTAAGTACTAAAAGGGCAACAAACCCAAAATTATTAATAACTTTTCGATTGATTAAAGTAAAGGCCACGAAACCCTTTCTTTTGGCAACATTGCCAGCGAGTACACCAACATCATGTTCATGAGTACTTGTTCTCACTTCACTTCTTCAATTTAGGTGGTACATAGCTAGTTTGACGGGTACGTAGACTTTGCTTTATTTCCAAGTTAAGAAACCTTAATAGAAAACCACTTCACTGCATATCTTCATCTTTTATAACATAGACATTCACTGCCCATTGTCAACTTCATTCCCAATTAGTTAAGATCCACTATAAACAATTTTACACAACTTGTGGAGCACTAAACATTTATTATAATCATTATTTTTTATATTTCATGTTTGAAACCTTCCATGTCCATACTCTTTTTTTATTTTTATTTTAAAGATAATGTGAAGTGTTTTTATTTTTTTTCTTTTTATTACTCGCCGACCAAACCCACTCAGGCCATATTCGGCCCCAAACTGATGTGCTGAACTGTAAGGGCTGCCTGTCCAAGCCTCGTAGGCCCACAACCCACTTTGATGTTAAGAAATCATCGGACATATAATTACCTTTTTAATAAAAATGTAAAGTTTATTCACCTAAAATCAACAAATATAATTAGTTGCAACAGTTACATTGTCAAAATCAGTGAAGTTGCTTGTAAGAAATTTAGTTTCGGGTGGCAATTCGTGTCTATTAACAAGTCTCGTGTTAACACATTTAATAAACGTATTGTGTCGTGTCAATCCATTTATAACTATGTTATAATCGTATTTGACCCATTATGTTTGTTGTCAATTCATTTATTACTGTAGTAATCGTGTTTGACCCATTGTATTCATATCGTGTTCATGTATTGGTCAACTCAAAAATTAGTCAACTAAAATATATTAAGTAAAAATATTAATTAAATTCGTTCACATTATGTTATATCATTTTCGTTTGTAGTTATTGTATAAAATAATAATATGGTAAAACAATACTTGTCTTTCCCTAACCTTTATCCATGCTATTCTTTTGTTACTTATCTTTTTTACTTTGTAAGATTTATTCTCATAATTTTTTAATTAAAAAATTTAGCATAAGTCAAAATTTCACCCATACTAGTAATAATTAGCATATTTAAATGAATTTTTATTTATAATTTAGTCATATAACTTTTTTAATTTTAACACATTTAGTTATTTTTGGAGAAAATTTGATAAAATTAAAAAATTAAGGACCATAATTATTTGTTAACCTAATAATAAAATATATATTAAAAAAGTTAACTTATTTATTGTATTATGTCTTGTTTGATCCATTTATGAAACGAGCTATCTTGTTGTGTCACTTGTATATGTGTTATGTTTTCATGTCGTGATATAGATTATCATCCTAAATTTAATATAGTTAATTAATTAGATACGAATGAGAATAATATAGTATAATGTTAAAGAGAATGCAAATTTGTACTGATATATAATAATAACCAAAATTTGATACTTATTTTGGCAAGATATTATTGAAAAATACGTTCAGCTATGTAAAATTGTATTTAATATAATTGCCACATCAGTTAAAATTATAATAAATAATAAATTTGTAATATATAATAGTTATTTTTATAAGCTGGTTAATAATTAGTGACAGCGTTTAAATAATTAGTTTCATAACCAAATGTGAAATGGGATTAAGGTCATCAAAGTTGTTTACCCACGCAGATCCATCGTTCTTCCATTGATGAAAAGAGGTGTCCCACGTACTTCATTGTTTCCTCACAATATATAGCTTCAGGCCGTTAAGAAGGTTAGAAATGTAAAGTCCATTTGGATGTATTTTCTTAGAATTGGTTTTAAGAGAAGTAAAACGGTTCTAAATGGTTTAATACACTAAATTATTTGACATAAAACTCTTAGAAGTGATTTGTAGTGATACTTTTTGTATCCTAAAATTTCTCTAAAAAATAAATATTATTTACTTTTCTTAAAAACATAAAGAATGGTTCTCAAATTTTAAAACCACTTTTTACGAGATTGTTGAACACCTACTTTAAGTAATTTAAAATCACTTTCAACCAAATAAAGCGGTTCCAACAGACTATAGAGTGATGCACCGTTAACAAATTCCATTCTCTTCCGACACTCTTCAGTCCCTTGTGGACAAGACGCAGTCAAACCTGTACCAAATCTTTGGCATAAATTTCTAAATTGTGATATATATATATAACAGTAGCTCTATAAATATACTTCACATAAGAAAGGTGAACAATAGGACCAATCAATCAATCAATATAGTTTGGTTCACATTATTTGTCATAAACAACTATTATGTCAAAAGTATTTTAGTTGCTTGTAATATATTTTATTATCTCAATCAATCAATATAACTTACGGAATTTAGTTCATTCATAAAGGAAGATATTCGAGATGAATCCTTCTCTATGCTATCTGAAGCACAAATGCCACTACTGACATCAACTCCTAGTGGTTTGAGAGTTTGAAGAGCTTCACGAACATTATCAGGTTTCAATCCCCCAGCCAAGAACCAACCATTTTTGCTTCTCATTATTGGTAGCTTAAACTGAGCCCAATTGAAACCTTTGCCATTGCAGATAAAGATGTCGAGCAAAATAAACAGGACATTTGATTAAGTAATAAGATTGAATTGACAGTTTAATACCATGCAACATCTTATTAAGTAAATTAACCTTCCACCATGGGCACTATCCACAAGAATCAAATCAACAACAGAAGCATTGTCAGCCGATATTTCCGTTTAAAAGGGGTGCATCATTGTTTGCATGAAGAACATATATTATTCGCCGTTCTTGGACTAAACTTGGAAACACTGCCCTAGAGTTATCTCCATGCAGCTGCAGATCCACAGAGCATTAAAAGCCTGAGAAAATTTATTGCTTCTTATGCCACAGATGCAAGATAATTGAGGTTGAAATGCACATAGACCTGTACAAGTTCAATCTCAGATGCATCAGATACTTTTAATATCGTGTCTGCATCATCATCAACAAATACCCCAACTGGTTGAGCCCCATGCTTCCTTGCAACTTTAGAAATTTCCTTTGCCACCGGAAGTGAGACTGAACGCTTCGAGTTGGGCCAAAGAATCATTCCAATAAAATCAGCACCAGCTTCTGCTGCCATAGCAGCATCTCTAGCTGATGAATTCCACACATTTTCACAAAAGGCATGTACTTGTTTTGCACTTCATGTGCAGAGGAGACTTCTTTGGAACTAGACAATCTACAAGTAACTTTTTTCTCTTCATGGGATCCAACTTTTGACGTGCAAAGCTGTTCCCACATTGGACCTAGAATTATATAAGACTATTCAGACGGCATCCAAAGTAACAATGAAACAGACGAACAGACAAATTAAGACCGAGATCTGCTAGTGTTATAGAGCAATGTGACAATAGACATGGAAGCGAATGCCTTGATTGGTACTATTCTAGGGCCCATTTAAAACTGCTCCTTATTTAGGTTAAAAGTGCTTAAAAATAAGCTAATTACTTTTAGTAGTGTTCGGCAATATACATGAGAAGTATTTTCAAAATATTGAGAAGCACTATTAATGGTTTTAGAAGTAAGAAATGTTGACCTTGAATAAAGGTAGTTTTGTATAATGATTTCTTTCTAAAATAATTACTAAAACAAATTTATTTAAACCACTTTTAATTACATCACTTCATTATAAACGGCTTCTCTTGAAGTTACTTCTAGAATTAGCACATTCAAACAAATCCAAACAGACCCTAGTATAAAGGACATTCTGAAGAATATTATCCACACAAAAGATGAAAGACAGAAAATACTGCCATGGACGATAGAGAGAACAAACGTACATAGGGTTTTCCTCTTCTGCAAGTTTATGGCAACTTTGGGTTCAAAGTGGATTCCAGCATTTAATCCTACAAAAGTATAATCAAGATATTATATCTCCTTAAGACATGAAACATCACAGAATAAAGTTGCCACTAGCCAATAAGAGAGCTAATATTATATTTGTTAGAATTAAATTGAATGGAAATTAAAGTCAAAGAAAAAAAACAGTAGGAAACGGATGGAAATTGAATCAAATTTAAGTCAAAAAAAAAAAAACAGTAGGAAACGGATGAAAATTGAATTAAAGAAAAACAGTAGGAAACATTTTCCTCATTAATTCTTTGTGCCCGTTTGGGCTATTTTCCTCAATCCTTTCCTCTGAGCCGTTCGGCTCATTATTTAATTTTATTACTTTTTGAGCTCTCTTATGTGTATATATATGAGATGCAATGGAGGGGAAAAATATAACACAAGACATCAAAGAAGGAAAAAGAAAGCATACAAAAAAAAAAAAAACTTTTAAATATTTTTTGTATTTTCAATCTAGAATTAGGTTCCATTTCAATAGAGTTCAGACACAAGAAAGTTCGTCAGAACAGTAAGTTAGTGGTGTCTAATTTTTGCTTGTAGATCGTTTTATCCTGGGAAATAAGTTTCCGGAATACTCAAACACCCACGATGAGCGAAAAAATTATCTTAAGGACACCGTGTGTTACACGGGACTCGGTCATTTCTAAACTTTATCTTCTTTATGTTATTTAAATTATGATTTATAAATTGTATGTATTTTATTTCTGTAATGTAATTATAATTTAAATAAATACAATTTTATTTCTAAATTGTTTGTCTAGTATATTACTTCTTACAATTTTAAGATAACTTTTTTTTTCTTAAACTATTTTTTGGACAAACACTCGCGTTTCTGACTACACTTTGTTCTCTGACTAATGATTACTATCACATTTCTTTATTGTCACTTACTTTTCCTTTGTTATAACTTGATATTTGATTAATGCTCATTATCTTTCTTTATATTTGTAATTAACCTTTGCTTATTTTGCAGATTATTATAATTTTAGTAACAATTGATGACCTTTCTATACTGCTAATTTCTTTCGAACATATATTCTAATTGTGTTACTTTTATTATTTCTGCTTAAATTTAATTTACGTCTTTGCTCTCTTTTACTAGAAAAATTCAGAATTGATATTTATGTTAATTAATATTATTACTTAAAATTTACTTGTACTTTATTTCATTGAAAAATTGATATTTTGAGTACTAAATTTGCTGTGTATTTTACAGTGTATAACTTGTTATTGCATGATCTATTTTTAATTGATTTAATATCAATTTATTCAACAATTTTTAATTTACGTATGGTCTTCTAACATACCTTGCTATTATTTGTTCAAAAAAAAAAAAAATTGGAAATTGGAAACGTGTATGTAACTCCTTCATCCTGCTGCAATTGCTTTTACTTTTTTAACAATATATTAATTAACTCATTTCTAAGTTTCTTTATTACCTTTTAATATATTTCTTTTGCAGATTCATTATTAAAACTCCAATTTTAGTTTTATTTTTATTACTTGTAATCTAACAAACTTTTATATGCATTATTCCTTTTGCTTTTTAGTTTGGTGGTATTGTAAATACCAAATAATTATTTTACTGTTATTTGTTAATTAAAAAAAATTGATTAGTGTTTTTTTTTATAATTAAACTTGATAATAAATATTTGTTATTTCTTATTGCTATTGTTTATAATAGTGCAATTTTGTTGCTTTAAATTATTTTCCTTTAATTATTATTAATTTAAAAAAAAAAAAACAAAAACGACAACTGGTTTTATAAATAATAATAATTCTTTAATTCTTATAAGTTGTTCTAAGTTGTTTATTTGTATCAATTATTGATATTATTTTGATAAACAATACAAATATTATTTGAAGGTTTTAATACTTTGGTTATTGAAATTATTTTCAGAATATCAAAAAATGACTTCTGAGATGACCACTCCTGAGATTTCCACTGTAAATGCTGCTAACCCTTCTGTGGGTGATTCAAATGTGAACCAAGTGGTGAGGCCTACTGTGGCTCACGGGGTTACCCCAATATTACCGATTTTGGTTCCTTTGAACCATGCTGTGGCAGAGAAACCGGAGAAGTTCAATGGATTGAATTTCAAGAGGTGGAGGAGTAAGATGTTATTCTATCTTACCACCTTAAACCTAGCAAGGTTCTTGATTGAAGAATCTCCCAAACAACCTGAGGGTGAACAAGATTTTCAATCTGCTAGTGCTATTGAAGTATGGAAGCATTCTGATTACTTGTGTCGGAATTATATTCTGAATAGCCTAAGTGACTCCTTGTACAATGAGTACAATAAGGAAAAGACGGCTAAAGACTTGTGTGAGTCATTGGACCGGAAGTATGAAACAAAAAATGTCGGTGCCAAGAAATTTTTGGTTGGTCGCTTTCTTGATTATAAGATGGTGGACAATAAACCAGTATGCAGTCAAGTACGTGAACTCCAAGATATCTTAACAGAGATGCATGATGAAGGGATGGTACTGAGTGAGACCTTACAAGTTGCAACTATTATTGAAAAGTTGCCCCTTCATGGACAGAGTTCAAGGCCTACCTTAAGCATAAGCAAAGGGAAGTGTCTATGAAAGACCTGCTTGTAAGGTTCAAAATGGAAGAAGACAACAAGGCTTCTTCCAAAAGGGGTAATATCCCATCAACACCCAAGGCTAACGTGGTGGAGCATGGTCAAAGCTCCAAGCACAACAAGTATAAAGGTAAGGGTAAGGGCAAGCTGAATAAGGGTTCAAAGTTGAAACCTAAGGAAGCAACTTTTAAGAAGTCAAGCTTCAAGGAGACTTGCTTTAACTGTCAGAGGACAGGGCACAAATCTCCAGACTGCACGTTTCCAAAGAGAAACAGAAACAGTGAGGCAAACATGGTGGATGACACTTAAGACTTTTCTAATAGTGACTTGTGTGCAGTTGTCTCTGAAGTGAACTTGGTTGGGTCCAACCCAAGGGAGTGGTGGATTGACACTGGTACGACCAGACATGTCTGCTCAGACAAAGGGCTATTTACCACCTTTGAAGCTGTCAAGGAAGGTTAAAAACTATTCATGGACAACTCTGCAACTTCAGGTGTTGAAGGGCAAGGAAAAGTTGTATTGAAGATGACCTCTGGAAATGATCTGACTCTGAATAATGTACTGTATGTACTTGAGATTCGTAAGAACCTTGTGTCTGGTTCATTGTTGAATAAACATGGCTTTAGAATTGTATTTGAGTCAGATAAGGTCGTGTTGACCAAAAAGGGTATATTTGTGGGCAAGGGCTTTTTAAGCTTAATGTAACAATTGTAATGCCTAAGAAAATTAATGAAGTTAATTCTTCTGCTTACTTGCTTGAGTCTTCCGATCTGTGGCATGGTAGACTAGGTTATGTTAATTATGAATCTTTGCGTAGATTAATTAACATGGAACATATACCCTCTTTCCAAATTGATTCCAAACACAAATGTGAAACTTGTGTTGAAGCGAAAATGACAAGGTCATCGTTCCATTCAATCGAAAGAAACACTGAACCTCTTGATTTAATCCATAGTGATTTATGTGATTTAAAGTTTGTTCAAACAAGAGGTGGTAATAAGTATTTTATTACTTTTATCGATGATAGTACAAAATACTGTCATGTATATTTGCTTAAAAGCAAAGATAAAGCTATAGAGAAATTTATTCTCTATAAAGCAGAAGTTGAGAACCAACTCAACAAGAAAATCAATGTACTACGAAGTGATCGTGGTGGTGAAGTATGAAGCACCTTTTGGTGAGTTCTGTGTAGAACATGGAATCATACATGAAACCACAGCACCTTATTCGCCTCAGCAAAATGGAGTAGTTGAGCGAAAGAATCGTACCTTGAAAGAAATGATGAATGTAGAGATGACAATTTTACCCATCGAGTTGGGGCCCCGCGGGTACCCGAACCGTTTGGGCCAAATCGGGGCAGTTCAAATCGAGTCGAATACGGGTCGGTATAATATCCATTTTATAAAATAAAATTCGGGTTAGAAACGGATCAGATCGGGTACCCGTTTGAAATCAAATTTAGGTTACACTGTTACAGACTTCATAGTACCCATTTAAGTTACACAATCGCAATCCTTTTTCCTCTGCCCGTCATTTACCTGCGGCTCCGCCATTGCCAAGCGCCCTCGCTCCCCGTCGTTTACCTCTGCAGCTTTGCCATCGCCAGGCGCCCATTGTCCGTCGTTTACCTCTGCAACTCCACCATTGCTACGCTGGTTAAGTTTCAATAATAAATAATTTTCAAATATACAGACCCCAAACATGTATGGTCCATAGTTCTCCACGTCTCAAGTCCAAATAATATTTAATCTATAAGAGTCAGTTGGCTAAACCCATCAATATTCTTATCGGGGAAGGTGAAAAAGCTCCACAAAAAAGTGATTTTTATAATCTTCAAATAAACCCATAAACTCATCCCTGTTGTCGGAGATTACTGGGTTTTATATATTGATAATGATTATCAATATGGGTTCAGTATATCTGTATATGTTTAGTGGGCATAATATTGTTGTTACTCATTTCAATCAATATATATATATATACACATAATATTGTTGCTTGATAACAACATATTGTGGAAATCAGATTAGGCTTCGAAATTTAAGAAACTTAGATGAAAGAGGTGAGTCTATTTAATCATTTTACTCTTACTAAGCTTTTAATCTCCACATGTACACTTCAATTATTGTTTCTTTCATCTTTGATTATGTCAAGTATTTGTATAGAAAAATTACATTATTTATTTATACCATTTGTAAGTAGTGTGATTCTTGGAGGATGATTGCACTCTGTTACTCATTGTCTTTTATTATTACTCATTTGTCTTTACATTTTGATCAAAATCTCTTTGTTAATGAATTTTTTTCTGAAATGGTTAGTAAATATAAAACAATGAATTATCAGCTCCAATAGAGAGACTAATACCAAATAGTTGTATTTTACAAAAGGTTTCCATGAATAGATTTCCATTTTCTTCTCTTTCGAAAACTCCTATTTTTGTTTAATGTTCTAATGAATGAAGTAGAGGGCTAACAGGAAGTGCTTGCTTCTTTTTATCTTTTATGTACAAAAAAGGGAACATTGAAATTCCTCCTAAGTCTTTAATTCTACTACCAATTACACAACTAAACAATTCAAAAAACATTTTAAAGTTTGTTTCACACTAACTCTTTGTGTCTTTCTTCCCTTTTTTTTTTTTTACTTTTGATGAAAGCTTATTGCTTTGTATAAATCTATGAGAACTATTAGGCATATCAAGTATTTAAAATTAGAGCAAATTTTTCTTTTTTTAATTCAAAGTAATGCACCAAATATAAAGTTGTTTAAATTTTTAACTGATAAATTTGCACCAAATGTAAACTCTGAAGAACCCGAAAATTTGAAATTGAAAAATGAAAAAGGTGTAAAACAGAAAAAGGAGAGAATCAAATCAAGAAAAAGAAAATGGGTTATACGAAAATCATTAAATGAATAAATGAAAAATGGGGGAAGGTGGGTTTGGTTGAGGCTATTAATATTCCATTTGTTTCTTCTTTATTATTAATAGTCAATTAGCTAAATTATTATCAAGAGATTGTGGAAAAGATTTTATTTTTTTCCTTTTTCTTTATAGGGATGGAGGATCTATCTGAAGAGCCTATGTCTCCTATTCGTATTCGTGAAGAAGAACAAGATCATGAGTCTGCTAAAAAGTTAAGATCGAAGCATTGTAATGATTTTGATAGAAAAAGAATTAATGGAAGAATGAAAGCAATATGTAAAGCTTGTAAGAAGGAATTGAATGGAGAGACATGCAATGGCACCTCACATTTAAAAAATCATACTCTAAGGTGTCTAGTGAGAAAATCGAGGTAAATTAGATTTCTAGTAGAGGAAGACAAACTCCAACTATGACTTCCTCTTTTGATCATGAAGCTGCTAGGAGAGAATTAGCTACTATGATAATCTTGCACGAGTATCCTTTATCTATGGTGGAACACATTGGGTTTAAGCGATATTCTAATGCCCTACAGTCATCTTTCAAGATAGTATCACGTAATACAATAAAACGTGACATATATAATATGTATACACTGGAGAAGGGAAAGACAATGCAACAATTGAAAAATAATGAAAGTAGAGTGGCAATTACTACTGACATATGGATCGCCTCCAATCAAAGAAAAGGATATATGGCAATTACTGCTCATTACCTTAATCACTCTTGGGTTTTGTAGAGTCAAATTTTAAGGTTTGCATATGTTCCATGTCCACATAACACAGAAACTATTGCAAAGCTACTGTTGGAGTGCTTCTCTGATTGGAACATTTGTGATAAGTTATCTACTATAACGGTAGATAATTGTAGCACAAATAAATCAATTATTGATGTTTTGTTGGAAAAAATAGATAATTCTTCACTCTTATTGGATGGGTCGATTTTACACATAAGGTGTTGTGCTCATATCTTGAATTTGATTGTGAAGGTTGGGTTGGAAGTTCTTAGTGACGGGCTTCTTAGGATTCGGGAAAGTGTCGCTTATTGGTCACTTACTCCTAAAAGAGTTTAGGAATTTAGAGAGGGCACTAATAAGACAAGAGTTCAACACACTAGGAAGTTGATACTTGACTGCAAAACTAGGTGGAACTCTACTTATGAAATGCTATCCATTGCTATTTCTTACAAGAAGGTATTTATTCATTTTAAGCAATGTGAACCTCAATTTAAATGTGCCCCTCTTGATAATGATTGGACCTTGGCACAACAAATTGTAAAAAAGTTATAATTTTTTTATAGAGTTACTCATAAGTTTTCTGGGACACAATATCCTACTACAAATTTGTTCTTTCCAGAAATTTGCCAAGTAAAAAAGGCATTATGTGATTGGCTTATATCGCCACATGAGGAACTTAGAACTATGACATCAAGTATGACATCAAAATTTCAAAAGTATTGGGATGACATACATGGAGTTGTAGCTATGGCAACTGTATTGGATCCAAGGTACAAATTGAAACTAATTGAGTTTTATTTTCCTCAAATTTATGGAGCTGATAATTATAAAGATCATATGGATAAAGTGTACAAAACTTGTGTTGATTTGGTCAATCAATATCAACAAAATGGTATAAGACAAGAGTTTTCTAATTTGTCATTTTCTATCTCTGAGGCCAATGCAATAGGTTATGTTGATCCTTTATTGTAGTATGACTTATTTGTATCAAGTAGTAGGACTACGGATTTGGTGAAAACAGAGTTTGACATTTACTTGGACGAAGGAGTTTTACCTAGAACGGAGAACTTTGACATACTTGCTTGGTGGAAAACAAATGGTATTAAATATCCCGTACTACAACGAATTGCTAGAGATCTACTAGCTATTCATGTTTCTACTGTTGCATCTGAGTCTGCTTTTAGCATAGGTGGCAGGGTTGTGTCCAAGCACCGTAGTAGATTGAAATCATCCACAGTAGAGGCATTGATGTGTGCCCAAGATTAGCTTTGGCCTCAATTTGATGGTTTGAATTTTTTTTTGTATTATATCATTATTTTTAAATTTATTAGTTTGTTTAATTATTAATAATTATTATTGTTTGTTTCATTGCTAGTGAAATCTGTTGCAAAGTTTCCAAAATATGATATTAGCGAGTTTGAAGATGTGGAGGATATTGATTCTTCCGATGAAAATGATGGAGACGAAGAAGATGATCAAATGACTGTTGATCTTTCTTAATTGACTAATAGATTATATTTTGTGATCATGTTACAAACAAATTGATAGATTAGAGGGATTTATAATTCTTGAGTTTAGTTTTTATGTAAAGAAAAACATTTTGTGATCATTGATATATCATTGATATACTTGTTCTTTAATTTTTTTCTTTACAATATGAGTAATATAAAATATCTTTTAATTTAATATAATCTTAAAAACATTTTATTTATATCATTTAGATTCGATATAAACAGACAACAAGACGTGACAATTTTTTTTTAATAAGTTAAGAAAATTTATTTATCATATTAATTTATTAGAAAAGTAGGATTACAATTTTTAAGAAAGAAAGAAAGAAGAAGAAAAAAAAAAAAGGTCAACGGGTCAACGGGTCGAGTTTTTGACCCGCGGTTATAACCTAACTCGAACCCGAAAGATCCATATCCCACCAGTTTTTTTGCCCCACGGGTCAGTTCAGGTCGGGTCGATTTTGACCCGAACTGCCCCATTGCCATTCCTAGATGAATGCAATGTTACTAAGTTCTGGGTTACCCCAGAACTTGTGGGGGGAAGCCATTTTATCGGCTAAGTACCTTTTAAATAAGGTTCCCAAGAAAAAGGCACAAAAGACACCGTATGAGTTATTTAAAGGAAGGGTACCTTCCTATAAATATTTACGAGTGTGGGGGTGTCTTGCTAAAGTAGCCGTACCTATACCTAAGAAGGTAAAGATAGGTTCTAAAACAATAGATTACATAACAGTAGTGCTTATCGTTTTCTTGTGCATGAGTCAAAGATTCTAGACATACACAAGAATACAATAATGGAATCAAGGAATGCATCGTTCTTTGAACATGTATTTCCATGTAAATCCCAAGGGGAATCGAGTTCGTCTAAACGAACTTATGAGACTATGAATGAAGATAGTCATGAACAAGAATCTGAACAAGAGGTTGAGGTTGAACCTAGACGTAGCAAAAGAGTTAGGACATAAACGTCCTATGGTCTAGATTTTCTGACTTATTTGCTAGAAAATGAACCTCAAACCTATGAAGAGGCTGTAAACTCTTCTGAAGGTTCTCAATGGAAAGAGGCCATTAATAGTGAAATTGAGTCCATTATGCAAAATCACACTTGAGAACTAGTCAATTTACCTTCGAGTAGTAAAACACTAGGATCCAAGTGGATTTTTAAGAGAAAACTTAGACCAGATGAATCAATAGAAAAGTACAAGGTCAGGCTTGTAATTAAGGGTTACAAACAACGACATGGCCTTGATTACTTTGATACTTATTCTCTCGTGACGAGAATAACATCCATTAGGATGATAATTGCTATCGCAGCTTTGCAAAATCTTGAGATACATCAAATGGATGTTAAGACAGCCTTTCTAAATGGAGATTTAGATGAAGAAATCTACATGAATCAACCTAAGGGTTTTTCTGCCCCAGGGCAAGAAGGAAAGGTCTGTAAATTGGTGAAGTCATTATATGGCTTGAAGCAAGCACCAAAACAATGGCATGAAAAATTCGATAATGTCATGAAAACAAATGGATTTAAGATCAACGAATGTGACAAATGTATATACGTCAAGGACACTGAAGATGGTTATGTCATCTTGTGTCTGTACGTTGATGACATGTTAATTGTGGGTAGTAATGATCAAATGATCAAATCTACCAAAAATATGTTGAACTCAACGTTTGACATGAAAGACATGGGACTCGTTGATGTAATTCTAGGAATTAAGATATCAAGGATATCAAGCGGTCTCATTCTTAGTCAATGTCATTATGTTGACAAAATCCTTGAGAGGTTCAACAAAAGTGATTTTGGTATTGTTAGAACACCGGTAGATATTAATCTGCACCTATCCAAGAATAAAGGTGAGAGTGTATCTCAACTTGAATATTCTAGAGTGATAGGAAGTCTTATGTACTTGATGAGTTGTACAAGACTGAACATAGCTTATGCAGTAAGTAAACTAAGTAGATATACCAGCAATCCAGGATCTGACCACTGGAAAGGTATTACTAGATTACTTAGATACTTAAGATACACATGTAGTTATGGACTGCACTACACAAGATATCCATCTGTATTAGAAGGATACAGTGATGCAAACTACATATCTGATATGAAAGACTCTAAGTCAACTAGTGGATATGTGTTCACACTGGGTGGTGCAATTATTTCATGGAAGTCATCTAAACAAACTTGCATAGCTAAATCCACGATGGAATCTGAATTCATCGCTTTGGATAAATGTGGCGAAGAGGTCGAATGGCTACGCAATTTCTTAGAGGTATTCCAAAATGGCCTAAGCCTGTGCCTGCAATCTGCATCTATTATGATAGTCAATCTGCAATTGGTAGGGCACAGAGCAACATGTATAATGGTAAGTCTCGACATATACGTCGCAGACATAATACCATTAGACAACTACTCTCAACTGGGGTTATTTCTGTTGACTATGTGAAGTCAAATGATAACATAGCGGATCCGTTAACCAAAGGGTTAAATCGAGAGTTAGTTATCGAGGGGAATGGGACTGAAGCCCATGAAAGAAAAAGGATTTACAAAGGAAACCCAACCTAGTTGACTAGAGATCCCAAGATCTAGGTTCAAAGGAACAATCTAGTTGTAAAGACTTGGTGAGATCACTGTAGGGGTTTACCCTTAAGTCCATTCCTATGATGAAAAGCAGTGATACCCATAAGTATAGGTTAAGCTAATGCTTTTAATGATTCTTATGAAGAGAATACCGAGCGGAGTACAATGGGTTACTCTTTGTAGTCTACTCTTATAGTTAAGAGATCACCTATGTGAGAGAGAAGTGGGGCTGCTTCAAAAGAGAACTGTGCAGGGCTCAATTCTTTAAAAACTCCCACAGAACCAGGCGTGTGTTCATGGCCAAAACGAACACAACAGTGAGAACTGAATTGTGTGAAGAAAGACTCTTGTGTGAAGTATGTCATCACTTACATAAACGACAAAACAGTTCAAAGACATTGTGTCTACTGGTCAGTTAGTAAGGTAAATATATTCTCACAAGGGAAGGTTCAAAGGTTAACACCTACCTATCTTATGCAAGTTTCGAACTGTTGAACTCTATTTTCGTGTCAAAATTGGTTTGAAATCTCGGTCAATTTACATTCATGTGGGGGATTGTTAGAATTAAATTGAATGGAAATTAAAGTCAAAGAAAAAAACAGTAGGAAACAGATGGAAATTGAATCAAAGAAAAACAGTAGGAAACGTTTTCCTCATTAATTCTTTGTGCCCGTTTGGGCTGTTTTCCTCTATCCTTTCCTCTGAGCCGTTCGGCTCGTTATTTAATTTTATTACTTTTTTGGCTCTCTTATGTGTATATATATGAGATGCAATTGAGAGGAAAAATATAACACAAGACATCAAAGAAGGAAAAAGAAAGCATACAAAAAAAAAAAAAAAAACTTTTAAATATTTTTTGTATTTTCAATCTAGAATTAGGTTCCATTTCAATAGAGCTCAGACACAAGAAAGTTCGTCAGAGCAGTAAGTTAGTAGTATCTAATTTTTGTTTGTAGATCGTTTTATCCTGGGAGATAAGTTTCCGGAATACTCAAACACCCACGGTGAGCAGAAAAATTATCTTAAGGACACCGTGTGTTACACGAGACTCGGTCATTTTTAAACTTTATCTTTTTTATGTTATTTAAATTATGATTTATAAATTGTATGTATTTTATTTCTGTAATATAATTATAATTTAAATAAATACAATTTTATTTCTAAATGATTTGTCCAGTACATTACTTCTTACAATATTTACTTTACAGCAAAATTCAAGGCGCTCACTGAATGAATATATACTTTCAATAAATGGACCATGCGCTTCAAAGTAGCATATTTCTAGCTTTTAAGACACCAAACGAGCATGCAACAGTTTCTATGATAATTATTGGTGGTGGTGTCAAATGTAGCTCATCTTAACTTATTTGCATATGAGCCAAAATATGCTAACTTACCATGACCAAAAAATTTGTGAACTCTCCTTGCAAAAAAAAAAAAAAAAAAGTCAGAAAAAATAAAATAAAGCGACCCACACTTTATAAGAATCAGAACTCTCAACCCAGTTAACCTAACTTATGAATCGGAAACCTCATATTTTTTTATTTTATTTTTTTTAGAATAATAACTAAAATGATTAGGTAATTTTACAAAAGTTTCAATTTAATACTCCAACTACCCAACCTTTTTGGTTAGGTAAAATAAAAACAATAATTATTTTAAAAATATATTTTAGTCTTATAATTTTTTAATTAAACATAATAAAAATATTAATTTTACAAAAATACTAAATAAGTAAAAAAAAAAAAAAAGACGTATTTAGACTAATGTTTTGATATATATATATATATATATATATATATATATATATATATATATATATATATATATATATATATTTTTTTTTTTTTTTTTTGTACTTATTCGACACTTATATAAAATTGGTATCTATATTATACTTAACCAAAAAAAAAATTATAGAATTAATCTATAACTTTATAACGACCGGTGTTCCTATTTTACTTGATCTAAAAATCGGAGGATTAAACTAGTAAAGTTATAGGTCCACACCTTCTTTTTTCGATGATGACAATAGTCCCGATAAAAACATGCAACAAATGAGTTAGAAACACACATAGCATCTGTAAGCATGTTTTTGGCTTCCCCGACGCTGGTAGAAATTTCACTGTTGAGGTTGAGGCGCACAATCACTAGAAAGAAGCTAAAACAAAGATTTTCAGTGCGTCGTTACTTCTTCAAACGACCCAAAACACAGAGTATTCTACTCTCATACAATTTAATAATTCAATAGCTTATTACCTTTTATAGGAATTGACGAAGAATTGCAGAAATATAAATATGAACGTTGAGAGAGGGCGCGGCAAAAGGTGCAAATTTTTTTTTTTTTTTTGGGTTCCCAAGAGAGAAAAGGGTATGCAAATGGCCATGTTCTACTTACATTGCACAAGGGATTCCTAGTAGGGGTGTCCAAAAATCGAACCAAACCGAAAAAAATCAAAAAATCGGACCGGACCGGACCGAACCGGACAGTTTAATAAGTAAAACGGTCCGGTCCGATTTTTTATTTTTCAAACCGATTGACTATCGGTTCGGTCCGGTTTTTCGAAATTTCAAACCAGACCGGACCGAACCGAACCGAAATTCTAAAATAATTTAAAAATATTATTTTATATATATATATATTATGTTAACACGGGATTACTTCCCAGCCAGTCAGCCAGCCAGCCCGCGTCCCACGCCCCGTCGTGCAGCTCCTCCCGTTCGCGATTCAGCCAGCTAGCGAGCTCCCCCAGACTTCGCGCGACCCTCCTAGCGTGCGCCGCCTGCTGCCTGCCGTCAGCCAGCCAGCGAGCTCCTCCAGTCCTCGAGTCGGCCATGGAAGGAAGTCAAGGTTTCTGATTGTTGTTTATATTTTTATTAAACTTGTATACACAGAGACAGAGTATGGTAATTTGATAAATCTGCAATGGTTGAGATTCGATAAATCTGCATAAAATTAGATGAAGGATGTAGATGATTTTTCCTATTTCTTAGTCATATATGATGGTATGCGGGACGACTCCATAGGATTTGTTTCTCATAAATCTCTTCATAGTAGTGTGCCACAAGATCAGCTAACTAACTATAAAGGCATGACTGGAATAATTCATAATAATAGAATACTAGGAATAGGAATTCATACTCCTTTATTTGGTAGTTATCATTGAATAGCTATTACATTTTTTCCCCAATATGCTTCTGAGTACTTTGAGATCATTTATTATAACTGTTGGAATATTAAATAATAAATACTACATTTCTTGATAAGTTACATTATGAGTCCTATTAAAACGTACAAGCTTTCCTGTCAATTTAACAGTCTTATAATTTTTGAAATATTTTTAACATATAATGTAGGTGATGATGATCTATTTGAGTTTATCAGACCAAGTCAATTTCCAGACTTTACAATGACTGAAGACATTGAACCTGAAATTCATCCTGAAGAAATGGAAAAGACACTACCCAATGTAAATGAGTCAACCTCAAAAAGGGGAATAGAAGGAAGCAATATTGACTTAGACAATGAAGAATCTAATATGAAGAAGCCAAAAAATTCCAGGTCAAATATATGGAATCATTTTTCATACATTAGACCTTTTGATGCTGAAAATCCTAGAGCTGCATGTCATTATTGTAATAAAGATTATGCTGCTCATCCTATAAGGAATGGAACTACTTCAATGATAAATCATTTCAAAAATTTATGCAAGAAGATTCCTAAGGAAGTAGATAGAGGGCAAAAAATTTTAAGTTTTCAACCACAAAAAGGAGAAGGTGATACGACAACTCATAGATTAGTTGCTGTATCATTTGATGCAAAATGTGCTAGAGTTGCTTTAGCAAAGATGATTATTATTGATGAATTGTCTTTTAGATTTGTTGAGGGTGAGGGATTTAAAAAATTTATAGCTGAAATTTGTCCTAAGTTTCATGTGCCATCTCGTCAAACAATTTCTAGGGATGTATTTCAACTATATTTAGACGAGAAAAAAAGTTTGAGAAACTCTTTTATTAGTGAAAAGCAAATAGTTTGTCTTACTAGTGATTGTTGGACTTCAATTCAAAATGTTTATTATATTTGTCTCACTGCTCATTATGTGGACAAACATTGGGAATTGCAAAGAGAATTATAAACTTTTGTCAAGTCGAAAATCATAAAGGTGATACAGTTGGAAGAGTGATAGAACAAAGTTTGCGTGATTGGGGTATATGTAAAGTATTCACCTTAACTCTTGATAATGCTTCTTCAAATGATACTGCTGTGTCGTACTTGAAAAGGAAGTTGAAAAATTGGAATGATGGACTTGTTATGAGTGGAGAGTTTTTTCATGTACGATGTTGTGCTCATATTTTGAACATGGTTGTAAGAGAAGGACTTAAAGATCTTCACAATACTATTTTGAGTATTCGTTGTGCGGTTAGATATGTTAGATCTTCTCCTTTGAGATTACAAAAGTTTAAAGTGTGTTCTGCTAAGGAAAATATTGATTCTAAAGGAAGTGTCGTGTTAGACGTGGCTACAAGATGGAACTCAACGTATCTAATGTTAAAATCTTCTTTAGATTTTCAAAAAGCTTTTGATCGTCTTGAAGAAGAGGAAGGATCAAACTTTACTTCTTATTTTCATGAGGAGCGTTCTAATGTTGGGCCTCCAACAATAGATGATTGGAAAAATGCTAGTGTTTTTGTTAAGTTTTTGAAGACTTTTTATGACTCTACATTAGCATTCAGTGCTTCTTTGTCTACCACATCAAATTTATATTTTTCAGAATTGCATAACATTCAATCTCAAATAATTACATGGTGTAATTTCGATGATGAGTTGTTGAAAAATATGGCTGCTAGCATGAAAATAAAATTTGAGAAGTATTGGGGAAATGTTGATAAGGCCAATAAGATGTTGTATGTTGCATTTGTACTTGATCCAAGGTACAAATTGGAGTATTTGGAGTTTCTATTTGAAGAGATTTATGATTTAGAAATTGCTAAAAAAATGAAAGAAGATGTTAAAAATACTTTCATTGACATGTTCAAAGCTTACTATAAGGTAGTGCATGGAGAGGATTGTCAATCTAGTGTGACTCAAGCACAAGATGTAATAGGAAGGATTCCCTCATCAGAAGAAGCAAGAAAGATGAAATTTCTTAAACGCTTAGAGGAGAAAAATAGTTTGGAGTTAAAATCTGAGGTTGAGAAATATTTGAACCCCCCATGTGAAAGTGTCATGTTGGATAAGTTTGATATTTTGAAATGGTGGAAGGCAAATTCTTTTAGGTTTCCTATTGTCTCTCTCATTGCACGTGATGTATTAGCAGTTCAAATTTCAACAGTTGCATCCGAGTCAGCTTTTAGCACAGGAGGGCGTATTCTTGATCCATTTAAGAGTTCTCTTAATCCTAAAATGGTGGAAGCATTAGTATGTACTCAAAATTGGTTTCGTTCTCCCACTATAAATAAGGTTGATGTGGCTTTACAAGAATACATTGATGATCTCGAGATTTATGAAGATATTGATTCAGGTAATTGCATTACTTAAAATTTATTTACAATATTAATTTTTATATATTATTATCTAATGATATTTGATTTTATTTGATTGTAGAGTTAGTTAAAGACACTATATTGATCAATGATGATTGATAGTTTTTCTTATTAGTGAAAGAATTAATGATAAGTTTTGCTAAATAATCAAATATATTATTAAATTTACTTTTTTTATATTTAAAAATAATAATTATTTTTCTTGCAGTTGGAGATTTTGGAGATTTTGTGGACGCTTCACTATTAATATCTTTATTTTATTTTCTTTGTCATTATTATGAACTTGTGTAAACTTTTTAATACTTTAGAATTTAGACTGTAATTATTTTGAATTATTCATGGATTAATGTATTATTGTATTTTGCAATAAAATTTGCAAAAATATTTAGCTTTAGACTGTAATTAATTTTTAGATACATCTTTAGTATGTTATTTATAAGTTTTAACATGCTTGAAGATGACATGTGTGAATTGTGGAGATAGCTCAATAGAGCTTTTTTTCAATGGATGTAATGAGTTATGATTTCTTTTTTATTTTTGATCATTATGTTGGAAGAAGTATAACTATACATGTTACTTTAAATTTTATTTCAAGAAGTCATACATAAAAAGAGTTTTTTTTTTTGTTATATCTCATGAATTTAGAATGTTATGTTTTTTTTCTTTTAACTTGATATTTATTTAATTATGATATTTAGTACATAGTTAAAAAAAATTATTTTTGTATTAAAAAACCGTTAACCAAACCGGACCAAATCGAACCAAACCGTTCGGTTTGAAAATTTTATTAGTCAATCGGTTCGGTTTGGTTTAGTTAAATTAATATGTTTGGTTCGGTTTAGTTATTTTTTTTTTACCAAAAATCGGACCGGACTGGACCGCGGACACCCCTAATTCCTAGTGCCCTTGGGATATTGTTTGTTTTTTCATTTATATTTTCAAATAATTTTTAAGATTTTTGAGACAAAATTCATAATTTTTTAAAATAATTTTTATCGAAAATTTAGTAATTTTATTTTCTTAAATATTTTATTCTTTTGATATTTTTAAAGAATTTTTTTTAAATAATGTCTAAAAAAAATTTAAATTCTTCTAAAAAAATTTATTTTATTTTTGTGTTTTATGAACGTTTTACTTTTTCTTTTAAGGTTTATATTTATTCTTGTGATATCACTATGTTGTTCATTTTTATTTCTATACATGCTAAAAATATTTTTGTAAATTAAGTAATTCCTTTAAATTAAAATTTTGTGATTGTGTAAGCATTTTTATTACTTATGATTTAACCATGTTAATTCTTTGTTCCAATGGTAAAATACTTTATAAATTTTTATCTGTGTTATTTCTTTGGGTAATCATTTGATTATTTTCTTAATTAATAATATTAATTCTATTATTTTTTTTATTTTATAATATTTTAAATAATTTACTTTCCTATTTAAATTTGGTTGTTATATCTTATTTTAAACATTTTATTTAAAATTTTCTTATCAAATTTGTTTATGTTTATGGCTCTGATACTAAATTTTTTTTACTGAATTTTGATTTTAAGCTTCACTTAGCTTATCTTCTAATATGTTCCTTAAATAAATAAAACTCAAAAATTAGGTTATCAAATTCTTCTTCATTTACTTTAACAAATTTTTGTATAAAATAATTTATAAATTTTTTTCCTACGGGATGGTTTATTAGATATAATATATTAGAAACATAATCTGTATAATAATCTAAAAGAGTATCAAATCTTTTAAAAAATTTCAAACATGTTTCATAATATTCATTATCAAAATATTGTTATAATAATTTCGTATATTTTTTTTCAAAATATTCTATTTTAGTCATAATTTTTCTTGTTGAGTTCCAAGTTCATAATTTTCAAGTTCTTAGTCTATCCAACGACTCAGTTCTTGAATTTTCTTATTTTCTTCTATATTCATTATTACTAATTCAAAGCTTGCTTTAAGATCTAAATATTTTTTGTTTTGTTCTTTTACTAAATTATTTCTTTCTTCTTGTTTAGAAAAATATTCGATTGTAAATATTTAATTACTTTAAATCTTCCTGTATTTTTTTTAAAAATTATCTTTTATAGATATTTTAAAACAAACAAGAGCTTGTTTAAGATAAATTGCATCATTTAAATTTTCTTGAGTTTCACAATTCCTTCTAATTTTACTTCTATAATGATTTGTCTCAAATTTCATGTTCATGTTATTATGTTTATTTTTCATAAATCAAGATATAATTATAATTTTAGCAATATTAATAAAATTCAAGATATACTAGTTTTTAATTGTAAACTGACATGTTTTTTAATATGGGTCATCCGCGTTCTTTTGCTTCATAGTTATCTTCTTCTTGATCCAAAGAACTAAGTCTCACTCCAGATCCAAGCTTTTAGACCTCCTGTCCTTGCTTATTTTATGAGATCTGTACTTAACTTCATATGGTAAGAGTAGTAACTTGGTTTGAAATTTTAAGATAGATTTTTATTCAATAAACAAAAAGTTTTACAAACTAAAAAACTAGTAACCTTGAAAGGGTTTCTAGTTCTTACTTATTTCTAAATACACAGCTAGAGTATAGAAAATAGAAAAATGGATAAGTGTTAAGATTTCGTAATGTCCCCTTATCTGAAGAGAATTTCATTTTATAGACATAAGGGTTCCCTGTTTACATTAGTGAGATTATAGTATTCACTTAACTTTCCTGTTTGGCGTCTAAAAAGCTTACATTATTGACGTTGTTGGTGCCAATTTTTGGAGTGGTCCTACATAGATTACTCTGCCGACACTGAGCTATATGATGAGGTTGTGTCCACGCAGGCTTCCTTATCTTTAATGCAGTAGATGTATTTGTGGTTTTCTGATTATTGCTTTGAATAATGACAAAACACCTTCTTGTTTTTTTCACTTACTTCAATTTCATTACAATTGAAGTTAGTTTCATATGCAATTATTTTTTCACTGTCTTTCTCGGTTATAACTATATTACTTTGAGAAGTAATAATAATTTCATTGGTACTATAATTGACCTTAATCTCAGAATAATTATTAATTTTTCTTATTTTATAGTAAATCTGACTTAGCATTTTTTCTCTTTCTATACATAATTTCTTATAATTAAATTCTTTTTCTAGTAAAGCTTTTGGTTGAAGGACTTCTCTTTTATTATTTACTAGTCCAAGTTTAATAAAATAATAAGGACTTACTGGTATTTTCTAGTTCCAATCCATTATTGAACTGAAACATCTTAAATAAATTGGCTTGTCCGTAGCTCTGATTTTCTTTTTAAAATTTTTGATAATTTTTTTGAAATTTTTAGAAAAATAAATTAATTCCTTTAAATCATTTCCTAGATATAAATTTTCTACTAATCTAACATGAAATGCCTTGTAGACAAAAACTGGATCAATTTCTTCTAAGATGTTAAATTTACTATCTGATGAAAAATCTTTTTCTGTGGTATAAAATTTCATATTATCAAGATGTTCTTCAGTAGTTTTCCTAGCTAGATTGTATAGACTTAACCATTATTGTTTTGTTAAATTCTTATATCTTTCTTTTTCTTCTTCTGAAAAATTATTTATTACTTCTCTGAAAATTATTGGCCTTTGAATTTTTTCAAGGTTCCTTAATCTACTAGTTTCTTTTGTTAGTTGTACTATCTAGAATAGTTTTTTGCTATATCTGTTGGTGATAATAGTTTTAGAACTTTGTAATTATTGTAACTTCCTTTTGCTTCTAATATATTAGTAAAAGCTTTGTGGATGATTTTACTAAATCTTATTATTGCTTGGCTTACCTTTGGCCAACTAGTGTAAATTCTTGATTTTGGTTCATTGTATACTACATAAATGTTTTTTGAATATTCCTTTTCAGCTTCATCTACCTAATTGATTTTTTCTTTTTTCTTTTTTCTTTTCTAAGTTTTTATTAAATTATAGATTGTTACTACCAGTTTCTTCATTTTCTGTTTTTAGAGTTTTAATTCCTTTCTTTTCAATTTTTGTTGAAGTTTCAACTTCTTTTCCTTTTAAATTTTCTTTAAAAATTTCTGGATTAATCACAATACGTTTATTATTTAAAAAAATTTTAAGATGTAATACCTCAAGTTGATCTCTGAAGATATTGATTTCAGTTTCTCGAATCAGTATTTCCTTTTCTTTGATATTTATTTCTATCTCAAGAGGATCCATTCCTATCATTAAAAACAAAATTAGATATGCTACTTCTCTAATCAAAGCATCTGCTAAACTTTTTTTACTTCTTGGCAAATGCTCTACATCAAATTTATAAGGATTAAATCATTGTTGTCATCTAATAAGTTTTCATTGTTTATAATTACCTAAAATATTAGTTCTTAAAAAACGTCCAAAATTTTTATTGTCAGTCCTAACAATGAATTTTGAACTTATAACATATATTGCAAAATTCTTAATAACTTTCTTAACCACTAAATATTATTTTTTATTACTATGATAATTTAATTTAGGGCCTTAGAAAGATCCTGAAATAAATCTACAAAGATATTCATCTTTGTCATCGACTTTTGCTTTTAATACTGCTCCCCAATATTCATGTTAAGCGTCTATTTCTATTATCATTTTATCATCTGGTCTTGAATGGTATAGAGCTGGTAAATATTTTACTTGTGCTTTTACTTTATTCATGTATTTAGTATCTTGATCAGTCAATTGCTAAATATAATATGTTTTAAGCTTTGTTTGTAATGACTTTCTCATTTCTGCTATTTTCTTTATATATGCTTTTGCATATGTTAAACATTCTAAAACCTTTTGTAATTGATTTTTATCTTTGATTATACTAGAAAAATTTTGTATGTTATTTAAAATATGTGGTTGTAGATTATGTTTTCTATTTTCTATGTCTAACCCTAAATATTTTATTTTTTGTTAAATAATAACTGCTTTCTTTTCTGATAATACTATTCCAAATTTTCTGCATTATTGTAAAACATTAATAATGTCTAAGTAATATTTTGATAATTTATTATTGAGTATCAAAATATCATCTATGTAAATGCAACAAAAATTGTGATATTTTTTGAAAATATTATCCATATATCTTTGAAAAATAACTTGTACTTGTTTACGTCCAAATGGAATAACTGTCCATTGAAATTGTGCTTGAGGACAGCTAAATGCTGTTAATTTTTGCGATTATTTTTAAAGTCTTATTTGTCAAAATCTACTTTTACAATCAAAACTTGAAAAATACTTTTTTCCTTTAATGAGTGATAATAATTATTCTTTCTTTAGAATAAAATAACCATCATTATTAATTTTTTTATTTATAGCTTTAAAATTTATTACCATTTGCTTTTTTCTCTTCTTTTCTCAGTTTGTTTTCTACTAAGAATGTTGGACTACAATGTGGTAAATAATTGAGAATAATTACTTTTAATTCCAAAAGTTTTTGAATTTATTTTTCAAATTCTTCTCGGTCTTCTAGAATATAAATCATTAATTTAACTCTTATGACTTTTAAAAGGTCTTTTAATTTTATGTTTGCTATTTCATTGGACCTATTGATATTTGGATCTAATGAATTTTCAGAACATACTATTTTGAATAATTTTCTTATACTTGTTAAGGCTTTCTCTTATTGTATTTCATTTAGAAAGAGGTTTTGATAAATCTTTGTCTAAAGAAATATTTTTTAAATATAGTTTTTGTTTTTCTATATTTTCACCACGTTTTCGCATTTTATGTTGTGACATAAAAGTTACTGATAAAATAGTTAATGCTTTTATAATTTTTGATATGTAAATTATTTCTACATCTAAGGTTGTCAAACTTATTTTCTCTAGGTATTGGGTGAATAGTTGATATAAGTTTAAGAAGTTATTTCGTAATAAAATATTAACTCAAGTTTCTTGTTGATATATTGTGGATATATGAAATATTTCTTGTCCTATTAATACATATGTGTCTTTTAGAACTTTATTAAAATTTATTGTAGTATTATTTGCTATTCTTATTACTAATTCTTTTGGTAATTGTTTTCAAAGTTTTTTTAAAAAAATACATATTTATTAACTACACACATACTTGCACATGTATCAATGTATGTATGTAAATGAAAAGTTTTATATCCTTTATATTTCAATCCTATTTTCATATATGTACTATTTAGATTTGTTATACTTAATAGTTAATCAATTAATCATAATCAAAATCAGAGTCAGAATCAAATGTTTCTGAATTTGTTATTTCTTCTTTAGTTTCTTCTAATAAATAAATACAACATGTATAATCTATTTTAGATTCTTCTATTGGTTCTAATTCTATCTTAAAAGCTTCTTCCAAGATTTTTACTTTTTGGAAAAATTCCTTTTAAAATTCTTTCTTAGGACATTCATTTGCATAATGCCATTTCTCATTACATATCCAATATCTACATTTTTTTTCCTGATGGAAAATAATTTTTCTTTTAAGGTGTATTATATTTTCTTCTTTTAAAATATCTTTGCTTATAGGGTTCTCTATTATACATTTTTTTTTTATATTTTTAAAAATTTTATTTCCTAAATTTATACATTTTAAATTTTCTAAATTTCTTATGTTTCTTATATTTATTATAAAGTATTATGTTACAACCATATTTTCTTGACATCCTAAAATCTCTTGAATCACAACATATTTTATCATTTCCTCTTATTTGTTTAAATTCTTTTCTTTCTTAACATTTTACTATTATCTAATTTTTTAGACTTCTTATTCTTCCTCCTAAAGTATTAGGTATTGTTTCTCTATTTCTTACATTTCATTCTTCTTTTATAGCTTTGTGCAATGTTTCATATAATTTTAGAAAAAATATTTTCTTATAAGTTTTTTGCATAGAATGTGATAGTTTATGATAATACATTTCATACTCATATATGAAAGAATCTATATAACACATATACCATATTTGCTAAATGTCATTTGGTTTCAGTTATTTCATTTTTACTAGATTCAGTAATATTTCTTCTTTTATCTTCTTTAATAAATTTCTTATATATTTCATTTACTACAATATTTAAGTATTCTCTTTGTGTTATTGAATTTCCTTGTATTCTTTAATGTTGTTGTTCAGTTAAATTTGAAAATAATTTTTTTACATTTTCTGTCATTTCATGAGCTACTAAGACTCTACAAATTGGAAAGTTTGTTTTTGTGGTCGTAGAAGTTTGTATAATTACACTCATTCTACTAGACCATTCATCTAAAGCTTTTTTTTTTTTTTTTTTTTTTTCTATTTCTTATGCAATTTAAATATAAAATATCAAATTTATAATTTTTATGAGGTCTAAATTCTGGTAGAATACTATCTCTAACACTCTAATATAATTTTTCTTCTATTTTAGGTTGTTGTTTTCTTCTATTAATTGGTTTAGGTTCTCTTGGTCTTTGTCTATTTCTTTTTTTCCCTATGTGGGTAAGATGTTTCTCCTCTTTCTCGGATTGTTATTTGTGGTGTTGCTAATACAGGTTTTATACGAATTCTTTGGGTTATATCTTTTTGTTCAGATTCACTTTTACTAATTACTCTCATATCATCTTTTTATTTATTTGTACAAAGTTTTTTTTCATAATATTTTTCTAATTTTTCATTTGTAAAGATTATAAAATAATTAATTTTCTGATATCCTTGTTTTCAGGATTAATGAATAGTTATTCCAAATTTTTTTCATATTCCATTAGATTGTGATTATATCTTTAAATTTTCATCTTTTTTTTTTTTTTTTTATCATTATTGGATATTAAAGCATTAGATCTCTTAAGAGGTTCATCTTTTAATTTTTTTAATGGATAAAATTTTAATCCATTTTTTCTTGGTATGTTATTAATATCTCTTTTTAATTTTGTAAATTCTTTTAACATTTCTAATTGTATTTTTTTTTAATTCTTGCATAATTTGAATATTCAATTCATTTGTGGTATCTAGTTTTTTTACTAAAAGAATTAAAGCTTTCATTATGGATATTTGATTATTTCATATGCTTGTCAAAGTATTATTTCCTTCTAATTGCATTCCTAATAATGCGTCTTTTAATTATTTCATTGTATAAATTAATTCTTTTACTTCTATTTTTTTGTCCCTTTTATTGATTTTTGCTTGAGTGTTTATAAACTGAATCCTTTGTACATTACTTCTTTTTATTGGTATGAGAGATTTTTCTTTAATGTCTAAATTTCATTCATTAGGTACTTTATATTTTGTTAATATTTTTGATTTCTTTATTACTTGTCCTATTTCTTTAAAAATTTTATATATTTCTATGAATTCGTTTTGTCCATATATTGAACCATTGTGACTGTTTGTTAATGATTATCCTACTAGATAATGAATTAAAAATAGGTGGTTTCCATCTTTCATTAAATTTCCTCTTTCAAAATCATAAGTTAAGCTTAGTACTTGTTTTAAGTTTATCATGAATATTAACAACAAATTAATGATATGCTGTAAATTTTAGTTTCTAGTATTATAGGTTTCCATTAATTATTAATAATAAAGTATCTTTTCTGTTTGTTATTCTATTGTCTAATAATGCTAATTTAATTAGTGTATCTATTCATTCTCTAAAATGTGCTTTTATTAAAATTTGTATTCCTCATAAACGAATATATCTAATTATTCCTTTATGTTTCTGGGGAATCTTTGATAATTTTTCTATAATGATTTATTTATCTATTAATGGTATATTAAATATTCCTTTAACATATGCTATAGTAATACTCATTTTCTTATTACTTATGCCATAATATATTATATATCTTTTTATGAAAATAATTTTCTTATTTTCAAGAATGATTCTTCTTTAAGTCCATCTCTTTTTTTAAGGTTTAATTTTAATTTTTGTATTTCTTTAAATTTCTTTATGCTAAATATCATATATTGTGAAAAACATCCATAAATACATTGTGTTTCTACTTCAATTATTTTTTGATTTTTACTGTTTTTGACAAAAACTTGATAACCAAATTTTGTATTTTATATAAGCTCGCAAGTGCACGAGTCACTTATAGTAAGCGACAAGTATACTCCCAAGATCGTCTCTCAAAGGAATTGATGTGGTTCTAAAACGTTATTTATGTTCTTATTTAGTCGAACAAACAATCCTAAACATTCTAACAATTGTCACGTTGCAGAAAAGACTGTAAATTCGGAAATTAATTAAGTAACTAAAATAAAGTGCAAATAAAAGTAATCACAACCAAAAGGGGGGATGATGGATGTAAATGGGATTATTAGTTTGCTATCCATTCATGGCAAAAACAAATTAAGCATTCAATTAAAAGTTGGATTTAATGATTTTTCCGCTAAACCTAGAAAATCCCAAATCAATGGCGATTTTCACTACGATCAACTAATTAACGTCTTTGGTCCGGATCATTAACTAATCAATCGGAATTAGCTCAAGGAAATAATTCTAACCACCTAAACTAACACAAATCAATGCAATCAATTTAGGCTCTTGTTCATAATGCACAATTAAGCAAAGATGGCGTTTCTAATGCCTAATTCTTAAATATTCTTTCTAACCACAAACTAAGGTTTGGTCCACCATTAATTCACAATCAGAAATTAATAAGAACATGAACAAGAAATAAATCCAAATCATATATAATTAAATTACAAAATTGTTCTTCCAATCATTGGAAGCAATACTAACATCCCAAATACATATATTAGCCAACCATAACTAAATTGGTGTCAATCAATTTAGCCATGGAGGCAAACCACAAAATCAGAGAAGAAAAAGATATTACAATAAAAATACCCCAATGAATCTTCTAGCTCCAAATCCTTGAACTTGATTGATCCTCTTTCTCAAATCCTTGGAGTAGCTTCAACAATGGAGGTTCTTCTCTTGATTTTGGGTTGGTTTTTAGGTGGAAAACCTTTGCTGCAGTAGCAGCAGAGGTGGGAGAGAAATTGGCTGCAAAAACTTGTGTTTTGGGAGAGTATAATGTTGTATTTATAGGGGGAGAGAAGTTGAAGACGCGTTTTAGGGTTTCTGGGCAATTTTGGCACCTCCCGCCGCGGCACAGGTTTTTCCCGCCGCGGCGCGTGTTGAATTTCAAATCTTCGAGCCAAAGCAGAACCATCCCCGCCGCGGCGCACAATATTCATGCCGCGGCGCGCAACGTTTTCTTGATTTCCCAGATACAACCCGAGAGCCTCTCGCCGCGGCACACAATTTCCCCGCCGCGGCGCGCCATGTTTTCTTGCGCTGTAAATGCCCTTACATAGTATGTTGATTCTCGATGTAAGGCTTACGTTGATAAGATTTTGTTTGTCCCCCTTACATAGTGAACGACATCCAATGTAAGGCTTACATTTTTAAACACTTTTGCTCTCTTTTTCCACATTTCTTCCCAAACCTACAAAACACAAAAATACCTTCCAAAACACGAAAATAATAAAATAAAAGATAAAATGAATGCTTAAAAACATAACAAAATATAGGTCAAAAATGTGTTCATCATTAATACCTGAAAATAAAAAAAGAAAAGCAGAATAATCTAAACAAATAATAACAATCTAATGGATTTAATAGAATATAGAAAAAACCTAGAAGAACAATTCATGAATCTTAAAAATAAAAATATAGAAAAATTAATCAGCTTATTAACATTAATAAATAAAGAATTAGAAAAACAATATGAAGAAAAATCTTACATAAATAAAGAAGAAGATGATATAACAGTAATAAGTGAAAGTGAATTTGAATAAGAAAATACAACCCAAAGAATTAATATGAAACCAGTATTAATACCTAGAACAAACCCAGAAAGACCAATCTTAGAAAGAGGAGAAACGTCTGACCCACATAGAGAAGATAGGTATAGACCATAAGAACCTAACCCAATATACAGAAGAAGACAATCACCTAAAATGGAAGAAGGACTACATTGGGGTACTAGAGGAAGTATTCCACCAGAATTTAGACCACATGAAAATTATAAAACTGATATTTTAGATCTAGACTGCATAAGAGATAGGAAGAAAGCCTTAGATGAATGGGCTAGTGGAATGAGTGTAATTATACAAACATCCTCAACTACAAATACAAACCCTTCAGTTTGTAAGGTGTTAGTAGCTCACAAAATGACAGGAAATGTAAAAATTTGATTTTCAAACCTAACTGAACAACAACATTTAAGAATGCAAGAAAATGCTACAATAGCAAGAGATTACTTAGATATTGTAATAAATGAAATATACAAAGAATTTATAGGAGAAAATAAAGGAAAAAATGTAACAGAATCTAGTAAAAATGAAATAAATGAAGCTAAATGGCACTTAACAAATATGAAAATATGTGATATGTGTTACATAGATTCTTTTATATGTGAATATGAAATGTATTATCATAAACTACCACCATCCATACAAGAAACTTATAAGGAAATATTTTACCAAAAATTACCTGAAACATTACATAAAGCTATGACAGAAGAATGGAATAACAGGAATAGACAAACTATACCTAACACTTTAGGAGGAAGAGTAAGAGGTCTTAAGAGTTGGATAATAATAAAATGTCAAGAAAGGAAAGAATTCAAACAAATAAGAGGAAATGATAGAATCTGTTGTGATTAAAGAGATTTCAAAACACCAGAAAAATATGGTTGTAATATAAGACCCTATAATAAATATAAGAAACATAAAAAATTTAGAAAATTGAAGGGATATAAATTTAGAAAACAAAACTTCCACAAATATAGAAGAAGATATAATAGAGAACCTTATAAAAAGAGATATTTTAGAAGAAAAAGATATAATGCATCTGAAAAGAAAAATTATTGTTCATCAGGAAAAAAGAAGTGTAGATGTTGGATATGTAATGAAGAAGGACATTATGTAAATGAATGCCCAAATAGACTTCAACATAAAAAAGAATTTAGAAAGGAATTTCCACAGAAAGCAAAAATATTAGAAGAAGCTTTTAAAATAGAACTAGAACCAATAGAAGAATCTGATATAGATGATACGTATAGTATTTATCTATTAGAAGAAACCGAAGAAGAAATAATAGATTCAAAAACATCTGATTATGATTCTGATTCAGAATAATGGATGAAATATTAAGCATAACAAATCCAAATAGTACATATATAAAAATAGGATTAAAATTTAAGAGATATAAAAATTATCATTTACATGCATATATTGACACAAGTGCAAGTATATGTGTAGCTAGTAAATATGTATTCCCAGAGGAACTTTGGAAACAATCACCAAAAGAATTAGTAATAAGAATAGCAAATAATACTACAATAAATTTAAATAAAGTACTAAAAGATACAAATGTATCAATAGGAGGAGAAATATTTCATATACCTACAATTTATCAACAAGAAATTGGAGTTGATATTTTATTAGGAAATAACTTTCTAAACCTATATCAACCATTTACACAATACTTAGATAAAATTAGTATAACAACCTTAGATGGAGAAACAATTTATGTATCAAAAATTAGGAAAGCATTAACTCTTTCATCACCAACTTTTATGTCACAAGAGTAAAACCAATGATTTATACCCCAGAAGATCCTTTAAAATAAGTCTAATGAAATAGCAAAAATAGAATTAAAAGACCCTTTAAAAGTCATAAGAGTAAAACCAATGATTTATACCCCAGAAGACAGAGAGGAGTTTGAAAAACATATTCAAGAACTTTTGGAGTTAAAAGTAATTATTCACAGTAATTCACCACATTCCAGTCCAGCATTTTTAGTAGAAAAAGAAGCTAAGAAAAGAAGAGGAAAAAAGAGAATGGTAATAAATTTTAAATCTTTAAATAAAGAAACTATTGATGATGGTTATTTTATACCAAAGAAAGAATAATTATTATCACTTATTAAAGGAAAGAAATACTTTTCAAGTTTTGATTGCAAAAGTGGATTTTGGCAAATAAGACTTGATAATAAATCACAAAAACTAACAGCATTTACTGCCCTCAAGGGCAATTCCAATAGATAGTTGTTCCATTTGGACTCAAACAAGCACCAGGTATTTTCCAAAGACACATGGATAATATTTTTAAAAAATATCACAATTTTTGTTGTATTTATATAGATGATATTTTAATATTCAGTAATGAATTATCAAACATTATTTAGACATTATTAACGTTTTACAATAATGTAGAAAATCAGGAATAGTATTATCAGAAAAGAAAGCTGTCATTGCTCAACAAAAAATAAAATATTTAGGGTTAGAAATAGAAGATGGAAAACATCATCTACAACCTCATATTTTGAATAATATACAAAATTTTCCTAGAATAATAAAAGATGAAAATCAATTACAAATATTTTTAAGATGTTTAACATATGCAGAAGCATATATAAAGAAATTAGAAGAAATGAGAAAACCATTACAGACAAAACTTAAGAAAGATTATGTCTGGCAATGGACTAATTAGGACACTAAATATATGGATAAAGTAAAAGCACAAGTAAAAGATTTACCAACTTTATATCATCCAGGACCAGATGATAAAATGATAATAGAAACAGATGCTTCACATGAATATTGGAGAGCAGTATTAAAAGCAAAAGTTGATGACAAAGATGAATATATTTGCAGGTTTACTTCAGGATCTTTTCAAGGCCTTGAATTAAATTACCATAGTAATGAAAAAGAATATTTGGCAGTTAAAAAGGCTATAAAGAAATTTACAATATATGTTATAAGTTCAAAATTCATTATTAGAACTAACAATAAAAATTTTGGATATTTTTTAAGGACTAATATTACAGGTGATTACAAACAAGGAAGACTTATAAGATTGCAACAATGATTTAACCATTACAAATTTGATGTAGAATATTTACCAGGAAAGAAAAATAGTTTAGCAGATGCTTTAACCAGAGAATTAGCACCTCTAACTATGTTTTTTATGGCAGAAATGGATTCTCTTGATATAGAAATACAATCAAAGAGAAGGAAATTTTGATCCATGAAACAGAAATCAAATGCCTCAAAGAACAATTGGAGGTATTACAACTCAAAAAACAATTGAAAAATAGGCGCACCATAACCAACTCAGAATTGCATATGGAAAGCTCAGGAGAAGGAGAAGTTGGAACTTCAAGAGAAACAAAAATCCAGAAAACAGAAATTGAGGAAACCGGCAGTAATAACCCAGAATCAAGCAAGAACTTAGAAAAGAAAAAAGAAAAAATAAATTGGGCAGATGAAGCTGAAAAGGAAGATTTAAAAAAGATTATGTAGTATATAATGGACTAAAATCAGGAATATACACCAATTGGCCTGAAGCAAGCAAATCAGTAAATGGGATTAGTGGAGTCATTAATAGATCCTTCACAAATAGAATAGAAGAAGTTATAAGAACTTTAGAGTTCCTAAACTTTTAACACCAGCAGAAATTACCAAAAACTATTTTCAAATAGTACAACAACCAGCAATAGGAACCAGTAGAATGAGAAACCTTAGAAAAATCCAAAGACCAATAATTTTTAAAGAAACAACTAATAACCCTTTTGAAGAAGAAAAAGAAAGATACATAAATCTGACAAAACAAGAATGGTTAGGTTTATATAATCTAGCAAGAAAAACAACTGAAGAGCACCTTGAAGATATGAAATTTTACACTACAGAAAAAGATTTTTCATCAAGAAGTAAATTTAGTATCTTAGAAGGAGCTAATCCATTATTTGTTTATAAAGCATTTCATGCAGGATTAATAGAAAATATATATCCAGGAAATGAATTAAAAGAATTAGTATATTTTCCTGACAACTTCAAAAAATCCATCAGAAACTTTAAAAGAAAAATTAAGGCTACAGACAAGCCTATTTATTTAAGATGTTTCAAAACAAGATTGGAACCAAGATACACCAGTAAGTCTTTATCATTTTATTAAGCTTGGCATATCAAGCAATAAAAGAGAAGTAACTCGTCCAAAGAATTTACCAGAAAAGGAATTTAACCTTGAGGAATTATATATTGAAAGAGGACAAATGCTAAGCCAGATTTATCATGAAATAAGAAGAGTCAATAACTCTTCAGAAATAAAAGTAAATTATTGTACAAGTAAAACTATTATTACTTCCCAAAGTAATATGGTTATCACTGAGGAAGACAATGAAAAAGTAATTTCCTACAAAGCTAACTTCAATTGTAATAATATTGAGGTAAGTGAGAAAACAAAAAAGGTATTCTGCTATTATTCCAAGCAGCAATCATCAGACCACAAGTGTAATTATTACATAAAAGATAAGGTTTACTTGGACTCAAGCTCATCTAACAGCTCCATGTCGGCAGAGCCAACCATGTAAGACCATCTCAACAGTTGAAGCCAATAATGTAGGCATCAATAATGTAGGCTTCTTAACGCCAAAAGAAAAAGTTAGGAATAGTGTAAATCCCTCCACTATAAACAGGGAACCCTTATGTCTATAAAAGGGAACTTTTTACCTTTGAGAAGGACACAACACGAAAACCTAACATCTATCTATCTTTCTATTTTCACGCTTTAGCTATATCTTTTATAATAAGGAAGAACTAAGAACCCTTTCAAGGTTACTAGTTCTCTAGCTTGTAAAAACTTTCTGTTAATGAATAAAAAGTCCATTTTAATTCCAAATTATCTCTCTCACTTTCATTAAGTTTAAGTACGGATCTCATAAGATCGGTAGAGTCAGGAGGATTAGAAGCTTGGATTTGGAGTGAGGCTTAACTTTCTAAAGCAAGAAGATAGCTAGAAAGCAGAAGAACGCGGTGGACCCATATTCAGAAACATGTTAGTTTGCAGGTAGAGGCTAGTATACCTTGAAACATCATTAATATTGATAAAATCTTGTTTATATTGCATGAGATTATGAATGATAAACAAATTAGTATGAAAAGGAAATCTGAGACTATACTCTATAGAAATAAAAGCAGAAAATATTCTGAAAATCAAGAAAATTTAAAAGATGCAATATACCTTAAACAATCTCTTATTTGTTATAAAACTCTATAAAAGAAAATTTTGAGAAAACTATAGGAAGATCTAAAGTAATGGAAAACTTACAATGATTAATTGATTATTTTACCAAACAAGAAAAAAGAAATGATTTAATAAAAGGACAGGATAAAGAACACTTAGATCTTGAAGCAAGTCTTGAACTAGTAAAAATGGACATAGAGGAAAATAAGAAAATTCTAGAACTAAGTCGATGGATAGACCAAGAATTAGAAGAAGATAGCTTTGGAACTCAACAAGAAAATAATGACTAGCATAGAATATTTTGAAGATAAATATATGAAATTATTAGAGGAATATTTTGATAATGAAGATTATGAAACATGTTTAGAAAATTTTAAAAGGTTTGACACCCTCTTAGATTATTATACAGACTATATTTCTAGCATATTATTCTTAATAGACCATCCTGTAGGAAAAATACTAAGAAATTATTTTATACAGAAATTTGTACAAGTAAATAAAGAAGAATTTGATAATTTAATCTTTAGATTCTATTTATTTAAGGAACAAATTGGAAGATAAGTAACTGAAACTATTAAAATTCAGCCCCATAGTTGGTATCAGAGCCAATAAAATTAAAAAGAAAACTTTAAACAGAATGTATAAAATAAGATATTCTCAACCAAATTCAAGTAGAAAAATGAATTATTTAAAATATTATAAGAAAGAAACAATAGAATTAATATTACAAATTAAAGAAATAACCAAAGGATTACCTAAGGAAATAACACAATTAATAATCTACAAAGTACTCTATAATTGGAATAAAGAATTAACCTGGTTACATTGTAAATAATAGAAATGCTTACACAAACACAAATCAATAACTTAAAAGAATTAATTAATCTAATCCAAAATACAGAAAATAATAAAGAATTTAATAAGGATTTTATAGGAATGTTTTTAGCATGCATGGAAATAAAAATGAACAAAATAATTTTGTTACAAAAACAAATAGAAATCTTAAAAGAAAAATTAAAACACTTAGAAAATATAAAAACAAAAGAAATTTTTATAAAGGAATATAAAATCTTTATGAATTTTATTCTAGAAAAATTAATAGAAAATCCTTAAAAAATAGAAAAAGAAATAAGTAATTCAGAAAATAAAATTATTAAATTTTTGAAAAAATTATTTTTAAAAAAATAATGAATTTTAACTTAAAAATCTTAAAAATAAAATAATTAAATAAAAAAGTAAATTTTTATATTACTAAGGGCAAAATTAAAAAAGAAAAAAATTCTCATAAAATATGCATTTAAAATCTCACGTGGGATGTAAGGAGAATTACCCAAAATTGAAATAATTTCTTTCAGTTTGGGCTTTCGGGTAAAAAGACCACAGACAAGCTTTCACAAAGTAGTGCTATCAAAAAAATAAAAAAAAGTAGTGCTACTAAATAAGCACATGCTCATCTAAGTTAACCCCTTTTAAATGTAACAACTAACAACTCATACGAAAGGACCCAAAATGAGGCTAGATCAGGTAAGCTACATTTTTTTTAATTTCTCGTGACACGACGTCGTTGTGGAGGGATAAATTTTACATTTTTGCCCTTCTACGTCTTTGCCGCTTTTTTCCAAAACCTAGCCTCCTTAGTTTTATTTAAGTTTATCTCTCCATGATATCATTCAACTCAGTCGGCTACCATCCAAAAGCTCTAACCCTGATCTTCATCCAGATCTCAATACGTCACCCCATAAAGTGAAAATCCAAGAATACCAAGCCATTATTCAGCCATTAGCCTATTGCTCGACTTGTGCCGCCACCTTGTCGGAGGATGCAGTTCAGTCCCCATCTTCCATTTTATTTAGGTATTATATGTTCGTTTTTTACATTTTATTTATGCAATTATTTATTTCAAATCTGTAATAAACCATGCAAATTTCTTCTTCTTTTTTCCTTCCCATTTGTACTTTTTTTTTAGTTCACTGCTGTAACTTTACTTCTATTCATGCCAGAAGGACAACCAGGTCCAAATTATACGACTTTATTGGGATTTTTGAAGGAGTTTTCTAAGTTGTTTGGGGCTTTTAATATTGCTAATTTTTAAGCTATTTTGAAGAAAGAATGTAAGGTAATGGTTTTACTCAGATGTAAAATTTCTCATATCCTTGCCTGGATCGCCTCTCTAACACTAAGTGCTTTTTTTTTTTAAATTAATTTATTTAACTTATGTGTTTCGGGGACAACTATGAATGGTTAACAATTTTTGATTCCGGAGGTTATGAAAAAATTGTCACAAATTTTTTTTTAATGTAATGTGTTACATTTATCTTTTTTTTTTTTTTTCATGTAATATATTACATATAATTTTATCATTATATGTAACATGTTACATTAACTCTATGTTTGTATTTTACTTGTTACATCCATCTCAAGCAGAGATGTAACATGTTACATTGAATTTTACCTATAAATATAATATGTCAAATCTACTTCTTATATATGAATGTAACATGTTATATTTTCTTTCGTGGAGGTCACTGGAGCTCCGGCAAGGTCATCGATAATGTTGCTAGAGCTCAAGTGAGATTATTGACAAAATAATCAAACCTTTAATGAGATCATCGACAAAGTCATAGAAGTTTGATGAGTTTGAAGTGTTGAGAGGTAGAGAGGGTAAGGATATGTTGGCAAAATATTTTTTTATTGTGTGCATAAAATTTGTAATATTTATCTAAAAATATGCTATTTAGGTCAATTATTGTAAAAAATGCTAAAATTTTAAAAAAAAATAACTTTAATAAAACTTATAATAACAAAAGTAGTAATCTACTAACATTGAATGATATCTAACAAAATAGAGATCAACAATGAATAAGTTTAAATGATTGTAGTTGAATTTGTATGACGTCTAATGTGAATTGATAATTTAGTAAAAATATATGAGATTATAAATTTTAAGAATATTATTTTTGTTATTGTTTCAAAAGTATTATATTAGCCTTAAACAAATTTAAAAGCAGTCTTATATTAGCTCACTCACTATGGCTTATTTTCTCTTGAATTTTTTTTTCTTCATCAAATTGATTTGTTACTGTTAAAAATATATTCCTAACTAGTTGTGGCCCAATAATATATAGTTCATTTCTTTGCAAGTTTAGGTTTGAGTCATAATTATGAGCCCGTAAATTGTAGTTATTTCAATGATATTGCTTGTCACATAGTGTGAAATTTTTTAGTTATGTACCAAATATATCTAAAGGGGGTGAATAAATTATTTTTAATTTTATCAAATTTTAATTATGTAACCTACATACAATGGTTAGATATGCAATCGTGTGTAAAAATAAAATACAAAAATAAAAAATAATATACGAGATTTTTAGGTGAAAATAACATAGTCTACAATAATGACTTAAGAGAAAAACTACCGGTCTATCAAACCACCTAATTATTCACTATAAAAATTAATGTTCAATTACAAGCTCACGTCTTAGACTATCATTCACAAATAAATTCTACTCATGTAATTTACTTACGAGTCGTCGCTCCTTTTATAGCCTTTAGAAGCACGGTGTTTGGATTTTGACTAATGTTTCAATCTACTTGAGTCTCATAAGATCAATCGAATCCGTCAATTTTGATAATTTTGAGTTGTACAAAATATCGAATACGTCATCTTTTGTACTTGAAATGTTTTCACAAATAACACAAGTGTAAAATGTGTCATAGAGCAGGTTCAATAATGAAAAATCTTAACTAGTAGATTCAAGAACATATACTGTAAAAATTAAATCAGCTAGTAAACTCTAAAAAGATCTTGTAAAGCTCAATACTATGAAAAAATAATTAGGCATATGAATTATTCAAACATAATTACACAATATGTTTAAAAAATTAAATTAAGAAAGTGCCTAAAATTAATAGATGAAGAAAAAAAGATTTTTCTTCTAAAAGTTCAATCAGATGTAGAATATGTTATATTTAGTGTGATATATTTTTCTCCAATAAAAGTTTTTTTTATAGAATCCAAATTGACTTAAAAGAGAATTAATAATAAAGTCAAATTTTACTCATACAAGGATTTTTTTTTTCACAATAATTTTTCTCATATAAAAATTATACTTTCACAACAATTATACTCATATAAAAATTTTGCTTTTAATATTAAATGTGGTCAAATTGGTAAGCAAGAAAAGTGGAACAAATTATCAAAAACATCGATCGATCGAATGCTTCATCTCGATCGATTGACCTATGCTCAGCAATTTAGAAAATCAACCCAGAGCATTCGATTGATGTTCGATTGATCAAACAAGTCTAAATTGATCGAAAGTCCTCACTCGATCAATCAACCAAATGTTAAATCGATCCAGTTATCACAAAACTCAACCCGAGAGCATCCAGATTGAAATCGATCGATACTTGATCAATTTGTGTCTCGATTGATCGAACTAGCATCTCGATCAATCGACATGTGCACAGTTTAGTCCATAGAAAGTGTACGTGCTCAGTTGTGTGAGGATGTATGCATGGGCAAACATTTTACCTGTTATATACGCAGTGCAGACTTGGCGACTTCATCAGTATTTAACTTTTTTGATTGAGAAGTGAGCTAGATACTAAATTACAATCAGTTATTTTGTCTACAAAAATTGTTAACACTTATAAACCTTACATGTTGTATACTAATTTACACCCAAAATAATATATTAGTTTTATTTATGTGAAGAAATGTTACATATTTATGGATGGTTGAATAATGTAGCAATTGAAAACAAAAAAATTTAACACAAAAGTGGTTTATTGCTTTTGAAGTCTAGTGTTCAAAGTTTAACAACTTTAATTGTTGAATTGTAAGTGTTTGGTTGCATAGTGCATAGAATCAATGCTTAAGAGGAGTAATAAATGTTTGAAAGTGTAGCTCACCTTTCTTCCAATAGCTTAACATTTAAAAAAGTTAGTGACTAATAACCTCTAACGTTTACATTTTAAAATAATATATGTATACTACATAAATAATGATTAAAAATAAATTTTATGCATAAAAAAATTATACCAAACATGTGTTATCTATTAGGTATTTTCCTCCTTGAAAAAGTGGAGCGGATTATAACTTGTACAAAGTACAAGGGTTATAAACCACTCCTTTTTCCCTCCATTTTTGGCTAATAAATTATATTATATTATATTAAGATAATAAAATATGTAATATAATTAACTTTATGGCTGTTAATATGATAACTTATTTTTACGATCATAGTCATGAATTCATAATTTTTTTTTATAATTACATAATTCATTTATAATATTCATTTAATAATTGCAAAGGAATGATATTGTGAGTAAATAAAAAATAAAAGCCCATTTAATTATATATCCATTAATAATACAATTATATCTAGCTCTACTTCTTAATACATGTACCACTTATATACTTCACCTAATAGAGTGCTCGTCTTTTCAATCTAATACTTCCACAAATGCTAAAGCAAATATAATTTTCAAGCATTCTACAAACAAAAGGTAATTCCACACAAAAAGAAACAAAACAAAACAAAAAAATTGGTTAAAACTATTTGAAAAGTGGTTACAATCAAGGATGAAAACATCATCGACATTGTCGCAATAATGTGTCTATTTTGTACATCTCAACATTGAAACGTGATATCCATATCTTGCGACTAAAATGTTGAAAATATTGCTAAAAAGTCGTCAAAATATTGTAGTCGTTAAATTGTTGCTCAAATGTATTTTTTTGGCTATAATATCTTAGATATTGTAACTAAAATATTGTCAAAATTTTGAAAAATATGAATTTTTTTTCTCTTCTTTCTTATAAATCTTTTCAATCATGTTTTTTTTTTTTTTTTTTTAACTCACTTTTGCAGTTAGAGAAGAGTAAATTATGACAAAAAAGAGAATATACTATATTATTTTATATTAATGTTATATCATGTAGATTGCATTGATGCATAAGACTCGTTGTATCCCTCGACTATAAGTATTTAAAAAAATAAATGATCAATTAAATTTCTTTTTACATTATCAAAATTTATCTATTTATAATAGTTAATATAATTAAATATTCTACTTAATTAATTCAAAAATTTTATCTATTTTTTTAACAATATATGGCAAAAACGAATATATACTTTATTATATAATATATTAATTAACTAATCAAGTTATTGATTAATATAAATATTATAATTATTAAATAAAAATAATAATTTAAAATATAAATGATTAATTGTTTTGATATTTTATAAAAAAGTTTCATATTTTTGATAGAATTTTCATAGTTTTCATGACTTTTTTCAAAGTTTATTTTGACAAAAACAATATTTTTGATATTTTTATAAAAATTATATGTTGATATTTTGACCAACATTGACATTTCAAACCTTGGTTATAATTGAGAAAGGATGTCAGACAAATCAAATGAATCACATAACATCAAAATTTGTAAAAATAAGTTTCAAGTACACAATATTATTCTTCTACAATATTTTTAGAGCTTTATTACAAACCTCTTTAATAGCTATATAAAATATATATTTATTTTCACCGTCATTGTACTCATCGCCAGTATAATCTTCTCCATCTCCTTTCATAATTTCTATGGCCAAACTCTCAATTTCATTGAAATTAAAAAATGATTTTTTTTTTCTTGATGATGATATGTGTGTAGGAAGAAATGTATTGAACAAACAAGAAATTGAATATTATAAATTAATAAAATGAATTAAAATTACAAAATAAATAAAAAATTGTAAATTTCAACAACATAAATACAAAAGAAAATGAAGAGGAAGATCGAAGCCCATAAACGGTTTCCTTAAGATAAATTTTTTCCCTCACAACGGTTGTTTGAGATTAAAAAAAAAATATCTCCCAAGATACAATGATCTAAAACACAGTTTAAGAACACCAAACTTAAACTGTTTGTACAAACTGAATTTCTATCCGCTCTCTATCACACAAAGCTTAGCTATAGATTATTATTTCTGAAAGATGGTAAATGTTTGCTGCAGAAAAAATGAGAAGAGAAAGGTTGATTTTTGCTATGTGTTTTCTCTCAGTTGCAGAGTCAATATATAGGCATATAAAATGTGACCGTTGGAAATGGTTATTAAAACTGCCGCAACAAATGCAGCTGTTACAATTACTAAAAATTGTTGAAACAAATGCAGCTATTATAAAAAATTGATGCTTCAATTTTTGTAACTGTTGAGTTGCTGAAACTGCAGCAATAAATCTCATCAACAGTTACAATCTAATTCTGAGAGGAAAAGTAAAATTAGGTCTTGCAAAACTCGAACTGCACAAGGCCAATCGAAATTGGACGATATTCGTGATTGTAGGTCGTGCAGGCCTGCGATTGAAATTTTGAATTTTTGGGCCAAAAATCCTAGGATTTGCACCCCTATGAGTGCGCATGTGGAGAGTCTTTATGGTACACAAACTTACCTCTCATAGGAAAGCAAATGCTATATAAAAAATATTTCATGTGTTAGTGTTTTTTCATGTGGGACAAACAAAAAATCACAACTTTTTTTCCTTCTCAATGAGTGAACTTTGATACACAATTTTTCATTCATCTTAATCTCATTTTAAGTGTATAAATATATGATTTCGAAGCTCTCGCGGAGGAGAACCCAAATCAATCACAAATTAACATCCATTTAATGTATCTCAAGATTTCGCAAAGCTGTGATAGCAATTATCATCCTAATGGATGTTATTCTCGTCACGAAAAAATAAGTATCAAAGTAATCAATGTTATGTCGTTTGTAACCTTTAATTACAAGCCTGACCTTGTACTTTGCTATTAATCCATCTGGTCTACGTTTTTTCTTGAAAATCTACTTGGATCCTAGTGTTTTACTACCCGAAGGTAAATCAACTAATTCTCAAGTGTGATTTTGCAGAATGGACTCAATTTTACTATTAATGGCCTCTTTCCATTGAGAACCTTTAGAAGAGTTTACAGCCTCTTTATAGGTTTAAGGTTCACTTTCTAGTAAATAAGTCAGAAAATTTGGACCGTAGGACATTTTTGTGCTAACCCTTTTGTTATGTCTAGGTTCAACCTCAACCTCTTGTTCAGATTCTTGTTATTGACTATCTTCATTTATAGTCTCATAAGTTCGTTTAGACGAACTTGATTCCCCTTGAAATTTACATGGAAATAGATATTCAAAGAACGACGCATTCCTTGATTCTATTATTGTCTTCTTGTGTATGTTTGAAATCTTTAACTCATGTACAAGAAAACGATAAGTACTACTGTTATGTGCATATCCAATAAAAATGCAATCTATTATTTTTGGACATATCTTCACCTTCTTAGGTATAAGTACGGCTACTTTAGCAAGACACCCTCACACTCGTAAATATTTATAGGATGGTACCAATATTTTAAATAACTTATACGATGTCTTTTGTGCCTTTTTCTTGGGAACCTTATTTAAAAGGTAGTTAGCCAATAAAATGGCTTCCCCCACAAGTTCTGGGGTAACCTAGAACTTTGTAACATTCCATTCATCATTTTTTTCATGATACGATTCTTTCGTTCAGCTATCCCATTTTGCTGAGGTGAATAAGGTGTTGTGGTTTCATGAATGATTCCGTATTTTGCACAGAACTCACCAAAAGGTGCTTCATACTCACCACCACAATCACTTCGTAGTACCTTGATTTTCTTATTGAGTTGGTTCTCAACTTTTGCTTTATAGAGAATAAATTTCTCTATAGCTTCATATTTGCTTTTAAGAGGTTCAGTGTTTTGTGTTATCATCGATGAAAGTAATAAAATACTTATTGCCACCTCTTGTTTGATCAAACTATAAATCACATAAATCACTATGGATTAAATCAAGAGGTTCAATGTTCCTTTTGATTGAATGGAATGATGACCTTGTCATTTTTGCTTCAACACAAGTTTCACATTTGTATTTGGAATCAATTTGGAAGGAAGGTATATGATTCATGTTAATTAATGTACGTAAAGATTTATAATTAACATGACCTAGTCTACCATGCCACAAAATAGAAGACTCAAGCAAGTAAGCAGCAGAATTAACTTTATTAATTTTCTTAAGCATTACAGTTGTTACAATATACTCTTTTTGGTCAACACGACCTTATCTGACTCAAATATAATTCTAAAGCCATGTTTATTCAATAATGAACTAGACATAAGGTTCTTACGAATCTCAAGTATATACATCACATTATTCAGAGTCAGATCCTTTCCTGATGTCATCTTCAATACAACTTTTCCTTGCCTTTTAACGGCTGAAGTTGCAGAGTTGCCTATAAAAAGCTTTTCACCTTCCTTAACAGCTTGAAAGGAGGTAAATAGCCCCTTGTCTGAAACATGTTTGATTGCACCAGTGTCAATCCACCACTCTCTTGGGTTGGACCCAACCAGGTTCACTTCAGAGACAACTGCACATAAGTCACTATTAGAAAAGTCTTGAGTGTCATCAACTATATTTGCCTTATGATTTCTATTTCTCTTTGTAAACGTGCAGTCTGGAAATTTGTGCCCTGTATTTTGAGAGTTAAAGCAAGTCCCCTTGAAGCTTGACTTCTTAAAAGTTGCTTCCTTAGGTTTCAACTTTGAACGTTTGTTTAGCTTGCCTTTACCCTTGCCTTTATACTTGTTGTGCTTGGAGCTTTGACCATGCTCCACCATGTTAGCCTTGGGTGCTAATGGGATATTACCCCTTTTAGAAGAAGTCTTGTTGTCTTTTTCTACCTTAAATCTTATAAGCAAGTCTTGCATAGACACTTCCCTTCGCTTATGCTTAAGGTAGGCCTTGAACTCTCTCCATGAAGGGGGCAACTTTTCAATAATAATTGCAACTTGGAAGGTCTCACTCAGTACCATCCCTTTATCATGCATCTCTGTTAAGATATCTTGGAGTTCACGTACTTGACTGCATACTGGTTTATTGTCCACCATCTTATAATCAAGAAACCAACAACCAACCAAAAATTTGTTAGCACCGGCATTTTCAGTTTCATACTTCTAGTCCAATAACTCTCACAAGTCTTTGGCCATTTTTTCCTTATTATACTCATTGTATAGGGAGTTACTTAGGCCATTCAAAATATAATTCTGACACAGATAATCAAAATGCTTCCATGCTTCAATAGTACATGTAGATTGAAAATCTTGTTCATCATCAGGTTGTTTGGGAGATTCTTCAATCAAGAATCTTGCTAGATTCAAGGTGGTAAGATAGAATAACATCTTACTCCTCCACCTTTTGAAGTTCAATCCATTGAATTTCTCCAATTTTTCTGCCATAGCATTGTTCAAAGGAATCGAAATCGATAACGTTTGGGTAATTCCGTGAGTTACAGTAGGTCTCACCACTTGTTTACATTTGAACCCCACAGAAGGGTTAGCAGCATTCATAGTGGAAATCTCAAGAGTGTTATTTTGATATTTCTGAAAAATAATTGTAATAATTAAAACTGTTAAAACCCCAAATAAAATTTAGTTTGTAAAGCTTATAATTATTTGTATAAACAAATGGTAGAAATAAACAAAGAATAGTTTATAAAGTGAAAGAAACATAAACTGAATAATGAAATGTTTTAAAATAAAAAGCAAAATTGAAACTATTTTAAAATAAAAATAAACTTGTATAATTTTTTTTTAAAGTATTGCTTAAAATACTAATTTATTTAAAATATTGCTTAACAGAGAGCAATACCATTAATAGCGAGAACATATAATTTAAAGAACTGCAAAATAAAGAAAATTAGTATAGAAATGAATTTGTAATAAAATTTAACAATATGCAAAATTAAAGGTAATTAAGCAACTGTAACGTAGATTTAAAATATCAAATCTAACTGAGTAAAATTAAGAACAGTGGCTTATAAACATAAAATAAAAAAAAATGTTTCTGAAAAAACCTAAAACTGTAAAAGGAATTATAATAAACAAATAAGCAAAGTAATCATATATATATATATGAAATAAGGAAGTGATAAGAAACTGAGAAAATAAATTAGGTGATAACAAGTTGATATTCTCAATTTATATAATTTGCTTGTAAAAGAAAATGGGAAACGGAAATAGAAAACTCATAAATAAGTTAAACAAATGAAAAGCAACTGTAGGTGATATATTGAAAGCAATATAAAGAAATGAATTAACAAAGTGTAGTAATCTATATATATTTGCAGCAAATTAATATGAATCTCAGTAAACCTAGAACTAACAAATGAATTTAAAATTAAATATAGATGAAGAGACCAATAAAGAAACTGTTAAATATACATAAAGTAAAAGAAAAACAAAAGCTAATAAAGCAGAAACTGTTAATTCTTAGTTCTTAGTTTTCTAGTAAAAGGGAGGCAGAAAATAATTGTAGAAAAAAAAAAAATCAAACAATTTGAGTTTGTCCAAAAATGTGAAAGAAAATTTGTCTTGAGATTGTATGAAGAAATGTATTGGATAAATAAAAAATTAAATATTATAAATTAATAAATTGAATTAAAATTATAGAAAAAATAAAAAAAAAAATGTAAATTACAACAACATAAATACAAAAAAAAATGAAGAGGAAGATCGAAGCCCGTAACCGGTTTCCTTAAGATAAAATTTTTCCCTCACAAAGATACAACGATCCAAAACACAGTTTAAAAACACCCAAACTTAAACTGTTTGTACGAACTGAATTTCTACCCGCTCTCTATCACACAAAGCTTAACTCTAGATTATTATTTTTAGAAGATGGTAAATATTTGTTGTAGGAAAAATGAGAAAATGAAGGTTGATTTTTGCTATATTTTTTTCCTCAGTTGCTAAGTCAATATATAGGCATCCAAAATGTGTCTGTTGGAAATGGCTCTTGAAATTGCCGCAACAAATGCAACTATTACAATTGCTAAAAATTGCTGAAACAAATGCAGTTGTTATAAAAAACTGCTGTTTCAATTTTTGTAATTGTTGAGTTGCTGAAACTACAACAATAAATCTACTCAACAATTACAATCTAATTTTGAGAGGAAAACTAAAATTACGTGTAGCAAAACCCGAATCGCACAAGGCCTATCGAAATTGGACGACATTCGTGTTCTCAGGTCGTACGGGCCCTCGATTAAAGTTCCAAATTTTTGGGCTGAAAATCCTAGGATTTGTACTCCCATGAGCGTACATGTGGAGAGAGCATTTATGCTACACAAGTTTACTTCTCATAAGAAAGCAAATGCTATATAAAATATTTTCATGTGTTAGTGTTTTTCTCATGTGGGACAAACTAAAAACCGTAACTTTTTTTTCTTCTCAATGAGTAAACTTTAAGACACAATTTCTCATTCATCTCAATCTCATTTTGAGTGTATAAATATATGATTTCGAAGCCTTCGCGGAGGAGAACCCAAATCAATCACGACCTTATACTTATACCAAGCACTTAAAATGATGCATCAAAATTGTATTAACCATAAGTCTAAATACCCATTTTTTCATTTTCCAACAATGTGAACAAATTAAAAATAGACTAGTATAGAAGAATTGATAAGAAATTCAATAAATAATATTTTTAATCCTTTGATGTATAAATGATTTAATTGTTCAACTTGTTTCATTTTTAATTATCTCAATAAAAATTATATGTTCATTTTTTTATAACACTACAAATCATATTTATATTTACATTATAAAGAAAATAAACATATATTTTTTTCTTAAAAAATTAAAAATAAAATTTTATATATAAAAAGTTATGTCATACAAATCGGAGCTATTTTCATTAAGGCCACCATGCAAGTTGAAGAGTCTTGGTATTGCAGAGCTATTTTCATTGAGGCCACCATGCAAGTTGAAGAGTCTTGGTACTTCTTCTGCAATTCTTCTTCTTCTTACGTTTCTCTCTACTATTTTCATTGAGGAACCTGTCGCACTTGGTTCCGTACCTTGTAATCAACATTTGAATTTTTCCACCTTTTTTATTTGTTATTTTGATAAGAATTGAATCTTCCAACTTTAACTAGAAAACGATTGCCTTAAGAAAAACAAGAATAAAAATAAATAAAAGAGAGAAATATGTTAAGAATTTCGTAACTTTCACATGGAAAAAATAAGAGGACAAAGTTGCTCGATTTCAAATTTTAAATTTTACAAAATTTAAAATTAATATTTGATAATTCATTTCTAATTTTAATTTTTAAAATTCAATTTTAAAATTTAGCTAAATTTTGAAATTCAAGAAAAATAAGTTTTGAAATTGAATTTCTATTTTTTTTTTTAATTTCTTGATACTAAAATTAGTAACTCAATCATGTTTAAATTTATCAAAAATAAGTTTGAAATTAAATTTTAAATCTTAAAAAAGTTTAAAATTTATCAAAAATAAGAAATTAAAAATAAAAATTTAAATATAATGATAAAATAAAAACTCTATATTTAAAATTTATCAAAAATAAAGAATTAAAAATAAAACTTTATATATAAAGAATTATCCATACAAATTGAAGCTGTTTAAGGCCACCATGCAAGTTGAAGAGTCTTGGTACTTCCTCTGCAATTCTTCTTCTTCTTACGTTTCTCTCTACTATTTTCAATGAGGAACCTGTCACACTTGGTTCCGTACCTTGTAATCAACATTTGAATTTTTCCACCTTTTTTATTTATTATTTTGATAAGAATTGAACCTTCCAACTTTAACTAGAAAACGATTGCCTTAAGAAAAAAAAAAAGAATAAAAATAAATAAAAGAGAGAAATATGTTAAGACTTTCGTAACTTTCACATGGAAAAAAGAAGAGGACAAAATTGCACTTAATTTTGATTTCAATTTTCAATTTTTACAAATTTTAAAATTAATGTTTGATAACTCATTTCTAATTTTTAATTTTTGAAATTCAGTTTTAAAATTTAGCTAAATTTTAAAATTCAAGAAAAATAAGTTTTGAAATTGAATTTCTATTTTCTTTTTTAATTTCTTGACACTAAAATTAGTAACTCAATCATGTTCAAATTTATTAAAAATAAGTTTGAAATTGAATTTTAAATCTTAAAAAGTTTGAAATTGAATTTTAAATCTTAAAAAGTTTAAAATTGAAAATTAAAATAGGTTATCAAATAAGCATATTCAATTTTTATACTTTTTAAAATTGAAATTATAAATTGGTTATTTTATTTTTTAAAATTAAATTTTAAAATTAAGAAATTAAAAGTTAGAATACTTATCGAACATCTAAAGTTATAGAATATATACCGATTTTTTTTTTATTAAGTTACGCTGAAATAGTGCCTCGTATTCAAATAAAAATATTAATTGATTTAGTTTGAAGTCTTGATGCGTCGATGAAAAAGAAAAGATGATGGTTTCTTTCGGTCCCTTTCCCTTAGGTTGAGACGTACCTATCACATATGCAATCTTTTCAACGTGATTTTAATATATAGCTAGTTTCTTTCATTCATTCATTCAGAAGATAAATGTGCTCAATTTCGTTTCGGTGTGAAAACATGCTTATGCCGTCTACAAAACAGAACCACATCTATAAGCCAAACAACATGTGTGCATCTTTTGTGCGGCTCATTAATACAAAAGTCTCTATCGTGATAGTCTAGTGCTGCGCAACTTTACATACAATTCTAGCACGTTTTGATTCTTTTCAAACCATAGGCATATATATACAAATATATATTTATATTTATAATCACACAATTATTTTTATTAATATCACAATAAAAATTATAAACTATTTATTATATATCTATAATTAATTACAATAGTTGAGTATCATTATTGAATAAAATTATTATTATTGTGATAATAATAATTTAATTTCAACAATATATATCATCACTAAATATATTAATTGTATAAATTAATTTATAGGTTAAATTATGTCATTGGTACTTAAACTTTAACTAAATTTTACAATTTAGTTTCTAAACTTTTAAAACCTACAATTTGGTTCCAAAAAATTTAAATTCTAAAATTTTTAAATTATAGAATTTAAAAATTTAGTGTAAAATTTTAAAAGTTTGGAGATCTAAGTGTGAACTTAAAGTTTGAAGAGCAATGGTAAGGTCAAGCCTAATTTATATTAATGATTTTGTAATTTGAATATCATTGATCAAGTAATTTAGAATCCAATATGTGTTCACCAATGTGTAATGAGAATTAAGTAGAATCAAATTGATAATGAATTCGATTGAAGACTAGAGGGAAAGAAAAAATCGTTTCCTTTCCATATGATTACTAAAATTGTAATAAATCTAAATCAAAATATTAATTTACTTAAATATCATTTTTAAAAGTAAAAAGATCAATAAAAAATAAATTAAATTAAATACTAAAATAGAGAATTTAGAAATTGCACGTTAAAAAACTGTTAAAGATAATTAGTACTAAAGCGGTGTGAGAAATCAATTAATGGGAGTGATGTCAAAGTTTTTGATACCTTTTTTTCTTTTCTACCATATTTTTTCTTTTCACCCGTTTTATTTCTTTGTTGGTAAATCTTAAAGACGTTCCAGATACTATTTAACCAATAAACGTCAAAGTTTCATTCAATTTTATTTATTCCAAATGATTCACTAGTACTATATAATGTTCACTTTAGGATATTTTTCCCCTTTTTTTTCTCTTAAAAACCGTTGGTTTAAAGAGCAGTCTTGGATCAATAAAAAAAAAGAAAAAAAAGAGCAGTATTGGACTAGCCTGATAACTTTAGAGCAAGCTCGATACAAATGATACGGTGTTAGAATAAAGTCCATTAGTTGTTATGACAAAATTGACTTTGAAAAAAGCCTTCTATGTCAATGAAATTGATGATGGTGTTGTAAATATCGCAGAAAAAGGTATAGTCAATTAACTTTTTATACGACGAAACCGAGGGTCGAGAATGGCAATGATATATATAGATTTTTGCCACTCTCGTTTCAATTTAACTTACCGGAATCCTCGAGTCCTAATTGTTATGCGTATAAAGTCTTACCATATATATCTTATCAAAAAAAAAAAAAAAAGTCTTACCATATATATATATATATATTATAAGTAAAATTCTTTCTCTTTATTAATAAAGAAAAAATTCAATCACATTCATGTGAGATTCGAACTTGTATTCTTGGTAGAAGAATTGAGAATCTTACCACCTGAACCACAAGAGATTTTCGACACAAAATACTTAATAAAGAGAACAACAAATGAGATTGCTATTGAGTATACTTTAAAAACAAAGAATAATACATCTAATGCATAAGAACTCTACAAAATTTACACTCTTAACGCATTACATGTAGTTAGGAGAATTGAATCACATAAAGTAACATTTAATTACAAGAGTTATTGAATTGAAAATGATTAAAATTATTTGCTATAAGTTTGTAGCTTTGAGCGCAATTTTGGTTTGAAAAACATTTTTGGAATTGAATTGCAATTATAAATGTGAGTTTCATTTATAAAAAAATTGATAAAAAGGATATAATTCGCTATTATAGTTAGGGATGGCATTAGATCCGATCTGTTGTTTAAAAAATTCGATCAGATATGATTTAATATATTTTTATTCATGGATTATATGGATATGAACGGTTGTTAATTTGTGGATCACATGGATATCCACGATCTGATGTGAACTATTTTATTTTTTTTAATACATTATTTAATGTGATAAATTATATATTTTAAATTAATAAATAAAAATAAAATTAAGAGAATGTTATAGATTTGTAGGAATTTTTTTTTTCTTATTTATAGTGAATGTATTTCAACTTTTTCTTTGATGTTATAATTTATAAATTAAAAAAAATAATTTTGTAATAAAAAATTTAACATTATTATCTATTTCATCTAAAATTATAAAAGGTAATATTATAATTTTTTTAAAACTAAATAGTTGTAAAAATTTGAGAAGCATTTTTAGAATGTGCTACTTTTTAAGTTCTAAAATTATAATTTAAAAAAAAATAGTTTTGAATCGATTTGATCCGATATGATCTACGAACCGATTTGTTCCCATTCAATCTGTTGATCTTGTATGCAGATCATGATACATACATACATATTATATTAGTTAAATGCACGTATTCTTGTCTTGTTATTTTTTCTAAATTATACACTTTTTTGAAGTATAAATAAAAAAAATGAAAAAATAACTAATTTTCAAAATTTATACACTTTGTAAAGTGTAACTAAAAAATTATAAAATGAATGAAAATTGAATTAATTTTTCTAAATCATACACAAGTATAACTTTTTCATAAAAAAAATAAATAGCAAAAATGAAATAACTTTGAGAAAATTTGTCTTTCACATATATATTATATTAAAAATGAGTAATTTTATTTATTTTTTTAATTAAAATTGCTTATTTTTTAAGTTACTATTTTTTTTTTTTTTTTAGATTTATCTAATTAAAGAGTTGTTATTTTCATTCATGATTTATTTAGATTAATAAGGATTATTTATGAAAAAATATTATAAAATTATCCTATGTGATAAAGTTAATATTCGATAAAATTACATAATATGATAATTTCAAAATATTTATATAAATTACTCCATCCCTTAGAGAAAGTTTTAGTTGCTTAAAAATAAAACATAACTAATTTAATCAAATAAAATGAAAATAATCATAAATATATTAATTATATGAATTTATTTACTTTTAGGTGTCATTAAAACTGAAGGAAAAAAAATACATTACTAACTAAATTTTAGTAAATACATAAAAATGAGATCCTTCAATATAAATATTTGTTACTTTCAATAATTAAATATTATTCAACCAAGTTTTTTTTTTTTTTTTTAATTTTAGTATAAGAATTTGTTAAAAATATTAATTATGTTATAATTTAGATGTTAAATCTAAATATGATATATCTATAATATAGTTAGCTTAATTTCAAATAAAGATTTATCTCTATTATATAATAAATTTATATTTAATTAGAGATTTAATATCTATCATATCTTAGATTCAAAATTCATATTGTATCTTGTAAATCTTATAATTAGAGTCTTTTAGCAGCCTATTATAAATACAACAATTAATGAAAATTATTTCGGATCTAGAGCACATGGGGTCCCCTTGTTTTTTAAAAGATGCACTTAAGTTCTTAATTTTTTAAAAGGTGCACTATAAGTTCCTTATTTATTATAAAAGTGTATATGAATTCATTTTAGATTAATTATTTTAATTTAGCTACTATTAAAACATGTAAAAATAATGTGACATCATAAATAAAGTTAAATTTGTTGATAAAAAATCAACAACTATTAATTATTTTCATTTATGATAAATTTACCTATTATTTAAGGTATTTTTTATTTTATATATACTTAAATTGTAGTTAAATTGAAATAATTAATGTAAAATGAACTTATGTGCACCATAAAGATAAATAAGAGACTTATAATACACCTTTTAAAAAAATAAGGGACTAAAGTGCACATTTTTAAAAGCTAAGGGACCTTAAGAGCTATTTTTTCAATTATTTCTTCGATTTTCTTTCCCTCCACTTTTCTTCTCTTATTTTATTTAGTTTATAACACGTTATCACTACGATTATTTATTCAAGACTTGTAGTTTTATACATGTGAAATGACTTTAACTATAATATACCACAAACTTTTTGTAGTATAATGCCATATCACAAAATTCACAAATTCTTTAATCTTTTTATTCTTTATGATGAAATTCAAATTTTATTTTTATTCAAAATCTATCAATTTTATTATTTATTTCTTGATCGTTTTAATTGGGTATCATAATTAATAATATTTATGATTTATTTTTCTTTTAAATTTGTTAAGTTGTTTGGTTTATATATCAATATCTATATATATTCATATTGTAATTGACTTTTAAAATTTGTTAAGTTGTTTGATTTATATATCAATATCCATATGTGTTCATATTATACTATTATTTTTAATAGTTCTAGATATTACATTATTTTGAAAGCTAACAAATTTTGAAAAATAATCTCATATGCTACATCATATTGATTGTTTATTATATTATTTGAATAATCTAACTATATTTATGATTAAAATTCAACATTGATACGAATACAAATATTATTTAATAATTAATTTTTTAGTTAAGTTTAATGTTGTGGTTATTAATAGAATTTAAGCTAATTCATTATAAAATATTAAAATTTTTATTTTTATTTATATGTTATTCTCTTTCTAAATATATTATAATTATTTGATAATATTATATATAAATAGATTGCAAATATAATAATAAATATATATTTAAGTTTATCATTATAAATATTTATTATTATTATTTTAAAAAAATTACAAATTTTGAATATTTTATACTAAATGAATAGATATAAATATCTTATAAATACTTGTTAATATTTTTTTTTATTTTAAATTAATAATTTATTTATATTTATCTTTTAATATAATTAATAAATAATATGTGTGGCACACCTATAGAGTACTTAAATAATATATGATAGTTAAATAGTTGAAAATGACTTTTGAACGTACTTAAATAATATTCATTTTCATTTGGTATTAATTATAAATTACATAAAAATTATTTAAATGTAATTATTTCATATATTCAAACTCATATTTTTTTATTATTGATAATATTTTTTTAATATTGTTATAATTTACAATCACTTAAATAAATTTTCACGATATAATTTAATTATAAATTTTTATGTGTATCTATTCATTTAGTTTATTAATTAAATACACATAAATTTTGGGTTAATTTTCATGCTAAATTGATATTATTATTAATTGTGAGATTTTAAATAATAAATAAATTGACTAAAATCTCATGTTTTGGTACCCAAATAAACTTTCAAGTATTTGGTTGCATGAATAGTAGGAACTAAGGAGTTTAGTTTTTAAAAACCTTTGTGCCATTAGTCTTTCTTGAGAATATTGCTCTTTCTAGGATGATGATTTTTAAAAAGGCCTTAGCTTGCCATTCTTTCTTGAGAGTACTCTTTGTAAATATTAATTGTGTTATTATATTGCTACTATGGTTATGATAAAATATTACCAAAATTTACATATATATTTAAGAAAATAAGGGATTGAATTATGCTCATGAAATTGTAAAATGCAATATTTTAGAATTACATATAGGTTATTTATTGAGAGTTCACAAGCTACAATACTAATAGAATATATGATAAAGTATACTTAGCGGCTTATGTATGCTATTACATAATAACATTGAGAGCAAATTGATATTATAAAAATATTTATATGCATATTCTATGAGTAAAATATGCTATTGAAGTAGCAAGATAATATCATCTATACAAACAGCATATGTCTTACATATGACTATTAATATAAGGGCATTTTGATTATATGAATGTTCTTTGATGTTAATATTGAAATGAATATAATTAAAAGAGAAATATATATCTTAAAGTATTGCAAGTAATTAATTTGATATATAATAATCACAATCTAATATTAATCATTCAAGATTTTTAAGTGCCTAACATCAATAACCTTTTATTTAAAAAACTTTGGAGAAAAAAGGTTATTCAATTATATATTTTATTGAGAGCAAAAAAAATATACATAGATCTCGTGTATGCTTAAATAGCAACACTGAGAGTGAAATTAATAATAGTTATGAATTCTTCATATGTTATGTTTACAAGTAAAATTTGCTCATAAAATAATAATAGAGAACACATATATATTTAAATATTACGTACTTGTATAAATTATTAAGAAAATAAAGACATTTTGATCATATTATTACTAAAAGTGAATGTTATATGATGATCATGTGCATAATTTAAAGTATTGTGTTAATATTGACAGTGTGGTAGTTACGATCTTATTGTATTATAAAAATTGAAAACCTATATAAATAAATAAAACTTATTTTAGAGTTGTTGTTATGTCATGACGTATTTGAACTCTAATTTTATAATGGAGTATGAGCTTCCACAGAAGCAGAACAAGAGAATGTTAATTAAGGTATAATATTTTATCATCATTATTAAGTATATATCCCATTTTGATCTTGATAGATGAAGAAATATAAAGTAGATTTATAACTATTGCCTATCAATTGAAATGATGAACACTTATGTGTCTAAAAGACAATATAACAATATTCATTATTCTTGAATGATATATGAGTTATTACAATTTCATGTATAATTGATAAAATGCTTTGAAGAACTAAAGTATGATGAATTATATTATATATACTTGTGTTAAATCTCTCAAAATTGAAGAGGAATTTAATATTTTGAATATATTTTAACAAAAGTAATATTCGACATTAAAATCAAAATATAATATATAAATTGACAGATAGAAGCTTAACTTGAAAATTTTTCTAAAAGACCAATATTATGATTAAAATTGCATAGAATGGTGCATATGTTGGTTTAAAATATAATGCCACAAATTAATGACTAGAAGTCAATATTTGGAAAGTTTCTTTCGATTTATATCACAAATAAAAAATAAATTTTGATGGATAAAAGTTTGAACAATTATCATAACCAAAATAAGTCATAAAGAATCAAAATTTGTTCAATATATAGTAGAAAGTTAAATGGTTATAGACCAAAATTCAAACCTTTTTTTATTCAGTAATTATATATATTACATGTTCCTAATGTAAAATAAACTCACTATATTTGACAAAGTTAATAGTGAATTTCACACCTCTGAAAAATTATATAGTATGAAAATAATATTATTAGCCTGATTATCAAACATAATATATTTTGGGTTCAATTTAACCCATAAATTTATTATTAAAATTTTTAATTTCAACTTACTTTAATGTCAAAATAAAGTTACTTTAATCTTATTGAACCGACACAACATATTGAGATGGGTCTACTAATAAATTCAAATACATATTTTTTGAGTTTCATTTATATTGAATATATTGAACCCTTTGAAGGGTAAGCAGACTTATTAAATAATTTTGATAAATAAAAATATTTTTTTCCATTAGAGGAGAGAAAAAAGATAACGGCATAAAATTACTTCAAATGCATCTATTTTATGGAACATGAGGTTTAGAAAATTAATAGATGATAGAGTACTATATATTGTTGATGCATTTAGATAATAAAAAATTTAGCTGCAAAATACTTGAGCAATTATTGAAGTCCTATAGGATAATGAAATGAAATAGTAACAAATTTTCATAATTTATCTAAAAATTACTAATTATATTAGTGCAAAAATATAATATTATTATTGTTGGAATAAAGAAGCTAACAATCCAAGAAATGATATAAAAAAAAATTATAATAACTATTAACTTCTATAGAGGTACTTGATATAAAATGATATCATTTAGGCTACAGGAGAAATAAAATATTAATATATTAATATTGTACAATATATTTTCTTTAATTTCTCTCTTTAATAAACAACACATTTTTCTTAATAATGTTAAAAATTATTAAATATCAACAAAGAAAAGTATTGGCCAAATACAAAATATTACTTTAGGCACATATTCATTCACTTATGCTCAAAGTGAAATAGATATAATATGAACACCTAAGATGTTTGTTAGATATTTATAATGACTAGTTGTCGAAGTGCCTGAAAATGTAAAATATGTTGAAAACACATGAATTTATATAAAATATGATGAGATTGTGAGATATAAAATTTTAATCTCTTACGTATAAGATGACTTTAAAATGTGACTAGTACTCACATAATATTATTTATATATAATTATTGATGTAAATAAATTAATAGTACTTATTTCTTATAAAAGCATTAACGTCAAATGTCATATATTATTAAGATAATTCATAGGCATGTACTATTAAAACAATGTGAATGACTACATGAGTTCTAATAGATATCTTTTGCATTCATATTAGCATTAAAATTTAATACTTTTACAAGTTACATGACTTTGTTATGGATACAAAGTATGTTAATTTGTTTTATGTGCTCTTAAAAATATGGCAAAAATAAGCAATTATCTTAGAGAGATAAACTTGTATTGATTTACTTTTTATGGATAAAACATATGTATATTATATATCAAGTTATTATTTGGTTGCATAATATAAAAATTATCTCATATTGTTCTTCATTTTATAGTCGGTTGGCACCATATAGTAAGATAATTGATACTCAGTATATTTATTAACATTAATGAATATTATCAGAACATATACAAATTTTAAATCTTACAAAAAAACAAAATAATGAGTTTTATTATATATTGGATATATGAATTATCATCACTACTATAGTATATTTTATAAGTGCAGTATTTTTAATTAATTTTGTAATAAATGATAAAATAAGCTATTTTGTAGAATAACATATATATCACAAATTAGTATTTGAATGTAATATGTAATCGAAGTAAATACATTTGGCATACCACTATGAAATATAGAGAAATTGTACTACATATGAAGTCAAACGACGATCAAGTTGGCACACTCACATGAGTTATGACATTTATGTGAACATTTGAGAGATTATCATAATAATGTTAAAATGTGCAAATTAAAAAGACATCTCATATTGAACGATTGATAACATTAAGGGGGCACATCTATGTACGTGTTGTACTCGTTTTCTTTTTCATGGTTTTATTCCACTTAATTTTCCTGTAAAGGTTTTAAAGAGGTAACTTAAGCGTATTGCATGAGAATAATATACTATTTTTTCCTTTTGCTAATTTTTTGTCCCATTGAATTTTTCTAGCAAGATTTTTAACGAGACATATTTTCAATGCATTTGACATTCAGGGGGAGTGTTATAATTTGGATGTCAAATCTTAAATATAATATATCCATCTTATGATTAGATTTATTTTAAATTAAGATTTATTTCTATTGTATAATAAATTTATATTTAATTAGAGATTTAATATTTATCATATCTTAGATTTAAAGTTTATATTGTATATTATAAACTTATAAATAGGACCTTTAACAGTATACTATAAATAAAATAATTAATGAGAATTATTTCTTTTGGTTTTAAAAAAAAATTCATTATCATATATATATATATATATATCCTTTTCCTTTAGATACAATAGAAATAAAAATTGAAATTTTTTTTATAGACTTTTTACTTAAATAATTTTTTTTTTTAAATTTACATGTAATCATCCCATATAGAGTTTTTTTTAAATGCTAAAACATGTTAATAAAGTTAAATTCCTTATTTTTAAGATGGTGGCCTTATTGATATTTGAATATACCATAGGAGTTGTCTATGATATTTATCATTTATATTATTTAATTTTTTTGTGTCATATATATATATTTTTTTGTGTGTAAAGTCTTTCAATTATGTTATAAGATAACATTAATTAAAATTTTAAAAATATTTATATTTATTTAAATAATTAATAATTCATACACAAATACTACTTGAAATCATTAGAGAATTTGAGTATATATATTTTATGCAACAAAAATACATACACAAACCAAAAAATAGAATTTAAAAAAAATTATTGATGGTTATAAGAAGGAAAAACAAACTTGATAAATGCAGTGAAAAGTGAACAATATACTATTGGGGCTTGATTCAAATAGATGACTTAATCTAAATATTAATTAATTAACAATATAGTGAAAAAATATAAGTCTAAAATCACATTAAACAAAAATAGTTTTGATGATAATTAATCACATAATTTAATTAAAAGCAATCAAAAAGAATAAATATAATAGTTCAATTGTTAAGCAAATTTAACAGCATGTACCCAAATTTATAATTAAATACATTTGTAGAGAGAATCTTCATGAGTAAATTTGGTTTATATACTTGTGTTTGGCACAAGATGTCACACCATGAGCAATACATCCAAGCTTATTGGCTATTTGAAAAGAATTGTGGAATTAAATTTCATCAATCCTTTTACAAATTTATTTTTCGATTAATAACAAAAGTGAAAGTTAAAAAAAAAAAAAAAAATCATTATGACACAAAAAGGAAACGTGTTTCCTTCAACTTTTTTTTTTTTTTTTTTTTTTATGAGAATGTTTCCTTTAACGTTTGTTTTTATAAGAATGTTTCATTTAATTAATGTTTGTTTTTTTAATTGTTTTTATAAGAATGTTTCATATATATATTCAATATGTCTTTTAAATTATATAAGATTTTTTATAAAAAATTAAACAATAAATAAAATTCTTATAACCTTATATTTAAAATAAAATAATATCATTATTATCATTAAATAAATAAAATTAATAATTATAATAATAAAATTATTTATTATAAAATAATATAGTCAATATGATTAAATACATAAAATTACTAGTGAGAATAATTTTGCAATCAAAGAAAAATTTTGAGGATAAAATCGTTCAAAATAACAAATGATATATATATATATATATATTCAAATGCACGTTAGCACATGTTGTATTTTATTTTTATGTTTTATTTTTGCTATATTTTTATGTGATATTAAAATATATATTAATTATTTTTTTAATAAATAAAACATTAAGAATTTAACAACTTAATTATGAAAAAAAATTATTTTGACATGCTCAAACTAAAAAAGATTATGAAAAGAATTAACCATTACAAAATAAAAAATTATCTACAGCATAAAAAAATTTACATTATAAATATAAAATATAAGTTTCAATTATAAAATAATTAACATTCATATATTATAACCCGTACACTCTTACAACAAAAAGAAAAAATAAAGAAAATTATAATACAATGTAATATTATAATTAAATAAATTAATTAATGATATTGACAATTTTTGTAATTAAATGTGAATAATTTTCCTATTTTTCTTTAATTATATTAATTTTTTATCTTTCAAATATTTGACTTAGCGTCAATTTTTTTTGTTATTATTATTAAATATATAAAATAAATAGTAATGAAAATTTTGTAATTAAAGTAAAAATTTGATATTAAAATCGTCCAAAATAAAAAATTAAATTTTTATTTTTGTTTTTTAACCCATAATTTTAAAAGAAAAAGAAAAAATTAATTTAAATGTATAATTATGTTTTTTAGATTATGTTGGACTTCTTTTAAAAGAAATAAATCATAAACAAGACTTTTACTATCTTTTCCTTATAACAAGATAATGTAATGATAATAATAATTTAATCATTATCATTAATCAATAAATAAATAATAATTATTATTAAATAAATAAAATTAATAATAGTTGCAATTTTCATAATTAAATTTGAATAATTTTGTCTAATTTTTCTTTTATATGTATCACGTTTTATATTTTTTGGACAAAATTATTTCTATATTTTAAGCTATTTACATTGATATTCTTTTCAAATATAATATCATATTAAGTAATGACTCTAAAATGATAACAGAACAAAAACTAAATCTAATAAGGACTCTAAACTATCACATTCAATGAAGATTTTAAATATTATTTTACTTCTACAATTAATTTGGAAGCATAATAAAGATTAATTTTAAATATATTATATAAATTAACTAAATAGAAAATTTTAAATAAATAAAATAATTTATATATAAGACACATATTTATAATTAATTTATGTATACATATATTATATACACATATACCGATACACGAATAAATTAAAGCGAAGGCAAGAATCATGTGATTCGGAGGTAGGGATTATATCATTTACCATTTTCGACAATTTTATCCTTAATATTTTTAATTTTAGACAAATTTATCCTTAATAATTTATATTTTCTTCAACTTTTTCCTATTATTTAGTTCAGATTGTATCTTATTCCAATTGCAATCATAATTCATTTCTCAAGTGTTAATTATAATTCTTTTGCCAATATCTGCTAGTTTCATATAGCATACACATTTAAAAATAGCCTAATTACTTGCTACTTAAATTTTAAATAATATACATGTCTATCAAATTCTTTTATCTTATTGAATCATATTATAATTTGTTAATAAAATTTTAAAAAAATGTGTTTTTTTTTTTTCATGGAAATTAACATAATTGAGAATTTGAGATTAATTATGGATAATTTGTTATACATAAATTAATAAAAGAAAAAGAAAGGTTTTTATTCTTGACTTTTTTTTTTGGGCAATAAACGATAATGTGTTATTTTCGTTTTAGATGATTAATATTTAATAATTTTTATTTTGTACAATTGTTTTCAATTATTACTTTAATTATAATATTTATCCTTAATAATAACTGCATACACTTTAATCAGAATACATTGCTTCAATAAACATGTTATTGTTTTTTTTATAAGAGTGTAACTCTATTTTTAATAAATACTTAATTATATAGAAATTTTATTATAAATTTTTTTAATACTCTATATTTGGGCCCTATACATTTTTTTTAATTATATTTAATAAGAATAAAACTTGATATATATATATATATATTACCGTCTTTTTTTTTAGTTTTTTGTTATATTTTGTATAATATTAAAATATAAATTTATTAATTTATTTAATAAATAAAGAACAAAAATTTAACAACTAATTAATTATGGAAAAAAAAAAAAACCATTATGAGGCGCAACAATATTAAGATTAATTTTGAGATGCTCAAATTTAAAAAAGTAAAAATAATGATAAGAATTAACCATCACAAAATAAAAATTATGTGCATGAAAAAATTTGCATTACAAGTGTAAAAAGATAAGTTTCAATTACAAAGTAAATAATGTTCATGTAATATGAAAAATAAACTCTTATAATATAAAAAAGAAATGAAATTATAATATAATGTAATAATCATTATGATTAAATAAATAAAATTAATAATAGTTGCAATTTTCATAATTAAATTTGAATAATTTTGTCTAATTTTTCTTTTATATGTATCACGTTTTATATTTTTTGGACAAAATTATTTCTATATTTTAAGCTATTTACATTGATATTCTTTTCAAATATAATATCATATTAAGTAATGACTCTAAAATGATAACAGAACAAAAACTAAATCTAATAAGGACTCTAAACTATCACATTCAATGAAGATTTTAAATATTATTTTACTTCTACAATTAATTTGGAAGCATAATAAAGATTAATTTTAAATATATTATATAAATTAACTAAATAGAAAATTTTAAATAAATAAAATAATTTATATATAAGACACATATTTATAATTAATTTATGTATACATATATTATATACACATATACCGATACACGAATAAATTAAAGCGAAGGCAAGAATCATGTGATTCGGAGGTAGGGATTATAACAATGATATTGTGGAATAGAGGTCATGAATGAGCTAAGGAATATATGACATAGTTATAATCATCATTCCATCTCAAATTTAAAATTCCTTATTGTCTTTAGTCTTTGCTGACTGCGAAAGGGCAAACGAACTCATCTAAGGCCGACAATACTTTTCAAAAGAATCTTCAACTACATTTAAATCATTCAAATGAAATGCTAATTAATAATAATAAACCATCATATTTTTAAGTTGATAATATTAATACAATTTTAATTTTCATTATTACTATAATTTTTATTATTAATAATTTTAACCGATGAATAAAGTGCTTTTAAAGTCTTTGTTTTCATTAAATGAATCACTTTAATCACTTTTTTTTAGTAACTTATCCCAAGTTATCTTACTTATAAAAAAATAAATTAAGTTTAATTTATATTATTATATTTAAATTAGAAAAAAATACCTAAGAATATTATTGAAAATCACTGATCTATTTCATTTGTTGCCATTTTTTTTTTTAAGCATAACAATCTCATTCTTACAAATATCTCATATTATATATAAACTTTTTTAAACAAAAGGAAACTTTATAAAACTACATAAATCCACCTTTTGATTTGTAAGTATATAATATTTTTTTGTTAAGAGTAAATATATATTTATTATTTATTTTATCAATAATTATAATAATTAAATCAAAATGTTGGGTTAATTAAACACATTGTGAAAATTCAATCAATTCTTTTCATTTCCTACCAATTTTTTAACACAACAATTTTATGTTTATAAATATTTCTTATTATATGCAAAAGATAAATTAAAAAAAAATAAACTTCATAAAACTACATGGATCCACTTTTTAGTTTTTGAGCATATAATTACTTTTTTTTTTTTTTTTTATTAGGAGAGAATATTACTATTTATTATTCATTTGTCAATAATTTTACAAATTAAACAAAAGCGCTTTGTTAATTAGATACTTTATTAATCCAATATTTTGATTTAATTCTTATAATTATTGACAAAATGAATAATAAATAATTACATTTTGCTTTAAAAAATAATTATATGCTTAAAAATCAAAAGGTGCATTCATGTAGCTTTATAAAGTTTTCTCTGTTTAAAAAACTTGCATATAATATGAGATATTTGTGAGTATAAAATTGTTTTGTTAAAAAAAAAATAGCAAATGAAATAGATTAGTTGATTTCAAACAATGCTCCTTACCATGTTGATATTTTTCTCAAATTTGAATATAATAATATAAATTATAATGAATTTGCTCATTTTTTAAAATAAATGATTTGGGATGAGTTACTCAAAATAAAATTGATTAAAGTGACCTATTTGCAAAAGGAATTTACTGCTATAGTACTTCATCCAATAGTGGTAATAAAGTATAATCAATTATAATACTAAAAAATTATTCATTATATTTTTATCATAATATTAATAAAAATAATTGTACAATATCATTAACAAATTTTCCAAACTTTTAAAATCTGATTATTGTTATGAAAAAACAAAATTCCTAGATATTTTAATTATTAAACTCAATCAAGCACAATAGAAATTTTCAAGTAAAACAACCAATGAAATTTCAATCCAACACTCAAAGAGACCTCACAAGAAGCTTCCTCACTAACAATGGTGAAATTCTCTTCTTCTTCTTCCTCTCTTTTCTAGTTTTTCTCTCTAGCAAAATAAGCACACAATCTCTATTAAAAACCCTAAGAGTTCTTAAAGATGCTTATATAGCACATTTACATAATTACATTAATGTCCAAACTATTTCAAGCTTCTTAGTACAAAGCCCATGCCCTTAGAAGTCTTTTTTCCTATTTTTCGCGAAAAATAGAAACTGTCTGTAAGAGGCGGGATCGATTAGGCCAGATGGGGATCAATCTGGCTTGAGGGGGATTGATCTGTTATTGAGGGAGATCGATCCGTCTCTGAGGGGGATTGATCCTTTGTGTTATTTGGGCACCAATTTTTCAACAAAAATTATGTAGAATGGGTGGGCTAGGATACTCCTCGGAGTGGGATCGATTCGTCTATGGGGGATCAATCCATCCATGAGTGGGATTGATCCTGGAAGCTCTATAGTCTTGTTTTCTTTCTCTTCTTTCTCCACACTTGATATCATGTAATGTTTCTATTCCAATCTTTGATGCTTGATCACACACATTAGTTTTCAAGTATTCTCCATGGATTTGCATCATAATATCACAATTCTCTACCTTGATGCTAATCCTTGGAACTCAAACTCTTGGGTGAAGACCCACCCTTTCACCATCATTTAGATAGGGTGGTCACCTTGACCAAAATTTGACACTTCACAAAATTTGCCAAGGGAACCAGTTTTGTTGCCATGTCCACCGCGTTATCATCCGTGTGAATTTTCACCAACTCCACCTCGCCTTGTTCTGTCATCTCTCATATGAAATGTAGCTTCATATCTACATGCTTCATACGATCATGAAAATTGAGGATTCTTTGTCAAGCAATTAAATTGCTCCTTGATTGTCATAATGTATCACGACTCTCTTTTGCTCAAAATCAAGTTCACTAGCCAAACCCTTCAACCACATAGCTTCCTTGACCGCTTCTATTATGGCAACAAACTCTACCTCCGTATAAGAAATTGTTACTATTGATTGTAAATTGGCCTTCTAACTCACCAAGTTTCCTCTAAAATTGAACAAGTATCTCGTGATAAACCGCCTCTTATCACGATCACCGACAAAGTTCGAATCCACATCACCCATTTCACTACCTCGCAATAATTTTTACCCAGATTAGCCATGTAGCGGCTCACCAAACTTGCACCATATGCAATATTCAATCTTGTACAAATCATTAAATACATCAAGCTACCCACCTCACTTGCATAGAGAACCTTCTCCTTTCTTTCTTCTCCTCATTAGTTGAAGGAAAGTCTGAGGTTGATAACTTCAAAATGTGATGCTATTGGAGTTGTAGTCGGTTTAGCATTGACCATGTTAAACCATTGAAGTACCTTCTCATAATACCTTTCTTAGGAAATAAACAATTGCCTTTTGTCTATCTCTTACAATCTCCATTCCTAATATTTTATTGGCACCTCCAAGATCCTTCATCTCAAATTCTGAGCTAAGTTGACTCTTTAAGTTAGTGATTTGAGACCAATCACAACTAGCTATCAACATGTCATCCACATATAGCAATAAATAAATAGTAGAAGAGCTAGTTGTATCTCTCAAATACACACAATTGACATGCTTCCTTCTTTTGAACCCGATCTTCAAAACAAAATCATCGAATCTCTTGTACCAACACCTTAGAGATTGCTTCAAGCCATACAAAGACTTCTTTAAGAGACATACCATGTCACCCTTAGCTTTTTCAACAAACCCATTGGGTTGTTTCATGAAATTTTCTCCTCAAGGTAACCATGCAAAAAAGCAATTTTTACATCTAATTGGTCAAATTCCATATCATTATGCACAACAAAGATAATAATAATCTAATAAAACTATGTTTAACAACAGGTGAGAAAGTTTCAGTCAAGTCAATACCTTCTCTTTGGGCAAACCCTTTTGCAACAACTCTAGTCTTGTATCAGGCTAGCTCGACATTCGGTACACCTTTCTTCACTTTGTAGACCCATTTGTTTCCCACAACTTTTCGACCCTTTAGTCGAGGAACAAGTATCAATGTCTTGTTCTTGTATAGAGAGCTCATATTTTCTTCTATGGCCTTCTACCATTTATTGGCATCCTTCTTACTCATGGCTTTTTCATAGGACCTTGGCTCAAGTTCCGAGATCTCTAACTCCATAATCAATACATAGGCTATGAGGTTTAAACTCTTAAGAGCTCTAGTCACGCGTCGACTCTGATCTCGTGCCAACAAGTAATCATTTCCAATACCATGATCATTATCATTAAAAGGTTCTTGTATAGTAGGCTCTTCCAGTTGCCTATGCTCACCCATGGATTGATTATTAAACACTAATGGCTCTACCTCAAAACTAACACACCCGTGCCCGAACTCTTGTGGTGAGTCATTTGTTTCTTTGGAAACTCCTCCCATATACATCTCATTCTCCTTGAAGGTTACATCTCTATTAGTAATGCATTTGTTAGCATTACCATTCCATAATTTGTAACCCTTCACACCACTAGGATACCCCAAAAGCATACATTTAATTCCCTTGGCTCCAACTTCTCTTGCCTCACATATACATATGCAACATAACCAAAAACAAGTAAATGGTCATCGCTAAGACCCTCTCAATGTTTGAAAAATCATTGGAGATTCTTTGGAACTCTGCTAAGTTAGGCTCCAAACCCTTTGACATATTTTTTAGAAACTCAAACAATTGTTCTTTCAAATAAAACCTTTGAGATATCTCCTTTTTCTTGTATATCATGTCCAACTTCTTCCATAATACCTTTGCGATTTTTTCACTTTCTACCTTTCTTATGACATTGTCATGAAAATGTAAAAATATAGAGGTATAAGCCATCATCAATAATTCCTTCTTTTGATACTCCCCAAAATCCTTCGGATATTCCGAATGGTCCTCTAAAACTTGAGCTACCTTTTGTTGAACTAATAAACTCCTCATTTTACTCTTCCAAATATGGAAGTCCCTGGTACCTTCCCACTTTTCAATTTCCATCTTACTCGTATTCAATATAAGGATGACAAAAAGATCCACTAGATCGGAACTTCATGAATATCTACTCCATATGATCCACTTTGGATCGAATCGAATTAAAACAGATCGATCCAAAATTAATTATTTTTAAAATTATAATTTTAGTACTAAAAAGGTCATACATGTCAAAAATACTTCTCAAATTTTTATAATTATTTATTTAGAAAAATTCATAATATTATTCTTTTATAATTTTAAATAATATCAAGTTAATAATATTAATTTTTTGTTACAAAAGTATTTTTTTTATTTATATATTATAATATTAATGAAAAAGTTGAATATATATTAATTATAAATAAGTAATAAATATTTTTCAATAAATCTATAATTTTCTTTTATTTATATATTTTTTATTAATTTAAAGTATATAATATACCACATTAAATAATATATTAGAAAAAAATGAAAAAAAAAAAATTGGAACAATTTGGATCAAATCATGAATATCCATATGATCCAATAATCAATAACGAATTTGATCCATATGTTCTACGGATCAGAACAATTCAAATCAGATCAGATCTTTTAAACAACGGATAGTGGATCGGATATGATCGAATCCGTTAATTTCCATCCCTAATTAAATAACAAGAAATTTTTTCTACACACAATTTCACTCCACAATATCAAACCTAAAAAATTTGCAAACAACAATCATGGAATAATCTAAGCCAAACAAGGCTTTGATACCACTTGTTATGAGAAAATGAACTTCCTAGATATTGTAATTATTGAACGCAATCAAGCACAATAGAAATTTTCAAGTAAAACACCCGATGAAATTTCAATCCAACAACAATCACAATAAGCCCTAGAAATTATATCAAAAGTAATGGAATATAAATAATAACAAATAAAAAAACATACTAAATTATAGTGGTTCAACCAAACTAATGTAGTGAGTCTACTGTACTTTCTTCACCCCTTCAATGGAGATGAGTTCAACTAATTTTACTTTGAAGATTACAAGTACAATGGAGAAATAGCTTGAAGAGAAACACTCTACAAAAAGAAAAATACTCAAAGAGATCTCACAAGAAGTTTCCTTACCAACAATGGTGAAACCCTTTTCTTTTTTTTTGTTCTTCTTCTTCTTCCTCTCTTTTTTAGTTTTTCTCTCTAGCAAAACAAGCACACAATCTCTTTTAGAAACCCTAAGAGCTCTTAAAGATGCTTATATAGCACATTTACACAATTACAATAATGTCCAAACTATTCCAAGCTTCCTAGTACAAAACTCATGCCCTTAGAAGTCTTTTTCTCTATTTTTTGCGAAAAATAGAAACTGTCCATAAGGGGCGAGATTGATTCGAACAAAGGGGAATTGATCAGTCTCTGAGAGGGATCGATCATTCGTGTTATTTGGGCACCAATTTTTCAACATAAATTATGCAGAATGGGTGAGATCGGATACTACTCAAAGTAGGATCGATCTTGAAAGCTCTATAACCCTGTTTTCTTTCTCCACACTTGATATCATGCAATGCTCCTAATCCAATATTTGATGCTTGATCACCTACATTGGTTTTCAAGCATCCTCCATGGATTTACATCACATTATCACAATTTATGTAATGACACCTTCCGATCGAAAAAATTGAATACAAAGAGTTATGGTTACTGAGTTGGACCATATGAATCGTGATGTAGCTTTCTATGTTTATCTAAATATCTATAGGGAAAGCTAAAAATTAAAAATAATAAGGTAGTTTCAATGGAAAAAAAGAATATTGTACATCATAAAATCTGTCCGTTTTTATAATTATTGTTCTCCTAAGTCGAGCTAAATGTGGCTGACAAGGTAAAAAAAAAAATTATACGAGTCATTTACATGAATATATAGTATGTTAGTTAATTTTAAAAAAATGTTATTAGCACTTTTATAAAAATAAATTTATATATAAGTAGATTTGATCAATTCATATAAAACAACAAATAAAAAGTTCTCCATATCATATAAATATTTCTCCATGGTAGTTCTCCAAATATCATCTGTGTAATATGATTTCATTTTTTGTTTTGTGTGTTAATAGAGTAATTGGCCTAAAGCTATTTTAGTTAAAAATTATATTTTTTTAAATTAATAATAATAGGATTAAAACTGTGAGTTTTGATTACATTAAAATTAGATAAATTATAAAAATATCCTTAACTGTACAATACTAATGGTATATAAACTGTGTTACATACTCATTTAACATGTGTGTAAACTGTGTTACATACCAATATGACAGTATGTAAATGAATTTACATACCAATATGACATGTATGAGTTTACATACATACCAATGTGGCAGTATGTAAATGAGTTTACATACTAATATAACAGTTTATATAATATGTAATATAGTTTACATAGTATGTAAATTGAGTTTACATACCAATGTGGTAGTATGTAATATAGTTTACATAGTATGTAACACATTTTATATAGTATGTATATTGAGTTTATATATCAATGTGACAGTACGTAAATGAATTTATAAAATTTATATAGTATGTAAATTGAATTTACATACCAATATAAAAATATATAGATAAGTTTACGTACTAATGAATTAAAGAAAAAGATCGGCTCCTTGTTTGTGAAAAGGAATGTATAAAGAGAAAAATTACAATGAGAACAAAATTGTAAAATAATGCAAACAAAAATGACACGGTGAGCGAGACAGGAAAAAAATGCATTCGGGCATAAAAACATGCTATGCTAGGACAATAATTTGTATATAATATGGATGGAGATCATTTATATTATTTAATGTATTATTATATTGTTGATAAATATGTGTATAAAAAATTTATTTTTCATATAATAAAGCCCACTTTTTCAACTTTTTTTATTCACATATTTTTAGTATATTAATTATACATATAATAACATACTAAAAATAATATAAAAAAATTATACTTCTATATATATACATTACTTCTATTATTACTATACTTCATTATTACCTGCTGTTTTACTTTTAAAATAAATAATTACTAATTATATTTTAACATACTGTTTTTACGTTAAATAAATATATTTATGTAAGTTCAATTATAATATAATTACTAATTACATTTTAACTCAAATTCGGATACATAAACTTTTTCAATATATATATGTAATCACAAATTTTATTTTACACGTTCATACAATGTACAAGAGTGGGTCTCATATTAAAACGCTCTATAAAATGTTGGGACGCTATTACACTTGCTAGATGAACAATTCATTAGTTGGATTAATGTTCAAGATTTATATATCATTATTATGAAAGAAATAGAGTAATAAGAGTTAAAAATGATTTCATTATTTGTTAACTTTTACCATTTAAATTTATAATTCTAAATTGTTATTATTCTCATAATTATATTACTCAAATTTAAACCTTTTAGATATTTAAATCGATTTTATAATGTCCAACTATTGAGAACAAAAAGATTTATATTTTAGGGTTTGTTAAGTAGTCTTGTAGTAGTAGATATATAACAATTTTAGTACAATTGTTATATGTACTATTTTAGAAGGAGGGACACAAAGGGTAGATTAGTGTAGGCGAGTGAAAAGTGTGAAAAACTTAAAAATATAAGTGAGTTAGAAAAATTTGTGTCTATCTATCTCCTAAAATGTATTTACCTTCTTTATACAATGATAATATTGAAAAAAAAAATTAGGATTGCATAGGAAAAGAAATTCCTTGTAGTATACTTTTTACATATTTCTTCTTAAAATGCCTACAACGCTGACCTTTTGCTAAACACATGTTAGAGACTAATACTATATATGGAAAACTCTAAACCATCTTATTATTATCCCATTCCCTGCATAAAAGTCAAAAATAGCTATGGGTTTGTTTGAAATTATTTTTTTTTAAATTACTTTCAAATTAGTCAAAATATTTTAAAGGATATTTGATAGTATTTTCAAAAATTTGGAAAATATTATTTATGCTTTTAAGATAAGTAAATAATATTTATTTTTTAAAAAAGTAATTTTAAATGCATGTTAGCTTGTAAAAATAATTACAAAAATATTACTCAAAATTAATTCTAATATTTTTATCTAAAATACTTAAATACTTCTCTTAAAAAGTAGTTTTAACCAAAACATTTTTTTTTAAATTACTTTTATTAGAACTACTTAAAAAAAACATGTCCAAACAGATCGCATATGCATCTATTTAAGATGAGTTCATAACGTGTGTTGGAGAGGGGTCTAGATGTTGACCATTAAACAAGAATCCAACATTTATTTCACGTGCGTGTATTTTAGTTTTATATATTTTACATACCACTAAAAACTCCCCCTTTTAATTATCAGCGACCAATCAAAGAATCACTCACCTCACCTCACCATTATCACATAATAATTTCGATTATATATATAAATATAATTTTATTTTTAACAAATTAAAATTATACATGTTATAAAATGAATATATGTTTTCACAAAAGACATTTATTATTTGCCACATATTTTTTCGTAGCATAAAAAAATTAGGGAAAATAACAAAACTAACACCCCCTAAACTTGTAATAACAAAACTAGCACTCCTGTGTTCAATTAAAATTGAACGACGATAATTTAGACCCGTTCAATATTGAATGTTCAATATTATCTGTTCAATTAGAATTGAATGATGACAATTAAACCCGTTTAATATTGAACGTTCAATATTTTACGTTCAAATTGAATATTGAACGTTCAATATTAAACGTTCAATTCTAATTGAACACAAGGGGGTGTTAGTTTTGTTACTATAAGTTTTAGGGGTGCTATTTTTGGTAATTTTCCAAAAAATTATATTGTTATGAATCAAAAGTGAACAATATAAATATCTGAATCATATATATAAATTGAAAAAAAAAAAAAAAAAAACGTATATATAAAGAGTAGATGATTGCCTGATCATACATGAAGATATGAAGCCTTCCACTTGAGAAACCAAAAACATATTGGTAAATATATATATATATACGATGAAGATGAATAGTAGTAGCTCACAAGATTGGCCAGAAGAAATAGTGAGAGTACAATCCTTGTCGGAGAGTGGACTATCTGCAATCCCTGAGCGATATATAAAACCTCCACCTGAAAGGCCAACGTCGTTGATTGCTGAGGAAGATGCCAATATCCCAATTATTGACTTGGGATTCTTAAACGAGGACAATAACTCCTACTGTAAGAATAACATTAATAATCTTGGTGATAAGAAAACATCATTAATGGTACTTGATCAAATTTCAGAGGCATGTCGCGAGTGGGGTTTTTTCCAAATTGTCAACCATGGCATAAGCCCGGAATTATTGGACAAAACAAGACAAGTTTGGCGTGAATTTTTCCAAATGCCGATGGAGATAAAACAATTATATGCCAATTCTCCGACAACATATGAAGGCTATGGTAGTAGGCTTGGAGTTCAAAAGGGTGCTATTCTTGATTGGGGTGACTATTTCTTCCTCCACTACCTTCCTTTGTCTTTGAAAGATTACAATAAGTGGCCTTCTCTTCCACCCAATTGCAGGTACTTACGTACGTAAACTTATATCTCTTTATTATAATACATTATGTTATGTGTGTTTGGTAATAATTAAATATTTTTTATTTTTAATAAAAGCAGAGAAGTAATAGACGAGTATGGGAAGAACATGGTAGAGTTATGTGGGAAATTAATGAAGATGTTGTCGGTAAACTTGGGATTAGAAGAGAGTTATCTACAAAATGCATTTGGAGGGGAAGACATAGGGGCATGTATGAGGGTTAATTTTTACCCAAAATGTCCCCAACCAGATCTTACACTGGGATTGTCCTCCCATTCAGACCCTGGTGGTTTGACTCTACTACTACCTGATCAACACGTCAGTGGCCTTCAAGTTCGCAAAGATAATTTCTGGATTACTGTCAAACCTGTTCCTCACGCTCTTGTAGTCAATATTGGCGATCAAATTCAGGTTTTTTTTTTTTTCCTAAAACGAACCTTAATTTTATCCAAGGATCACCATATTTATATATGCAATGGCATACGAATAAGATACATGAAAATTTATATATCAGAAACTTTAAATAATATGGTAAAAATTTATTAATAAATACAGTTGAATTCATATAAATATTTAATAAAAATCTCCCACATTTTTTTTTTATTTTATCAAAAATCAATAAAATTCACGATAGGATACATATTTTTATTTACCATTTAAATTAAAAACTATGACTGAAATACACACGCATAAAAAAAATGTTATGAATTTATAAAATAAAAATCACATTAGTTGTAATTTCATAATAATGCTTTATGTGGTGTTGGTCAAAACTTTATGTCCTTGTTGATTTACATGCATGGTACGATTTGGTTTTCGTTTGTTCCCATCTCTTTCGTGGAAAAATTAACCTCACAATTAAACAACTTCTAATTCTCTGAAGAGAAATTCTTTTCATTAAATTATACTAATAAAAAATACATGCATTATATATAAATTATTTTATTTATTGTAATTTTTTTGATTAATTTTTACAATATATTTAAAATAAATATAAAATTATATTTTTTGCTTTCAAATTAGTTGTAAGAATAAAATAATTTTTAATATTTTTATTGGATACGGTAAACATCGTATTTTTAAAATTCTTATTAGATATAATCTATATTTTAGGGTTATTATTTAAATGAAATTCTTGTTTTGATATTATATCTAAAGTCTTTATTTAATTTGATAATATATCAAGACAAGTAATTAATAGCTTAAAATATAAGGATAATTTTATCTAAAATATTATTAAAAGTAAATAATATTAATAACTTAAAATATAAAGATAATTTTTTTTAAAATATTATTAAAGACAAAAATAATATCAATAACTTAAATAGTTAGATATACTAGAAATTATTTTAAGTTGAAACGTATATGAACGAGGAGAATTTAAGTCATTTGGTTTGATGGAAATTAGTTTAAGTTTAAACGCATCTGATATGGGAAAGAAATCTAGACATCTTAATTAGCTAGTTGTTTAGAGACGTATATGGTTTTACTACCGGAAGATAATAGTTGTAGTTTTACAACTGTCCCGAATATTGATGTTACTGTAAATTTATCTCTCTTTGACTCTGAAAATTCTTCCTATCATGATATTTCCGTAGAAATTAAGGATATCAAATAAGGGTTTTTTTTTTTTCATTAAAGAAGAAGAAGAAACTACATACAGATATTTTTAAGAACAACTTTAGTTTTTCTTAAATGTTCAATTTTGTCCAGTCAAATTCTGTTCCAAAACACTCCTTTAAGATTTACGATGACAAGGTATATTACAAGAATATCTGTTATTTTAATTTAATTACACCAAATTAAAATTTGACAAGAAATCATGATTTTGAGACTATAGGGTAGTGAACGACAAATATCTAAAAGAAATCTGAAAAATCTTAATATTTTTAAAATTTAAAATAATAAAAATTATATCATCTAACAATAATTCATATTTTTTTTAATTTAAATTAAAAATATTATTTTTATTACTATAAATTTTTGAAATATTATTTTAAGTAATTTTTCAAAAAATTCTAGTTAGCAATAGAAGAATATCAAAAAAATTATAAAATTAACATCTTTAAAATATATAATAATAAAAATAATATTTTTATCATTATTTTATATTATTTTTGGTTAAAAATAAGGTATTGTTTTTGTTATAAAATTTAATAATATTATTTTTAATAATTTTTCTAAAATATCCTTTAAGTACTATCATCCATAAAATTAATTATACCCATATAATTATGTCATTGCTTTAATATTCCACCACGTGCTACGTGTGCTTTAAAATCACTTTCATGATATATATATATTTTTTCCTTTGATAGGACATTTCGTATCCTTTCAACTAATTTGTCTGGATTTTCCAATGACATCTTCAATGTGTTTGTTGGTAGTTGGTTTGTTCGATCAATCTGACATCAAGTACATGTGTTTCATGTTCATAATCTATTAATATTACATAAAAATAAATTAAAAAATAATAAAAATAACACCACCTAAAATATATAATAATAAAAATAATAATTTTTATATTTAAATTTATATTTTTATAATTAAAAAAATAATTAATATATTATTTTTTTTATAATTATTTAATTAAAATTAAACGATAATAATTTAAACTCGATAAATATTGAACGTACAATATTACACATTTAAAATTAAAGATTTAATATTATTGAAGTACTAGTTTTATTATTATAAATTTTAAAAGTATTATTTTTAATAATTTTTTAAAATAAAATAATAATTTGACCATTCAGACAAATTTTTTCTCCTTTTTATTTTATGATGGATATATTTGTAAATTTTAGAAGTTTAATTTTCATTGTTTCCATTTTTTAAATCTATTTTATTTTCCTTCTTTTTTTTTTGCGAATCTTATAAGCCATTATTCTATTTTTGAGTTTAGCTGTTACAAATTTTCCTTTCCTTTTCTTCTTCCCCAAATGGAATTATATTTTTGATTAAGTGTTTTATTTAATAATAAAACCCTTAAACTATATTTGTCGTAACTAAATTCGATGATTTTGCAAAAATAAAATACTAAAAAAAAAAAATTCAAATTTAACGTTTTTTAAAATCCATAAATTAAAAAAATATTCAAATAATAAAAATATGTCAATTTTTATTCAAATAATGTTCATAATTGTAAATATTTTTATTAACATTATTATTTTGTCTATTTAATAATTTGTGCTAAATTTATGCCTGTACAAGTTTAATAATACGTGATGACAAATAATCTTCATACCTGATGAAATATTCTCCGAAAATACATATATAAATTATTGTACTGTTGTACGTTTATGATATAATTATTAATATTTTAAATGAAAAATGATGGAATTTTAGGTACTAACTAATGCAAGATACAAGAGCGTTGAGCATAGAGTGGTAGTAAATTCAGAAAAGGAAAGGCTATCGTTGGCCTTCTTTTACAATCCAAAAAGTGACGTTACTATTGAGCCAGGAAAGGAGTTTGTGACAACAGATAAACCAGCTCTATATACTCCCATGACATACGATGAATATAGACTTTACGTCAGATTGAAAGGTCCAAGGGGCAAATCCCAAGTGGAGTCACTTACATGTAGTTTCAATAATAATTAATGGATATTATTGGTTATCTTTTAATAACATAAATTTTTAAATAGATTTACTTATTATTATTATTATTCTCTATTTTGTTACTGAAATGGCTTTTAAAACTCTAAGAGGTGTACCTTGCAGTAGTACATCAAAGAATAATAATTAAAATAATCAATTGAACATGTTTATATTTTTCTTTAATTACTCTTTCTTTTTAATTATTTGTATGAAATTAATTTAATGTACATGTTTATTTTTATATTTATCAATTATCAATACCGTTGCGAAGTCAAGCATCATCTATATAATAAGTTACTTTTTATTAATACGTTTGGTTTTTTGTGCAAGTTATTCTTATTCTCACATTTTCTATGTACACAAATTATAGTTCATTTTATAAAAAAAATAAAATTGGTCTTACTTTTTTTATATATTGAAATTCAATTATTTAATTATCTTTTTCGGTAACGAAATAAATTTAATGAAAACTGAATTAATAATTTTTGATCGTAGGTTAAAAAAATATTATATTTTACTTGACTAGTAGTTATTAAAAATTAACTCTTTTAAAAACTTAAGTTATTGAAATATGATTAAAAATAATTTTATAAATCTAAGAATGAAAATATCTTCAATATTGTAGACAATGTATCGATAATATCTATCATTTAAAAGTCTCGATATCAATACATATTTTCCTTGACAATATTGACAAAATGTCGATGGTAAGAAAATATCAATAAATTATCATTTAATAATATGGATACTTTTTATAAAATGTCAAATAATATCGATAAAAGTTCGTTTATGTTTAAGTTTATTTATTTTTTAAAATAATTTATCTTAAATATTTTTATTATTTTTGTTAATCATAAAATTTATTAATTTATATAATTATTTTAATAATTTTAACTACTTAATCTATATCATTTTGATTTATTGGAAAAAAAAAATGTAAAATACATTTATATTTATACATATTAAATAAGAAAATTAATATAAAAAATAAGTAATGAATTAATTTGATATTTTTTAAGATTTATTAAAATTTTTATAATTTTATTTGTTTATAATTTTTATGAAAATTTTTCAATATTTTCGTTAATAACGATAATATTTTTAATATATTTGTAAAATTTAAGTTTTTGATATTTTGAATGACGCCGATATTTCAAACCTTGTTACAACTATATAACCACATTTTGTAACAACTTTGTTTTTGTTTTTTTTTTTAGTGTTTTTTTTATTACATATGCATGCAATAGGATTTTGGAAACAATTTTTATATTCATACAGAAAACGTATTGTCAAATTCTTGCCGCCAAAAGAAAAAAAAAAAAATCTTACACTCCTCTTTGTTTATGAAATATTATCACTTGTATGTGTTAAAAAATTATATATATCTCAAAATAAATAAATATCTTATTTATTATCATTATTTCTATAAAAAAAAATATGAGTATTATATTCATTGGTTTAGAACGTGTCTTTTCAAAAAAAATTATTTATTAAAATAAAAAAAATACATATGAAAGGGTGTTATACATGTTTTTTTAAGAAGAGTTATAACTTAAAGAATGAAAAATGTGCCTTTTTAAATGGACATATCTATTTACTTACTATCCTTATGCAGAGATACAATTCTTAAAAATTAAAAAGCATAAATGAAAGAATATCATTCATGTCACTCGAAATTAAAAAGATACATTCCTTTAATTACGGCATAACTCTTTGAAAATAAGTAAAGAAGTAAAGAAGCATAATTTATACTTTTTCAAACTTTATAAATAGAGTTGATTCCATGACAAAAAATATAACATCAAAACATTCTAATTCTAAGACAATTATTTTCTTTATGTCCTCCTCTAACATTTTTGTTCTTATTTCCATTGTGAAGTTCAAGTATCATATAATACGGGTAAATATTATATATTATAACAAAAATTTTGGATCCATTGTATCTTAGGAAGATATTGCTTATAATTTTATTTATACTTTAAATTATTATTAAAAAGGTGTCAAATTTATTCAAATATATTGTATTTCGATCGAACATTGTATTTAAAATTTTCATCTTTTATATACATTTTTATTTAAAAAAATAATTTTTACTTATATTTTTTTATATCCTTTCCAACAACTCAAACATTTTAGGATAAATATATCACAATATCACACTAATTCGTTGAACGTAGTTGTATACCACAATTTTACCTATCAATAACATAATTGGTTTTAAAACTTTCTCAATTTTCTAGCTATAGCTTGCTAAATCAAGAGGTATTATTTATTAATTTTAAACAAATGATTTAAATCAGTAACATATCATAATTATGAAGGGAGAGGAAATAAAAAGAGAAAAAATTGACCATAATTTTTTTCTCCTGATTTTAACCCTTTAAATTTACCATTTTAAATTTTTATTATTTTAAATTGACATATAACTATTGATCCACGACTGATGTAGAATACTTTTTTGCTAATCAATCTATAGTTTGATCTTTTCCGTTAGGAGCCAAACTGTCAAAGCAAAGCGCCACGTCCGCTTGTCCTAATTGGTCATATAATCCATCACGTTTTCCATATTGCTTATTTTTTGACTATGAATAAAGTGCTTAATTTCCTTTGAGTTAGGCAGACAATTTTATAAATTAAATCATATGACAAAAAACTTGCATGATGGATTATGATCTAATTTCTTCACTCATGATATTTTTTTTAAGCGTTAGTTATTATATATCATAAATTTATTGTAATTTTAATTTAAATAATAATTTTTATTTTATATAATTTTATGAGTTAATTTGTTCTTGTTAATATTATTCACATATATTTAAATTATTTTTTAATATATAAATGATCCAGTTATTTAGCTAATTTTATTTTTAATTACTTTTAGTAAAAAAAAATATTTTTTTTAATATTAAAAAATATATATTAATTTATGTTAAAATAAAAATGAATATATATTTTTTTGTTTTTGACGAAAATTAAAAATAAAATTTTATATAATACAGAAAATTAAATCTTTAATTTCCATAACAATTTTTTTTACAAACTATTAAAAAACTGTATAACTACGTGGCTACGTCTCTATTATTCAGTTTCATCTTCATGCACTTTGAGTCTCGGTTAGTGCAGATGAGATTAGGGGGGGAAAAATTAATTATATGTCAATATATATTCTTAAATCTTTTAAAAAAAATATGTTTATTTTTCTTATAACGTAAATAAATAAATTTTTTTTAATATTAAAAGAAAATAAACATATATTTTTTTTTTACTAAAAGATATTAAAAATAAAACTAGTTGAATAATTTAATCATTTATGCACTAGAAGAAAAAAGAAAACCTAAGCCCTTTAATTTCTTTTCCCAGCTCAACACAATTGAATTTTTTTATACAGTAGATATATTGATAAGTGAGTACATCTCATGAGAGATAGATTCAAATTATCTAACCCCTATTGAATTTATCACTTTTCTCTCTGCCACATTTATCCCCCTATTTGTCTCTATTTCTCTCATGTTGTATTACAATTAGTCTCTTTCATTTCGTTTAGAGAACAAGCTTTAAATTTCATTCATTCTTCTCCAAAGTTTTATCTTTTGCCTTTTTTTTTTTTTTCTTTTCTATTATCTTAATTTTTGGAAGCTTTGGTCATTCGTGTGGTAAATTATCTAGCAATTGTGGTTCAATAATTGGCTAGTATATGTTTGTGTTGTTGCTAGTGGTGCCCCTATTGAGGGTGGTGTCCCAGTTGTACGTGGTTGGTGTCCAAGTTTCTTTAGGTGGTTGTCTTCTTTCTTTCACTTGTCGGTGATAATGTGAGATGTGCTTGATAGATCTTCGTCCAAATGCTTAAAAGAGAGGTCATTAGAAAAGGCTTGACCCTTAAGTTGTATTCTTATCACAGCTCCAAACCTTGATACAAAAGTATATATAAGACATTATATTTTGTGTCGCTTTGCATATTGATTATTTGTACTCTTTGATTAGGGTTGTTTCATTTAGGGATGAACAGTAGATCGAAATAATCTTTTTTTCACAAATTCGAATCCGATTCAATTCGAAGCAAATTTTAAGATATCTAATCCGAATTTGAGCAAATCAAATTTTTCGAATCGTATAAGGTCGGATTGAGATATCTAATCTAAATTCGATCGGATGATGTAGTTAATTCAAACCAATCTGAATCCAAGCAAATCAAATTTTTTGAATCGGATAAAGTCGGATTAAAATTATAACTTATTTTTAAATTATTACTACACATAAAATACAATATATATTAATATTTAAATTTTAAATTGGTACTAAGTAAATTTATTTATTTATTTATAGTTACAAATTAGAGAATAAAAAAAATAAAAAGCATACTCTTGAATATTATTAAATTATTATAGAGGATTTAACATTTATATTTATTTATAAGTTAAAATAATAATTTAATGTAATCGTGGCATGCATAATATTTAAATATAACATATTAAAAATAAAATATACATTTATTTATAATTTTAGTAGTAATTCGGTTTGGTTCGGATCAAATTGCAACGAAATATAATGTACCATGATGAATGTACATGGATTCGTGCATTTGTTTAGTTTTCATATTTACACGTTTTCACTTTCTTTAGAGCATATATTTATTTATGTATGTTCCATTATAAGTTTTTATATTCATTTCATTTTCGTTTTCATTTTCATTTCCTTTTATAGTAGAGCCCTTGTGTGATACTTATGCTTTCGGTAACCAATGGGCTATGGTTTTTGGAATCTATTCCAACTACATGATCCTTGGTTGTATCGTATTTGGGACATGACATGAGTATGGACTAATTAAAATTGCCACATATACATTGGTGATCCCAAAAAGGGCTTATCCTCCATCGTGACCAACTAAACATTTGGAAAATCTCCCTGCATACAATCATTTAACATTTGTGGGTTTGTCGATCTCCTGTATCTCTTGTCTACTCAACTCTCAACACATAGATGCACACAAATTATTAAACTTTTACTTTATATTTGTAAGAAAATTATTATTTTCTCTTTTCATGACTTTTGTTACATTTGTGTAAATTATATTTTACCATATCCTTTCTCATGTATGATATGAATATTTCATAATGAACATGTATGCATTGATATATGTCTTTGTTGAAAACAACTCTAGAATGATGTAACATTCACATAAATAGGTTTACTTACCTAGCTTATATTAATGCAATAAGGTTAGATTTACTTACCTCAAATCCATAAATAAGTTTTTTTATTGAAATTGAGTGAAATGATCATCCAATAGATCACAACATATGTGCCTTTAAAATCCTACGAATACATGTACCAAAGACTTGCATTAATAAACATATAAATTTAAAATTGGGTGAACGATCTAAAAAGAAAGCTACTTTAGTTAAACACTTATAACTTAAAAGGAAAATGTTTAAATACAATTATGTAAAAAAAATATAAACTAGAAATTTCAATACTTAAAACAAGATATAGCACACTCAATTATTATATGAAACATACCCTTGGTTAAATTGCTATAAATTTATCAAGAAAAATTGGAATAAGAAATCGTAAAAGTGTTACTAAAACTAGATATATCAAGCTTTAAAATAAAATATAATTTACCCAATTCTAGTTTGTAAATTCATTTCAAATAATAAAAATACCGAGAAGTTCTTCCAGCATGGTTTCAATAGAACCACCCTCGATTCAATAGGTATAAATTTGCATAGAAAATCCTGAATGATAAATTGTAAAATTTATAATAAACTATACATTTTAATCTTTAAAATAAGATATAACTCACTTAATTTCAATTTGTAAAAGTACTTTAAAAAATAAAAATACAAAGGGCTTTCAAAACAAAATTTCCAACATGATTTCATAAAGCTATTCTCAGTAAAATATGTATATCTTTGCAAAGAAAACTCCAATTAACAAACATAATAAAATAGACTTATGTAAATTTTAAACAAGATTTGATTAGAACTCTAATTTGTTATAGATGTTTCTCTGTTTTTATTTTAATATTTTGAAAACAGTTTTGAGAACACTACAACAAAATATACCTATAGGTACGGTTGTTAAATTAAAAATTTGAAAACAACAATACCTAAATAGCTATAGGTACGATTGCCCGTGTATTGTAAAAGAATTACCTATGGGTACAGTTGTTAACCGTACCTAAAAGTGAACCAAAACGCGGAACTTTTTCGAAAAATTACGGAAACTTTTAGGTACAGTTGTTAACCGTACCTAAAAGTTGACCTACGGGTACGGTTGTTAACCGTACCTAAAAGGCTACGGGTACGGTTAACAACCGTACCCGTAGGTTAATTAAAAAACTTTTAGGTACGGTTGTTAACCGTACCTAAAACTCTACGGGTACGGTTAACAACCGTACCTAAAACTCTACGGGTACGGTTGTTAACCGTACCTAAAACTCTACGGGTACGGTTGTTAACCGTACCTAAAAGTTTTTTAATTAACCTACGTGTACGGTTGTTAACCGTACCCGTAGCCTTTTAGGTACGGTTAACAACCGTACCCGTAGGTCAAATCATATATATATATCCACGGGCTCCACACATATATAACTTTCTTTCTCACCCCCTTGTCCCCAGCGCCGCCTCCCTCTACACAAACCTAATTAATATTTCCCCCTCAGCTATCTCCCTCGTGTTTGAGCTAGTGTTTAATTTTCAGAATCGTCTCCTGCCCGCAGATCCACCGCCAGCTTCATTTCTCATTTTTGATTTAGTCTTCACTCTTCTCAGCTCCAAGCTTCAGGTTTTTCTATTTATTTTTCATTTCTCCAGTCTCTACTTATCAATAATTTTAGTTTTATATGACAATGAGAGTAGTTTAATTCTTATGTTCTTTCCTCTGTCTCTCTGGATATGTATAAATATTATTTTGCAATCTGCATTTATATTATTGACTGGAATAAAGAAGGAAGCTGGAATATTAAGGCTTTGTAAAGATTTCATAGTCAGATTTTTAAATAATATGGGTTCATTATTATTATTATTTATTTTTTGTTCAAATTGCTTAATATGCTAGTACAATATTGGTTCATTAATTTGATCATTTGATGTGAGGATTGTAGAACAATGATACAACGTTTTAAAAGATATCATAAGTTGAAACATTCCAATTAGTTAAATAAATTAATAGATTTACAACGTTATAAATGTAGTCAGACAAACTTGCAAAGAATAAGAATATATTGTTAATTAGGTATATATAAAAGATTTAGAGTTTAAAACCATGTTATGGTTTAAAAAAAATTATGTGAATAGTATAATTATTATAAAAAAATAATCCATAAATCCCATCTCAAAGAAAATATGATAAATCGTGCAATTTTAAAATTTGGATAAAAATGTATCGAATTTGCACATTACTCATTTATAAATATAAATATAAATGTGTTTTTGTTTTTTCCCGCTCAAACTCTAAAAACCAGCAATTCGAAAATAAACTTTTCATTAGATGTATTTCATTGTTTTTAGCAATTTGATGAATCTAGTTCTTCTTTGTTGTAAATATTTTATTACATATATATTTGAACAAAACTGACGAGAATCAAACATGCCACAAAATAAAGGAGTTCATGAGTACCTTAGTCAGCTTTATACTATGACACTTTATGCCTTAAGCTTTATAGTTAGGATTTAGCTTGGACACTTAAAAAAAAAATAACAGTGAGCGCATGCAAAAATCACATGAGCTCATTAATTGAGTGCCACCACCTACTTTCCGGCCTATTAAGGTTAGTATATATTTTAATATCGTTTATTATATGCCTGTACATCTTTAATTACAAGTAATTATTTAGATAAGTCATTCAAATTAATTAACTATGCAATTTATGTTTTATATATGTGTGTAGGCACCTATTCAAAATAATAGCATTGAATGTGGTTTTTTTGTGATGAGATATATGAGAGATATTATATATCAACCAAGAAAGTCTCGATCACTACTAGTAAGTTAACAAAATATTTATGATTGTACATACAATTATTTAGCTAGTAATTTTTTTACATCATTGTATTCATAAATTTTTAAGTATCATGTATTTCCTAATTATTTATAACTATATATAGATCTAATTACCTTTTTTTTAGTTTGCAGAAAAGAAAACATACACCCGAGAAGAACTTGATGTTTGTCGAAGAGAAGTATGTCAATTCCTTATTGATAGTATTGAAAGCACAAGTTAGACAATTAAATATTTTACATTTTGATATATATTAGTTAGATTTAACTTGTATGTATATATAGTTAATTTAATTAGGTTAGTGACATTAGCTATGTATTTTAATTTACTGAAATGACGACGCAATATGCATAATTGTAATAGAATATTTGTATGCTTGTTGAGATATGTATATAAATGTCTGATTAAAGTCTGATAATATAGTGAGCAGGGATAAAAACAGGTAAAAATATAATCACAGAAAAAAATTATTAAAAAAAAAAAATTTTAACCTATAGGTACGGTTGTTAACCGTACCTAAAACCATGTAATAAATCAGACAACCGTACCCGTAAGGTTTTAGGTACGGTTGTTAACTGTACCTAAAACTCTACAGGTACGGTTACGCAACCGTACCTAAAATCCTACGGGTACGGTTGTTAACTGTACCTAAAACTCTACGGGTACGGTTGTTAACCGTACCCGTAGAGATTTAGGTACGGTTACAAATACCTACGGGTACAGTTGTTAACCGTACCTAAAACTCTACGGGTACGGTTAACAACTGTACCCGTAGGGTTTTAGGTACGGTTACAAAACCCTACGGGTACAGTTGTTAACCGTACCTAAAACTCTACGGGTACGGTTAACAACCGTACCCGTAGGGTTTTAGGTACGGTTACAAATACCTACGGGTACAGTTGTTAACCGTACCTAAAACTCTACGGGTAGTTAACCGTACCCGTAGGTCAACCTATAGCGACACAGGCTACGGGTACGGTTACGCGCTAAAAGACAACCGTACCTAAAAGCCTATAGATACGGTTAACAACTGTACCTAAAAGCCTTTTTCCTTATAGTGGAAACATTACAAGTTACTTGCTCATGGCTATTTATTTGTGCAAGAATAGTTACTGAGATACAATAAAGTAAAAATATAAAGAAATAAGAAGTAAAAGAAGCTTTGAAACATACCAAGAGTTTAGCACTAAAATCAATTTTTTTTAAGCAAACACAATTGTACACAAATTTATACTTAAAACAACAACTAAATTAGAACATTGAAAATTTAAAATATTAAAGTGAGCCACAAGAAAGGATTTTGTTCTATAAAATCTCAGATTTTCTCACCTTTAGGCTAAATCTCAACTTAGAGTTTTCAACTCACTAATAGAGATATCCCAAATCTTAAAAGGAGCTAGTCAGAAGCAATCTCCTTAACTATAATACTAGTTGTTTTCTTCAACATCCTCATCATCCCTTTCTCAAAAAATTTCTCTCTTTGTTATCTAAGGAGAAAAATATGGTAAAAAAGAAAATACTTTGAAGTTTGGTTGTTGTCCAGCAAACAAGTCCCAATATAAGACTTGTAGGCTGCCAAGTAGTCTTTGGCCGGAGGAAAGTAAGGGATAAGCTACTCATCAACTTTTGAAGGAAAAGACCAAATTATTTTTGTCCAATAACTTGAACAATTTAAGAGTTAGGAATATTTTAGTAATTTTTCACTCTATTATTCAAACAATTTAACACTTTTAAAATTTAAAATCAAACTAAATAAAATAAATAAATCTCAATTTATATTATTTAAATGAATAGTATTGACGGTAAAAATGTAAAAACACTTGAGCTATATATACCTTTAGCAATAATTTTAATTCTATCTATGGGAGGAGTGTTACAATATTTATTATAAGGCACATCTAAACTATATGTGATTAACAATTTTCCAATATTAAACATATTAGAATAAAACAGCATAGCAAATAAATTAAACATTATATTATTATGATAATTTATGTGAGAAAATCTAATCGCTATAGATACCTACTAGCATTTCTAAAATTGCACTTTATTATCCCATTAAATTTAACTTTTAGACAACAATTAGGCTACACACGAGGTCATAGTTTCAAAACTTGGTGTTTAAGCCAACGTTCTGTTAGTGGTTTTAGCTAGCTATTATTGATACTCGAATTTTGGGTCGATTTAATTCTATAACTTTACTCAATTGTTACATTGGTTCTATAACTATTAAGATAAGTCAATTTAGTCATATAATTTCAATTTTTGGTCAAATTAGTCTAAATTTTTAAAACTTATGTTTTATTAAGGGCAAAATTAGATTTCACAATTTTATTTAAAAAAAAAAAATAATAACAAAAATATAGTTGATAACTTAATAAATAACTGAGAGTAAAATAAGATTTTTTTTTAGAGTAAAAAAAGTTTGTTAAGATTCCTCGAAATATGAAATATTCGTTAAAATTATTCAAATTCTAATAAATAAATAAAAATGTCAGAATATATAAAAAATAACTTTAATCTTACAAAACTCATAGCAGAAAGAGAGAACCATGCAGATGAATAGATTGAAATAGAAAGAGGAAAAAATAACAATATCTATTAGAAAATAGCAATTAAAACACTTGTTAATTAAAAAAGAAGAGAGAAATTTTTGTTATTATTTTTTTGTTTTAAATAAAAATGTAAAATTCAAATTTATCCTTAAAAAAATTTCATTTTTAAAAATTTGGACTAACTGGTCCAAAATTGAAATTATAGGACTAAATGAACTTATCTTAATAATTATAGAACTAATGTATCAATAAAATAAAATTATAGGATTAAATTGATCCAAAATTCATTGATATTCAATATGAGTGGATAATTCAAGTGCGGGTAGCCACCTACCTCTCTTGAGGAGGTTTATTTTAACAAAAAATAAATAAGTTTCAAACCGCATTTGTGGGCAGGGAAACGTGACAAACATCTAATAACCAAGGAAAGCCGGATATCTTAGCTTGCAAGTAAGAACTAAACGTGACAAACATCTAACAATTAATCAATACTGTCTTCCTCTCTTCATACTGCAATCAGGACATTCATACTGCTTTATACTTTCTGCCTTTGCTGGTGTAATCTTCACGCACTTTCCATGAAACCACTTCTTAAAGATATCACAGCCAATCCAAAACTCATCCCCGCTGTGGTTTCCTCCACAACATCCACATAAGGTTTAGACATGCACATGTTCCTCGGTCGTGTCCATATTCATCAAGTAACTTCATATCATTTCTGCTTTATCCATCACTCGACCTCTGAATCGTCAGATGCATGTTATTTAAGCACAGAAATTGAACAAAGGGAACCATAGCTAAAAGAATAAAATACTAACACAAAATTTGCTTTGTGCATTGCAAATGAGCATTTTTTTTTTACCTTTGTGCTATTCTTCAATTTGCTTCCACTTTCCACAGTAGGCTTATCTTTTACTCGCTTCCTTCCAGTAACAGTTTCAAATAGTGTGGGCCGATCATTCATCATGCTAAATAAACGTTTCCTGTTGTATGAAAACCACTTTTGAAATATGATTCACTCTTTTTGTGTTTTTTAGATGAAATCAAACGATATCGTTGACTAAAAGGGGGACATCTTTACATGTGAACCAAATTAATTTGAGTACGGCTACCAAACCAAAGACAAGCCATCCAACTAATGTCTCTTCAGAAGTATATACAGTACTAGAGTTATAATATTAAAATAAACCATACGTTTATCTTATTAATTTATTTTTTAATATTGGACTTATCTTATTAGCCAAATCTGAAATTATGATAACTATGTTCTCTTATGCCAAGGAAAACCACCAAAAAGAATAATAGCAAGCTGGAAGATCAGACTTGAATAAATGACCACCAAACTGAAAATAATTAGGTAAAAGAAAATAGCCAAAATGCTGGATTGGAATGTACAAGCTCGCTGTTGAAATAGTGTGGCTCTAACTGAGCCATTTAATGGAGGAATAAATGAGCTCATTGCTTATGTCATTCAAAGGGTGAGCTCATTGCTTATGTCATTCAAAGGGTGAGCTCATCCCTTATGTCATCAAGCCCACAAAAGAAGAAATTGTAAAAAAATGTTCATACATGAACTAGCTCTTAATAGTGAAATTTCTTCTCTATAAATAGAGCAAGTATTTGCTCATTTGAAATCATCCCTAGCAATTCACAACAAGAGTTGCATTTGAGAGAAAGAGATAGCAAAATTAGGAAGTCTATTCTAATAGCTTCATAGTGTTAAAGATAACACATTTGGTGATCTCTCTTGTTTATTAGAGAGAAATCTCTAAATTGGGTGTATTAGGATATTGAGGTATTTGAGAGTTTATACCCACTTTGTAAACACCATTTGAATAGTGAATTATTCTCCTCGTCTTTGCCCATGGATTAGGCCTTAAACTGAACCACGTAAAATTTGTGTGTCCACTTTGTTATTTATTTTCTCTACGTTTAGTTACCGCAGTTGTTTGTTACTCAATTGAGTGCTTACTATTTAAGAAAGTTCTGTCTAAGGAGATTGGAATTTAATTGGCTCCGGTGTGACCCTTCAGTCTTTCCTGGGAACTTTCTTATAATAGTGGTATTCAAGTGGGTCTTGCACAACAAATGGTATCAGAGCCGATTCGATCCATATTCGGCAAATTGTGTTGTTGCGGATTTGTGAGTAAAAGGAAGTATGTCGGAGTTTTCAGATATTGTGGCACCAACATCTGCACCTTCTTCGTCAACACCAGTTAGAACTATGGTGACAAATGCAAAATTTGAGGTGGAGAAATTTGATGGTACTAATAATTTTGGCATGTGGCAATGTGAGGTACTAGATGTATTGTGTCAACAAGAGTTGGATCATGCTCTTAAGGACAAACCTGAAGACATGGATGAGAAAGATTGGGCAAAACTCAATCGTCATGCATGTGGTACTATTAGGCTGTGTCTCGCCAAAGATCAAAAATATTTTGTCATGAAGGAGAGTCAACAAAGAAGTTGTGGAAGACATTGGAGGATAAGTATATGTCGAAAAGACCTCTTAATCGTCTTTTCTTGAAGAAAAAACTCTACAAGTTCACGCACATACCTGGTACGTCATTGAATGATCATGTTAACTCATTCAATAAGCTGTTGGCCAATTTGTTCAATTTAGATGAGCAATTTGGCGATAAAGATAAAGCCTTAATGTTGTTAAATTCACTTCCTGATAATTATGAGCAATTGCTGCATGGGAAGGATAAAGTTTCTTTTGATGAAATTTGTACAGCTTTGTATAGCTATGAAATCATGAAAAATGACAAAGTTGTTCATAGAGATGCAAAAGTAGAAGTATTGACAGCAAGAGGTCACTCTGTGATCCGTAAACCTGGAAGAAGAGGCAAGTCATAGTCAAAAGTAAGACTTGCTAAAAATGAATGTGCCTTTTGTCGAGAGAAAGGGCATTGAAAAAATAATTGTCCTAAGTTGCAAAAGAAAAATAAGGGCAAAGCAATTTCTAATGCTTGCGCAATTGATCAAGGAGATAATGAGTCTGATTATTCCTTGGTTGGCATGTCTATGATATGTCACGTTGATGAGTGGATAATGGATTCGGGTTGCACCTATCATATGTGTCCAAACAGAGAATGGTTTTCAAGTTACAAAGAGCTTGATGGTGGAGTTGTTTATATGGGTAATGATAATACCTGTAAAACAACAAGGATAGGTACAGTCCATTTGAAAACTCATGATGGATCAACCAAAGTACTGAAAGATGTTCGGTATGTACCGAGCTTAAAAAAGAATCTCATATCACTTGGAGCCTTAGAATCAAAAGGTCTCACAGTGACTATGAGAGGTGGAGTCCTAAAGGTTGTATCTGGCGCACTTGTGTTGATGAAAGGTATAAGAAGAAACAACTTGTACTATTTACAAGGAAGTACACTTGTTGGAGCAGCTACTACTGTTTCTGCAGAAGATGCAGATTCAATAGCAACTAGGTTATGGCATATACATATGGGGCATGCTGGTGAGAAAGCTTTGCACAATTTGATGAAGCAAGGCTTGTTGAAGGGAGCAAAAGCAAGAAAATTTGACTTTTGCAAACATTGTGTTTTGGGAAAAAAAACTAGGGTGAAATTTGATTCAACAATCCACAGTACTAAAGGGAGGGATTTTGGATTATGTTCACACTGATGACTGGGGCTCTACCAAAACAACTTCATTTGGAGCGATGCATTACTTTGTCTCTTTCATTGATGCTTTCTCCAAAAGAGTCTGGACATATGTAATGAAGGAGAAAAGTGAAGTCCTAAATGTTTTCTTAAGATGGAAGAAAATGATTGAAACTCAAACTAGCAAGAAGATCAAACGACTCAGATCTGATAATGGTGGTGAATACAAAAGTGATCCATTCTTGAAAGTTTGTCAAGATGAGGGAATTGTACGACACTTTACAATCAGACATACTCCACAACAAAATGGGGTGGCAGAACGCATGAACCGAACAATACTTGAGAAAGTTCTGTGTATGTTGTCCAATGTTCGGTTGGGCAAAATCTTTTGGGCTGAGGCAGTGACTTATGCATGCCATCTCATCAATCATTCGCCATCAAATGCACTTGACAGCAAAACTCCTATGGAGGTATGGTCTGAAAAACCTGATACATATTATGATTTCTTACATGTCTTTAGTTCTGTTGCTTATTATCATGTAAGGGAGTCTAAGTTAGACCCAAGAGCTAAAAAGGCTTTGTTCATGGGTATAACATCTGGAGTAAAAGGATATCGTCTTTGGTGTCTAGAGTCAAAGAAGATAGTTTTTAGCAGGGATGTAACTTTTGATGAGTCTTCTATGTTGTTACAAGAAGAAAAGAAAGAGTCTCCAAATGAGAATCAGACCAATGGTACTCCACAACAGATGGAGTTAAAGAAAGTGTCAGTTGATCCAGTTGAAGTCATGGAGGAAAACAATAATTCTTTAATGACAGAAGATGATGAAGAGGTTCCACCCAAGAACCTACACAGCAACAAGATCCAATTGCAACTAGAAAAGAGAAGAGACAAACTCGCCTACCTGCTCGACTTGCTGATTATGACTTGGGAGCATATGCACTTTCAATAGTAAATGATGGTGTTCCGGCCACTTACAAAGAGGTCATTGACAATGTTGAACACCAACAATGGAAACGTGCAATGGAGGAAGAGATGCAATCTCTTCATAAGAATGAAACTAGGAAGTTAGCTCGACTTCCTAAAGGCAACAAGGCAATTGGATGCAAATGGATATTTGCAAAGAAAGAAGGATTTCCTAATAAGAACAATGTGCGCTTCAAGGCAAGGTTGGTAGCAAAGGGTTATGCTCAAAAAGAGGGTATTGACTACAATGAAGTATTTTCTCCAGTTGTGAGACATGCTACTATTCAAATTTTGTTGGCCTTGGTTGCACAATACGATTTGGAACTAGTTCAACTTGATGTCAAAATTGCGTTTTTACACGGTAATTTGGAAGAGGAAATCTATATGACTCAGCCTGATGGGTTTAAAGTTGTTGGAAAAGAAAATTAGGTTTGCAAGCTGAACAAATCGCTATATGGTTTGAAGCAATCACCCAGACAGTGGTACAAGCGATTTGATCAGTTCATGATGGAGCATAAGTACACAAGAAGTAAATTTGACCATTGTGCATACTTTCGCAAGCTGAATGATGGATCTTTCATTTATTTGCTTTTATATGTTGATGATATGCTGATAGCTTCTACAAATAAAGATGAGATTAGATTGCTGAAGCTACAGCTGAATCAAAAATTTGAAATGAAAGATCTTGGTGAAGCTAGCAAGATTTGGGTATGGTGATTTATAGAGACAGAAGAAGAGGTAGAATTTGTTTATCTCAAAAACAATATTTGAATAAGGTACTACAACGTTTTGGCTTGAATGAACAATCAAAACCTGTTAGTACACCACTTGCCTCTCATTTCAAGCTTAGTGCTTCTTTGTCTCCTACCACAGATGAAGAACAAAGTATATGCTGCATGTTCCTTATTCAAATGCAATTGGCAGCTTGATGTATGCTATGGTATGTACTAGGCCCGATATTTCACAAGCTGTTAATATTGTGAGCAGATATATACACAATCCTGGAAAAGGGCATTGGCAAGCTGTGAAATGGATTCTTCGGTACATTCTAGGTACCATAAATGTTGATTTGGTGTTCCAGCAGGATGAAAAGTTGGTGGTCGGTTATGTTGATTCCGACTATTTGGTGATATGGATAAGCGTCGGTCAACTACTGGCTATGTGTTTACTTTTGGTGGAGGACCTGTAAGTTGGAAGTCTACATTACAACCCACGGTAGCTTTGTCAACTACAGAGGCAGAGTATATGGCAGTCGTTGAGGCTGTTAAAGAAGCTATATGGTTACAAGGGTTGATTGAAGAACTTAGAATTGCACAGGAACATCTCAATGTTTACTGTGATAGTCAATGTGCCATTCATTTAGCAAAGAATCAGGTCTATCATGCAAGAACAAAACACATAGACGTTCGCTTCCATTTTGTGTGGGAAATTATCAACGATGGAAAGATACATCTTTCAAAGATTGGAACAGTTGATAATCCTGCAGATATGTTGACCAAGGTAGTGACATCAGTCAAATTCAAACATTGTTTGAACTTAATAAACATCCTGCAAGTTTGAGCAATGATAGGTGTGTGGCAAAGATCGAGAGAATCATCACTTGAAGTTCTTGGCTCAATTTGATCCAAGGTGGGGATTGTTGAAATAGTGTGGCTCTAATTGAGCCATTTAATGGAGGAATAGATGAGCTCATTGCTTATGTCATTCAAAGGGTGAGCTCATCCCTTATGTCATCAAGCCCACAAAAGAAGAAATTGCAAAGAAACATTCATACATGAACTAACTCTTAATAGTGAATTTCTTCTCTATAAATAAAGCAAGTATTTGCTCATTTGAAATCATTCCTAGCAATTTACAACAAGAGTTGCATTTGAGAGAAAGAGAGAGCAAAATTAGGAAGTCTATTCTAATAGCTTCATAATGTTAAAGATAACACATTTGGTGATCTCTCTTATTTATTAGAGAGAAATCTCTAAATTGGGTGTATTGGGATATTGAGGTATTTGAGAGTTTATACCCACTTTGTAAACACCATTTGAATAGTGAATTATTCTCCTCGTCTTTGCCTATAGATTAGGCCTTACGCTGAACCACGTAAAATTTGTGTATCCACTTTGTTATTTATTTTCTCAACGTTTGGTTACCGCAGTTGCTTGTAACTCAATTGAGTGCTTACTATTTAGGAAAGTTCTGTCTAAGGAGATTGGAATTTAAGTGGTTTCGGTGTGACCCTCTAATCTTTCCTAGGAGCTTTCTTATTATAGTGGTATTCATGTGGGTCTCGCACAACACTCGCAAAGAATAGAATTGAAGGAATTCAAACAATATAAGCAAACTTCATAAAACGAAACTCAACTATTCTATTACAACACATGCACAGGTAAGATAACTAAGAAATTTACCTTCTCCACGTAAAGTTCCTAGGGGTGATATTTCTATCAAAAAGAAACAGATTCCCTCGTACAATAATTCAAAATGCTAATATTACCCTGCATAAACCACATACAAAAAGAGAAAAGCTTTTGTTTTCTCTCTTAAATCAAAACATTTAGAGGACTAACACAAGATATTGCAATGATCCTGGTAAAGAGAGTATTGAAGCAGCTGATATGATAAATGTGAAGCAGCTGATACTGGCGAGCAGCTGATATGATAAATGTGAAGCAGCTGGTGTTGGTGCTTAAGCTTCGAAGCAAAGCAGCTAGTGCTGGTGGTTCCAGCTCAGCAATATTGGTGCATGTTAGTGAGGATGAGCTGTGTAAATTGGTGTAAGATAGTGGGTGTAACAGATTATAGATATTTTTGATGAATTCAGTTACTTTCCTTGCTTTCCACGCATTTTATGTACTATATATATCGTTTAGATTGTAATTACAAATGATACAATGAATATACAATGATTCACTATTCATCTTCTTCCTCGCTGAGTATTTCCATTAATTTTCTCTTCTTGAGTTTGTTTCTTATGGTTTCATGTTCTACTTCCTGATTTTCTTCATGGTATCAGAGCTTAAACAAGCTTAAGTTGCTTGTGCATGGAAGATCCTGTAACGCGCTTAGAAACACCTCTCGAAGAATTTGTCTCAATTAAAATGACTGCGACTCCCGGTGATCATAGTATTATTAATTTCCAGAATCAAGTTACAACAATCAGATTAACTCATGCAAATTTTATCATTTGGAAGCAGCAAATTCAAAGAATTTTGCGCAGTTATGATCTAAGTGACTTTCTGTATAAAGATCCACCACCTGAGTTTATAAATGATCAGGTTAGTTCTCTGTATAAACAATGGGATAAACAAGATCAACTAATCGGAAGCTGGCTTATGAATTGTGTTGATGATGAAATCTTGAGACAGATTAGTGGTTTCACTACAGTTAAGAGTGCATGGACTGAATTAGAACAATTTTTTTCTTCGAGATCAAAAGGAAGAATTCTGCAATTAAGACAAGAACTCCTTAAACTCCAAAAAGGCAATCTCAGTGTTACCAGCTTTGTAATAAAATTGAAGGAAATTGCTAGTCAATTAGATTCTGCGGGTTATGCATTAACAAAAGAAGATAAGGTACTTTACTTAATTGCTGGTTTAGATCGAGACTTTGAATCAGTTGTTTCCACTATAACAGCCAAAATGCAGTCTGAAGTAGTTTCAGTTGGAGATGCCACTTCTCTTTTGTTAAGTCACGAAAGTTGGCTTGAAACTAGAAATAATTTTCAAAGCTCTTTACTGCCTAGTGCCAATCTCACTCAACAGACACCTGCATCTTCTTCTACACAATCAAGAATGCCTACATCTTTGCCTTATCAAAATCAGTTTGGCTCTAGAACGTTATTTCCTGAGAATCAATGTTCTGTTAATCAATTTGGTCAATCAAATTTTCCATTTATGTTCCCTTTTCCTGGAATGTTTAGGAATGGAAGAGGAAGAGGAAGGAATACTAGTGGAAGGAATGGCAATGGTGGACGTTATCAAGGGAATAACAAGATTCAATGTCAGTTGTGTGGCAAGAATGGCCATTTGGTGGCTAATTGCTGGTATAGATTTGTTCCTACGTTTCAACCTACACAAAACAATACAGGTCAGTCACAAAGTGATGCTTCTACTGGTGTTCATCCCAACTTTTCTCAGACTCCAAATCAGTCTCAAGTCTCCTCACAACAATATTCTTCAGTTCAACAATCACCTGTACAAGCCTTTATGGTGTCACAAGAGCAACCTGTATCCTCATCAAATGCTGTGAATTTTCCATCTCACTTTGGTGCAATGGCTTTTGCTAATCCTCCTGATTTGGCTAGTGATCCTTTCTGGTACCCAGATTCTGGTGCTTCTCACCATGTCATAGCAGATCCAGCAAACTTGACTGTGTCACAGCCTTATAATGGTGATAATCAGGTCATGATTGGCAATGGTAAGACCTTACCAATTTTGCATGTTGGTTCCTCATTCCTTAAATCTACAGTTGATCAGAACAGATATTTACTTATGAAAAATATTTTACATGTGCCTGATATTGCCAAGAACTTATTAAGTGTAGCTCAGTTTGCAAAGGATAATTGTGTATATTTTGAGTTTCATGCAACTTATTGTTGTGTGAAGGATCTAACTCACCAGGAGCTGCTTCGGGGAAAGCTCAATGATGGACTCTATGTCTTTGATGTTCAATTACCAGCTGTTGGGAAAGCTACCTGTGGAAATTCTTCAAAGATTTCTTCTGTTTCTACTGATTCTCTCCCTGTTACTTTGCAAAATAATTCTATAGTTTCTACTAATAATAAAAGTCATATAATGGCTTGTACAGCAACTCTCTGTAGCCTTGATGTATGGCACAGAAGGTTAGCTCATGCTTCTTTACCTATAGTAAAGAAAGCTCTTAGTCGATCTGATATATCCTTTACTGATTGTAATAATACTGATATGGTTTTATGTTCTGCGTGTCAAATGGGAAAGTCTCACAAATTACCATTTGCTTCATCTAATTCAGTTGTCACTCAACCGTTTGAACTGGTCCATTCTGATCTCTGGGTTTCCCCAATTGTCTCTAAGAATGGATTTCTTTACTATGTACATTTTACTGATCATTTCTCAAGATTTACATGGGTTTATTTTCTTAAAACCAAGGCTGCCGTAACTCAAGCTTTTACTCAATTTCAAACATTGGTTGAAACTCAATTTAATGTCAAAATCAAGCAGTTGCAGACTGATTGGGGAGGTGAGTATCAGGCACTGACTTCTTTGCTTGCCTCTAGTGGAGTCATTCATAGGACCTCTTGTCCTCATACTCATCAGCAGAATGGGTTGGCAGAAAGAAAACATAGGCAGATAGTGGATCAAGGACTCAGTTTGTTAGCTCAAGCTTCCATGTCTTTAGACTTTTGGGATGAGGCGTTTTATGCAGTGGTGTATGTTGTGAACAGGCTGCCTACGCCGAGTTTGGAGTTTAAATCTCCCTTGGAAGTGCTGTTTAATGAGAAGCCTAATTATGAGTTTTTAAAAGTATTTGGATGTGAATGCTTTCCCTATCTCAGGCCTTACAATAATCACAAGTTGGAGTTTCGATCCACCTCTTGCACGTTTTTGGGTTATAGTCCTAGGCATAAAGGCTATAAATGTCTTCATCCAAGTGGAAGAGTGTATCTTGCACGGCATGTGGTTTTTAATGAATCAGTGTTTCCCTTTTCAGCTTTATCTGTGACTCCAAAAGATTCTGTTACTAAGAGAGTTACATCAGTTTTACCCATTGTGTCTTCTACTATCTCTCCTACTAGACTGTGCTTTGGTACGTTATCTCCAGAACATATACCTGCTTCTCCTCCAGTTTTGTCTACCTCACGATCTCTCACTTCACCAGTTCACTTTAATGAGTTATCTCCTTCATCACATAGTACATGTGCAGCTGTTGGTTCACCTACCTTGTCAGTCAGTCCTATTATTCCTTTAAATAATAATACTGAGGTTTCACAGGTTGCTGTGCCTATTTCTTCTCTTCCATCTCATTCTTCTCGTGCTCCTACCTCCATTGCTTCTTCTGGTCTTGTTAATAATCATCCCATGATTACAAGAGCCAAACTTGGTATTCATAAACCTAAAGTTCTTCTTGTGGAATTAGATTACACAGAACCCACTTCTATAAAGCAGGCTTTGTCTCATAATGGTTGGAAACGATCTATGCAGGCTAAGTTTGATGCTTTGCTTAAAAACAATACTTGGTCTTTAGTTCCTCGACCACCAGATCGAAAGATAATTGGTTCCAAGTGGATTTTTCGAGTCAAGAAATTACCTACAGGCAAGGTTGAGAAACTGAAATCTAGGGTAGTGGCTAAAGGGTATGATCAAGTGGCTGGATTTGATTTTAAAGAAACCTTCAGTCCTGTTGTAAAACCAGTCACTATTCGAGTCATTATCACACTTGCTCTTGCTAAAGGATGGAAGCTGCATCAGTTGGATGTTAACAATGCCTTTTTAAATGGGCAGCTCCAAGAGGAAGTTTACATGGCACAACCTTCAGGCTTTGCAGATTCTGAGCATCCCGACTATGTTTGTAAGTTAAACAAGGCCATTTATGGTCTAAAGCAAGCTCCCAGGGCTTGGTATGATACTCTACGTCGTGCTTTGGGAGTTTTGGGTTTTGAAAGATCCAAAGCTGATTTCTCTTTGTTCTGCAATTTTCATTCCTCAAGTCCAATTTATCTTTTGGTCTATGTGGATGATATTATCATCACTGGTGGTAATGCTCAGGCTGTTTCCTCTCTTATCAAGCATCTTAATGCTACGTTTTCATTGAAATATTTGGGGCTGCTCAACTATTTTCTTGGTATTGAGGTCACACCTCTTTCTGATGGTGAATTGCTCTTGACTCAAACCAAATATATTAAGGAGCTGCTTCATAAAGCTAACATGGATTTCTCTAAACCAATTGGCTCTCCAATGGTTACTTATCCACCTCTGTCAGGGTTTGTTGGTAATCCTATTTTCGATCCTCATCTTTACAGAAGTGTTGTGGGAGCTCTTCAGTATATTACTCTTTCAAGACCTGAGATTTCATATTCAGTAAATAAAGTCTATCAATTCATGTCTCATCCGTTAGATACTCATTGGGCTGCTGTTAAAAGGATTCTCAGATATCTTCAAGGGACGTTATCTCATGGGGTGGTTTACAAGCCCTCCACTCAGCTCATGCTCTCAGCATTTGCTGATGCTGATTGGGGTGCATCTCCTGATGATAGAAGATCGACTACTGGTGTATGCATTTTTCTTGGTGCCAATCCCATTATGTGGTGTTCCAAAAAGCAGACTATAGTAGCTCGATCTAGTTGTGAGGCTGAATACAAAGCCTTGGCTACTGCAGCTACTGAGGTATTGTGGATCAAATCTTTGTTAGCTGATTTACGTATTCCTTTGCCTGGTGTGCCTATGATATGGTGTGACAATCTCAGTAGTGTAGCTCTTGCTGCTAATCCTGTGTTTCACTCTCGCACTAAGCACGTTGAATTGGACATTCATTTTCTTCGAGATAAGGTCTTAGCTAAGGAGTTTTTTGTTCAGCATATTCCTTCTCATGAGCAGCCAGCTGATGTCCTTACAAAGCCGTTGTCCATACAGCAGCTTCGATGGAATCGTACCAAACTTAGTGTGGTTTCACTCCCACTAAGTTTGAGGACGGGTAAAGAGAGTATTGAAGCAGCTGATACTGGTGAGCAGCTGATATGATAAATGTGAAGCAGCTGGTGTTTGAAGCAGCTGATACTGGTGAGCAGCTGATATGATAAATGTGAAGCAGCTGGTGTTGGTGCTTAAGCTTCGAAGCAAAGCAGCTAGTGCTGGTGGTTCCAGCTCAGCAATATTGGTGCATGTTAGTGAGGATGAGCTGTGTAAATTGGTGTAAGATAGTGGGTGTAACAGATTATAGATATTTTTGATGAATTCAGTTACTTTCCTTGCTTTCCACGCATTTTATGTACTATATATATCGTTTAGATTGTAATTACAAATGATACAATGAATATACAATGATTCACTATTCATCTTCTTCCTCGCTGAGTATTTCCATTAATTTTCTCTTCTTGAGTTTGTTTCTTATGGTTTCATGTTCTACTTCCTGATTTTCTTCACCTGGAGCCATAGGCAAGAACAAAATTAAATTCTTGGCAGACTTACAGACAAACAAAGTGGTAAATAAGTTCAGGCATCATGCGACATGTTTCAAAAGTGTATAAATAACTCAGCTACCAACAGAATAAATTTGATCAAGTTCAAAGCAAAGATTAATAAAGCCTTTCATGCAAAGAAGAAAATATAAACTAGGAAAAAAAGACAATGGGCCGAGAAAATAGCATTTAATGATTGTTGAATCAGAAAATAAAATCTGGTTTATGTATTATATACCCGTTCACTTCTCAATACCACATCCATGTCTTTAGGATGTGACACTACAAATGGGTATCGCTGTTGGACACTAGGAATACACTGAAACATTTTAGGAGATAAAGAAAAAGCACAGCACGACTCAACAATATGACTCTAGTAACTAATAACAATATACATAATACATGTACAATAAGCTGCAGCAAGAACATGATAATTCAATAACTCGTTCCTGTAAAAGCCAGAGAGAAAGGAGACCAATGCTACCACCAACAGCATTAAAAGAAGGTTTCAACACAAACATAATCAACGTAAGGACAAAGTAAACACTATATTACTAAATATTTGCAATGGACAAAAAATATAGAGTAAGAATTCCAATAGAAGAAGCAATTACAAACCTGTATTGCGATTAAGGTGGGCACCAAAGCAGAAAGCCTAGTAGGAAATTAAGTATGAATTTAAAAAAAAGATGAGAAAAAGTGTTATAAATTTACTCTCTCAAAACCTTGTCCCATATTGCTTTTTCACACGATGTGTATAAAAGCAAATAGACTTACAATTGAGATTGGGCCCAAGGGACACTTACTTTTGTAGAAGGGGAGAGGATTTAAGTAATTGTGGATCCACCCACTCGCGCGCAACAGGTCAACTATGCCGTGCACGAGTAGGTAAGGTGGCATTTTATTTTTTGAAAAAATTTTATTTAATTATTTATTCCAACAGTCAAATAAGATCAGACTTGGTCAAAAAGAAATTTCGTTCTTGTTCAAATCGAATTACCACAATCCCACATTGTAACCGTTTTTTTTGACCTTTCAGTTCCTATCACCCACGTAGAAAAATTATTTTCCATACAGAATCTTAGAAATGCAAACCCATAAAATACATAAAATATTTTTCCAAATTTAAATTCCGAGCAACATAATTACTTTAAAGGTGTAGCATTCCAGACTTTAGCTGTGCATTGAAGCACCGAGACAGAAAAAGAGTTATGAGTTGTTTTATCCTGGGGACGATGGAGCTGACTACTGCTTGCATATTTTAGACAGAATCGCAAAACGTCTTAAAAAGAGCAACTTAGTCTGCGATTCAACCCAAGAAATATATTGTAGTATTTTTTAGTATATCGATAACTTCATTATTGTTTATTTTTACCTATATGCTGCAACAAATTTAAGACTCATTATCTATCATGTTTACTGAAATCTTAACTGCTGATCTAAACAAATCTTTTCATTTTGAGGGATTTTATTTTAAATATGGAGACAAAAAATATTATTTTTCTTAACCATGAAAAAGGTTACTTCTGTATTTATTACTGAAAAACAACTATTGCCTAATCCTTCTACTGAAGCTACAACAAATGATTTAAACAACTAGATGAAAAATGATTTTCTAAGTAAAAACTTTATTCTTAATAGTTTAGCTGATGATTTGTATGACTACTATAATTCTGATAAGTCAACTAAGGAAATATGGGATGCACTTCAAAAGAAATATGACACTGAGGAAACTGGAACAAAGAAATATGCTATCAACAGATACCTAAAGTACCAAATGTTTGACGACAAATTTGTGGAAGTTTAATCACATGAATTGCAGAAGATAGCTCGTGAAATAACTTCTAAATGTATGACTTTAGATGAACAATTTCAAGTTGTTGTTATTATAGATGCATGAAAATACTTTAAGAATGTACATAGACATAAAACTAAAGAATTTTTCTTAGAAAGACTTATAACCCGCCTATGCATAGAGAAAGAAGCCCAAAAACAAGATAAAAAGGACAAAGTACTTGTTGTCTCTAACAATAGTACTAATTAAAAATTCTCCTCTGTACCGTAACAACCAAAATAAAAACTAAAATTCTCCACAAAATGAACCTCAACCCCTTCAGAAAATAACAGATTCATGTATTATAGTTGTAATAGGCCTAGCCATTTGGCTAGGAACTATCGGAACATGCCTCATCTTGACCCGCAGGCAAACCTTACCCAAGATTAACTTATTGCTATGATATTTGAAATCAACTTTGTTAGTGGATCTGAGGAGTAGTAGGTGGACACTAGTACTTCTTGTCATGTTTGCTATAATTATGACATATTCAAGTCATATTATGAATTTGAGGATAAGAAAGTGATATTGGGTAACTTCCACTCCAATAAAGTTGCTGGTGCTGGTGAGGTAGAATTAAAGTTTACTTTGAAAATACTGTCATCTTGAAGAATGTCCTGCATACTCCAAAGATGAGAAAAAACTTAGGTTCAGGCTATCTTCTTAATGAGGCTAAGTTTACTCAAACTATAAGGGGCTTATTTGTATACAATAACTAAAAATAATGTATTTGTATTTGTTGGAAAAGGGTACGCCACTAATTGCATGTTTCAATTGAATGTTAAAATTAATAAAGTTTCATCTTCTATTTACATATTGTGTTTTTTTAATATTTGGTATGGTAGACTTTGTCATGTTAATAAACGCATAATAAAGAACTTGAATAACTTAGAACTAATTTCTAAATCATCCTTGAATGATTTTGAAAAATGTAATTTTTGTAGTTAAGCTAAAATAACCAAAATTTTACATAAATTACTAGTTAGAGAATCTAAACCATTTGATGAGTGCTCGAAAAGCACTAATATTTCGTGATTAATTGTGCTTAATTGATTGATATATAGATTTATTATGATTATTATTTCGATTATTTTCATAAATCTATCCATTCGGAGTCACGGGTATATTTTAGTGCATTTCAGGTGTTTTTAGCGTCAAATGAGTCAAATGATGAAAACACGCAAAGACGGGACACCTACGGCACTCGGATCACGAGTTACGGGCTAAACAAGACAAATATGTAAGCCTTACATAAAATGCCATCACATATGTAAGGGGGGACATGAAAAGAAGGAAGACATTGCGCGCCGCGGCGAGGGAAATACATGCCGCGGCGAGAGGCTCTCGGGTTGAATCCTGGAAAACATAGAAACATTGCGCGCCGCGGCGGGATAATTGCATGCCGCGGCGGGGAGCTCTCGGGTTTTTGCATATTTTTCAGAATTTGTGTTGCGCCGCGACGGGGAAAATGCATGCCGCGGCGTGCCTATTCCTATGGCACATAGGATTCGTGTAAACCCTTACATCTATAAATACCCCCTTAGAGTCCCCCTTACAGACAACTCGACCAATTCGTACACAACTCTTATTCTTCTCAATTTTGCGACCCAAACACTACATTCAATCAGTTTTGAGAGCGTTGCCACACTCTAACGAAGCGAGAGACAATATTCTAAGGATTCAAGGAAGCCAACGACGATCGAAGATAAAGCTTACGGAGAAGAACGTCATCCAATCCATAAGCGGTATTTAGATCTAGGAGTTTCTTGTTGTTATAGAATTAATTCCTCTTCTCTATTTGTTAAAGTGTATGATCATATTTTATTTGTCTATGAATAATAATATGAACATGAGCGGCTAGTCTAATTATAGATGTTTAGTTTGTGTTGCCATGTTTGCTAGAATTGTGTATGGTGTATTTTATTGATTTATGAATAAATTACTTTTTGATTAAGAGCATGTTTAGATATTTGATTATGAATAATCATGGGCCCATTTGATGTTCGTAGTTAGGTTGAAAAATCTGAGAATTTAGTTATAGGAACGTCACCTTAACTTTATTCCGAAACACTTAATCAAAGCTTCAAGTTAGTGACTTAGTCATAGCATTAATTTGATTGGCATGTTTTCCTTGCGCATAATTTGATTGCTATTTAATTTACCCCCGCCAAAGGCAGTTAGTTAGTTAATCAACAAAGAGACCTACCCCCGCCAAAAGGAGTTTCGTAATTAAAAGGAAAGCCGGTAGTTTTGTTTATATAGGACGTTCATGTTATCTCACCATACCTTTTCGATGCAAGCATGGTCAACCAAGCTAAACGTCCATACATCCTCTATTGATATTTGATTTAATTGAATTGATTGTTTGATTGCGATTTTGTTTTCGTTTGAGTGTCGTATGATTGTTCTCGTTACAAAAAACAAACAACCTTTTTACAATTTTATTAGCGTTAGGATTCTAGTTACTTAGAGTTTTAGTTTCACTAGAACTCTATTTAATTAGTGTTTTGTTTTCATTAGAACTCTGTTTAAGTTAAAATTTAGTTATTTAAAACCACTGCAATTCCTTGAGAGACCGACCTTGGAAGTTGCTTATCACTTTACTACGAGTGATTCGTACACTTGCGAGTACACATTTTAACACATCATGTTTTTGGCGCCGTTGCCGGGGAATTGGCGTTTTAAATAATTTTCTTTTTACACTTTTTAGAGTTTCTGATTTATTTATTTTTTTATTTGTTTATTTTATTTATTTCTTTATTTTATTTATTTATTTTTATTCAAAAAAATCCAAAAAAAAAAAAAATCAGAAAATAAAAAAATTCAAAAAAATAGTGCTTACTTTCCAATTTCACTGCTACCTTGATCTTTGTTTGCTTTTTATTTGTGCATGCAGGGTAGGAGATCACTTAACAAGGAACTCTCTCCTTTCATTGACAACATTCATCGAGTCAAACACCGATCAAGGAAACTGGATAATCAATATCAAGAGGAAGAAGTCCAACAACAATTGCAAGCAACAATGGGTGACAACGTAGCTAGGCAAATGATGAACAAAGAGTTTGCAAGACCGATCATTGGGACCGCGACATCGTGCATTCAACTCACAGAGGCAGCTAGGAATTATGAATTGAAAAACATTCATTATTCCATGCTTCCCTCCTTTTACGGTATCCCTAATGAAGATCCTTTAAATTTTATGCGTGAACTATATGCTACTGTGCAAACTTTTCCATTGCAGGGACTTAGTGAAGATCAACTACGCATGAGGTGTTTTCCATACACTCTCAAGGATAGAGCTAAGTCTTGGCTAATGACGTTGGCACCCGGTTCTTTGGTCACATGGGACGATGTTTACAATAAATTTATGGGTAAGTTCTATTCCCATCAAAAGACATCTGATCTAAGAACAAAAATTGCTACTTTTTCGCAGATGGACGGAGAACCCTTCCACGAGGCTTGGGACAGATTCAAATTGCTGTTGATACAATGTCCACATCACCACTTCCCGTTGCAGTTACAGAATCAGTTTTTCTACGACGGATTGACACTACAATGTCAATTCACAGTTGACAACGCTGCAGGAGGAGCTATGGGTGAGAAAATAGCGGATGAAACCTACGAACTATTCGAGATGTTGGGAGCCAATTCCCAACAAAAGAGCGCTAGAGGAAGACGAGCTAGAGTCCACGAATTGGGATCCAACAATGAAATGGCCATGCAACTTGCTGAATTGACGAAACAAGTGCAACTTCTCACAACCTCCAATGTTAATCAAATGCCAAAACACGAGGTATGTGGAGTTTGTGGTTCATATGGACACGGAGCTAATGTTTGTTCTTTTGCAGGTGATCCTTATACAGGTACTAATGAAGAGGCTAATTTAATGCAAGGGTACCAACCTAGACCTAGGAACGACCCTTATTCAAACACCTATAACCCTGGATGGAGGAACCACCCTAATTTTGGATGGAAACAAAACAATAGCCAACCATTTGTCCAAAACCAAACACAAGGCCAAAACATAAACCAACAATTTCCACAAAATAAACCGACCATAGAGGAAACCCTAAATAATTTCATACACTCTTGTAATGGAAGGATGGACTCTATAGAAGCTTCAGTGAAGAGAGTGGAAATACAGGTTGGGCAGCTAGCGGAACAAATGTACAAACAAGAAACAGGAAAGCTGCCTAGTCAACCTGAACAAGCAAAGGCGATCACAGTCCTTCAAAGTGATGAGGAGGTACCTAAAAATTTACCTGATAATTCTAATGTTTTGTTGTCTAGTACAGGTAACTTGGAAGGTGAGAATTCAACTCTCAAGGGAGATGATGAGTCTAATACCACTCCTAATGAACTTCCCAAGAAAGAAATTGGAGAAACATCTAACATTTTTCGATTGCACAAGTCAATGGACCCATACCGACCACCAATACCACCAATAAACCAGTTTGAGGAGAAAAATCAGGATGAGCAATACTCTGACACTCTTGCTTTATTTTCTAGAATTAATTGTAATTTACCTCTTTTGGATATTATAAAGAACAGTTCAACTTATGATCCAATTTGCAGGAACTTTATCATCAAGAAGAATAGAAGCAAAGAGAATGAAATGTCAAAAATTGGTAGTCCAATAATCCAACCGCACTTACCTCTCAAAATGAAAGATCCAGGTAGTTTCCACATTAACATCACTATGGGAGATAAGAGGGTATTCAAAGCTATGCTAGATTTAGGAGCAGGTATAAACCTAATGCCATATTCAGTGTACTTGCAACTAGGTTTAGGAAAGTTTATAGAAACAAGGATGACCCTTCAACTTGCAAACGGGTCTATTCAATACCCAAAAGGAATAGTGAAAAATTTGTTAGTACAGGTGGACAAGTTTATTGTACCAGTGGACTTTGTGGTGCTTGAGATGGACAGAAATTTTCTTCAAGACAAGGAACATACAATTATTCTTGGTAGACCATTCATGGCCACTACCAAGACAACTATTGAGGTCCATAATAGGAAGTTATCAATGACGGTTTGTGGAGAGACTGTACAGTTTGGAATTTTTCAACCCTCCCCTATTTCTTCTAACACTGAATTGCAGGATAGCATAAGTAACAAAATTGAGGTTCGAAACGTTGAATGGAGAGGGAAGGACAAACTGATAAATTTAAGTCGAGATGATGCCTACAAAGAACGCATTAAGCATTCTAATTACAAAAACTCGACTTGGAGGACGAAAGCTCATTTCAAGAAAGATAAGGGAGGAGATAAACAGTACAATTACATATTTAACCCCCCTTGACACGAGATTAGTCACGTCTTGCTAAGACGTTAAACTAAGCCCTTAATGAGAGGCACCCATTCGGTATCATATCTCTTTCGTTGTTTTTATTTCTTTTATTTTCCTTTATTGTTATTTTTATTTTATTTATTTTGGATTGTTTAACTTAGTTTAATGTTTTTCTGTTTTCATCTGACTTAGTTATAATCTAAAACTGGGTTTGAGTTTGAATTGTGTTGCATACACTTTGAGGTTCAATATATGTTCATACACATAAATTCTTCATGAGAAAAGCGAGGAACAGTGAACCGGAGCATAGCGAGTAACGACACAATCTCATACGAAAGGGGGTAACTTCTCACACTTTTTCTTATTCTCTTTTGTTCTTCTTTTTCACATTGAGGACAATGCAGAAAATAGGTTGGGGGTGGGAAGAATATTCCATGAGTATGAAATATGACCAATTTTAAATTTTTAACTTTGTCACTTGAATTGTTTTTAGTTAGTGTCGTGTCTACTTGATTCAATCCGGAAATCTATGATATTAACATGATTGTAATGAAGATGACATATGAGAGATATTAGATTTTTACCTAAGCAACGAAGCACACAAATGTTGGATTCATCTAATTTGAGAATTTTGTGGTACTTGTGGTAGTTTGCATGGTTAGTATAACTATTCTGATTTGTGAAATTTATGCATGTTCATGATATGTTTTAAGTCTCAACAATCTCTAGAACTCATTTGAAAACACGTTGAAGCGAAATAATAGAAACAAACACCACTTAGAAAATGATTTAGGCCATCTTTGGACCGTTTGAACTTTTCATGCTTCCCTGCAATATTTTATCAATAGCACACCCTTGAACTCAACATTGACATACATTGAACTACCCTTAGTGATAAGAGTACTTAATGTAATATTTGATTTTCATGAGCGATTATGTTGTGTTTATCTTGCTTCATCATAAAAAAAAAAAAAAAAAAAAAAATGATGATGATTGAAACAGTAAGCAAGAATAAAAAAAAAAAAAAAGAAGAAAATCAAGCAAAAGATCCAAAGGACATTTGAATTGAAGGGAGGATGGAAAAGAACACTTGGTAGAAAAAGTTGAAAATATGTTTGTGAAATAAAAAGTACTCTTATCGTATGAAAACATCATTTTTGTACTTTCATGATCACACACCTAGCCACAACTTTATAAGCTTAATGAAGTCCTATTGATTCTAGGTAGTTTAGTTTCTATATTAGTGGAGATGAGTTTGAAAAATGAGCATATGGAGTTTATAAGTGCAAAAATTCACATTCATATTTTACTTGCACATTTATGAAACATTGAAATGTAATCTATGAATATCATGCATGACACGGTCAGATAGTATAACTAACGGGTTTGTGGTGTGATTAGTTGTTCAAAATTCGATTACCATGATGAGTTTGATGTTTGGACTGTTTTTGAGCTTAGGTGATGTTTAACTATTTCATGTATCATTCGTTGTTAACAATTTTTGAGATGTATGCATGGATTGATTCAAGTATGTTTAGAGTCTTTATTAGTCTTGAGAGTCGTACGATGTTTGTGGGTGTCATCACTGGAAACCCTCACGAGACTATAACTCGTCCACTAGGGCCACCTAGGGGTTTAAAGGCTTGTTGCATATGCTAAATGCAACCGTGACAATCTACGGAAGTGATTTAGGTTAGGTTAGTTTATTTTATTTTAGTTTTTAGATCACCTCACTTGCTAGAGACTAGCAAGAAGCTGGTTGGGGGTTGTGATGAGTGCTCGAAAAGCACTAATATTTCGTGATTAATTGTGCTTAATTGATTGATATATAGATTTATTATGATTATTATTTCGATTATTTTCATAAATCTATCCATTTGGAGTCACGGGTATATTTTAGTGCATTTCAGGTGTTTTTAGCGTCAAATGATGAAAACACGCAAAGACGGGACACCTACGGCGCTCGGATCACGAGTTACGGGCTAAACAAGACAAATATGTAAGCCTTACATAAAATGCCATCACATATGTAAGGGGGGACATGAAAAGAAGGAAGACATTGCGCGCCGCGGCGAGAGGCTCTCGGGTTGAATCCTGGAAAACATAGAAACATTGCGCGCCACGGCGGGATAATTGCATGCCGCGGTGGGGAGCTCTCGGGTTTTTGCATATTTTTCAGAATTTGTGTTGCGCCGCGGCGGGGAAAATGCATGCCGCGGCGTGCCTATTCCTATGGCACATAGGATTCGTGTAAACCCTTACATCTATAAATACCCCCTTAGAGTCCCCCTTACAGACAACTCGACCAATTCGTACACAACTCTTATTCTTCTCAATTTTGTGACCCAAACACTACATTCAATCAGTTTTGAGAGCGTTGCCACACTCTAACGAAGCGAGAGACAATATTCTAAGGATTCAAGGAAGCCAACGACGATCGAAGATAAAGCTTACGGAGAAGAACGTCATCCAATCCATAAGCGGTATTTAGATCTAGGAGTTTCTTGTTGTTATAGAATTAATTCCTCTTCTCTATTTGTTAAAGTGTATGATCATATTTTATTTGTCTATGAATAATAATATGAACATGAGCGGCTAGTCTAATTATGGATGTTTAGTTTGTGTTGCTATGTTTGCTAGAATTGTGTATGGTGTATTTTATTGATTTATGAATAAATTACTTTTTGATTAAGAGCATGTTTAGATATTTGATTATGAATAATCATGGGCCCATTTGATGTTCGTAGTTAGGTTGAAAAATCTGAGAATTTAGTTATAGGAACGTCACCTTAACTTTATTCCGAAACACTTAATCAAAGCTTCAAGTTAGTGACTTAGTCATAGCATTAATTTGATTGGCATGTTTTCCTTGCGCATAATTTGATTGCTATTTAATTTACCCCCGCCAAAGGCAGTTAGTTAGTTAATCAACAAAGAGACCTACCCCCGCCAAAAGGAGTTTCGTAATTAAAAGAAAAGCCGGTAGTTTTGTTTATATAGGACGTTCATGTTATCTCACCATACCTTTTCGATGCAAGCATGGTCAACCAAGCTAAACGTCCATACATCCTCTATTAATATTTGATTTAATTGAATTGATTGTTTGATTGCGATTTTGTTTTCGTTTGAGTGTCGTATGATTGTTCTCGTTACCAAAAACAAACAACCTTTTTACAGTTTTATTAGTGTTAGGATTCTAGTTACTTAGAGTTTTAGTTTCACTAGAACTCTATTTAATTAGTGTTTTGTTTTCATTAGAACTCTGTTTAAGTTAAAATTTAGTTATTTAAAACCACTGCAATTCCTTGAGAGACCGACCTTGGAAGTTGCTTATCACTTTACTACGAGTGATTCGTACACTTGCGAGTACACATTTTAACACATCACCATTAGACGTAAATTTACTCTAATATATGTGAACTTGATGGTATTTTAACAAGAAATATAATACATTATTTTATAACTTTTATTTATGACAGTTCAAACTACACTTATGTATATCTTATAAAAAATAAAAGTGAAGCGTTTAACATGTTTAAAATATTTTTGATTGAAATTGAAAATCAACTTAACAAAAAAATAAAAAGATTTTGAAGTTATAGAGATTGAATATGTTTCCAGTATTTTCAATAATTTTTATAATATTCATAAAATCATTCATGAAAAAACTGTACCTTATTTTCCTAAAATAAATAGCAAAACTGGAAAATATATAGAACTTTTATTTAACCAATTATTATAATTTTATTAAACTCTGGTGCTGCTTTGTATTAGTGGGGAGAAATTTACAAAGTTGTACATTAACTTGTACACTAAAATTGTGAATCAATTTTAATTAAATAATAACTCTTTAAAATGAGTAAAATATTTAAAATTTGAGAACAAAATCTAATTTATATTTTATTAATTATATTAAATATTTATAAGAATAAACATTGGAGGAAAATAATATAAGTTGCTTCACCTTCTAAATTGACATAAAAAATTAACTTAATTATCATAAATATATATATATATATATATATATATATATATATAAAAATTAGAACATAAATATGTATATTTATAATATATAAGTTGGTTTAATTAAATATTAATTTATAAATTTTAAAACCTTAATCGACTTTACATAAATTAATTTTTATATTTTTAAAATTAAAATCAACTTATTAAAACTTATACAACATAAAAATTGATTTAGCTATATTCTATTTTAATCGGTAAGTTAGTTTATCAGTTATTATATCCCATCAAACATTTCTTCGACTATCTATTGTCCAAATCTTTTCTATATTAGAAGTGTGAATTTTATATGTATACTCAACTTCCAAATGCTTTAATGTACGGTTAAGAAGAGACAAAATAAGGCACAGCTTTTGGGCTTGGGTTGGACCTCCAAGCCTATGCAATTAGAGTAATTCTATTAACATCCCCATACTCTACTAAATACATACACCTAAATATAATAATTATGAAAGCCTTACAAAACCATGACAACAATCCGTAAAACCTTATAAATAAAACACATAAATAAGAAAAACCAATTGTATTTTCTAAAAAGTCAGAAATAATATAAAATGAAAAAGTAATAGAAATAAAAGCACAAGATATATCATGATGTTTATCACAAGAAATGATATTTAGTATAAAAAAAATTAAAAAATTCAAAAATCAATACTAAATTTGATGGAAGAAGATGGATTTAAAGAATTACCTTTCTAAAAAATAAGGAATATACTTTTAAGAATATATATAATATATTATGTGATAAGTCATAAAGAAATGAGTATTATTAGAGTGGATGCAAAAGAAATATTTAATATATTATTAATTGACAAAGAAACTATTATGAAAAACTATCAAAAATTTCTCAAGAAAATAAAGAAAAAATTAAATACATTCATTTAGAAGAGTTCATTAAATTTTCTCGTTCAAAATTATAAGCTAGGCTTAATACTTAGTTTATATTTTTATTATTGATATTTATAGCAAACCTAGAGTATGCCGTAAGTTTTAATTTTTAGTATCTTAAGTTCTCATTAATCATTTCTAGTAAAGCATCTCTTTTGTTTGTTATTCTGTTATCTAATAATGCTAATTTTATTGGTGCATGTATTCATTATTTGAATTGTATCCAATTTTTTCTCTATCTTTATTGAAAAAATTTTATTATTTGTCTATAATAGTTTCTTTATCAATAAATGATATATTAAACCTTCATTTTATATCTGTTATGATAAAATTAATTTCTCTATTACTTATTCCGTAATATATTATATCTTTCGTTGGAAATAATTTTTTATTTTTTAGGATCATGATTTTTTAAATCTATCTCATTCCTTAAGACTTAGCTTTAATTTTTGAATTTTTTCTTGCTAAATATCATTTATTGTTAAAAATATTCTAAGATATATTGTGTTTTTACTTTTATTATTTCTTGATTTTCTATTATTTTTGACATTTTTAGAAATATGATTATTTTTCTTATTCGTGTAGTTTGTTTGTAAGGCTTTACACATTATTTTCATAATTTTGTAAGGCTTATATATATTTGGAGTTTTAAAATTTCCTAATTTAGTAGAATGTGGTAGATGTTAGTGATATACTCTTACATTTAGATCGTAAACTAACACTACTTGTTCAGTTCTTCCTTTTTCGGTCCGACCCAATAAAAAATAAAAAAATAGGGAAAAAAAGCATTTATTTGTCAAAGTGTGAAAACAAGTAGCGATGAACTAAATCATAGACGTTAGTAGGTCATTGCAAAAAGCCTTAAAATTTTATAAAAACTATAAAATGATGTATATTGCCTAATCACATCTATTATCCTCTCTTTTACATGAGAAGTCTATTATCCTTGTGTTAGGTGAAAATTAATAGTTCAGATATAAATATTTCATGTCCCACTCCACACCAACTCTTCATATTTCAGATCTAACAATAATGATTTTTCGGTTAATGCTTGAAATCGATTTATTATAGAAGAATTATTGTCCCCCATTGTTTAGAAGATTTTTTTTTAAAAAAAAAATAACTATATTACTCAAATACTTATAACTGATGATCAAAAACTATATTACTCAAATACTTATAACTGATGATCAAATCCTAAATGTTCTACGTTTTTAAATAAGCCTAAGCTCATTGGCTTAGGAGAAAACTTATTGTCCGCCATTTCTCTTTTTCTTAAAAATCACATTTTTTAAAAACTATTCCTGAGGATATAAGATGATGGGATGTACATTTTGCACTCTCTTTTTTAAATAATAATATACACAACACATAAAAGAAATGAAGAACACATAAAAGAAATGTCTTAGTAGTTCAGATATTATAGTTCTAGGATGATTTGTTTTTTTTTTTTTTTTTTAAATACAAGATGACTTATTACAACCATTTTTATTCTTACATTCGATATCATTCCATGATTTAAATTAGAAAAGGGTTGATTTTGCTCTAATATCTTAAAAATGGGTCATAAAATCAACCAAATTGATGAGTCATTCAAACGTAGATGTGACGGTTAGGTCATTAAATTTCATGTAGTTTTGTTTATTGTTGTGTTGGTAAGGAATAATCATCTAATGTTTTATAAGCCATATATATATATATATATAATTGTACTACATTCAGTTTGTTAAATGTAATTAATGATTGATCTACAAGCATAACAATAACATGATCTGAGAATCATGATATCTCTATTAAGCAAATTAATGCATTCTTATCAAACACTAATACACCCACGTATCAAGCAGATCAATGAACATGGGATAAAATTTATATTATAACTATCGTTTTTTTTTTTTATGCGATATGATTTTGGAAAATTACTAAAAATAACATCTCTAAATTTATAATAATAAAACTAGCACCCCAATAATATTTAATGTTTAATTTGAACGTTCAATATTAAACGAGTCTAAATTATTGTCGTTCAATCCTAATTGAATGAGTGCTAAAAAAATTACATATTAGTTATTTTTTTAATTGTAAAAATATAAGTTTGAATATAAAAGATGCTAGTTTTAGTGTTACAAGTTTTAAAAAGTATTATTTTTGTTATTTTTTCGATAATATTTATGCTATGGCTAGTGCTATATCAAATAATTCATAGTATTAATCACTCTCGTGGTATTAATTAATTAAGTTTTTAGGGATTGCTTGAGCAATAAAATATATTTTTAACAACGTCAATTTTCCCAACAAAAGGTGTAGTTGGATCAGAATCTATAAATGCCTTATTTAGTTATTTTCACTTGCTCGCAAATTACGAAAGAAAACGAACAAGGAAAATAAAGCATTTTGATATAATTTAGCTATTAAATCTTAAATATAATTTATCAATCTTATAATTATATTTATTTTAAATAAAAATTTATTTTTATTAAATAATAAATTTATATTTAGTTACAGATTTAATATCTATCATATCTTAAATTCAAAAATTATATTATATTTTCTAAACTTTATAAATAAGGCATTTAACAGTATATTGTAAACCCAACAATTAATAAGAATTATTTCTTCTATTTATTTTCTTTCTACTTTTTTTTTCTTGTTTTCTTTAGTTTTATAACACGTTATCAGCATAATTATTTATGCAAAACTTGTGATTTTATACATATAAAAAAACTTTAGCCATAATATACTACAAATTTTTTGTAGTATAATGTTCGATCACAAAATTTACAAGTTTTTAAATTTTTTTATTCTTTATAATTAAACTCAAATTTTATTTTAATTCAAAATCTTTCAAATTTTTTTTTATTTATTTCTTGATCGTTTTAATTAGGTATCTAGGGGTTGCAGTTCGGGTCATATTCAGATTAAACTGATTTTAACCCAACCCTAACACAACAAATTCGAACCTGACTTGATTTTTTTGGGGTCATTTCGAGTTAACCTATTTTGATCCAAAATTAATTCGGTTCGGATTCGAGTCAGGTTTTTTAGTGTCGTTTTTCATGTCGTCGAAATTTTTTATCCCTAACGATGTGAATTTACCTTTCGTCTTATTAGACTATTAGAGATTTAAGATTTACAGAAGTTATGTGAATTGTGACTTGTGAGTGAGTGTTTAATAGATAGTTATGGTTAATTTTTAATTTTTTTTAAAGAACGAGGTTGAATGGGTCAACCCAAACCCAACCCCTTTTTTTCGTGTTATTTTGGGTTGACTCATATTTGACCCAAAATTAATATAGTTCGAAGTCGTGTTGGGTTTTTTGTGTCGTGTCAAAATTTGTCACCCTTAAGATATCATAATCAATAATATTTATGATATTATTTTCCTTTTAAATTTGTTAAGTTGTTTGGTTTATATATCACTATCTACATATATGCATTTTATAATTAACTTTTAAAATTTGTTAAGTTGTTTGGTTTGTATATCAATATCTATATATGTTCATATTATACTATTGTCTTCAATAATCTCAGATATCACATCTTTTTGGGAAGCCAACAAACTCTGAAAATATCTTAATTAAATTTTCTTATTTTATTGCAAACTATAAATTTTATTATTTACATATATTTTTTCGATGAATAATTTGTTAAAACTAATATATTTTTTTATTTAGTTGTTATTATTATAAAAAGATTGTTTGTTCTATTGTTTGAATTATCTAACCATATTTAATATTAAAATTTAACATTGATACGAAGACAAATATTATTTAATAATAGATTTTTTAGTTAAATTCAATATTGTAGTCATTAATAAAATTTAAACTAATTTATTATAAGATATTAGTAAATCTAATTTTTATTTATATGTTATCCTCCTATTAAATATGTTACAATTATTTGATAATATTATCTATAAAAATATTACAAATTTATGATATAATAATAAATATATATTTAAGTTTATCAATATAAATATTTATTATTATTATTATTATTTCAAAAAAAAATTTGAATATGAAAATATTTTGTACTAGATAGATAAATAGATCTGCTCTATAAATATGTGTTAGTATTTACCTTTATTTCAAATTAATAATTTATTTGTACATATTTTTTATTATAATTAATGAATGATATTTGTAGCACACATATATGATAACTATATTAATTTTAAAAAAAAGTTAAAAATGACTTTGAGAATGTCATGCCACCCTAGTTCTTACTCAAATAATATTCATTTGACAATTATTGATAACACTTTTTTAATATTGATATAATTTACAATCACCTAAATAAATTTTTATGGTATAATTTAATTATAAATTTTTTATGTGTATCTATTTATTTATGTTTATTAATAAAATATACATAAATTTTGATTTAATTTTCATGCTAAATTGATATTATTATTAATAGTGAGATTTTAAATAGTAAATAAATATACTAATGTTTGTTAATCGAAATAAACTTTTCATGTGTGTAGTTGCATGAATAATGGAATCTATAAGGAAGTTTTGTCTAGGAGGTTAGTCTTTTGTATCACTAGTCTTTTCTAAAAACGTTACTCTATCTAGGAAAATGGTTTTTAAGGAGGCCTTATCCCATAATTCTTTACGAAAAGCACTATTAGTGAATATTAATTGTGTTGTTACATTGCTGCTATGGTTATAATAAAATACTCCTAAAATTTACATATATATATATATATATAAGAAAATAAGAAATTTAATTATTCTCTTAAAGCTATAAAATGCAATATTTTGGAATTGCATATATCTCATATATTGAGAGCACACAAGGTACAATACTAATAATAATATATATTTGAAAGTATAAAATGTAATATTTTAGAATTGTATCTATATCATTAATTGAGAGCCCACAGACTACGATACTAATAGAATATATGATAAAGTATATTCAGTGCCTTGTTTATGTTATTACATAACAATATTGAGAACAAAATTGACATCATACAAATATTTATATGCTATTTTAATTTATTAGTAAAATATGATATTAAGTAGCAAAATAACAGAATCTATATAAACAGTTTAAGTCCTACATATGACCATGAATTATAGTGCATTTTGATTATATAAATGTCATTTGATATTGAAATTGAAATGACTATAATCAAAAGAAAAATATATCTTGAAAAATTACAAGTGATTAATTTGATATATATAATAATCATTATCCCATCTTGATGATTCAAGATTTTTAAGTACTCAATATTATTAATCTTTTATTTGAAATTTTTTGGAGAAAAAGGTTATTCAATCGTATATTTTATTGAAAGCTAAAAGAAATATACAAATAGATCTTGTGTGTGCTTACATTGCAACATTGGTGAGTGAATTTAACAACGGTTATGAATTCTTCATATGCTATCTATACAAGTAAAATTTGCTGGTAAAAAAGCAACAGAGAAACATACACATATATTTAAATATTATGTGCTTGTATAAATTATTTAAAAAAATGAAGATATTTTGATCATATTATTATTAGAAGTGAATGTTATATGATAATCATGTACATGATTTAAGCTATTGTGTTAATATTGGCAATGTGGTAATTACGATCATATTATATTATAAAAATTGAAAGCTCATATAGATAAATAAAACTTATTTTGAAGTTGTTGTTATGTCATTAAGTATTTGAACTCTAATTTTATAATGGATTATTTGCTTCCACAGAAGCAGAACAAGAGAATGTTAATTAAGGTCCAGTATTTTATCAACATTATCCAGTATATATCTCCTTTTGATCTGATGTATAATAATTGATGAAGAAATATAAAGTGTGCTTCTAACTATTGCCTATCAATTAAAATAGTGAACATTTATGTGTTTCAAATATAATACAATAATACTCATTATTGTTAAATGATATATAAGATAGCACAATTTTATGTATAACATTATAAAAGACTTCCAATAACTAAAGTATGATGAATTATGGTATATATAATTGTGCTCAAATTTCTCAAAGTTGAGGAAGAATTTAATATTTTGAATATGTTTGATGATATTGATATTCGAGATTACAATCAAAATATAATATATAAAGATACAGATAGAAGCTTAACTTCAAAAGATTTCCAAAAGATCAATCTTATGATTAAAATGCATATGTTAGTTTAAAGTATAATGCCACAAATACATGACTAAAAGACATATATTTGAAAAGCTTCTTTCGATTTATATCACAAATATAAAATAATTTTTTATGGATAAAAGGTTGAATAATTATCATGATCAAAATAAGTCATGAAGAATCAAAATTGATTCAGTATACAATAGAAAGTTAAATGGATATAGATCAAAGTTCAAATATTTCTTTATTCAGCAACTATATGTGTTGCATGTTCATAAAGCAAAATAAACTCACTATATTTGACAAAAGTAGATAGTGAATCTCACGCCTCTGAAAAATCATATATTATGAAAATAATATTGTTAGCATTATTATAAAATATGAAATATTTTGAATTCGGTTTAACCCACAAATTTATTATTAAAATTTCTTAATTGTAACTTACATTAGTGGCAAAATAAAGTTACTTTAATCATATTGCACTGACTTAATACATTGAAATAGACACACTAATAAATTTAAAGACATATATTTTGAATTTCTTTTATATTGCATATATTAGACACTTTGAAGAGTAAACAAATTTATTAAATAATTTTAATAAATAAAAATAATTTCTGCCATTAGAGGAAAAGAAAAAAGATAATTGCATGAAATTACTTAAAATGCATCCACTTTAGATAATGAAAAATTTAGCTAAAAATACTCGAGTAATTATTGTAGTCCTTATAGGATAATGGAATGAAATAACAGCAAACATTCATAATTTATCTAAGGATTGCTAATTATATTGGTGCAAGAATAATACTATTATTGTTGGAATAAATGAGTTAGCACTCGAAAAAATGATATCGAAAAATATTATAATAACTATTGACTTGTATAGAGTCTCAATTATCTAATATAAAATAATGTCATTTCAAAGACAGGAGGAAGAAAATATTATGTATTAATGTTGTATAATATATTTTCTTTCATATCTCTATTTAATAAGCAAGAGATTATACGAATCCTTAATAATGTTAAAAATTATTAAATATAGATAAAGAAAAGTATTGACAAAATACAAAATATTATTTCAGACACATATTCATTAACTTATAGGCAAAGTGAAATATATATAATATGAACACATGAGATGTTCATTAAATATTTATAAGGACTAATTATCTAAGTGCTTAAAAATGCAAAATGTGTTAACAATACATAAATTTATATAAAATATGATGTGACTGTGAAATATAAAATTTTACTCTTGTACGTGTAAAATGACTTTAAAATGTGACTAGTACTCATATAACATTATTTATATACAGCTACTGATGTGAATAAATTAATAATATTTATTGCTTATAAAAGTATTAACTTCAAATTGCCATATATTGTTATGATAATTTATATACATGTACTATTAAAAAAATGTGAATGACTACATGAGTTCTAATAGATATCTTTTGCATTTATATTAGCATTAAAATTTAATATTTTCACAAATTAAATGATTTTGTTATGAATACAAAACATGATTTATTTTATGTGCTCCTAAAAAATGGTAAATTTATGTAATTATCTTAAAGAGAGATAAAACTTATATTTACTTTTTATGGATAAAACATATGCACATTATATATTTTGTTATTATTTAATTGCATGATATAAAAATTATCTCATATTGTTCTTCATTTTATAGTCAGTTAGCACTATGTAATAAGATAATTGATGCTCAATGTATTTATTAACATTAATGAATGTATCATAGCATATACAAATTTTAAATCTTACATACTAGCAAAATGATGAGTTGTATTGTAAATTGTATATATGAATTATCATCATTACTAAATTATGTTTTATAAGTGTAAGGTTTTTAATTAATTTTGTAATAAATAATAAAATAAGTTATTTTTGTAGAATAACATGTACCTTATAAATTAGTATTTAAATATAACATGTAATCGAAGTAAATATATTTGGCCTACAACTATGAAATATAGAGAAACTGTACTACATATGAAGTCAGGTGACAATCAAGTAGACTCACTTACCATGAGTTATGACATTTACGTCAACATTTGAGATATTGTCATAATGATATTAAAATATGCCAATTAAAAGGACATTTGATGTTGAATGATTGTCATCATCAAGGAAAGCACGTTTGTATATGCGTTGTACTCTTTTTCTTTTCCATAGTTTTGTCCTACTGGGTTTTCTTACAAAGGTTTTAATGAGTCAACTTAAGCGTATTGTATGAAAAATAATGTACGTTTTTTTCGTTTGCTAGTTTTTTGTCTCATTGGATTTTTCTAGTAAGGTTTTTAACGAGACATATTTTTAATACATTTGACATCCAAGATGAGTGTTATAATTTGGATGTCAAATCTTAAATATGACATATCTATCTTATGGTTAGATTTATTTTAAATGGAAATTTATCTTTATTATATAATAAATTTATATTTAGTTAGAGATTTAATATCTATCATATCTTAAATTCAAAATTCATATTATATCTTATAAATTCTATAAATAAAACTTTTAGCAGTATATTGCAAATTCCACAATTAATAAAACTTATTTCTTCTATTTACTTTTCTTTTCTTATTTTTTTTTAATTATAACACATTTTTTTTTCATTAATATATTATTTTGCTTCAAATTTAAAGATACTCGTGTTATATTTATTACATAATTTAATAGATTCACTTTTATCAATTATTTTTATATAAAAAAAAAATAATATTATACATGTATACAGTATCAATAATTATACTTTCAAGGCATTGATTGCATTTGAAAATTTCTCCAACGTCTTGTCAAACTTTTATTAGTAGAGATTTATCGTCATTACTTACTTTTAAATAAGGGAGTACGTTGTATGTACCTAGTTTGTCAAACATGCACGTTAAACTTGCGAAGTTGATTTCAAACGTAGAAAAAGTCTTATATTAAATGAGAAAAAATATTAAAAATATTATATTTTTTATATAATAGAATGAATTAATCTCAATATTTTTTTATAAAATAAGAAAAAATATTAAATAAATAAATAATATCAATAATTATAATTTATCAAAATATATAACATATTATATTTAAAAAGTTCACTATAAAAGATACTTAAATGAATAAGTAGCAAAATAGCGTACAATAATAAATAAATAAAAAAAAAGCTTGTTCTTTTTCCCATCAGAATTCAAATAAGATTGCATTAATAATTAATAAATTCAAAATTCAAAAATTTAAAAGAATTTAAGAGGAACATATAGAATCAACCAAATTATCTTAGTTTTTCGATGATATTTATTGGGAGATTGATCAAGTTTAAGAGAGAAAGTAGAGAGAGAATGAAAAAAGCAATAAATGAAGTGATTAATGATGGTGGCTCAATAGCCTTTTATTAAATATTTATAGGTATTACACTTTTAATGAGGGTACATTTGTAATCTATACTGGAAAACATATTTAACAAGAAATGTTACAACAATAAGATCGATTTCTGAGACTTGATCAGCATGTTCTCTGGTTTAGTCGCGCAAGCCAGAACCGGACTAAAGGACTTCACTAAGGTTGCACCGAACGGACTTGAAGCCGGTAGTTTGAAGGTAAGTCATGACCACGAGGTCGGTGTTTGAACATCAAGTCCCCCCACTCTTATAGTTTGACCTTGTACGAATTGGAAGAGTAGTGAAAAGATCTCTCGAAACGTTTTTCAGACTCGAAGGGCAGCGAAAGGTCTCTCGTAACGTTTCGCGATTTGACCCTTCGTATTTCGAACGCCACATGTTGGATGGGCACTGGGATGGCCTTCACTATATAAGGATGGCAGTTCAAAGAGGTCTTTTTCTACTTTTCAAACTCTCTTCTTCATGAGCGATTTCTTCTCTTGTGGTGTTTCTCCGTGAAAAATTCTCACTTGAACCAACATTTGTAATTCTTGTTCGTGACTTGTTCTTTTAGAGCGCTCTTTTCTGTAAATTTTTCTTTTAAAGTCAACTTTAACTCAGGCTATTTTCCTTTTAGGTCGGTATCTTCTCAACATCTATTTTCATTTACTATATGCATAGGTATTGCTCTTATTTATGCGACAAGTTTTATCTGATTTTGCTTTTTATTGCATTAGGTTGTTGTTTTTATAGTCTGTTTTAGCATGGCTAGTAAGGGGATAAAATGACTCGTAGAGGTATTCGTTGGCACTTTAACATTCAGAGAAAATATTCAATTTGACAACAGATTCTTCCGAGATGCCCTCGGATCCCCAAGAGGTTACGGTGGCCATTCCTCCCCTGACAACATAGGGCTCCGCAATTAGAATACCAGTTGGGACAAGTTTAGCAGTCCTTAGGTCTTGGCGAAAGAAGATAAGGGTCAGTAAAGGCAAGGGGAAACCGACTCATAGGACAAAGGGATGGCGGTCCCAACCTAAGCCTTGTGAGTTCTCCCTGGAGGATGAACTCCAACTCCGAAATGCTTATGATATTCTGAGAGTGTGCACATAAGAATTCCTAATCCAAGAGTAGTAAACAGCGACCAACCGCCCCCTAGGTGGACTATTTTTCATGAGAAAATGCTGATGTTTAGGCTAAGGTTTCCACTACTCGACTTTATTAGGAATTTCTTAAGACGAACACAGATATCACCTGTCCAGATTCTTCCCAACGGTTGGTAATACTTGATATGTATAACAGTGTTGTGTAGGGAAGTTGGAATCCAGATAGGAATGCCCAAGTTCAACGAGGCTTACGCGTTAAAGTAGAGTCTGTTCGAGGACCGGCGTGTATATATATTTGCCAAACAAGACCGGGGTATAAATGTTATGTTATTGGATAATGAATGAGATTAGAAGCAGTTCTTTTTTTATGTTTCTAGTCTATGAGAGTCCAAGGAAGAAAGGAATGTAATTCCCTTAGCTTGGGTGAATATCAAGAACGTGCTAAAACATGTGTGCTTCCACCCGATCACACTGAATGAGCGGGCCAAAGCCCGTTTGGCGCAACTCCAAGGGTGTTTGTGCAAGCCAACCTATATAAAGTTTGCACGGGTGGGATTTAATAAAGCCATGGAGGCTTTTAAGGAAAAGGCCGTGGAGAAGGGCAAATTGGAAGAATACAATAGTATTTTTGAAATTGTTCTGGCCTCAGTGAACTCAGGCCAAACTCTCATGGAATACGGGGGGGAAGAGGTCGGTGAAGAGGAGGAAAAGGTAGAACAAGAGCTCAGTCAAGTGTAAAAGTACCGGTGACATAGGAACATAATTTTGTAATTTCAAATTTGTAATGAATAGGCCGAATTGTATTTGTATTTTGAATTTTTTAATAAAAATAATAAAAAAATTTTTGGAAATGGTTGATGTCATGACTTATTTGAATATGTTAATCACATGCATTTTGTCACGTAGTACCTTGAGTGGTACATGTGTAAGAAAACAGTTCGTAAATGTGGGATATAAAACGAAGGAAAGGGACTTTGTAATTGTGCATACAATGTGAGAGTATAACGAGTGATTGAAAACAATGTCTTCTGATTACATTTTAAGAATCAAGATCTGGGCATTAAAAAAGGAAAACTCGACACTGAACGAACAAATTTGCCAGTTAACATGTGATAATGATCAGTTGTTTGAAAATAACGTAACTCTTGCGATGCATCACAAAATGGGTTTGAAGGAGATGGCCGACGTCCTTAAGGAGGAGTCTTTGTGGGCGGATATGTACCTAAAACAAGGAGAAAATGTGCTCCTCGACATCATGCAGCCAACCTTAGAGTTGGAAAAAATATTGGAAGAAGGAGTATCAATGGGTGTCACCGTTCATCAATCTGTACTACATTACGTGAATGTCATGCAAGCCAAATTGTACCCGTAAGTTCGACTAGAACCGTCAGATAGGAATTTAGGTCAATCATTAAAATGTTTGAGTAGCATGTGAATGGTTTAAGAATTTTAATCATGTATTCATACGATTAGAAACCGTATGAGAATAACTTGTGAGTTTACTACGCCATTTGTAATGTTGCATTAAGAGAGACAAATATATATTATAGTATTATTATTATTATATATGTTTTTTTTGCTTGGCCTAATCGTAAATCCTCATCGAGTCGGAGCTGGACAATGCCAGCCTCATCAGCTCGGAGCGCGAAAATTGAGCCCGAGTGCTCTGCCTAGTTGCTTTTTAGCACAGGTAATCAACTCGCGTTACCTAATCATAAATCCTTATTGGCCCAGAGCTGACAATGCCAGCTTCTCATAGCGCAAAAGGTGGGCTCGAGCACTCTGCTTGGCTGCTCTTTAACACAAGTGATCAACTCGCATGGCCTAATTGTAGATCCTTATCAACCCAAAGTTGGACAATGCCAACCTCTCGTGGCCCGAAGGGTGGGCCCGAGTGCTCTGCTTGGCTACTCTTTAGCACAAGCGATCAAATCGCGCGGCCTAATTGTAAATCCTCATCGCCTCAGAGCTGGACAATGCCAGCCTCTCGAGTGCTCTGCCTGGTTGCTCTTTAGCATAGGTGATCAACTCACGCGGATTAATTATAAATCTTTATTGGCTTGGAGCTGGACAATGCCAGTCTTTCATGGTGCGAAGGGTGGACCTGAGCATTCTGTCTGGCTACTCTTTAGCACAGGTAATCAACTCGCATTGCCTAATTATATATTTGCATCGACCCGAAGCTAGACAATGCCAGCCTCTCATGGCACGAAGGGTGGGCCTGAGCACTCTGCCTGGCTGCTCTTTAGCACATGCGATCAACTTGCACGGCCTAATTGTAAATCCTATGAATAAAAGAAAGATGACATGTTTTTGCACACAAATGTACGTACATTAGTTACATAGACGTTAAATGACTTGCATAACTGTCTGCATAGAAACATTATTTTCATTACCAAATGCTGACTACAAATTGCGCTTTAGATTACATCGAAGGAAAACTATAAATAATACTTCTTCTGATGTTTAGCATTCCAACTTTGAGATTCCACCTCGCCTATAGGACGTTTAAGAACAAAAGCACCACCTGGTGTGATGTCTTCCATTTCGTACGCGCCTTCCCAGTTTGCCCCTAATTTACCGACCTTCCATTCCTTGTGACTAGGGAGGACTCTTCGCAAGACCCAGTCTTTCATTATAAACTTTTTGAACCGAACTGCTTTGTCATAAAATGTGGCAACTTTGTGCTTGTTATCTTCTATTAGTAACATAAGTTTGCTTTGATGCTCATTAGATCAAACCAAATCTAGTGTTTGTTCCAAACTATTCTGTTCTTCATTGATACCGGACCAAGATGTGGGGAAGATAACTTCTGTGGGTATTACTGCTTCTGTCCCATAGACCAAGGCAAATGGTGACTCATTTGTTGCCTCCCAGGGACTAGTTTGGATCAACCATAATACTCCGGGGAATTCATCAACCCATTTTTCGTTCATCGATGTGAGATTTTTCTTCAAAATAGTGAGTACTAACTTATTCGAGGCTTCGGCCTGACCATTGGCTTATGGATAATCGGGTTATGAGTGGTTGAGCTTTATTTCGTACTTCAGAACGAAGTCTTTTACCTTTTGCCCGACAAATTGTTTCCCGTTATCGGTAACTAACTCTCTAAGAAGACTAAACCAATAAATTATGGATTTTCAAAGGAAATTGATGATTTTAGTCTCACGAATTCGACTTAAGGCATCCACCTCAATCCATTTAGTAAAATAATATGTGGCAACCAATAGAAACTTTTTTTGTTCGATTGCTTGTGGTAAGGGTCCGACAATATCCAATCCTCATTTGTAGAAAGGCCACGAACTTATGACTTTGGTCATGTGAGTTGCCGCAATGTGTGTAAGTGGGCCAAAACGCTAACATTTATCGCAACGTTGAGAAAACTTCGCACAGTTGGCCAATAATATCCTTGTTGCATTATCCTTTGTGGCAACTTACGACTCCCGAAATGCAACCCGCATTCTCCTCCATGTGCTTCTTTGAGTATTTGTACTGCTGATAGTTTGTTGACACATAATAGTCCAAGAACCATGGGATTTTTCTTTTACAACTACCTATTTTGTACAAAATAATTGACACTCTTAACAAGAATTACCCGACTATTCTTTTTTTCGACCGGGTGAGAGTCATCGGTCAGATACCTTAAAAGAGGGGCGAACTAAGTCTCATTGTCTTGCTCGACTTGACTAACAACTTTGACGGCTTCAACTGGGCTGGCCTCAAACAGTATGGTAACATTAATGACTCTACTTTCACACGTATTGTGTATAGGAGCCAGAGTTGCTAATGCACCGGCATAACTGTTGCTACTTCTGGATAATTGCTTGACCTTTATTTCTTCAAGATCCCGACATTCTAATTTTAATCTTTCGAGTTACCTCTTCATCTTGTCATCTTTGGCTTTGAACGTGTGAATTGATTAACAACAAGTCTTGAGTCACTAAGTAGGTCCCACTTTCAAGCACCAAGCTTTTTAGCGATCATAACACCGAAAATGGCGACCTTATACTTGGCCACATTATTGGTAACTTAAAATGCTATTCTGACAAAGTATTCATAAACATTTCCCTCTCGATCGATAATGACAACTCTAATGCTTGCTCCTTTAAAGTTATTGGCCCTGTTAACACAGGCGTACCATTTACCAAACATACTCTCTTGATGATTCTCATTGATCTCGGACCCTTGTGGTCTTTCTAGGCATTCGGTAAACTCAACTACAAATTATGTGTCTACTTGAGCTTTCATAGATGTTTGGGGTCGAAATTTGATGTTGAATTCTCCTAATTTGATAGATATGCTCGCTAATCTTCCAGCTACGTCAAGCCTAAAGAGCACACTTTTTAACAGACTGGAGATAAGGACAATGACAGTGTGGGCTCTGAAATAGTGTCGCAGCTTCTTTGTTGCTACTTTAAGTGTAAAAACCAATTTCTCTAACATTAGATACTTTCTTTGTGACTCGATCAGAATTTGGCTCACATAATACACGGGGTTGTATATTTTCACGCTCGATTAGGAGAACAGCGCTAACAGTTTGTGTTGTGATGCTAGGTAGAGATACAAATCTCGTTTTCTAATGGGCTTATGAGGACCGGTGAACACCCGAGGTAATCTTTGATCTTCGTGAATGTCAGATCACATTCTTTGATCCAAAATGAGGTAGTATTTTTTCTTAAAAGTTTGAAAAATGGCATGCATTTGTCTGTACATCTTGAGATGAAACGATTAAGGGTTGTAATCCTCCCATTGAGGTGTTGGATTCCTTTCCAAATTGTGGGTGGTTTCATGTCGAGCAATGCCTTTATTTTTTTTTTTTGATTGGCTTCAATTCCTTAGGTTGATATCAGATATCCTAAGAACCTTCAGTCGTTGACCCCAAAAGTGCATTTTCTCGGGTTCAACTTCATCCCATACTACCTTATGATACTGAATGCCTCTTTTAGACCTTTGATGTATTCATTCTTATTTGTCGTTTTGACCACCATGTCATCAACATATACTTCCATGTTCTTTCCGAGCATGGGCTTGAACATATCATTTACCATGCATTGGTACGTTTACTTGCATTTTTCAGACCAAAAGGCATTCTATTATAGCAAAAAGTATCTGCCTTGGTGATGAAGGATGTTTTTTCTTCATCCTCTTTGTCCATATGAATTTGATGGTAGCCCGAGTATGCATCCAAGAAGCTCATCAAATTGTAGCCTGATGTTGCATCAACTAATTGATCTATACTTGGCAATGGATAGCAATCCTTTGGACAAGAGTCATTCAGGTCAATGAACGTGAGACACATTCTTGGCTCTCCATTCGAATTTTTGACAAGGATGACATTCGAGAGCCAAGTGGGGTAACGCATCTCTCTTATGACATTTATATGAATCAAAGGATTGACTTGTGCTTTAATGACCTCATTCTTTTCTCTGGGAAACTTTCACTTCTTCTATTGGACGGATTTCCTTTTGGGATCAACATTTAACCGGTGGGTGATGAATGTTCAATTTATTGCAAGCATATCTTTCAGTTTCTAAGCAAAGATGTCAATATTACTTCTTAAGAAGGAGACGATATCGTATTTGTATTCTTCCAGTAGGTCGACACTCACCCTTAACATCTGATCACTTCCTTCTTCTAGGGGGATTAATTCAACTTTTTCAGAGTTGATGACCCCCACTCAGTTACCATGTTTTTTCGACCTATTAACTGGATTATTTTATAGTTGTTATTTGGTATGAATTCCTTTCATGGTTGCATTGTAACAACTTTGAGCTTTACCTTGATCTCCTCAAATTTTAAGGATACCGTTATCCTCGGGGTATTTCACGACCTGATGATATGTTGAAGGTACTGCTCTCATTTTGCGTATCCAAGGTCGTCCCAAGATTAGGTTATAGTGAGCAGGACAATCGACGACCATAAAGTTCGACATTACCATTGATCCCGGTGCATCAACAGGTAACTTGATAGTGCCTAGTGCATAGGAGGTGCTATTATTGAACCCTATTAAAGGCATTTCTCTGTTTATCATATCTTCGGTTCCCAATCCCAAGGTGTGCAAAGTGGACAGAACAGTAGGTCAACTGAACTACCGGTATCAACAAGTATTCGATAAACAATGCACGAGCTTACTTTCAACGTGATGACCAGGGGACTTCATGTGGGCTAGAAACTTCATCTTCCTCGTTAAATATAATTTCTTTCAATTTTGACCCTCCTTTTATGCCACAAATTTCGAGCCCTTCATGATTAACCATAGCTTGGGCATACCTTTTTCAAACATTGTTTGAATCTCCACAATGCCCTGGTGCTCCATGTATTGAGTATATTGTTCTTATGTTGTTTGCATCGTGTAGTCTGTTTGTGTGAGCATTTTTTTTCCCGGTTGTGATGTGGGAAAAATAGACTTGCTTCCTTGTTGATGAGGACCAACACCTTTACCATTTTCGTTGACCAAATGTCTTAGATACCCCTTCGAAAGTAAATATTCCAATCCTTTTTTCAGATGTTTGCAGTCGTATGTTTCGTGATAGATGTCTTTGTGGAATGCACACCATTTAGCGGTATCTCTACCTAATGGCCTCATTTTTTATGGCCATCTTACATTTTGCTCACACTCCATTTCAAGTATAGCCTTGGCCAAGCTTACTCGTAGGGGAGGTCCTCTGAAAAGCGACAAAGACCTTTCCCAAGGTTCGATAGTTCTTATGCAGCTATTTTTCTTCCTGAATGACGGGCCCACTACTCTTTTTTGCATAGAGCTGTTGTTCAGCCTGCCTCGGTCAAGACTGAGTTCACGTTTCCCTTTCCATTTGAGAGTGTGACCGAAGGATGAAGGTCGAGCTCTCACTTCTATTCGACCTTAATTCCCTTTCAACATTGACGAATTTTCTTGCTTCTTCATAAGCTTCCTCCAAGGTCTGTGGCGTTGTTTTAGTAAGTTCAATAAACAACCCGAAATTTCTCTGAACACCTCATCGAAATGCTTGCACGACTATTGAGTCAGTACAATCAAAAATTTCTATTTTTTCTCCCCATAATCTTTTCATGTACACTTTGACATACTCACCTATTCCCTAGGTGAGCGAAAATAAATGATGAGGCTCTTTTTTCAAGTGTTTGTTGCTTACGTAGTTGGTGACGAACAGTTTAACTAAATCAACAAACGACCAAATGCTTTCAGGTTACAGGTCACTGAACCATTTTTGCACGGCATCATGTAACGTGGCTGTGAAGGATTTACACAACATCGCCTCCTTTTTATCACGAGGCATGCTGATAGGAGCCATGGTAGTTTTGAAGAGGAGCACATGAGCAACATGGTCTTTGGTTCCTTTGGAGCTCGAGCACTTGGGCAGAGTAAATTTCTAAGAAGGTTCACTCAACTCAATTTCTTTTGAAAAAGTCGACCCGATTAATTGCTTGCAGATCTTATCCAAATCTGACTGGGCTCTTCACGCGCTTTGTTTTTAACCTGTTTTTCTAACGTTGTTACTTTTTTCTGCCATATCAAATTTTTTTAGGGCTAGAATAACTTGCTCTTTCTAGGTCATGAACTCATTTTCTATCAAAGTGCTCTTAGGGTCCAATATATCACGGTTGCAAACCATTTGGTTGCAGGATTCTTTTTCATGTTATGCGATGATTCGTTCAACCTCGTCATCCCCTTCGTCAATGCCAGTTCCCATATTTCATAGAGTCTCAGTGTCTTGGGGTTTTTGAAATCTGCCTGACAGTGTTTCTGCCTGCCTTCTCAGCTCGAGATTTTATTTTCTCATCTCATCCTTCATTTCCAACATCGACTTCTGAATGTCTAAGAGCTGTTGCAACAATTGCTCTTAGGGATTATTGAAAGTCCGGGCTTCTACCTCGGCCATTCCCTCAGGTACAGTCGGCTCAATATGCTCGTCATGAGCATCAGGTCGACTACGATCTACAGCTCCAGTTCCAACCATGTCGTCGATCAGGATTTTAGGATTCGATCTTATTCGTTATCCTGATGAGATTATTGTGAAAAACTAATCTAATCTTAGTATTGGAGGGGATCAAAGCAAATTAGTGTGTCTGTTTGTCTTGTACCCTACGATGGGTGCCAAAACGTTAGGAGATAGATCAAGTCTGAGAGAGAGAATAGAAAAGGCAATAAATTAAGTAATTAATGCTGGTGGCCCAATGACCTTTTATTAGATATTTATAGGTATTACACTTTTAATTGGGGTACATTTGTATTCTATACTAGAAAACATATTTAACAAGAAATGTTACAACAATAAGACCAGTTTCTGAGACTTGATCAGCCTGTTCTCTAGTTTAGTCGTACAAGCCAGAATCGGATTAAAGGAATTCATTGAGGTTGAACCGAACGAACTTCAGGCCGGTAGTTTGAAGGTAGGTTACGACCACGAGGTCGGTGTCTGAACAGTACTGTTGTCTTTATTTCAAATGAGGAGAAAAAAATTATGTTATAATTTGGTGTATTGAGGACCATAAGGTCTTTATATATTGTTTAATTAGGATTTACATAATCCCTTAATTAGAACAAAACTTGTATCTACTCAATTGGCTCATATCAGTTTTTAGCAGTTTACTTACTTATCAAAATTAGACCACTTAATTTCAGCACAATAAATTAAATAATTAATATAATTTAATTAGAAATATATGTTGTCCAATTTGATTATAAAAAAAAAAAAGCGATTTTCTAATACAATGTGCATGTCAATCACTAACAACACCATTAAACAAGATAAAATGAAAATAAGGTGAAGTTATCAGAGATCATAGCCTTGGTTATTCAACTGAAAAAGAAAAAAAAAACATTATGCAGTAATATCCCACCAAAAAAAGACTTTCCTTGAAAGACCAATGCATTCCTGCTTAATTATCGTGGTACTCGGAATCACATTTTAAAACTATACAAATAAACGACAATGAATGTTTACGTCAGAGAGGAAACAAGAATGAAAGAAAACTCAATTTGCTTTATTTTTTATTTTTGATAAAATATGCCTCTAAAAACTATGAAACTACGTGATACATGTATACATATACACACATTCTTTTTATTTATAAAAATAAGTGCATACTTATTTTAGTATTTAATGTCACAAAACTCTTTAAAAAAACTTGAGGTATGAGGATAATAGTCAACAATTCATTTTGTACGTCTAACTTAGCATAAATGTTGTTTTATTAAGAAACCAATAATTTCAAAAATTTAAGTTATTAAGAAAAAATTAATAATAATTTTATACATTTATTATATGATCTCACCTTTATAATAACAGAAAAGGTCAAACTAACATTATCTATAAAATTATGTATAATAAAAAAAACATTATGTATAAATTATAAATTCACTGCATGCAGATTATAACCAATTTTCCCTAATGTTTATTATTTCACATTTTTTGTACTACGTGAGACTCAAACATTATGAAATTTTTCCACATTAAAATATAATTTGTGATTATTATTATTATTATTATTTTGTTAAGATTATCCATGATTTGATGCGATATTAATTTGAATGTATAACACAGTAATTAAATGGATCATATATATATATATATATATATATATGGTCAAAAAATGGTTTATATATGACCATTATTATTACTCGAATAAACATATATAATTAATATTTTATTTTAAGATTTTACTAATTTAATAACTAAACTTAAATCGAAGGACCAGACGAATTCAGTATGATTTCACACTATATTAACACAACTCACGAAACAATGCTTTTAATAAATAAATATCAATAATGCATGACACAAGAGAATAACCATTTTTATTTTATTTTATCAGAAGACAATAACTAGAATTAACCTTTTAAATTAAGAAAAAATACAATAAAGTATCCTTTAGTTATTTAAAAAGAAGTAATTTAGTCTCTCTCTTTTTTTTTTTTTTTTTTTTAATACTTTCAATAGTTTTGAGGAAGTGGGTACTACGGCGAAAAACTTACATTTTAATGCTTCGTGTTATGTTAGTTACTTTTCCCACTTTTACATATATTTCATATCCTTTATGAACTCTTCAAAATCGTATGTATATCCAATCCTAGTACATAAATTATTATTTTAAATAATATTTATATACTCACACACTCATACAAATATATACATTGATGTTTTTTTTTTAATCAAACAATACTTTAATATAATTCAAATTTATGACTTTAAAAAAAATTATAAATCTTACTGCCAAAATACTAAATAAATCATATGTATATTGATGGAGTTTAAACCATTCCCTCACAATATTTTCAATAAGCATATATAATTGGACATCAATTTAAAATTATATTCAAACAATGGGAAAAATAGTTGCAAAAGAACCATAAGGCTTGTGGTACTATATTTTTATTGATATTGTTTCATAGTCAAAGGGTAATTAAGTCAAATCTCAACAAATGCACAAATTTAAACAATTACTTTATATTTTTTTGTTGAAACAAATTACTTATTTATTATAAAATTAAATAAAAATAATAACATAAAAATAAAAAGTAAATAGAAAAAATAATTCTAATTGATTATTATATTTATAATATATTGCTAAGGACCATAATTTGTAAGATACGATATTAAATTTAAATCTAAGATATGATAGAGATTAAATCTTTAATTAAATACAAATTTATGATACAATAGAGATAAATTATTTTTTTGATAAATTTTTATTTTAAAAAAATCTAATCATAAGAGAAATAATATCATATTTAAGATTTGATATCTAAATTATAACACTCTCCCTAGAAAAATTCAATGGGACAAAAAATTAGCACAGAAAAAAAGTACATTATTTTTATGCAATATGCTTAAATTGTCTCATTAAAATCTTTATAGGAAAACCTAACAGGACAAAACCATAAAAGAAAAAAGAATAAAACGTGTATACAGATGTGCTCCCCATGTTAATGATAATCTTTTAACATGAGATGTATTTTTTTAATTGACATATTTTAACATCACTATGACAATTTTTTAAATATTAAAGTAAATATAATAATTCATGACAAGTGGGCCCACTTGATTTTCATATGTGTTACAATTTCTTTATATTTAATAGTCGTAGGCCAAATACATTTATTTTGATAACATATTATATTTAAATACTAACTTGTAAAAAAACATATTGTTCTATAAAGTAACTTATTTTGTCATTCATTGCAAAATTAATTAAAAATCTTGTACTTATAAAACATATTAGTAATGATGATAATTCATATATCTAATTTATAATAAGACTCATCATTTTGTTCTTCTATAAGTTTCAACATTCGTATATACTCTGATAACCTTTATCAATGTCAATAAATATATTGAGCATCAATTATCTAACTAAATGGTGTCAATTGATTATAAAATGAAGAATAATATGAAAAAAAAATTTATATAATGCAATCAAATAATAATTGAATATATAATGTGCATATGTTTTATTCATAAAAAGTAATCAAATATAAATTTATCTCACTTTAAAATAATTATTTATTTTTATCGTATTTTTATGACCGCATAAAATAAATCAACATGTTTTGTATCTATAACAAAATCATATAACATGTAAAATATTGAATTTTAATGCTACTATAAATGCACTAGATATTTAAATTATAACATTATTAGATTTTTTTTTAGTTCTATTTGTGTTGGACTAACTTATAAAATAATAAGTTCTAAAAATCGATTACCAAAAACCTTATAAAATAATAATTTAAATGGCAGGGAATTTTAATGGTTCTTTTCTTTTATTAAAAGAGACACTTTAGTCCCTTATTTATATTTTGCATCAATTTAGTCATTTTTTTGTAAAAGTGACAACATTAGTCTTTTTTTCACTATATAAGATTTTACAAAATCTTTGTTATATATTTATAAGATTTTACAAAAATAGCTTATTATTTATAACATTTTATTAGTTCAATTATAATTACTTTTAATTATTGGATTCATTTTTCCTGTTTCATTTTAATTTTTTTTCTTACTAGAGTATTAATTTTATTAATTCTTCATTATAATATTTTAGATAAATTACTTTTCTTGTTGTATTAGGTTAGGTAAATCTAATTTTAAAATTTATTTAATTTCTTTACTGACTCTGATACTAAAATTTCATGCAACATTTTGATTTTAATAATTTACAATACTTAAGGGGATAAATTTTTTAAAACAATTTTTCATTTTTAAACTTTTATTTACATAAAATTTCTAATATGCACAAATAAATTTTTATAATTAATAGATGAAATCTAGATGTATTTTTTATCATAAGTATTTTTAATATTTTTTTAAAAAAGAGGACTTATGCTATCATTTTTCTATAAGAGAATTATTTGTACTATCATTTTTTCATAGAAAAAGACTTAAGTATTATTAAAATAAGTGGAGGATTAAATTATTTCTTTTTAAAGAATTAAAGTACTTGTAGGATATTTTTTCCAAAAAAAAATTCAACGTTGAATGATTTTATGAGAAGTAAACAGTCTTTTTATTTTTGAAAAAAATACTTTTCGATACATTATTTTTTTTCCTCACTATTAGTAATTTTTAAAAAGGTAAAAAATCTTTGCTTATGATAAAAGTAATAGTTTTAAACGCATAATTATTTCTTAAAATAATTATGAACTGTAACTTTGAAGTTATAATAATTTTATGTTGATTACCTAAGTAATTGCTTCTATTGAACTATTTTGACTAAATCATTTATCTTAAAACTATTTAGTGGTTGCAAATTTTTATACCTAATTTATTAATCAACTAATGAAGTTTTATATTTAAATTTTTTGACAATTCAAATTGTTATTATTACAATTATTTTTTGTTAATATAAATTTTTTCCATTAATGATAACAACTAATATAATTAATTATGAGAACTTGTTAGAAAGTTTGGTGACAAATGAACAACTCCTTTACTTGAACAATGGCTTGCGCTGACAAGTAATTAAACATCAGTTCTGGCTAGAACAACGGGTATTTTATTATTTATTTACATATTGGTTTTTAGTCAATGTTTTGTGTAACGGGCATTTTGTTCGAATTTTAAAATCGAAACGGCAAAAAAAACTGTCAAGAAGGAACGAAACAATAAAAAGAAAATAACAACTCCAATAATGAAAGTTGAAAGTTGAAAGGTAAAAGGTTAAAAGGTGAAAAGGTGAAAAGGAAAAAGAGAAAAAGAGCAATAATTTATCATATATGCTTTGCCTCGCCCTGGCTCACATTAGAAAGTAAAGTCGCTAGCGAGTGGAAGACTGTCAGTGCGGGGCATTGGCTCGAAGAAACACCATTATGATCAGCTGTGGGACAAAAGACACAAAGTGCAAAGCAAAATTATTTATATTAAAACAATGTAATATTAATAAGGCTTAATGGTATCAAAAATGTTCTTGATATTTATTTTGTTATAAAAATACTTCAATATTTAGTAATGTTAATTTCACAATATTTATTTTCTTATAAAAATACTTTAATATTTAGTTATATTAATATTTATGTCATTTGATCATTTTTATTAACAGAGTGAGTTGTTTAATACTATGTTTACAGTTAGTTTTTTTTAATGAAAATAATTAAAAATGACATAAATTTTAACATAATTACACATTTGCAGCATTTTTGCAACAAATTAAACATTAAAAAAAAATTCAATTTCCTACGGATAAATTATTTATTGCTCATTGGATAAGTAATAATGTAATACTACAAATCAATAAAATACAAAATTAATGCCTTTTTTTGAAAAACATAAGTACATAGAGAGAGCAAGTAATGTAATTCTTAGAGAGTATAATCCAAGAGTAATTGAATAGGGGTGTGCACCAGGACGGATCATCGTTATGGTCCATGAGGGCCATGGCCATCCTAAATTTTTTCAAAAAATTTGTTTAATTTGTGTATATATAGATATATTTTAATATTAAATACAAGTTTTTAGCTTATATAACTTTAAATTAGTTATCTCTCACAAGACAAAATTATTCTATAAATACTTTGAAATAGATCAAAGAATACTTTGTTCAGGTTTTCACTCACAATTATTGTTGATAAAAAATGACTTGTCATTACTGTTTGAAGTATCACAATAATAGTAATATATATTTACGTGTGTGTAAAAGAAAATATAAAGCGAATAATAAGAATGCAAAAGTTGAATTACTGCTCAAAATTGTAACTCTAGCTTTGCATTATATTCATTTTATTTTATGAGTTTTTTTTTTTTTTTTTCATTTCTTTTATCCTCTCTATATTTATAATGGTCTAAGTGCAACATTATAATTGAGGTGACAAATTGAATTCAAACCCTCTTTCGAGGATTATTGTTGATTTAAAAAATTATTATTTAATTATTATTGTTTTTTTAAAATAAGATTTATTTTAACTCGACCACCCTTAATTTTCATTTATGGTTATGTTCCTACGTGTGCATTAATTTTCATTTATGGTTATGTTCCTACGTGTGCATACTATGCACATGTTCAATTTCATACTAAAATTAGAACCGAATCAATAAAATTGATTATTAAAAATTAAGAATTGATCTGATTGTTAGAAGTAAAAACAAGTCTTACATTGAAAAAATATGATGAGCAAATTGGGTATATAATTTGAATGACTTATTCCTCCTAATAAGTTAACGTTTTAGGTTTGAATCCCAAGCCCAACAAAATGGTTTAAGAGATAAGGTCCAAATTAATATTGTGTGGGTGCACACAAAATGAATTCTAAATTTGAAAGTAAATTCATATAAGTTGCGTATGTGGTCTAAGTTTAAACGAATGGTAGATCCTTGTTAAATCACGATGAAAACTCTACAATGCTCTTAATAGGTTAACATTTTTAGTTGAAACTCCAGCCCAAACATTGATCAAATAAAAGGTATAAAATCAATTTAAAGTTTTAAACCAAACCCTTTAAATTAGTTTGGATTGAATGGATCAATTTTTATTTTTTAATTATCAAATTTTATTTTAATTTTAAGTTTTAACAATAAAATTAATATTGCATTAAATTTTATGTTTTAAATATTGATAAGTTTAAAAATTAAAAAAATTTTGATTTTTAAGTAATTAATAAACAAAAACATGTACTACAAATTTAAATAGCATAAAAATTAAAATAAAAATTTACTATTTAATTTGACATTAATTAACAATAGACATGCAATTAAATAAATACTAATAAAATTTATATGTGTTTATATAATATTTTAAGTTTAATCTAATTAATCATTGATGAAAATAAAATAAGTATATTTACACCAATATCAACACTTTTAATTTTTGAATTTTATTTAATAAAATTATAGTATAAAAATTTATCTAAAATAGATCGGATCAATTTTGAATTTGTGAAATTAATACAACTTAATAAAATTAAGAAAATCGATATTAGTTCATATTATATGAATTAAGTTTGATCAAATAAATTTTAAACACTCCTAGTAATGGAGATTCTATAAACCTACTAATAAATAGTCCTGAAAATACTTTAATTGCTATTCAATTTTATTAATTGAGCTTTATTTGGCCCATTTAATGAAAATCAAACAAAAATACGTGGAAAACATGCATCTATGTGCGACTTTTATTTATTTATTTATTACTATTTAGAATTAGTTTTTGGATCATATAATTGTATGAATTTATTAAATATAAAAAATATATAGTAATATTAATTGTTAAATAATAACTGTTATTCTTTGAAATTATTTATTTTAGAAAAAATTGAAAGTCTTTAAAAATATTTTTTTTTCTTTTAGGCTGCTTCTATTAAATCAAGGTAAAAATTTGGTATTAAAATTTTGTAGGAAGGTTTGTAGAAACACTCTTAAAATAAGTAAATAAGTAATTAATTTTTTATTTTATTTAATAGTAAATATGCAATAATAAGTAAGTCAAATATAGACAACTCATAAAAAGTTGACACGTATACGCGGCCCGATCAAACTTAAAAAGCATTTGATAAAGTAATGTTTGTTAGTTCACCATTTTTTTAATTGTTTGGGATACGACATAATCTCTATAAAAAAAAAAAAAGTATGATTAATTCAACACAATATGTTATGGTCATAAATAAATTTATCAAATTTGATCTGTTTATTAAATTAATAAGCACGAATCACATAAAATGATAATAATATAAAGATAATATACAATAAAATTATTAAAATAATTAATTATAAAAAGTATTTTTATTATAAAAAAATTATAATATTTATTGGTGTATAAGAAAATTTTAAAAAAAGAAAAAAGATTTGTAAGAGCATTTTGATAATTATAATGTACAAGACTAACTATCAAAAATATCATTAAGGACGTTTTTTTATGTATAGAAGATGTATTTATTGGTATATAAGAAAAAAAATATATAAGGGTATTTTGGTAATAATAATGTATAAGATGAACGATTAAAAAGCATAAGTAACAAAAAAAAAGGTAATTTTCGAAGGAGCACTATGATTTAAGTCTACACCTCTAATTATTAAAAGTAATTTTAAAAGAGAGAGAGAGCATAATCTCACTTGAGTTTGATTCGTTGTATATAATAATATAAAGAATATGTATTATTAATTTATTACGTCCTAAAATATCTTTTATCCCATGAAAAAAAAAAAAGAAAAAAAAAGAAAGAAAGATGATTTATATATTTTTTAAAATTAGGGGATATTTTAGTAAAGAAACTTACTTCATCATATTCCTTTCCAAGAGGGAATAATTATTTTATGAATTAATATTAATATAAAGTGAATTGGTATCTCTAATAAATTAAATTACAATTTCAATGCTTAAAAAATAAAGATGGAATAAAGGAAAATAAATTCTTATTATTTTCTTTGGTCTCTTATCGCGAATAGAACAGGAGGAAGAATTCAGAAAGGAAATAAAAAACAAGAGTCGGGGAATAGGAACGAAAGCAAAATGGTAACGTTCTCTAGTGCCTAAATAATTATTTTGCTCAGATTTTGTTTAGTCTGTATGTTTTTAAATCTTTTTATTTGTAAAAAGAAAAAAAAGTGTTAAATTTTTTTTTTGTTAAATCTAATTAAACATATGTATTTCATTCATATTTATATTTTTTAATATATATATACATAAATAATTAATATTTAATTAATATTTACTCAAATTTTTTAAGAAAACTTTTCTTTCAAATTTAAACAAAATTTTTAATAAAATTTTAAAAAAAAATTTAATTTATCTAATATCCCAAATCACATATTAGACAATAATTTTTTTTATTTTTTTTTTAAGTTTGAAAGAAAAAAATTTCTTAAAAAGTTTGAATATTTTTTTAATTAAATATTAATTTTTTTAGGTAATATTTATCGAAAAATATAAACGTCTATGTGACACATATACTATTTCGTTAAATTTAAAAAAAAATTGGATAGAAAGTTAAGTCCTTGACACCTTTTTCACAAATAAAAGAATTTAAAAACACATTTTTAAGTTGAAAGACTAAACATTACATTTGAGTTAAACAAAATGACCTCTATAACAATTTTTCCTAAATTATATAAAAAAATTGCTACAAAAGTTCATTAAATTAGATCATTTGTATTGTTTGATTTTTTAAATTAAGAAAAAATTATATTATTTTAATAATTTTTATTAAAATATTAATATTTTTCTTTCATGTGATTAAATTCAATTAAAAATGAGTTTTAAACAATAATAAAATTATAATTAATATAAAAATATTCATTTTTAATATTATTTTAATTGCCACTGTTGGAGAAAAAACTAATATAATAAGATGTATTCTTAGAATTAACTAATTCATTTCATTTTGCTGCTAGTGTTTTAAAGCTTTTTTTAACAAAACAATTTTATAATTACAAATAAATCATATTATATACAAATATTTTTAAACAAAAAGATATACTTTACAAAACTACATAAATCTACCTTCATATAACTATTTTTTTTTTTTGTTAAGAGGGAGTAGAAATATTTATTATTAATTTTGTTAATATTTATAAGAATTAAATCAATATGTTGATTGAATTAGACACATTCTTGAAAATCAATCAATATCTTTCATTAGCAGTTATTTATTTAAATATTTTTTTAATACAAAAATTTAATGCTCTTAAATATTTTATATTATATGCAAATATTTTTAAACTAAAAACAAACTTCATAAAATTATATGGATCCACTTTTTAATTTTTTAGCATATAACTACTTTTTTGTTTGTTAAAAGAGAATATAAATTTATTATTCACTTTATAAAAGCGTTTTGTTAATTAGCAACCTTATATTTTGATTTAATTTTTATAATTATTGATAAAAAAAATTAATAATAAATAGTTATATTTTTTCTTTAAAAAGTTAGTTATATGCGGGTAGATTGATGTAGTTTTATAAAGTTTTTTTTTTTTCTTTTAATTATATATAATATGAGATATTTGTAAGAATAAAATTATTGTGTTAAAAAAATAAAAAAAAAATTGACAGAAAATAAAACGAGATTAATTGATTTCTAAAAATACTTGTTATTATGTAAATATTTATTTATAATTCAAATATAATAATATAAATTGTAATAAATTTTTTCATTTAACTTAGAATAGCGACCAAAAAATTGATTAAAATAGTCTATTTATAAATTAAAGTGATGCCATTCATACAACCTGAAAAACAAAAGAAATGTTGAAATGGTCCCTCGAAAGAACCTTTGACTTTCTGACACACTGAAATTATAAATTATTTATTTTTATGAAATGAAATTATAAATGTTACGTACATCCATCTTATAACATTTACAAGTTCAAAAGCAAGGTATATGTATTTTCTTAAATAATTAAATAAATAAGATTAAAACTAAGAATATCTACCCTTCATCAAATATATTTTATAAAAGTTTGAAAGACCCCTTTTTTTTTTTTTTTTTTGAAATGAAAGTTTTAAAGACCACAAACAATTGAAGAATAAAATTCTAAAATTACAAATATTAATGTCGCAAATCAATACAGTGAATTACTCAAATAGCAAAGATTTGAAGAAAAAAGCTTTTTATACCTAAATAGCACTTTTTAGACTTAAACTCACCGTTTCATTTATGTAATATATATGACTTTTACGAAAATATCCATTTATCTGCGTATTCGTAAAAAACACCTCATTTTCGCGTTTTTGTATGTACAGGTTACATACATATTTATTTTGTATGTAACCTGTACATTTACATTTTGTATGTACAGGTCATGTGAATGTACAGGTTACATACAAATTTATTTTGTATGTAACCTGTACATACAAATTTATTTTGTATGTAAATTTGTATGTAACCTGTACATACAAATTTGTATGTAACCTGTACATACAAATTTGTATGTAACATATACATACAAATTTGTATGTAACCTGTACATTCACATTTTGTATGTAACCTGTACATACAAATTTATTTTGTATGTAAATTTGTATGTAACCTGTACATACAAATTTGTATGTAACCTGTACATTCACATTTTGTATGTAACCTGTACATTCACATTTTGTACAGGTTAAAACAATAATAACATACAAACAATACAATGCATTTCATGTGAATGTACAGGTTACATACAAAATAATTTTGTATGTAACCTGTACATTCACATTTTGCAGGAAAAACAGTTTGTATGTACAGGTAACTTGTACATACAAAATGTGAATGTACAGGTTACATACAAAATAAATGTGTATGTAACCTGTACATACAAAATGTGAATATACATAAATGCTCTTCTTCTTCTTCTTCTTCTTCTTCCTCCAGGTTACATACCTTCTTCTTCTTTCTCAAATAAATGTGAATGTACATAAGCCGTATTGAAAAGAGTAATAGTTTCATTGCCTTTCTCAGAACAACTAGTAGTTCCAGGATTCTAGTGTTCCACAACCAACGCCAAATCACTCAAATTTGAAAACCATGGGATTAGGACATTCGAAGAAGAAGAAGAAGAAGAAGCGAGTGATCTGGGCTCGCGTCTGCTTCTCTTTTAATTTCTGTGAAATTAAGGAGGATAAAAGCGTAAAATATGGCACTCAAAACGAAGTCGTAAAACTATTTCCGTTAAAATGAACGAAAGTTACAATATACATACATTCTGGATAATTAATACCAAATCAATATGTAATGCCTCATTTTTAACCCCATTCTTTCTCTTGCACGTTTTTTTTACCTTTCTTTTTTCTTCTTATCTGCTATCTTTTTCTTTTTTTCTTGTTTAATGCTATAACCTCTCTCTCTCTCTTCTCTTTTAATTTATGTTATAAAATTATAAGTTTTTAAAATTTTTATTTTTGTAATATTTGTTTCAAATATTTTTTAGTATATGTTGATGTATTTTTTTTGTAAAATTAAATATATATATTTTTATATATAATTTAACATTTTTAAGTTAATGAATAAGCTGTCAAAAAAAAAACACACATATATTCTATATCAATGAAAAATTATATGCTAGCATAGTAGAAAAAAACGAAATCATATGTTTCATTTTAAAAAAAAATTATGTCAAATACTAAAATATATATATATATATATATCACTTATTAAAAAATAATATATATATCAAAACATATATATTATTTATAAAAAAAAATAAAAAAAGCGAGAGTTATTTTTCAAATTAATTAAAAAATTAAGACATTTAAATTTTTTTAATGTCACAAATCACAAATAGCATCTGAATTGAAACTGAAACTCACAGTTTGACGAAAACTCCTTTATGACCACACCCGTTGCCTTACGGGTTTTTGTCTAAAATAGACATTTTTGTTAAGATAGTTTAAAAAAGGACAAAATTATGTTAAAGTTTAAAAATGGGCAAAATTCTATTTACTCTCCCAGTAACCGGTTTGGTTAGAAAAAGGGCATTAGTTTCCCACCAATTTCTTTCTTCTTCTCCCTCCTTCTCTACGCACTCTCTCTTTTTCTCTTCACTGATTTTCTTCTTTGTTAGCTTTTATGATTCTCGCAAATCAACAAAACCTCTCTAAGTTTCATTCCATGAATACTTTATGGAATAGATAGAAAGTGCCGACTTCAGTTTAATTATTAGTTGATTAGTTTCGAGACTAGAGTAGAATAGATAGAAAGAAAAATAAGAGATAAATAATTAAACAAAGTGCGCCCATAGATAGATTTATGGAATCAGAGAGAGAATACAGAGATAGATATAATTGAATACTTTTGGTAGACTTCAACGCATTATTAAATATTTTTGTAGCAAAATAAGTCATCTTATAGTTAGTATGCGTATATTATTTTTGGTATCATAAATTTAAGTGTTATTTAGTATACTTTATATATATATATATATATAACACCATATTAAGAATATGTTGTGGGACAAAATAATTTAGATAGATTATTATTCAACAAAAACAATCAAATATATAATTTCACATTAAAATGCTGAGATATATCAGATATACTATGAGATATACCAGATATACCCTGAGATATACCAGATATACCCTGAGATATACCAGATATACCCTGAGATATACCAGATATACCAGATATACCATGAGATATACCAGATATACCAGATATACCCTGAGATATACCAGATATACCATGAGATATACCAGATATACCATGAGATATACCAGATATACCAGATATACCCTGAGATATACCAGATATACCCTGAGATATACCAGATATACCATGAGATATACCAGATATACCTTGAGATATACCAGATATACCAAATATACCCTGAGATATACCAGATATACCAGATATACCCTGAGATATACCAGATATACCATGAGATATACCAGATATACCATGAGATATACCAGATATACCCTGAGATATACCATGAGATATACCAGATATACCAGATATACCCTGAGATATACCAGATATACCAAATATACCCTGAGATATACCAGATATACCAAATATATCCTGAGATATACCAGATATACCATGAGATATACCAGATATACCCTGAGATATACCAGATATACCCTGAGATATACCAGATATACCAGATATACCCTGAGATATACCAGATATACCCTGAGATATACCCAGAGATATACCAAATATACCAGATATACCATGAGATATACCAGATATACCTTGAGATATACCAGATATATCCTGAGATATACCAGATATACCTGTTTGATATACCACACTATTCATCTTCTTCCTCAACAATGAGATAATGCAGAGCTTCACAATGAGATAGTAATGGTCGAGTGTTTTGTGCATCCTCACTGTTCGTCTTCTTCCTCAACAAAATTTGTGGGGATTCAATAATAGAGAATGGAGAGGGAGAGGGAGAGGGAGAGGGAGAGTAATGCTCAGAGTCGTGCAAACGTTTGGAACTGTTCGAATTCTTCCAAACTGTTTACAAATAAGTTACCGGCTAGTAAATGAAGTTTTGGGTAGGCGGTTAAAAAAAGCCCATTTTTAAAAAATAACAGAAGTCTGCACTTTTTTAAACTATCTTAAAAATTTTGCCTATTTTAGACAAAATCTCTTGCCTTACGGTAAATTAGGTATAAATTCAATGGGAAAAAAAAATTAAGAATAAGATGGACCCATAAAACAAAAGGCAAAGAAAAACACAAAAATCGGACCTCTTCCTTTTCAAAGTTGGTAAGACACGACCACCCTCTCTCCCTCTTTAGCTTCAATTTTACATCAGAGAGACAAGGACACAGAACAGCGAGATAGAGAAAAAGAGAGAAACAGAGAGAGCTCGAGAACTCTCTCTCTCTCTCTCTCCCCTTTTAATAAGCATGCAAGCATGGAACCATTGCATATTTTCCACTTCTGTCCACTTCACTTTGCTTAATTCACTTACTGTACTCGTCTCTTTTCCTCTTCCAGCTCTGAATTTCAACGTTCATGGCGGTTTCCGACGTTCAGGCAGTACTAGAATTCTTACGAAAAAATGGGTTTTCAGAGGCCGAGTCAGCTCTCAAACATGATATGTTCGAAAAAGGTGATGTGGGTTCTCTTGCTTATGAGAAATTCTTTTTTCCCATGGTTCCTCCGCCTCCACCGGTTAAGATCCCTGCGAGTTCCTCCCAACGATCGGAAGCTCCAGTCCTCAACCATTACTCGAGATCCAACTCGAATTCTTCTTCGGATGACGAGTTTGTGAGCGCGGGGTCTTCTACTTCTGATCGTTGCTCTTCAGGTACTTATATCCGTTGACCTCAATCAGAATTAATTCTGCTTCTGCTTGAATATTATTATTTACACTCAAAAGTGATTTCCTATCATTTTTAAAATTATTGTTTTGTTTTATTAAGAAATATTTTAATTAGTTTGATGATCTTTCAATTCTCTCTCTTTAATTACTTGCTTCTTTTTGGTTGTTGATTCGGCCATATCATGTATCTTAATTGCAGTTCAATTCCTTTTCTATATATAGCAATTCAAATCATCAAGCAGAACAGAAAATTTCGAAGAGTTAATTGCTTTTATTGGGTGAAATAGCGTATTGCGTTTAGCATTCAACTTCATCCCGATTTCAATGAATTAATAATTTGGTGCAATTAATTAGTGTGAAATTGTTTCACCGGAGCTAGAGGTACGAAAATTGACCACAAGAGTTTTCTTAGACGCCACTACGAATTTACTTTATGCCATTCGCTACCTCTGAGATTCAGGGGTTGTTAGTATGCGCTCCTCCCAGAAGCAGTTTCCATGGAAATAGTTAGAGATTGAAAATTGGTTTCACCATTTGGGTGTTTTACATAAAACTATTAGAAGAGATACTTTGGTCCCAAATAAGAAAAAGTTAACACTTTAGTCTACATTCATGTTAATAATGTATTGATTCAGTCTCGCACCTTTTCAATTTTACAGACTTTACAAATCCGTATGGAATCCGGTCTGCAACTCCAAGTAGTTCTAAAGCTTCATCAGAAAAATTATCACAATTTGGCACAGCACGCGAGTACCCTGATTTTGATATGCAAAATGACGTGTTTTGGTATGATGAGAAAGACGATGGCAACTTCATGACTCCCGCTTTTGAAGGGCCAGACTTCTTTGGCGGTCCTGCTGAAGATAAGTTCATCATGATCTCAGATGAAGATAGGCAGCATGAGAATTTACATAATAAACCTCAAGAGCTTCAACCAGAAATAAGAACTAGTTATTTAGACGAAACAAGTTCTTTTAACATTGCACCTGCACTCAAGAATGATGTCAGTGAGGTGCCTTTAATGAATAACTTTCACTTTGAAAGAACAAATGAACTTGATGAATGCTTAAAGGAAGATTCTGCAGCTTATGCTCATTATGGTTTTTCAGTTCCCTTGTGTGATTATAGCCACCCAAGCTCAAAATCATTGATTGATTATAGTGATCTTCATGATGTTGGGGGTATTCATTATACAAATGTTGAATCAGCTCCATATAAAGAAGTAAAGAGTTATAACAACTCTGCTGAGAGGCTTTCTACGAATGAATGGAATGAAGATTTTAAAAGTTCTTCTGATGTATCTAATAAAGTTCCTGAAAAAGATTTCACACTGAATGATGTTAACAGCTTTGAGGTGGTACATGGTGAACACAAAGATCTTGATCAACCTAATCAGACTGATGTTACTGGGGATGATGATGCTGATGATGATATTTTAATGTACAATAATCAAGAGGATGATTTTGAAGTATTTGAACTCAGAATCATACACAGGAAAAACAGGTCTTTAAGATTATATATCCTGCTTTCCATAACTTTATTGCTCCAGTTTTCAATTATTGCATAAATATCCATTTACGATTGTCTCAAAACCAATACAAATTGCTACAACTGATTTCACCGTTCTATATTCCAGGCTGATATTTTCCCATCAATTTCACTAATTTATTATTGTATTTGTAGGACTGGATTTGAAGAAAACAAGGATCTACCTATTGTGTTAAATACTGTCATTGCAGGCCGATATTACATAACAGAATACCTGGGTTCTGCTGCTTTCAGTAAAGTTGTTCAGGCACATGATATTCTCACCGGAGTTGATGTCTGCTTGAAGATCATAAAAAATGATAAAGATTTTTTTGATCAGAGCTTAGATGAAATTAAACTTTTAAAGCTTGTCAACAAGTATGATCCAAATGATGAACACCACATCCTGAGACTTTATGACTATTTCTACCATCAGGTATGTCTTTAAATACTAATTTAGCTCATGTCGTAAATTCCTAGTGTTGAAACTTGAAAAATCAGTTGATGTTTGTTTTGAGGTGTTCAGACATTTTGGTGATTTAAGATAGTTTTTTTTTTCATGGAATCAAAAGGATATGGCAAAGATATATAATACTAGAGTCAATGACTAGAGTTAGCACCACAGTCCACACTCCACAAGAGTAGTGATTCTGTGTTGAAGTTTTATTTTTGGCATTGCTAATGTTTCCCTCTTTGTAAATTTATCAGGAACATCTATTTATTGTTTGTGAACTCCTGCGAGCAAACTTGTATGAATTTCAGAAGTTTAATCAAGAATCTGGTGGAGAAGCATACTTCACTATCAAAAGATTGCAGGTTTGTTTATTAACAGTACTGATTTGTTGCCTATTCCCAATCCCAAGTATATCTTTTTCTAAATTAGTATCCTTGTGTTTCAGCTCTAGAGACGTGAATGATCATAAGTATACACTTTTTGCATTTGGTTTCTATGACTCGGAGTCTCAGATGACCTAATGATACTGATTATACATTTGTACATTTACCATCAAGCATTTGGCTGCTTACCTGGTTTACAATTTATTCAAAATGGCTGGGGATGGAACTTATTGGTGCACATGTTTCAGGTGATAACACGTCAATGTCTAGAAGCATTGGACTACTTGCACAGTCTGGGAATTCTTCACTGTGATTTGAAGCCTGAAAATATTCTCATAAAAAATTACAAAAGATGTGAAATCAAGGTCATTGATCTTGGAAGCAGTTGCTTTTTGACAGACAACTTGTGCCTATATGTACAGTCTCGTTCTTACAGAGCTCCTGAAGTCATTCTTGGTCTCCCATATGATCAAAAGATTGATATGTGGTCTCTTGGCTGCATCTTGGCTGAGCTATGCTCTGGCGAAGTATGTCATGTTTTCTTTGGCTCGGTTATATTGGCTGCAATCAATGTTTTTTAAGTTTATTGAATCTATCTGGACAATACTTGTCGTTTTATTGATGCCTCAAATCTCATGCACTGATCTATGAATAAAGTAAGTAACTATTCTTAGTACTCATTTCTTTCTTGTACACAGGTGCTGTTTCCAAATCATGCAATTGTGACGATCCTTGCACGCATTATTGGGATGCTTGGTCCACTTGATCTGGATATGCTAGAGAGAGGACAAGAAACAAACAATTATTTCACAGAGGCGTTTGATCTTTATCACATCAATGAGGTTGAAATCCTGCATCTTTATCTCTAAATTAGAAAATTAAATTTGTGGCACCAAAGGCACTGGTTATTGAAGATTTAGCGAAAATATCCCAAAATTGTGGGCTATTGCTATTTATAAGCTGTACATGAGTTGTAAACGCAATTTTGGAACATTTTCCTTAAGCGGATGTCATTTTCCTGAGGAAAGTTACAGCCTCAAAAGGAAAATTTATCATAAATAGATGGGAAACCATGCATGTAGTCTACTCTAATGTTTTTGTTATTCAGGAAACAAATCAACTTGAATATGTGATTCCTGAGGCATCATCATTAGAGCATCAACTGCAAGTTAGTGACAGAGGATTCATCAACTTTGTTAGAGACTTGCTTGAGATCAATCCCCAGAGACGTCCAACTGCGAAAGCAGCACTGCAACATCCATGGCTTTCCAAGTTGTACAAGTAAAAACTCCTTTAAAGGAGTGACTTTTGCTTCCAATTTGCCGTGTCAACATGGGTTTTCACTTTCTTTGACTTTCGATTTTGGTTTTCTGTACATGTTTGCTTCATTTACTTAATTTTCTCATCGTTTATTCATTTACTTAATTTACATTATATATTTTTTTCTGTACAAAATTCTCTGCCTAATATTCAAAAACTAATCAAGTTTCTATGTTTGTCTGCCTAAAACATTTTATTTCTTTCTATTTCCTTGTTCGGTTTTGGTCCAAGGCTGACTTCATTTTTGCTATTATTGTTTATTTAGTTATAATGAGTTATCCACATCTTTTGTCTTGGTCGTATGGTCCAATAAGGATATTATTGTTTTCCTAAACCAATGATGTTAAAATTTATCTCTTGGATTTACATACGTGATACGGCATCGCATTTCAAAGACATATTAAATTTCTCATTATTATTTTTCACAATCACTTATGAATTGTTTAATTTTTTATAATTAATTATGTTTTAATATTATATTATTAAATACATTTTTATTATTCAATTGAAAAGTAAATAATTGTTGACCAAATATGAGATGTGAAGTCATTATTGCCTCCATCAAAAAACGCACGGCTTTGAGCTTTACCAAAAAAGTAAAAGTAAAATAGATAGGTGTTTTTCTTTACGTTAAAAAACTTGTAAAAAAATTTATTAAAATAACTAATATGAATGTAAATATATATGTAAATTTATATTAACATTGCTCTTTTACAAAGATATAAATAAATAAACTAAAAGCATGTGAAAAAAAAGTAAAAGGGCTGAATAAATAAATAAATAATGCGAATAAAACAAAAGGCTTTAATGATGTTCACAAGTGATTTTGTAGAAATACAAGCGAGACAAGAAAGTTAGGGTTTTTAAAGTATAGAACCAAATATTGTCTTTTCTGATTGGCCCATTGGATTCACCCTCTTCCTAATTCCTATTAGACATTAGCTAAAATGTGGATTTACAAGACATATGGCACTAGTTATTTTGTTTACATATTTGGTGTTTATTAAGGATAGATACACCTATAAACCAAAAATGCAAAATATTTGGATTTCTCTTTTATAATACTATAATTATTTATTATTATTTTTATATTCATATAATTATATTATAATATATAATAAAATTATTTAAAAAATTAAATTAGTTCTTAGTTTTTTTTAAAATAATTTTATTATATATATTATTATAATTGATTTAGTTAAAAAAAGTGAGTAATTTTATGTATTCATTTCTCTTTTTTACTTTTCCACGCCACAATTTTTAAGACCCATCCTCCCCCTGCTGTCGTGCAAATCAGTGCCTCAGTCTCAATCCCTTAATCGGTTAATTGACCTCATTTATCGAAAAGATTCTAATTCAAATCTTCACTCGTCTACACAGCGCGTATACTTGGGAAACTTCTCATAATCTCTATATTCCTGTCTTTGTCTCTCTAGACTTAGTCTAAGTGCCATCGCCGAGAAAAAGAGATGGCTGGTCCTTCATAAATTAATAAATCCCTTTTAAGGCTTTAACGAACAAGAAAGAGTACACGTTAACATCGTGCGCACCAGAAGCGCATTTCTGAGCCTATCGTCACTTGATGATGGCCGAATTGACTCAGGGCGAGGTTATGTACTCGCCGAAGACACTGCAAGTGTGGAGAGCTTTTTTGAATTGGTTGGGCTTCTTCTTCCAGATCTTCCTTCAGATTCTCAGAGCTGTTGGTCACCTTCCACTCCTCTCTTCGTCTTCTTCTTCTTCTCCTGTTTTCAAGCCCTTACCGGTCGTCGATCCGCCGGGCCAAGATTATTCTACGTCCTCTACTGTTCCTATCGCCGCTGGCCGAGATTCCGCCTGCGAACAATCTTCCGAGAAGCTTACGGTACAGTTTTTTTTTGGCTACTTATTTCGCTTAGTTGATGCTTTGAGAAACTTTCTAATTCGGATAGCATATGCTTTTTCAGTTATTAGAAAGGCTGAGTTATGAAACTTCTTTCTATTTTTATGTTTGTTCTTTTTATACTTTGTATAGATGTTAGATTTCTTTCGTGTGTTTCTTTTCTCTTGAATGTTTTAGACTTTTTTTCAGTATTACATGAATTCTTCGAATTCTTCTTTGCATATGTATTAGCACTTTCTTTGAATATAGTAATTAAATATATTTGATTGTGAAAAAGGAATATGAGTTTGAAGTGTTGAGGTTCTGAGTATTAAGTGCTCTACAGGTTGTGCTGGACTTGGATGAGACGCTAGTTTGTGCGTATGAGGCATCTAGCTTACCTATTGCCGTAAAAAATCAAGCAACCGAAGCAGGGTTAAAGTGGTTCGAGCTAGAATGTTTATCTTCAGATAAGGTGCTTTGCTTAGCGATATTTTGGTTTATGATTATATTTTTTGCTATTACTTTACAAATATGCCAAAAAGTATATTTACTTCAGTGTTTTGGAGATTGAAGGAATGTGATGGAAAGCCTAAGATCAATTACGTTACAGTCTTTGAACGACCAGGACTGCAAGAATTCTTAAAGCAACTAAGTGAATTTTCTGATCTTGTGCTGTTTACTGCTGGTCTTGAAGGTCTGCTAATCTTTCATGCAAGTTTTATCTTGCTTTGAACAAATTTTCAGCTCCATTTATCTTTTCTAGAGAGGTTGGGGGTATAAAGTTTCTTAATGCCCGTGTTCATGAATGTGAGCAGGTTATGCCAGACCACTTGTTGACAGAATAGATGTGGAAAAGCTATTCAGTCTCCGCCTGTATCGGCCTTCAACTGTTAGCACGTAAGTATCACTTCTTGTGTTCCCTTATATGCAAACATAAATATGTCCTTACCCCATCATATAGTTTCTGTCTTTATTGCTCTAGACAACCCAGGAATTTTTTTATATTTACTTTATGGACTAGACAATCCAATATAGTTAACTAATAATGAGCTGCAGGGTTCATTAAATTTTCATCTAATCATGTGTGATAGGTAACCAAACTCAGCTCAATAGAATGACGCATATACATAATCAACGTATGGCTGTTGAGTTGTTTGAGATTATCAAATGTACTTTTACCTAAAGGGTTATTTGAATTTTGAAAGACTTGTTTTTCAATAGAATATGAATATGTAAGTGTTGGATTAAATCATATTAGAGACAAAGAGATGTAGGACAAGAATTGGCAGATAGGTACTTTAGCATTTGTTACCCATGAGCTCGGGAATTAGATCACTTTTGGGAAACAACAATTAGTCTCTGTCTATAATTTTATAATCCTGTAGAAATAGTCTCACAAATCTTTAAGTGGTTTTACTGAAAAAAACACATTATTCTTGGAATTTCATCCAAAACCAAATACCTACTTTAGCATTTGTTACAGTGAGCTTGGGGATTATGCTAGATCTCTAGATCATTTGTAGGTAATGGCAATTATTTGTGTATAATTTCATAATCCTGTGGAAAAGCGCATCATATTTCTTGATTGCTTCTACTGAAAGAATTGCAGATATAATTCTTGGCATTTCATCCAAATCCATATAACTACTTAAACATTTTTACCACGAGTTTTTGGATTATGGCATTATGACAGATGCCTTGATCATTTGTTAGGGAAGGACAGTTAATTGCTGTGTGTAATTGTAAAATAACACAGGGCTTCCCCTTCCTAAGTATCTGTTAGTCTAGTATTATTTTGTACTTCATTAAAATGGAATAGTAAGGCGCCCATGGCATTTTTCAGCTGCCAGCACCTGCTTCAAGATTTACTTGGATGTTCCTTTCTCCAATATTTGGGTCTGATCATACTCTTTTGTTTAAATTAATGGATTACTTTGTTCTTGTTTGTACACACCTTAGTAATTAAGCATTTGTAATTGAATTGTTGTTAAGAATGCATTTGATTTAAATCGAACTTTTCTAAGATGTTATGACATAGGGTGGAATTATGTTTAACATGCAATGTTTTTATTATTCTCATGAAAGGTAGTTACATTCCAAGGATGATTTTGATCCTTGGTAGTACCCTGTTTTTTGTTTATGATACACACTATTTATTTTTTTGACTCAAGGACACTATTATGGAATGAATGAATATCTCTGACTTCCATTTGGATAGATCCTTAGCTTTTTTGTCTCATGAAATTTTTGATGCAGGGAGTTTCGGGAGCATGTTAAGGATCTCTCTTGCCTGAGTCAGGATCTATGTCGAATAGTTATTGTTGACAATAATCCTTTCAGCTTCTTGTTACAACCAACAAATGGGATTCCATGCATTCCATTTTCTGCTGGGAAACCGTATGACACACAAGTAACAAATTCATCCATTTTAATATGAGCCTTTTGACTCTCTTTTTGGATTCGGTTTAGTTGAATCTCATCATCTTTTTCTTTTTTGATTAGCTTCTAGATGTCCTCCTTCCACTTCTCAAGCACCTTTCACAGCAAACAGATGTGAGGCCTGCACTCTATGAAAGGTTTCATATGCCTGAATGGTTTCAAAAGCAAGGAATTACCTCACCTGGTTGTACATTGTCGGAGGGATGGTAGAAACAAGAATTCCAATTTATGGTGCAATCCTTGACAACTAAACTCTGTTAAAGGTAGCATCGTATTACTGACTTCCAAGCTTTTGTACAGCATCATTTTGTACACAGATGATGGTCATGATGAAAACCCATATGTCTAAAGTCTGTTAAAAGGTTTATCTGCTGTATTTGTTGTTATATGGGTATTCAATTTATGTATGTATATTTATTAAAAAAAAAAACCTGCTTCTTGTGTAGCTTCGTTTATAGGCTTGCTCTTCAATTTAAGTTTTTGCATCTTGTTGGGACTTTTTTGAAGTATTATGCATATTTATTAGCAGTATTAGCAATTTGCACGCCCCTTATTCCTCAAAATGTTGCATAATTTTGACTTCTTTGTTCTTTAACCTTTACATGTTCTTTCTATTGATTTTTATTTGGTTTCTCGATTTCATATATAATATTTAGTTTAACACGTTGTGCCCCTTCTACGTGATAACTCTATACGTGTTAACTTTGATTTCTCTTTTTTATTTAGCTCTATTGACTTAAAACTTAGATAAAACTTTAAAACATATAAAGTACTACCTGCTTAAATTACATAACTATTAAAAATTTTATCATATCTCCCACTAGTACATTTTTCCCATTCAATAAGAGTTTCTTTGTTTTTTTATGCATGCATTCCTTTCAAATAGTGGTTATTATTCGCAATGAGAATGTTGTTTGAATAGTTTTAGCAAAAAGAATTCATAATTCAACTCTAATAACTATTATGATTTGATATTTTAGATCATTATGTTACGATGCTTTTGATTTCTATAGTTGTTTAGACCCTTAATTTTAAGTTTCTTCACCGCTAAATACTGTATAAATTATTGAATAATTTCCTTCTCAGCTGGAAAAAAAAAATTTGTTTTGTTTTTTCTCATGTGGCAATGTTCAGTTTTGGAATGATTGAGCAATTGATTTGCATGTGAGTAACATAGGTTTCAAGTGAACAATGGAGATATGTGGATTTGTTTAAAAAGGATTGAATTTTATCCCATTGAGCTGCTTCAATTATCACCTTATTTAGATCCCATATATTCCATATACAATCATTTCAATTCTTTCATCGCATCTTCCTTAAAAATATTGAAACCAATCCCAAGGGCTTCCTGAAATCAATCTTATGCCTTTTTTTTTTTTTTTTTTCAAAATTTTGGGACAATTAATGAACATCTTACAATTAAACGATGAGGTCATTTGAATTTGAAAGCTCATTATATAATTTACAAAGTGAGAGGACTGGAAGAGTATCACATAAATATTACCCAATCTTAACTAGTCCATACAGAATATGGGTTATAAGTACTATGTTTAATGGTTATAAGGTAGACATCATGTGAAATTTCCCAACTAATTAAGTGGACTTTTTAAGGAAGAAACAGTTTGAACTTTGAAGAATATACAGAGAGATTCATAATATAAAACATATACAAAGTTTATTTACAGGTGCATGTGTTACATCAATAATAATTAATAATTACGTACATCTCTAAAGTTCCAAAGAAAGAAAGAAGCACAAACGTATTCTCGTGGTGCAGATTCAAACTTGATTACATAAAACCGCAATCATTTATATATTATCTTGTGAGAAACAACAAGGTAAAATTAATAATAATATTAACTTGTTTTCATGGAAAAAGATTGGATTAATATTTTTAATAAAAATAAAGAAAGAAAAGGGTTTCGTTTTGAAAATCTTGACCCTATACATTTTAGTCTTTGTGAAAGTTACAGAGGAACCATGTACGAAACATATTCTTTTCTCTCATTCTCTCCCCCTTTTTCTGTCCATCAAACAGCCATATAAATAAGGTTATTCGACGTCTTCTTTTTTCAAAAGGAAGAAGCTATGCATTAACAGAGTCATATAAGTTAGAAAGGATTACAATAAGTAATGAAATTAAAACAGAGAGAAAAGATGAAGATGAAGATTGAATGTATTCTTATGTTGTATTGATCATTAAATAACTCTAACAATTACAAGTCAATTTATAGAAGGAAGGAGAAGACACACACCCTTAAAACAAGGAAAAAATAAATAAAGATATCAATGAGAAAGAACGGTGGAGCAGAAGAAAGTTAGAGAAATAATGTGTTAGTGGAGACACAACAATGATAAAGAAAGAAAAAAACGGAGGAGAAGAAAAGGTGGAGACATAATGTGTTAGTGGAGACACAACAATGAGAAATAAAGAAAAGAACGGAGGAGAAGAAAAGGTGGAGACAGAAATGATGTATTTCAACACTCCCCCTCAAGCTGGATCAAGAGAGTTTCTTGATCCAAGCTTGCACAGTAAACGTTCAAATTGAGCGGAAGGAAGAATCTTGGTGAAAACATCTGCAAGTTGATCACACGATCTAGTGTAGACAGTGGATATGATCTTGGTTTGAACATGATCACGAACAAAATGACAATCCACTTCTATATGCTTGGTTCTTTCATGAAACACAGGATTAGCAGCTATATGCATTGCTGCTTGATTATCACAGTGCAGTGGAATGGGAGTTTTACACTTGATTCCCATATCCAAAAGAAGAGCTTTCAACCAGATCAACTCACAAGCTGTGGCAGCCATTGCTCTGTATAGATCTCGCAACCACTGATTGCTTTTTACTTTTCCATGTAACTAAGTTTCCTCCAACAAATGTGCAGTAGCCTGTAGTTGATTTTCGATCAATTGTATTGCCTGTCCCAATCCAAGTCAGTAAAGCCTTCTAAATGAAAATGACCATGAGGCTTCATGAAAATCCCTCTTGTGATTGTACCTTTAAGATAGCGCAAAATGCGTTTCACCAATTGATAATGATATGTGGAGGGGGCATGCATGAATTGGCTGACTAAACTTACAGCATAAGTAATGTCTGGACGAGTGATGGTGAGATAGATCAACTTGCCTACTAATCTTTGATAAACTGAGACTTCCTCCATAGGTTTTCCAGATTCTAGTTTGATCAAACTAGGAAGAGGAGAAGATACACTGCTGCTGTGCTCCATTTGCGCTTCTTCAAGCAGGTCAATAACATATTTCCTTTGATTGAGGAACAGGCCAGTTGCAGATTGATCCATCTCAATTCCAAGAAAGTATCTAAGCTTTCCAATCTTGATTTCTCTTCCTTTCAGAACCTCAATTGGAGACTTAAAATCAAGAATTCTGCTTGGTAGCCTATTAATGATGTAAGCTGCACATTGAATTGCCTGCGACCAAAATCTTTTTGGAACATTAGATTGTAGAAGCAAAGCTCTAGTCTTTTCAAGTAAATCTCTATTTTTCCTCTCTGAAACTCCATTCTGTTGTGGAGTTCCTACACAACTGGTTTGATGCATGATACCTTGAGCACTCAGATAACTTTTCATGATTTTGGAGGTGTATTCAGTGCCATTGTCTGATCTTAAAATGCATATTTTTGATGAGAAATGATTTTTGACCAAATTGTTGAAGTCTTCAAAACTTTTTGCAACTTCATTTTTTGATTTTAACAGATATACAAAGGTGGTTCTCGAGAAATCATCTATGAATGTTACATAAAATCTATAACCATCAAACGACTCCTTTTTAGCTGGTCCCCAAACATCAGAATACACAATTTCAAAGGCTTGAGTAGACTTTGAATTTGAAATGGAAAAAGGTAGTTTTGTAGACTTTGATTTCTGACAAGTTTCACAAACATGATTCATCTTACAAAACTTAGGAAATAAAAAGGACATAACATGTGAAGAAGGATGGGCTAAACGACTATGCCACAGTTGATGAAGACTCGAGGAATTTGACTCTGCCAGAAGACTCTTGGGAAAGCTTGAGGAAATGGAGATGTAGTACAGTCCATTGAGGAAAAAACCTTCACCAATCTTCCTCTTGGACACACGATCCTGAAGAACGACACTATAAGTTGAGAAAATGACCATACAATCTAGCAAATGAGTTAACTTGCCAACAGAAAGCAGTTTAAAAGGGAAAGAAGGAACAAACATGACAGAAGAATTTTTTGAATTTGAGAAAATTTTTAATATTCCTTTTCCAATGATGGGGACCTTCTTTCCATTTGCAATTGAAACATGAGATGGTTTTTCAAACGTATGAAATTCTTTTAGCACAGATGCATCATTTGACATATGATCAGAAGCTCCAGAATCCATAATCCAAAAATCATGATTTTTGCTCAATTTAAGTGCTGTTGAAATGGCACAGATAATACCTGGGATTTCTTCTTGATCAGCCAGTTCAGATTCAGCTAGAAAACCAGCAAACTTCCCTAGCATTGCAGTGGCATTTCCACTCTCAGCACTGCCTTGCCTCTGTTCCAAGAATGAGGCAAACTCATTGATGAGATTGATAGGATTGGATGTAAAAATTGAGCTATTGATGAAAGCTTGATTGGCCTTTGGTGAGTATCTCATCTGACTCCTTAAGTTGTTGTTGTCATCTCCAAATTTTGGTTTAAGTTCTGGATGTAAAATCCAGCACTTCTCCTTCAGATGACCAATGCCCTTGCGTCCAATACGCACACAGTGAGTGCACTTGAGATCAGGCCTTCTGCCTCTATATGGCCTATCCACAGCAAAAACTCTAGACTCAGATGTTCCAGCTTCAGCTTCCCTCACAACTATGTCTGCATTCATCACTGCCCTCCTGACTTCTTCTCTCTGAATGGTACTACACACAATTTCTAGAGTCGGCAGCTCTGGTGTCATGAGTAGATGACTTTTCAAATCTTCATAGTCTGAACCCAAACTCGCCAACAACAGAAAAATTTTATCCTCTTCAGCTCTCTTGCGAAGAATGGTTGCATCAGTAGTATGAGGTCTGTACAAGTCTAGCTCATTCCACTTGGTTTTAAGATTACCAAGATGTTGCACAAATGTGAGATTTCCTTGCTGCAATTCTGCCAGATCCTTCTTTAGCTGAAAAACTCTGGCTGCATTATTCATGTTGCCATACATGTCTTTCACAGACTTCCATAAATGAAGAGAAGATTCTGAATAATTGAATATTTCAGCAATTTTTGGCTCCATAGAGTTTAGAAGCCAAGACATGACCAATTGATCCTGAGAAAGCCATGCTTCATAGTCTGGAGAGGATGTAGCAGGAATTTTGCTCTGCTCATTAATGAAGGCGAGCTTAGATCTTCCTCCCAGAGCAAGAGTAATAGCTCTTGACCATGGAAGATAGTTAAACTCATTAAGAAGAGATGAACTGAGACGCTGATTTGGATTTGAGTCTAGTGGCTCAATTTTGGTGCCGGAGGTAGAAACATGTTTATCACCTTCTCCAGCCATGATGGGCTAAATGATAATGAAGATTCCTATAGAAATGAGATATGCAGGGACAGGTCCAAGATGGATCACTGCTCTGATACCATGATGAAATTAAAACAGAGAGAAAAGATGAAGATGAAGATTGAATGTATTCTTATGTTGTATTGATCATTAAATAACTCTAACAATTACAAGTCAATTTATAGAAGGAAGGAAAAGACACACACCCTTAAAACAAGGAAAAAATAAATAAAGATATCAATGAGAAAGAACGGTGGAGCAGAAGAAAGTTAGAGAAATAATGTGTTAGTGGAGACACAACAATGATAAAGAAAGAAAAAAACGGAGGAGAAGAAAAGGTGGAGACATAATGTGTTAGTGGAGACACAACAATGATAAAGAAAGAAAAAAACGGAGGAGAAGAAAAGGTGGAGACATAATGTGTTAGTGGAGACACAACAATGAGAAATAAAGAAAAGAACGGAGGAGAAAAAAAGGTGGAGACAGAAATGATGTATTTCAACAATAAGAGAAACCAAATTGTAAAGAAATGAAAAGGTACGTTTACAATCCCACAATCCTATTGGTTCCAACTTCAACTACTCGAAGTAGCCTAAGGAACCAAAAATGTCAAGTATGCTAGTTATACTAGCTAGACATAAGCTCATTGAGAATAAATCAATAGTAAACAGCTTTACTCAACATGATATAAGTAACACTGATTTAAAGCTCCCCTAGAGTTAAGACAACACCAACACAATAAACGTTAGACAAAGACTAAAAAAAAAACTAATAAAGAAAATCTGTAACATAGTATATATAATAACCCTTAATGTGATTAGTCTTTTCATATAGCCAAATCTGTAGCAATTTAAAAGTTCATTCATAGGAGCTTTATTGGGTAAAAACCAACATGCTAAGCACAATATCATCACCCTCTTAATGTCCTCCACAATACTCAACTCTAAATTGTTGGAAACATCATTTTCATTCTCTTATCTCACGAGCACCAGAATAGAAGAGGAGCACAACAACAGAGGATAATGATCAACCAACGTACTACAATTTCAACTCCAAAGCCAAACTCAAACAAAATCAAACCATCAAGTAGAGCACATGTGCAATTGTTTTTTAACTTAACAAAGACTAATCATAAAAGGGCCATAAAAGCACAATAATCCAAACATCACCAAACTTCATTCTCAAGCCATGCTTAGCCTTGCACAGATCAATCCAACAGAGCTCTACTAGATTCAATCTAGAGAGGAGATAAGTGATGTGCAAATCCTTCTAAGTATACGAATCACTTATAGCAAGCGAAAAGCAAACATTTGAGGTTAATCTCTTAAATAACATTTTTCAACTTCCTAAAAACTAATTAAAAACTGTAAATCAAATAACAATGGAAACAAGAACGATGATTGCAAAGAAAGTTACAAAATATTGTTTCAATTTAAAACTAACTTAAATAGGTTTTTAATAATCAATGGAGGATTTACGAAAGTTTAACTTAGTTGGCCATCTATGCATGAAATATAATAATAAATTAATATGAACGATCATTTCAATCAAGATTCTCGATTTTTCTTTTATTTAAAAAAATTCCTGTGAATTAGGTAATTTTTTTTAATGATTAGCTAATCAATATCCTAAGAATCGGGCATATCTATAGGAATTATAATAATGAACAAACAAGAGAAAGTGTTTTCTATATAAATTGACAAGATTAAAATTACATGAAAACATTATAAATTGTAAATTACAAGAAAATAAAAGAAAAAGAAGATCAATGCCCATAAATAGGTGTGTTTAAGATAAAAAAAATTTCTTACACTAATGTTTAAGATTAAGAAAAAAATACATTCTAAGATACAATGATCTAAAAACAGTTTAATAACACCAACCTAAATTGTTTGGCTAAACTGGTATGTACCCGCTCTCTTTCACACAGAACTTAACTCTAAAGTAAAATTTTTTGAAAATTATAAATGATTTGCTAATGGGAAAACAAAGAGAGAAAGGTTGATCTGTTGTACCTTTTTTCTTAGCTACAGAGTCAATTTATAGTCATTCAAAATGTGGCTGTTGGAATAGGCATTCAAGAGCAGCAGTTGAAACAGCCATGAAATTGCTCCTGTTAAGTTGTTGAAACTAATGCAGCAATATATCCCTTCAACAGTTACAATTTTATTATGAGAAAAAAAATAAAAAATTACTTGTAGCAAAAATCGAACTGTGCAAGGCCTATCGAAATTAGACGACATTCATGTCTGCAAAACGCCCGAGCCTATGATTAAAGTTTTGAATTTTTGGGTTAAATATCTGAAGATTTGCACCCTCTATGTGCACGTACATAGACAGAACATCTTTGCTACACAAGCTTACATCTTATAGGAAAGCAAATGTTATATAAAATATTTCATATGTTGTTATTTTTCCTATATTTGACAAACCAAAAACACTATACTTTTGCCTTCTCAATAAATGAACTTTGAGACTCAATTTCTCATTTATCTCAATATCATTGAGCAAATAAATATATGATTTCGAAACCCACGCGAATAATAATCCAAATCAATCACAACCATACACTTATACTTAGTAGGTTCTATTAAAAATAATGCATCAAAATAAAATTTAACCATGGGTTAGATTCGTTAGAACGCCTACTTTCCAACAATATCAACTAGTAATCAAATTATGTACAAGAAAAAATAAGTCAAACGAACCAATGCCATGACTAGGTCATTAATTTGAGTTCTTGATTATGTTTATCAAAATATAGTCAAGGTAATGTTCCTAAAATTAATTTTTTTTAATTTTTAATCTATTTATGAACATCAAATTGGCTCATAAAAATTCAAGAAATAGATATTTAAACACACTTTTGATCAAGAAACAATCATTATTTATCATTGCAATTAAAACATTCATCATTATAGATCTAAGAAAACATGGCGATAAAAGCTAAACATATATAATAAAATTAGCCACTCATATTTAGATTAATTTTCATAAATAAATATGATCTTAACATATATCACAATGAGAGAAAAATAATAAGAATAATCTAATTCCACCAAGAACCTAAAAAGTTTAAATACCTACAAATTGGATTGTATGATATTTTATTCCCCAAAAGCTTGTAGCTCTACCTTTTATTATGTTTTGGGTCTTTGATATTGGCTTTTCTTGCCCCAATATATTGTGAAAAAACTTCAAAAATTCTAAAAATTTCATAATAAAATCGTATCAAAATTGTGTGTCTTGTTTGGAAACTTAATGGGCTTTATATAGGTTAAAGGTAACATAAAATTCAAACTCTCTAAAAAAGTATGTGCGTCGTGGCATAATGCTAAAATTTCACCACATAGTAAAAGCAGAGATCAATGCATTGCGACATACATTTTTACCTACTGCGGTACAAGCCTAAAAAAAATTCAGTAGTAAAACTTGAGATTCATACGCCGCAGCACATAAAAATTCTAGTCACGGTACAAATGTAATTTCACTTCCACTACAAAAACACGAGAGCAACACGCTACAACACACACTTTCTTTTATTGTGACACGCTTTGTTTTTCGTGTCTTTTTATGTAATCCTTATAAACTGGTTGATTTTTTATGTAAGATTTACATACTTTAGTCTTTTTTGTTTCTAGGTTGCTATTTAAGTGTTTCAAGTATTCTATTTTTGTCTGATTATATTATTTTACTCTTTTAAAGCTAAAAATACATGAAATATACAAAACATATAATTTTGAAATGATATATTTAGGCAAATAATAATGTAAAAAAATTATAATTAAATTTATTTGATACAATTAAATACATTAAACCAATAACTAGAAAGAAACCACCGGCACAAGACTGGAAAAGTGAGTCCAAAGAGAATCATACTCTTGGAGAATTATCGATAAAGAAATCGAACAAAAACAACAAAGAGAAATGAGAATTTATTGATACTGAAAATTAGAAGCTAGAGAAGTAAAAAGTGGGGGTGAAAATTGAAAAACAAGCCTGAAAGAAAGGGGAGCAAAGAGAAACTCACATGAATCGAAGAAGATCATACAATATTCACCACCTGCTCACAAGCCCCAAATCAACAATACCAAACCTCTTTTATTTTCTAATTTGAATCTTAAAAAACTAAAATCATGAATTTTGTCGAGTACACTAGGTTTTTTTTTAAAAAAATTATCATAAAAAAACCAACGTGGGAAAAAGACGAACACATTATCCCACTTTATCAATAAGCTGAAAGAGTTTTAATGGTTAAATTCCAAATATAAAATTTGAATACTGAACTATCCAACATGTTCAGCTGAGCTAATAACTCACATGTTAAACATAAAAAAGGAAAGAAAAAATGGAAAAAAGTCAAAAACAATACAAGATCGTACACTAAATCACAGTAGTTATTATAAGGTTAAACTAATTAGCAACCTTTAGCTTTTTTCTCTCCACAAATAAATATGGACACGTGTTTGAACGATTTGTATACAACGGTTAGCTCTTGTTTTATCCAATTTATTTATCGGTAATCGGTTCACTTCCCAGGAATCAGGAGCGTATGGGGAATCGTGTTAAGCTATTACACATTTTACTCGCTTAGGATCTGTTTGGATCAAGCATATTAAACATTTCAGAAAGAAAGAGCTTTTGCTATAAAGCAAGTCAGCAATTCGAAATTGATTTTTAAATAAAAATTGATTACATACAGGTAAAAAATTTAAAAAAATTATCAAAAATAACATCATTAAAATTTATCATAATAAAATTAGTACATCAATAATATTGAACGTTCAATTTAAACGTGTAATATTGAATGTTTAACATTGAACGGGTCTAATTTGTTATTCTTCAATTCTAATTAAACGGATGTTCAAAGAAAAATAATATATTAATCATTTTTTTAATTGTGAAAATATAAGTTTGAACGCAATGAATGTTATTTTTATTATTATAAGTTTTGAGATGTTTTATTTTTCTTGTTTTCCTAAAATTTTACGTAGGCAAATACTGAAACGCATTTATAAAGTATTTTTTTTATAAAAAAAGAAGAAGCAAAAAGGTAGCCCAAATTCGTTACGTTTAATAAAAATATGTTTTAAACTTGTATTTATCTGTAGGAGCAACATAAATTTATTATTTTTACGAAAAAATTCTTAAAATTTTATTTTATAAATGTAATGAATTTTTATTGTTCTTACAAAAAAGACAACAAAAATTTATTATTTTTATAAAATAAATTTAGACCATATTTTCTAAAAATTAATGAACTTATATTATATTCTAAATAAGTATAAATTTAAAATATATTTTGTAATAATTAATGAACTTACCTTCAAACTTAACCATTAATGTAGATGGACTTCACAATATACTAACTCTTTTTTATATTTTTAATAAAATGATATTTAAAAATGAAGATTTGAACTAGAACATTTTTGAAAGGATTATCAAGCCTTTTACCATAATTGATAAGTGCTTTATACCATAATGAAATATGTTTGGGAAATTACCAAAAATAGCACCCCCTAAAAATTATAATAACAAAACTAGCACCCCCTTGTGTTCAATTAGAATTGAACGTTTAATATTGAACGTTCAATATTCAATTTGAACGTAAAATATTGAACGTTCAATATTAAATAGGTCTAATTATCGTATTCAATTCTAATTGAACGGATAATATTGAACGTTCAATATTGAACGAGTCCAAATTATTGTCGTTCAATTTTAATTGAACACAGGGGTGCTAGTTTTGTTATTATAATTTTTGGGGGGTGTTAGTTTTGTTATTTTCCCTATATGTTTAGAGTTGGCGGTTTGTACCACTACATTAATCCAGAACTCAACAATAATATAGTTTTTCAATACAAACGAGTAAGCTTATTCTGAAAAAAACAAATATATATATATATATATATATATATATATATATATATATATATATATATAATTTTGATTTATAATTTATAATTAAATAATTAATTTTAAAATTTTTGATTTTTTGTAAAATTAATCATTAAAGTATATGATAACAATTTTTAGTAAGTAATTTTCAAGAAAAAAAAATTAAAAATCACACGCAAGTTACTTAGTATTTTTTTTTTTTCTTTTTTAAAAACTTAAAAAATAAAGAAATATTTTGGTTATTAATCACAAATTTTATGTTTTTAATTATTTTCTTTTAATAATTACAATTATAAAAGTTATAAGATTTGATTTATTTTCTAAAAAAAACTATTTGGTAAAAAAGAAAAAAATATAAATTATAAATCTGATTCAAAAATATTATTTTTTAATATTTATAAATCACCTCATACTTTGGTAATAATTCATTAAAAATGTGAAAATCAAAATTAGAAATTGTTACCAAATATACCTGATTGAAAAATCAAATGAATAAAATTATTATCAAATACATCCTTAATAATTTCATTTTAATTTTTGTAAAAATTAAGGGACACAATCATAATATTGTTTTCTATTAAAAAAAACCATAATATTGTTATTCCACACTAAAATAGGTTTCAATCATGATTTTGAAATTATTATCAAATATACCTGATTGAAAAATTAATTAAATAAAATCATTATCAAACACACCCTTAATAATTTCACTTTAATTTTCGTAAAAATTAAGGTACACAAGCATAATATTGTTATCTATTAAAAAAAAACCATAATATTGTTATTAAAGACTTGAAATCCAAAAATATTGTTCTTATTCGTTTTTATGGTACTTTTCCTCCTACATCCGTTTTAAGTTTTAACAAGGCGTCATCGTCAAAGAGTAAAAACCACTGAGCGGAGAGACTTGCACTTGCAGTTTGTCTAGTGAGTTAGTGACATTTCTATAAACTAAGGCAGCAAATGTTGGAGATAGTGTCTCAAATTAATTAAGAATAACACTAATGTTTATATATATATATATATATATATATATATATATATAGACTTTGACAGTTAAGTGTAGGATTACGCAGCGAAATAAAATTGTTTGTTTTTATTAATCTGAATCTAATTCGATTTAAATTATTTTTTTTTTAATTTGAAACTGATCCAATAAAGTACTCAATCCAAACCATTCCGAATTTTAACAAATTAGGTTTTTTGGATCGAATATGATTGAATTGAACTTAAAATTTATTTATGAATTATTGTCGTATATAAAACACAGCATATACAAAATTTAAATTTTAAATTGATGCCTCTTTAAAAAAAGTTTATTATTTATAATAACAAATAAGAGAATCAAAAGAATAAGAAGTACGCTTTGAGACTTATTAAATTATAATAAAGATGTATAATTTATATATTTTTTTAAATTAAAAAAATAATTTTAATGTAATTGTGATATTTATAATATTTAAATATAACACATTATAAAATAAATAGGCATTTATTTATAATTTTAATTGTAATTTAGCACTGATTGAATTACAGTGGATTATAAAATTTGACAATTTGAATTTGACCTAAATTCGAACGAATTATATATTTTTAATTTGAATTTTATCCGACTATAAAATTTATTAATCAAATCTATTCAAAATTAAATAAATCAAACTCGATTTAAGTGAAATTATCGGATTATTACTTAGAGAATTGTTCATTAAGAAATGTGCATGTCAAATGGAACAAGGAAAATCGGATGTATCTATGGCAAACCTAAATTTTATATTGTACGTACGTGCTCACCATTTAAAAAATGCATGGGTAAGGCTGAGAGCTTTCATATCATGATTGAAGATTATTCTTTCAATGTCTGCTTTACTAATCCATTTATATAATCAAAGAGAACATCTACAAATATATGGATCTATTGTAAAAGGGTGATGATTCCATAAGTTAACTTGAGAGAAATCAATCCGTACTAATTTCAACATAGGGGGTTGTTTATATATCAGAAGTCAAAACAAGACCATGAATCGATCGATAATAATTAATGGGGTTGCTTTTTGTAGCTTTTGATTTAAGAGTTTTGAAGCATGTAAAATCTTAATAAAATGAAACTGACGAAGAGTTGAAACCAAGGATGTAGATTTGAAAAGGGATCAACTAAATGTTGAAACATTATTAAATGAAAAAAGCTATTAATAATTAAGATTATAACTGTCAATTTTATAGAATTATATATTATATTTATGGCAATAATAATACTAGCTGTTGCCACACATAAATTATATTATTAATATAATTTAACGGTACTATATTGTTATAATTATTGCTTTTACAATAATTTTTATTTATTTAAGACTGGTAAGTTATAAATTATAAATAAAACTTTTAATTTACCCCAAAAGTTTGAAAATATAAATGTCATTTAAGTTCTTTGTAAACGACAAAAAGAAAAATTAAAGATTAAAAAAAAAAAATTATTCATTTTTCAAAAAATAATTTTATAAATATGATATTAATATATTTTAATTTTTTTATCACATATTATATCATAATTAACTTAAATAAAATGTACATATTTGAAAACTTGTGTGTGATAACATTTCTCACATCAATATAGCATCAACTTTAATTTTTATTTTTTGAAAATATTTTTTTATCTTGATTCAAGAATTAATCTACATCTTATAATATTAATGATCTTTATTATTAAATATCACGATTATTTTAATATCTTATCTTTTCAATTTAACATTCAATTAACACCAAAAATATCAATTAATTGATTGTATACAATATTTTTTTTTTAAAAAAGACACTAAAGTTTCATTTTTTTTATTAATAAAAAAAAATATACTCACATATTCAGATAAAATTTGAACTTAGTAAAAAAATCAAAAATTAACAGTATACAACATATCAACATACATATAGATTTTTTTTACTCTATCAAGATTGGAAGGTAATTTATATTTACTGTCCAAGAAAGGAAAGACGTAAAAAGAGGAAAATTAAATTAAAATCCATTTGTGAAAGTGAAAGTTGTGAAACGCACACATTGTTTAATAATTTTTTTCTTTCTAATAAGACTAATAAATAATTACTCATAAACAAAACACCACGTTATCTCTCTCTCTCACACGCACGCACGCACAAGCTGTTTTTTTTTTTTTTTTCTTTCTATATTACAGATATATAAAAATTATAGATAAAAAAAAAAAAAAAAAAAAGATACAAATTACTGATGGAAAGTAAAAGAGAGAAAAATATTGATCCATAAAAAATAAGATGTCAGAAAATTTGAATCTATTTCTCTTTTAAAATGTACTCAATTCTTAATACATCTACTGTATAAAAAAAAAATTCACAAATTAATTTCCTGAATTTTCACACCCTTTTCTCTCAAATTTAATTTTTTTATACCATTTTTAATATATTAATTTATATACCATTAATATATAATAATATATATAAGTAAAAATTATTGAAATAAAAAATAAACTTACTTAAAATAAAAATAAAAATTATATATTTATTAACTATTTATTAATAACATACAGTAATATAAAGAAAATTGGTACCGGTAATCTTAAGAGGCTTTTTCTCTTCGCTAGACTTTGTAGTCTATCTCTTCTTCCTAGTGTCCTAGAGGCTAGAGCGAAGAAAACATAACAACAAAAACAAAAACAAAACAAAAAAGTCTTTCTCCGTGCAAGAGATTACCCCTAAAGGCCCAAACTAAATGAAGCATAGTAGACTATTGCAACCCATTTGCAACGCCGTCAAGTCCCACTGTTTAGGATGACAAAACTAACCTTCTCCTTAGTCGTCGTTTTTATCTTCTCTTTGTTAATACCTTTTGCTCATGCACTCGGCTCTGGTGGTACTCTCACCGTCAGCTACACCTCCGGTACAGTGTGCGGCGTCGTCTCCAACCAATCAACGAGTGGCATTGTCTGCTACCGACGTGGCCAAACCATCGCCGTTGGTCCTGTCGTATCATTTTCATCCATTTCAGGTGGCCGGACATCCATATGTGGCCTCAGGTCCGGCGGATACAGTTTGCTCTGTTGGGACAATCTCTTCCATCAAAACTCTAGCTTCGTGAGCAAAAGAATATACTATAATGACACTGTTTTATTAGAAAATCTCTCAGTAGGAGACGATCATATTTGCGCGACAGTGGTAGGTACAGGGGCTGTAAAATGCTGGAGAGGTAGTGAGACTTTTAAACTGCCATCTGGGTACTGTCGTTTTACGTCAATCTCATCTGGGTCTGGCTTTTCTTGCGGTATTTCTAAGGTCAAAAACAGGGTTCGATGTTGGGGAAGCGGTTCTTTACCGAATCGGATTGAAAATGGGTTTGGGAATATGCCCATGATGAGTATTGTGGCTGGTAGTTCACATGTTTGTGGGTTAAATATTACTGGGTTCGTTGTCTGTAAAGGCGAAAATTATTCTGGGCAATTGAATAGTCCTCTTGGCTCAGCCTTTGAGTATTCAAGTTTGGCTCTTGGGATCAATCATAGCTGTGCAATTAGTATCAATGGTTCCGTTGTTTGTTGGGGTAGTGGAGTTCAGTTTTCCATCAATGCAATGGAGTCTTTTGAATTGATTGTTTCAGGGTTGAATTTCACTTGTGGGTTAACTACAAGAAACTTTTCCATTTTTTGTTTTGGACCAGGATGGCCTAATCCTTCTGGTTCTAACTCAGGTGTTAAACTTAAATTGCCAGAGATTCTTCCAGGCCCTTGTGTTGTTTCCTCTTGTGGAAATTGTGATATATATCCTCTGTCTCTCAAGCTCTGTAATGGCAAGGGAAGTATTTGCCGGTGTCGTTTTCACATCTCAGTGCCATCGTCGAAAATTCAGCCATTACCACCCTCTCCATATGTATCACCACCGTCATCTCCATCAAAGGCTTTGAGAAGAAGTTTATTTGCATTTTCTATTGTAGGGTCAATAGGTGTTTTTGCTGGTATTTGCACAATTATTTACTGGCTGTGTTTTGGACACCAAAAAATTCACGATTCAGTACAACCCACAATCACTAGAAATGATAGTACCAACAGCCTTCCTTCGAGGCCATCCACCATTAGGCGGCAAGGTTCGAGATTAATGATGCGCCAGAGGAGCGGGACGTCTTCTAAAAACACTGACAAAGCAGAGGAGTTCTCTCTAGCTGAGCTAGCATCAGCAACCAACAGTTTCTCAGTGGAGCACAAAATTGGCTCTGGAAGCTTTGGCAATGTGTACAGAGGCAAATTGTCTGATGGACGAGAGGTTGCAATCAAAAGATGCAAAATTGACACCAAGGCAAAGAAGAAATTCCAAGAGAAAGAGAATGCCTTTGAGTCAGAACTAGCATTCTTGTCTCGCCTTCACCACAAGCACTTGGTAAGACTTGTCGGGTATTGCATAGAAAAGGAAGAGAGGCTATTAGTTTATGATTACATGAAAAATGGTGCACTCTATGATCATTTACATGACAGTAACAATGTGGAAAAACATAGTAGTTTCGTAAATTCATGGAAGTTGAGGATCAAAATTGCACTAGATGCTGCTAGAGGAATTGAGTATCTGCACAATTATGCAGTTCCACCAATAATTCATAGAGACATAAAATCCTCTAACATTCTTCTTGATGTAAATTGGACAGCTAGAGTATCTGATTTTGGATTATCACTAATGGGGACAGAATCAGAACGTTGTTCTAGACCAATGAGAGCAGCTGGAACAGTTGGGTATATTGATCCCGAGTACTATGGTTTGAATATGTTAACAGCTAAGTGTGATGTGTATGGACTTGGGGTGGTTTTGTTAGAGCTTTTGACAGGGAAAAGAGCAATATTTAAGAAGGGTGAGGAAGGAGGGTCACCAGTGAATGTGGTGGATTTTGCAGTGCCAGCAATTATGGCGGGAGAGTTGGAAAAGATATTGGACCAAAGGGTTGACTCCCCACAGCTGAATGAAGCAGAGGCAGTTGAATTGATAGCATATACTGCAATGCATTGTGTTAATTTGGAAGGTCAAGAAAGGCCAACTATGATCGACATTGTTGCCAATTTGGAGAGAGCATTATCTCTCTGTGATGATAGTCATGGCAGTATTTCTAGTGGTACATTTTGTATTGTTTCAGATTAGACTTCTTTTCTCCATTTTTTTTAAATTTATTTATTTACTTTTCTCCAAAATTGGAAAAGAAGAAAACTGATGTTTATTTTGTTTGTTATTTCTTTGGATAATTATTTTCAGCTCAAGTGTTTCCTGTGATTTTAAGGTGTGTAATATAGGGACTTGTGAGCACCGACAGAAAATGATTATATGATTGATTTTCGAAGAAGTACTTGGATCAATAATTTAATTTGTTTGTTTTGTTTGTGTTTTACATGTAAAATGTACTTATGGTTTTGGTTAAAAATTGTTTTCAAAGGTGGTTTGATTCAATAATGCTGCAAAGTTTCGAAATAATGCATTCATTTATCCAACCAACATACGGTTGACCAATACATCCCACCTTTTGTGTTTGTAATTTGTATTTGAATTATCATATAACAATCTAAGACTAATTAACTAATTTCTGGAAATTAAGATGTGTTAGGAAGAAAGGCAATATCCTATTGGCCCAATAACCTATTGGCATGTTGCTTTAGCAAAAGTGCAAAATTCAAGAGAAAATGAGGAACCCGAAAGTCTTCAAAGAGTTAGTTTAATTGACTTAGGCTTGTGAACTCATTCATGTATGCTCAGAAAAGCTCAAGAGGCCATTATCATACTTTGGGTGGCTTGGAGTACATATGACATATTTCTAATCTACCTGTCATTAGTATGACTTTTAAAAATAATTTTTATCACAGTTTCATACATAAATATTTTTTATTATATATATATATATCAATTCATATAACACAATTTAATTAACGGGTATTAAAAATGTATAACAGTAACAAAAAAATGTGCCAATTGTAAAGTGCCAATATCAAAATAACAAATAACTTTACTTGACACTAAAATATAATTAATAACAGAGATAAAATGAATAATTATATAGTAAAAAATAAAAGTATTTGTATATATAATGAAAATTATAACATTACAATGAATTTTAGGGGTGGGTAGGATTGAAAAATTTTAGGAAGGTTTTCTAATGAAGTTAGTCATCTATTATGTTTTTAAGGTTAAAATTTTTGGGTAATTAAATGTTCAAAAACTAAAAAATATTTATTCTACTTGGGAGGCTACAATTCTAAACCTCTGGTATATTTTACAATGATTTAATTGTTGTGGAATGAAAAGTGGAAGGGGACTTTTTATAGGTGCAGGGCTGACCATCTCTTAATTTTTCAATATTAGTACTCATGATTTATGCTAATTATTTTCTTTATTATTTGAGATTTTTTATTAATTCAGTCCTAAAATTTTGAAGAAATGATAATGACATTTCTTTAATCATTTTTATGGGTAATGTGATTTCCTAACTAATTAAATTTCCAAAAAAATAATTTGTTTTATTTTTTTCTCTTTTTTTAATTTTATTATTTTGAATCAAGAAGTAAGAGGTAATATATTAAGCTGGTCACAACTATCAAATTAAATTTTTATCAAGTTAATTAAAATCATATTCTCATAGTCTGCATAAGCTAGACTAATGCAAAAACCAAATTGTTTCCCTTTTCTGAACTCTGGTTATCTCATTTAAACCTTTACTTTCAGCAAATGAAATTTAGTCTAGAAGAATCACAATATTGCATCGCGGATAATTTTTGAACATGTTGCATTTATTACTTATTTGAAAGAAAAATGTTATTTATCACTAATTAATAGAAACATAATTTTATCAAAACTTACGTGACAAATAGTTATTAGATATTTGTAATTAGAATCAGCATAATATTTATTGTTAAGTGTATATTTTAATCGATCATAATCTTACACATAAATAATAGTTTAAAACATGATTGTTTGCCACATGTGAAAAATGAGTAAACAATTTATCATATCATTTAGAACAATATGAAGGTTGAGAAATATTTTAGTGCAATCGAATCTTCCCTGCGAACTAATGAGGTGAGGAATACTAATCTACACCATCCAATTTAACTTTTGTGTAAGAGAAAGATATAACTTTGGAAACATCAAGGACTGGCAATACACGAGGCCATTATGCTTTATCTAAGATTTTGACCAGGCTCTGACTTCTTAACATGCAATCAGAAAAATCTTAGTCAGGAAATGAATTTAACCTAAATTTACACTCACGCTAATTACTACAAGACGTGCGATATAAAAATTATTCATTTTTCAAAAAAATTTAGCCACATTTCATACTTTAATAGATATGAATGCAAATGTAAGATGCAACGCTGTCACATTGCAAATAGCAAAGGCTACTATATCATCACCTTGAAACATTTTGCTGTCACATTGCCCGCTAAAAGAAAAAGTAGTGCTTGATGTAGAGGTAGCATAATGGAATTTATCACTTATTTATTAGGAAATTACGTTCATTTTGTTTGTGCCAATAAAATCTTGACACAAAAAACTCTAAGTTTTAAGGTTGAGATGAAACTACGTGATACATTAATAAACAGAACCAAATATATTATGAACTTCGATAGCTTCGTCCCTCAATAGTCAGTTAAGTTTCAACAAAGAACACTTTCATGTTTTTCTTTAAAGTTGTGCAATTTCATGTTTTTTTTTTTTTTAAGTTATGCACTTTGATCCTATAAATTACATAAGGAGTGTAGGTAGAGTGTTTTTTTTAGAACTTGTTGGTACCTTTAATATAATTTATCGGGTGAAAGTTGTTATTTCTGTTAGAAATGGTGGCTGGTGGCTGCCTAATTTTGTCAAAGAAAGCAGCCACCGACAGCAGTCATTGAAGAAGAGAAAATGGAGCACCAGTTGGAGATGAAGAAAAATGGAGATGCAATGAGGTCATTGCTTACCTCATCACTCAAATAGTTGCTAATTTTTCTTCTATAAATAAAGAAGGCTAAAAGCCATCTAAACCATCCCCAAGAAGTTTTTCTGCAAAGAAATTTGAGAGAAGAGAGTTTCTCTGCGAGTGAGGAAGAGAGAAAGAAAAAAGAGAAAAGAAAGAAAAAAAAGAGAGAGAGAATAGAAAGAAAAAGGAAAAAGAAATAAGAAATATTTATTTGGGTGTATTGGGTTTTGGTGTTTGTGAGTTGAGTGTTGTATTTAAACACTGTAATATTATCTCCTATAGTGAAAGTGTGACGATTAGATTTTTATCATATAGATGTCTTACAGAAAAGTAAAGCAAGTAATTTAATTTATCAGTATAAGTGGTATTTATTGAATTAATATTCTTGTTAGATATTTCACATAATTAATTAATAAATTTGTTACTTTTTTTAACTAGTATTTTTACCTTATCATTAAATATTTTACTTGGTGGGCAAGTCCTTCTTTTATTAATTAAATATTTTACTTGGTGGGCAAGTCCTTCTTTTATTAATTAAATATTTTACTTGGTGGGCAAGTCCTTTTATTAATTAGATATTTTACTTGGTGGGCAAGTCCTTCTTTTATTAATTAAATATTTTACTTGGTGGGCAAGTTCTTCTTTTATTAATTAAATATTTTACTTGGTGGGCAAGTTCTTCTTTTATTAATTAAATAATTTACTTGGTGGGCAAGTTCTTCTTTTATTAATTAAATATTTTACTTGGTGGGCAAGTTCCTTTGTCTCCAAGAATGTTGATTATGGTCCAAGTTTTTGAAACACTATATATATGTGTTAGGCTCATCCATTCCTAAAATCTCTTCTCAAAGTCCTTCTCTCTACCACATATTCTTAATCCTTATTTCCTCAAATCTATTCTTTCTTCTTAGATTTTTTAAGAGACTTAGGTTGTGAGCTATTGAAGGATACTTTTATTAAGACATTTCATCTAAAGGTTTAAAGTAAGTAAATCCCAATCTTTTTGCATTAGAGTAAGTTATGTGTATGTTATATGTTACGTGAAATTTATATGCTTCTAAAGTTATTTTACATAATAATATATGGTCATGCATACATGTTCATTTAATTGTCCAAACCATACATGAACATTTATATGTTAAATATATTTTAAGCATATTGATTAAGAAACAAGAAAAGTGATAATGATGTTTTGTCATAAATATATGAAATAAGAAGTTCAAAGTCTGTGTGTGCCTATGTTTTGAGGGCTGAGTGGGCAAGGGACGCGGGAGACCGGCGGACCCACCATAGTTAAATGAATGATTGATCGTATGCAGGGAGGTTTCCCTTATGTTTAGTTGGCCACAGGGAACGATAGGCCCTTAATGGGATCACCAATGTGTGTGTGGCGACTTCAGTTGGTCCACACTCATGTTATGCCCCAAGTACGATACTACCAAGGATCCGGTAGTTGGAACAGGTTCCGAAAACCATGGCCCACTGGTTACCAATGGCATAGGTATCACACAAGGGCCCTACTATAAAGATTAAAAATATATATATATTTATATGAAAACCACCATTGAACCAACAATTGAAGAAAAGTACAAAGAAAAGAGGACATGTGTAAATGAAGAGAAATATGTAAATAAATAAATCTGTCATCTTGATGCATGTTGCATGTGGATTTACTTACTGAGCGTTAGCTCATTCTTGTTTACTTTAATTTTTTTTAGATAATGAGCGGTAGCTTTGGACGACATAAAGAAGACATCTAAGAATGTGGCTTTAAAGTGGTCCCAGTTTAAGATCTTTTAAAAGTCAATGATTGTTTATAAATAAGTATTTAATAAGTTTACTGTATTGAAACACGAACAATATTTTCTATCCTAATTAGTTCACGCTCTTCTATTTATGAAGAAAGCTAAACTTTAAGATTATTTCAAAGTTTGAGAGACCTGACAAGTTAGTACCTACTTTTCAAATAAACTATCTTTTCAAAAAAAAAAAAAAAGTAACATTTCCTAGTCTACCCACAAGGTAGGCTCGGGGGGGCGTTACAGAAAGTGAGCTGCAGCAGCTCCGTGGAGTAGCCCAGTTAATTTTTGGGGTGAACCACGTAAAAATTCTCTGTGTGTTATTTCCTTATTTCTGCTCTACATTATTTATTGTTTTGCTTCCCCGTAAATCTGGTTGTGAAAAATTACCAATTTTTTTCCAACAATTAGTATCAGAGCTTCAAGGTTGTGAAATCCTTGTGCAGAAAATCACATTGTGCAAAGATTACTATTCATCAAATAGTAACGGTTACTGTGCAAATAGTAAAAATATTATTCACCAATCATTAAAGTAAAAGTGAATAGTAAAAGTCAAAAGTTGAATAGTGAATTTACTATTCACGTTACTATTCACACATCATTATTTTGCGATAGTGATTTTTTGAAGTTACTAGATTTGAGTGGAAGCAATGGCAGCAGACAAAGGAAAAGTTAAGATCGAGAAATTCAATGGGTCAGATTTTGGTTTCTAGAAAATGCAGATTCAAGATTATCTGTACCAGAAAAATATGCACCAACCTTTATCAGGAACAAAACCAAAAAATATGAAGCAAGAAGATTGGGATCTTCTTGACAGGCAGGCGCTAGGAACAATCCGGTTAACGTTGTCTCGCAACGTTGCTTTCAATATCGCAAAGGAAACAACGACGGCAGGTCTGATGAAAGCCTTGTCAAATATGTACGAAAAATCAACTGCCTCAAATAAAGTACATTTGATGAAAAGGCTATTCAATTTGAAGATGTCAGAAGGAGCGCCAGTTACAGATCACCTACATATTCTTAACTCTACTCTAACACAGTTGAGTTCAGTAGGCATTAATTTCGATGACGAAATTCAAGCCTTGATTCTCTTGTCCTCTCTACCAGAAAGCTGGAATGGCACAGTGACAGCAATAAGTAACTCCTCAGGGAGCACGATGATGAAATGGGATACTGCTTGTGATTTGATTCTAAGCGACGAAATTCGTCGAAAAGAATCTGGTGAGGCTTCATCTTCTGCCTTACATACAGAATCCCGAGGAAGAATGTTTGAGAGAAGCTCAAGCAGAGGAAAGTCTAAGTCTAGACGAAGTAAGTTAAGATTTAGCAAAGCAAACTTAAATTGCTGGAATTGTGGACAAAAAGGACATCTCAGAAGAGACTGTCGAGCACCAAAGAAAAATAATGGTGCAAAAGAAACTGCAAATATTGTTGGGGAAGCAGGTGATGCTCTTATCTTGAGTGTCAACAGTCCTATTGAGTCCTGGATTTTGGATTCAGGTGCATCATTTCACTCTACCTCCTGTCGCGAAATCATGGAGAATTACACCGGTGGTGATTTCGAAAAAGTCTAGCAGATGATGAGCCCTTGAAGGTTGTGGGCAAAGGAGATGTTCCAGTGAAGTTGCCAAATGGGACTGTGTGGAAGCTGAAGAATGTGAGATATATTCCAGCTCTGAAAAGGAATTTAATCTCAATAAGACAGCTTGACGAGGAAGGTTATTCAACAACCTTCACGGATCGCACATGGAAGATAACCAAAGGAGCTATGGTTTTAGCTCGTGGAAATAAAGTAGGTACCCTCTATGTGACCTTAAATAGTGGGAGCACTATAGCAGTCATAGACGCAGATGGAAAATCAAATCTGTGGCACCAAAGGCTTGGTCATATGAGCGAGAAAGGGATGAAGGTACTCTTGTCAAAAGGAAAACTACCAGATATGAAGTTGGTGGACATTGGTTTGTGCGAGGACTGCATTCTCGGCAAACAGAAGAAAGTTAGCTTTTCAAAAGCTGGAAAAACACCGAAGTCAGAAAAGTTAGAGTTGGTTCGTACAGACGTGTGGGGACCCGCTCCAGTTAATTCCCTTGGAGGCTCATCGTATTATGTCACCTTCATTGACGACTCAACAAGGAAAGTGTGGGTTTATTTTCTGAAAAATAAATCAGAAGTCTATGATGTTTTCAGAAAATGGAAAGCTATGGTGGAAAATGAGACTGGCTTAAAAGTAAAGTGCCTAAGGTCTGACAATGGAGGAGAGTACACAGACAGAAGATTCAGAGACTTTTGTGCAAGCAATGGAATCAGAATGGAGAAGACTGTTCCAAGAACACCACAACAAAATGGTGTAGCAGAACGCATGAACAACACTCTGAATGAACGTGCCAGAAGCATGAGAATACATGCATGCTTGCCTAAAATGTTTTGGGCTGAGGCCATCAATACAGCAGCTTACCTGATCAACCGTGGACCCTCTGTTCCTTTGAATGAAAGATTGCCAGAGGAAGTTTGGAGTGGTAAAGAGGTAAACCTTTCACATTTAAAGGTTTTCGGTTGTATTTCATATATTCATATTGATTCTGCTGAAAGAAGTAAACTTGACCCAAAGTCCAAGAAATGTATCTTTATTGGATATGGTTCTGATGAATTTGGTTATCGCTTTTGGATTATGAAAGACGACAAGTTATCAGAAGCCGAGATGTCATATTCAATGAGAAGATTGTATATAAGGACAGGTCAACAGTAAAATCTGGTGGCATTGACAGTGATACTCAAACAAAAGAGTATGTTGATTTAGAGGAGATCTCTAAAGATGATGTGCATCGAAGGGTCCACAATAACCCTGAGAATGAAGTTATTCCAGAACTAGGGAACCAAGTTCCACAAGAAGAACTAGAGAATGAAGTTCCACTGGAAGAACAAGAAGAAGTTCCACAGCAAGAGGAACCATGCACACCCAGAGTGAGACGCACCACCAGACCACACAAACCAACACAACGTTACTCACCCTCCCAAAATTTCCTATTGTTGACTGACAACGGAGAACCAGAATCTTATGAAGAAGCAACACAGATGGATGATTCTGTCAAGTGGGAGTCTGCCATGAAAGATGAAATGAACTCACTCATGTTAAACCAAACATGGGAACTTGTTAAATTGCCAAAAGGCAAGAAGGCTCTTCATAACAAATGGATTTTCAGAATGAAAATGGAGCATGATAGGAGTAAGCGACATAAGGCTAGATTGGTTGTTAAAGGTTTCCAGCAGAAAGCAGGGATCGACTACACTGAGATTTTCTCTCCAGTTATGAAGTTGACCACAATAAGGCTGGTATTAAAGTTGATAGCTGCGGAAAATTTACATCTTGAACAGTTAGATGTAAAGACAGCATTCCTTCACGGTGATTTGGAGGAAGAGATATACATGGAGCAACCGCAAGGTTTTGAAATAGCAGGAAAAGAAAACTTGGTATGCAAGTTGAAAAAGAGCTTGTATGGTCTAAAACAAGCTCCAAGACAATGGTACAAAAAGTTTGATTCTTTTATGAGCAGCAGTGGCTTCACCAGATGCCAGGTAGATTATTATTGTTATGTGAAGAAGTTCGACAACAGCTATATTATTTTACTTTTGTATGTTGATGACATGTTGATTGCTGGGTCAAACATGCAAGAAATAAATAATGTGAAGCATCAATTGTCAGAACATTTTGCAATGAAAGATCTAGGTGCTGCAAAGCAGATTCTTGGAATGAGGATCAACCGAGACAAGGCATCAAGAACCTTAATGTTGTCACATGCTGAGTATATCAGCAAAGTACTTGATTGGTTCAACATGAAGGATGCAAAACCAATGAGCACTCCCTTAGGTGTTCATTTCAAACTATCCAAAGAGCAGTCACCTAAAACTGCAGAAGAACGTGCTCAGATGGAAAATGTTCCATATGCTTTAGCTATTGGAAGTTTGATGTATGCCATGGTTTGTACCAGACCAGACATTGCACATGCAGTGGGAGCTGTAAGTAGGTACATGAACAATCCAAGCAAGACACATTGGGAAGCTGTCAAGTGGATTCTTAAATATCTACGAGGTACCACAAATATGGCACTATGCTTCAAAAGTGGAGATATGGCTCTTGAAGGCTATGTGGATGCTGACTTAGCTAGAAATGTTGATAATAGAAAGAGCACTACAGGGTATGTTTATACTCTTGGCGGAATAGCAGTGAGTTGGGTTTCTCAACTGCAGAAGATTGTTGCTCTCTCCACCACTGAAACTGAATATGTTGCAATCACGGAAGCCAGCAAAGAGATGATTTGGTTTCAAGGTTTCTTGGAAGAATTAGGCAAGAAACAAGAACGCAATGTGTTACATTGCGATAGTCAGAGTGCCATCCATCTTGCGAAAAATCCGTCTTTTCATTCCAGAACGAAACACATACAACTACGGTATCATTTCATCAGGTCACTTCTAGAAGAAGATGTTCTCAAGCTTGAGAAGATACAAGGAAATGATAACCCAGCTGATATGTTTACGAAGACGGTGACAATTGATAAATTGAAGTTGTGTTCAACTTCAATTAGCCTGCGGATGTAACAAACTCAGAAAGAGTTGCTGCAGTGATCATGTGTGGAAACATGATTAAAATCAGTTTTCAAGTGGGAGATTGTTAGAAATGGTGGCTAGTGGCTGCCTAATTTTGTCAAAGAAAGCAGCCACCGACAGCAGCCATTAAAGAAGAGAAAATGGAGCACCAACTGGAGATAAAGAAAAATGGAGATGCAATGAGGTTATTGCTTACCTCATCATTCAAATAGTTGCTAATTTTTCTTCTATAAATAGAGAAGGCTGAAAGCCATCTAAACTATCCCCAATAAGTTTTTCTGCAAAGAAATTTGAGAGAAGAGAGTTTCTCTGCGAGTGAGGAAGAGAGAAAGAAAAAAGAGAAAAAAAAGAGAGAGAATAGAAAGAAAAAGGAAAAAGAAATATTTATTTGGGTGTATTGGATTTTGGTATTTGTGAGTTGAGTATTGTATTTAAACACTGTAATATTATCTCCTATAGTGAAAGTGAGCTGCAGCAGCTCCGTGGAGTAACATAGTTAATTTTTGGGGTGAACCACATAAAAATTCTCTGTGTGTTATTTCCTTATTTTTGCTCTACATTATTTATTGTTTTGCTTCTCCGTAAATCTGATCGTGGGAAATTACCAATTTTTTCCCAACAATTTCTTGATATTTATCTAATATATTATTACTAAAATTCGTATTCTGCCTAAGACTACATTTAAACAGAAAAATATCAAAGTTAAAATGTCATGGCACAAGAGTTTCATTGCAAGATAGCAGCTACTGAATTGGTCTTCTCTTTTCCTACCATGAACAGACGCTCTTTGGAATCGAGGGCCACCCATCCGCCATTTCTTAAAGGCCGTCATTGAGTATTGAGCTGCCTCATACACTATATTACCAAATATTATGTTAATGTCCATGTACAAGTTAGGATTTTTTTTTTTATATATATAATAAAAAACGAGTCAATAATTTGGAAGTTGCCAGATATGATGCAAAATGTGCCTTGGCCAAAACTCCCTGATATCTTCTTCTAAATGCAGATAATAGGAAGGAACCCATGTCTCTATCACCAATCCTATCCATAATAATAATAGATAAGAAAATGACAACTTAAATAAAGATTTATTATCAGTTCAGATAGCAAAGAGGACTTTGGCTTGGCTTAGCATAAAGTCATAAACTGTAACTTAATTAGTTAACAACACGACACCAAGTAATTCTCCATTATTTCAAACAAAAAGAAGGTACTGGATTTTCAACTTATTTATAAAATAAAATAACTAAATATTTAAAACATTGGTGAATAGCACAAATAGCAGCTGAACCATCGTAAAATTAAATGCTGAAGTATTTTCTTTAGTCTAATAATTACCGAAAGAAAAACCCACTATGAATTGCATAAAATATGCAAGTTACTAGCATGACAATTACCAAAGATTATTTCAGATGGCACCAGGTCTCCAATGATCATATTTCTATAAAAACAAAAAAAATGTTTTACACTTGAGTTATCCTAAACTTCTCCGGTTGGAGTGTTTCAACATTTGTCGTATTTGATACTCTAAGAACAATGTTAATGAGGTCAAAGTAATTCCTCTGTCAGGGAAAGGTTATAGCAATATCATCAAACAATTGTTGGGTAACAGTAACACCACATATTTTTGTAGGTAGCTAATCAACAAACATAACCCTGGAAATGACACCGTGACAAATTTGAGCCCTCTTGAAAATAAAAAATACGCAAATGGAAAAACGCATATAAACACAAGCTAGGTTGAGTTGCATATGTCAGATAAAAAAGAGACGTACACTGGTGTTATCTTGCACCCTAACTCATAAATATAATGACTTCGAGATCTCAAATCCACACAAGCAGCATCTGGCCCAAGTTCCACCAAGTTCTGATATACAAATGGGGAATAAAACCATAAGTAATAGATATTCAAGATAGCAGTCAAGACACATTCTTCAACATGCCTAGGATACTTCCATCATCCCGATTTAAAAAATATCAAGAGTTGTTAACCAATATATAGGTCAGTTCCTTCTTAAACCCAACAAATATATGTCCATGATTTTATTCTTTTGGCTAGGAATTCACCAAAAAAGTAGCAAATATATTGCCATGACGAAATAAAAGAAACGCAAGTATTATTTAGAGTTTTTGAAAGGCAAAAAAAAAAAAAATTGTATTTTACGACTGAAATAAGGTTTATTTTTTATCAGCACCACATATTCGCATGGGATTGTAGCTATCCAATAAAATGGGAGAGGAGGAGAAATTTTTCAATTGCATTTGTATCCAATAGGCGAGCAGGAACACAAAAAAAAATTCAAATACTACAAAATGGACTTTTTGTAATTTAGACATAAAAGATCCAGTAGTAGCATCTTCTAAAAGAAAAGAAATATCAAGTTATTATCATCGTTATTATTTTTTATTAAAACTAGCAGGAACCTTCATTATTACAAGTTGCAGCTTGTCTTAACTGTAACTCATGTGAAACCCAAAAGGGAAGCTCTACTTTGGAGCCTGCTTCAGCCTAAAAAAGACACATGTGAAACCCAAAAAGGAAGCTCTACTTTGGAGCCTGCTTCAACCTGAAAAATACACCAGAAGAAGTATCGAAAACTTTTCCTTGCAAACATGATTCAAAACACAATTCGCTCACTTACACAGTCCGTTTCAGAGCTTGGATCAATTCCAACCCATTGACTGCCTTTTGGAACACTACCAATACAAGCTGTGAGCAGAATAGATTAATGCATATTTATAACAGTTTTAAGAGATAAAATTAATAAGTAAATAATAAGCTGGTAATGTCTAGACCTCTTCCTCCGCAATAATATCATCAATGTCATAGTAATTTGCCATTCAGAGAGAAACTCCACTTGCTTCGCCAATAGCTTCCCCTACCTTTTCTAAGTAAAGGTTATCTACTTCTCGGTAACCTCACCTCCTGAAGCTCCAATAAATCAGATGCTTCAACTAAAAAGTCAACGACAACAAAAGGATACAACGCCAAAAAATTTATTAGGATGGTCCGATGACATAGTTTCTAACAATTTGCCATGACTATGAACATGAGGTACATCAAGAATGAAATAAGAGAGGAAAATTTCAACCTCGAGTACTTTAACGAAGTTCTTATAATAAATAAATAAAAGTACTTTAACGAAGTTTGATACAATAAATCTGCAGCTCTTCGTTTTATTAATGGTAAAAGAATTTACCCCAAAACCTCTCCTATGAGATATACTTCCGCCAGATTTACAGATCATATCTTAGGTTTGAAAACTTGAAGGGTTCAAGAACTAGAAATACAGAATTAATGGACAAGTCAAGCTTGTTCTCGCTTGCATGAATTATTAAAACGAAGAGCTTATAATACACATGTAAATGCAATCTACCTGTATGCATTTCGACAAACAAGATGTATGCAACAACCCATGGACTTCAAGAAAGAAACATGTTTAATTCCAAGGAACATTTTAAACTTAAATCAGTTAAATGGAACTCGCAATGACGAATCGATGTTCACCTTCGCTTAGCGTCTTTTTCAAGTAGAGAAAAGTCGGGAAATTTATAAAAATTTCTCCGAAATTGTAAACAGATTGGAAACTTATAACTTGACCTTATTGGAACAAGAAATATAAGGTGTAAAATCAAAACTATGTGACTCGATATATAATTACCTCGGTTGAGTTTCGCCTCTTTGCCTTTGAGTATAGGTCGATTCCTAATGATGAATAATTATATTTTTAATAAAAATTATTACATTTATTTTATATCTCTGATTTAAAATATCAAATCAGAAAAGGTTTAATTTCTTCAGTAGCATCAACCTCACAAACGACCCACCAATTTATTTAAAATATTAAAAAAAAAAATTATCAAAATAAAGACCCATATTACCGCATAAAAGGTATCAAAATTGAGATAATAACTAAGACTATCATCAATAAATTTTAATAAATACTACGTATTTTTTCATTGTCTCAAATCTATAATCTCGTATATATAACTCCAAATGCGTTACCAACTAGACTCTATTAATATTGAGTTTTAAAAATCTATAATCTCGTATATATAACTCCAAATGCGTTACCAAGACTCTATTGAGTTTTAAAACTTATTCTATTAAAACACAGAAAAGAGAATATACTTTATGTTTAAATGGAAATTTATTACTACATATTCCATGTAAAATTTTCTTGCAAATCTCATCATGACTGGAGTCCAACCTAGGGATTTACTATGCAAAACCATTTATCATTCATCCAATTGCCTTGAGTAATAACTTTTTACAATTGCGCTTTAAGGTGTTACAGACTTCAAATTTAAAATAATTTTGATTGTATGACAAAACAACTTCATATATAAAACTTCAACTTTAATCACTTTAAAAAAAATTAAAAATATATATATATTTATTTTTTATAATAAATATTAATATATATTTTTAATATCAGAAAAAAATGAACATTTTTATACGAGGAAATTAAAAATAAAAACAATTAAATAACTGAGTCAAAATTATAATATCAACTTCTATAAAAACATTAAAAAAAAAAAAATCACATTGAAAACACAAAAGATTAATACTCTACGAGTAACCCTTTTTCTTTTATTTTTTTTTTTTCAAATTTTGATACTCAAATAGGAAATCTACTTCCTTCAAATTTTCATCTGTAGTTCAGTACTCAGTATCTCCTTTTGCAAAATTATTATCCTAAACAAAAGCACCGCAAACTATCCTCATCCAAAAGATATAGGCGTCAGCAACCCGTTTAAAAAGTAGTAATTATATCAACAACAACAAAAAAGGCTAACAAAATGATAAATAATACCATCAGTTATTAGTAGAAAACCTTTATAAAAAAAAAACAATGTACCGAAGATCATATAATACTGTTTCCTCACCCATTGAAAAGGGTGCCCAACAATGATACAGTTGTTGCCATCCAAAAGGAAACATAAAATCTTGAATGAATGATACAGTTGTGGATGATATTCATGCATCTAAACAATAAATTTACCTTATTCAGCCCACTGCCCACCTTAAAAAATCATGATCAAATACCATTTGGTAGATTGGAGGGAAAAGAATGTGTCAACGCATTTCAGGGGTTGGTATAACAAAATATGAATAAATGTTTTGGAAACAAAAGAGAAATCTTCAGCTACCAAAGCAAAGCCTTCCTGACAAGTAACAGCCATAGAGCAATCTGCATTACATATAGTCGAACTTCCAGCTTAATTTGTTCCCACCAGACACTTAACCTATTTAATAAGGATTTATTCTGCGATAATTTTGCCTCGATGACTGCTTCAGAAGAGACCTTTCCCACAATCAAAAATGTCTCGAGGGAAGATCCTTGCAACTGTTCCAGTAGCACTTATATTAATAGACCAGTAAACAATATTTTCTTTGCATACAGATAAGGGAAGTGAACACAAGACTGTCCAGACAAAAAAAATTGTTCAATATCAATGCGTGTGTACCATTAGTTTACAATGAAGGTTCAATGAAGGGACTATGGTTTAAATGATGAAACTTCTGAACGTCGCTATTAACTCTGGTTAAATGTATAAGGAAATCACTTGCGTGTTTTTTATAATAAAGGTCGAACCAAGTAAATAAAGACAGATATGGCCTGTTTTGATTAAGGGTTTACCAATTGTGTTGCTAAATTCTAGAAGCATGTGTCATTTAAAAGCGAATACAAACTTATGAAGCAAAGGTGGGGAATTTGTTTTTAGGCCAGGACAATTTTTTTAGTGCATGGAAGAAGGTGCTAGCAAATTAGTTCTCAGACTTGCCAATGTAAAATAAAAAACCCAGCTAACTATTATCTGAAAATGAAGAAAAAGCAAAAACAAAAGAGACAGAGTTTAAGAAAATACCAATGAGTTGTTCACAGCTCGTAAACAATCATTTGTCTTTAGCATCAATAGAATCACACGTGGGAGCCTCCTTAAAAGTTCTGAAATCTGAGAGAAATACTGAGAAGCATACATCTGTTTGATGAAAGAGATCAAAGGTATCAACAAATTGGTGTCAACAAAATTCATAAAACCTGTATTGACTGACATGAAAAGACGGCCTAAAGCTCATAAAAAGTAGAGAAGTTGGATATAAGTTGTCTGAAAAAGCACTTGATAACAGCAATCTCTGGTACACTTGTACCAAAGATGAAAAACCATTTTACTTGTAAAGAACTAAACTTGTCATGGAAACTAACCTGTAGTTCCGAACGTTCGCCCTCACCGCCTTGTATCACCAAGTGATCAATGGCTGGATCTACTACCCTATTCCATGGCCTCATAGTAAGGATCCCAGCAAATAACGCATAAAGATCGTCACCAGCACCCAGTTTCATACTATTTTCTTTTATTGCTTGAGCATCAGAAAATATCAAAGCCTGTAATAAAACTCATAATATAAAATATAAAATGTTCCTTTATTGACAGAGTTTAGGGCAACGGAAAAACTCAAGTTTTTTAAAGAAAGCAAGGACTAGTGAAGTACCTTCCAAAGTGCAGCATAATTTATTCTCATTTGGAAATCAAGATCCTTATAAAGACCATGGTCTAGAAGTACCAATTGTGGTTTCCTTTTACCTGTCCATTAGAAAGGAAGTGAAGTAAGACAGGTTGGATCAAGAATAGATGTGAAATATTCATGGAAAGAAATATACCAAGTAGTAAACAGTTAACAGTAATAGGGACAGTAACGAAACTGAGAAAAACACATGTAAAACAGGTTTTTACTAGTGAAACTAGGGATTACGGAACAAACTTAATATTGCAAATGGTGCGTGAAAATATTATTACAAAATAAGCCTACATTCTTGCAGGCTTCCAATTCTGTAGCTGTACTTTCTGCTGAATACATAGTCAATTACACATTTACCAAACTAGCCTTTTTTTCCCCCACGTCAAAGAAAAAGAAAAAAAAAATAGTAGAGGTTCTACAGAACAATGAGTTCATGAGTAAAAAAAATCCAATTACATTACTAAGATTAAGAATAAGAAGAGATAAACTCAAAAGATCAAGTATAAAAAAATAAAAATGAGCAAACTTTTAACGATTAGCACAGCTATGAGCAGAAAATTGCACGAAATTAAGAAACACTTCTTGACTACGGGAAGACTTGTGAACCATGAACATAGCCTTGTATTCATGAATGAGGAGAAACACGTGGACAAATAAAATATTAGGTGTAATACTTATATAAATATTAGGTGTAATATTTATAAAATTATAGATAATTTACCTGCACAAAAAATAATTGTTCTCACCTAGATTTTAAATTTTAGGCTTTTAACACTCAATAACTCACTGCAAACTCAACAATTTACACATATTTTCACTAAAATGAGATATAAATAATACATTTTATCAATTAAAAACTAGTACTAACTAAAAAGTACTTGATAATTTTTTTTTACTCTATATATGGTGCCCCTCTTGGATACAAATCCTAAATCCGCCACTGAACATAACCACACAAATTTAATTAGTGAGACTAAGAGTCATAGGTCACAACACAACGCAATTTTCTAAATATTTTGAACAGATGATATAATCATGCTCTACAAGCATGACAGACTCCATCATCAACACGAGTCTTGAAGAAGAAAACATCATATGAAACTCATAAGTTATTTCCTGATATTTCTAGTTTATGCTTGTAATCGTGTTCCATCAGAGGAATCACAAAAACTAATCAAATAAAATAAAGGGAAAAAGATTATTGAAGGACTTCCTGCCATTAGAAAAGTGAAACTTGAGAATTCAGAATTAAGTTTGACAGACTGGGCAGATTAAGAATTGAGTTTATGCTATATAAAGCTTATACAAAGCTACCTTCAAAAACAGATTATCACTCTAACTTGAAGAAGAACCTCACCTGAAATGCTCTTTCTACTAGAAGGCATAGGACGAATCAGCACATTAGCAGCATGCGGATCACAATGCACAAAGCCATGTCTGAACATCATTTCAGCAAAAGCTTGGCTCACCTACACAAGTTACACCATTAAAATAGTTAATGCTTTCCGTAATTCTAATAGCTATCAACAACCATATAGGATTAGATCTCTACAAAGACATGGAAGCATCAAATATCAGTGCATCATTATAAAAACAGCAAAGTATATAAATCCCACCTACGGACCCAAGGTTATCGTGGAAATCCTGATTTATTAGGAATTCAAAGTTCAAAATTCAAAAACAAAATAAAAACAATTAGATAGGAAATAAGAGCTGTAAATAACAGATTAGATTTTTCCCTTTATTTTTGATTCTATACGTGCCTATATAAGTCTTAACAATGTACATATATTTATTCATTCAAAAAAAATAACAAAACACATTGTTTTATTCCACATGGTATCAAAGCCTAAGCTCATTGTCAATGGAAGAAAATACAAGTGAATCTCATCCCTCTGATCATACAAACAAGGAAACAGAAGAGATAGCCACACTCAAACTCACCTCTAGTGGAGCTAAAAAAACTCCACACTTCAACTCACCATCAAGAAATTTAAGGGGAGGAATTATAGGAAGTGAGCTCAATTAATTAAGCTAGTAATCCAAAGAAAAGGAAAAATGGGCTACCTCATTGATAACACAAAAAATCGGAGAACCCAACAAGCCTCCAGAAGTGGAGGCTGAAATTCCATTATTATTTCATGGTTCGTTCATTCTATGTCGTCTTCAATAGGGTAAACTTATCTATTCCTCCCCACGGCCAGAGACGTATAGGTTGCAATAAAAGAGACCTACTCCGATAGTGGCAACTTCTCTCGAATATTTGAAATCAAGACTCACGTCTGGCAAATGAAGCAAGGGAGTCTCAATGCCACTGGTTACTACATGGAGATGCTCAAGTTATGGTAAGAATTGGATTTAAATGGAGAAGAATGGGAACGTGAAAGAGATAATGTGAAATACAAAACCAAGGTTGAGAACAAATGCGTTCAAATTTTTGGCTGGTCTCAACAAAGACCTAGACAATGTCAAGGGTGGAATCCTCAACCGGCAACCTTTGTCGTCGATGAGGGAAGTATTCTCAAAGGTGCACCGAGAAGTGATGCTGAATGAAAATGATTATGGAAATCATAGGGCTGGACATGGGTATACGGCACTAGGGCTGGAAAATAGGCCTGGGTTGGGTCACAATTTGAGCCGTGGAATTTCAAGTAGGCTCGGTAGAAACATGTGTGGACAGACTTAATCTATTCTGGGTCGTGGATTGGGCCAAAATCCTTTATCTGGTCATTATGGCCCAATTACAAAAAATGAGACAAATAAGTTGTTGTCCTGTGGGCGTCAAAATAATTCTAGACAAGTCCAACAAAAAAAAGCCCCTGGTGCAACCATTATCATAAGATGGGTCATATAAAAGACATGCTAGGTATTACATGAAAAATCAATAAGCTGGAAACCACAACAAAATTTCAGAAATCAAGGATATTAGGTCTCCACTAAATCAAAACAAAAAATTTCACAATGAATCCTCTACTTCCCTATTCAACCCCGAGCAAATAGAGCAACAATATAAGATGTTTTCAAAATTTTAAATGTCAGGTCAATCTCTTATGTTCCTTCTTGCTCACTAGCTCATAAAAGTAATTTTTTGACTGCCTTAATTACAACCTCAAAAATACTCCTGAATTATTGATTCTAGTGCGTCAAATCATATGACTGATAATCATCACCTTTTTTCTTTATATATACCTCGTACTGAAAATTTGAAAGTTAAAATTACAAATGGCACCCTTTCACCAATTGTGGGAAAAAAGAGTATTAAAATTTCTGACTCTATCGCCCTTAAATTAGTTATTCATGTTCCAAAATTATCATGCAGTTTAATATATGTCAATAAATTAAAACAACCCACACAAACTGCTCTACTAAATTTACTTCATCTTGCATATTTCAAAACCTATTATAGAAGAAGACGATTGGCAGTATTACAAAATGTGAATGACTATTACTTTAAGACAGTCAATGTGAGTGAACAATATTAGATTGCAAATTATAATTCTACATCTATCCTTAGAAATAATGATTTTATGTTGTGGCACTTTAGAATAAGTCACCCCAATTTTCATTATTTGAAACAGTTTCCATTTTTTATTCAAAATAAAGAGTAATCTGATTTTCAATATGAAATGTGTGAACTTGCCAAATATCGCACCTCTTGTTAAAAATCTAAACACATACCATAGTGATTTATGGGGACCATCTCGGTACCCAAACCATACTCATGCAAAATAGTTTATCACCTTTATCAATGATCATTCGCATGTATGTTGGGATATTTACTAAAAGATAAAAGCAAGGTTCGAACTATGTTCATAAATTTTCACTCTATGATTAAAACACAATTCCAAACCCAAATTCAAATATTGCGTACTGATAACAATATTGAATAAGTTAATCGTTCCCTAAAAGACTATCTTCAAACCCATAGCATCATTCATCAAACTTCATATGTTTATACTCCATAATAAAATGAGATTGCTGAACGAAAAAATAGGCATCTCTTGAAAATTGCCAGGGCTTTTATGTTCACTACCAATATACCAAAAATGTTCTTGGGGATGCCATATTGATATCTACCTTTCTTAAAAATAGAATGCCCAGCCATGTTCTTTCCTTCGGAACACCAATTCAAAAACTAAAAAATAGTTTCCCAACCTCTCGTCTTATTTCAGACATTCCACTCAAAATATTTGATTGTACAGTATTTGTACACATTCATCCACACGATTGGGGAAAAGTAGACCCCAAGCCTTCAAATGAGTTTTTATTGGCTACTCTCCTACTCAAAAAGTGTATAAATGTTAGGACCCTTCTACACAAAATGTTTTTACTAGCCTTGATGTCATATTCTTTGAAACCACACCTTACTACTCTTCTAAAACTATTCTTTAGGGGAATAATGTGAGTAAAGATCAATTTTGTGCCTTTGACCTTTCATTTCCAAGCAATAGTAACTCTTATTCAAATACCAATACCATTTCAAAGACTCACCCTAAACCTGCTACCGCACTTAACTCTAATGTGCCATTTATAGAAAACCATTTAAACTCGGGGAAAGATGTAGGTACATAAGTAGACAAGGAGATACTTGTTTACTCAAAGAGACCAAAATCAAAGTACAAAGGGATAATCACACTTGACATACACTACAAGGATCCGACCCGACAATGGATCCAAATAACTTCGAGCCATCCTTTAATCCAGGTAACTCTAATTCTACTGATGATTTATCTATTGCTCTCAAAAAACAAAGGTGGTCCTGTACCTTTCATCATATATCAAAATTTGTATTATATAATACTTTCTCCCAAATTTCATGCTTTTACTACTAATATTGATAAGGCTTGAGAAATATCCAAGTGAAGAGAAGTAATAATGGAAGAATTACGAGCCCTAGAAAAGAATGGAAACTGAAATGTGGTAGATTTACCAAAAGAAAATAAGTTAGTGGGGTGCAAGTGGGTCTTTATCATAAAATATAAAGCTGATGGGACGGTTGAACAGTATAAAGCTCGTCTAGTTGCTAAAAGATTTACTCAGACGTATGGGATCGACTATACTGAAACATTTACATTTGCTCCAGTCACAAAGTTAAATACTATTTGGATACTACTATTATGAGCAGTCAACCTAGACCGGACTCTCCAACAACTGGATATCAAGAATACAATCCTCAACCGGGTATTAGACAAAGAAATCTCCATGACATCACTGCCAATTTTTTATGAGAATAACTAGAATGTGGCATGCACACTAAAAAAATCCCTCTATGAACTTAAAGAGACACCTAAAGCGTGATTTGATAGGTTTGCAAAAGTGATAAAAGGCAAGGTTACCAACAAGGACAATCAGATCACACGATATTCTTTAAGCATTCCCAGAATGGGTTGAAAACAATCTTAATTGTATATGTCAATAACATAATACTTACAAGCAATAATTTGACTGAAATAGAAAGACTAAAGAAGGTCCTTGTTATTGAATTTGAAGTAAAAGACTTGAGACAAATGCGATATTTTTGGAGAATGGAGATTACTCAGTCAAAAAAAGATATAAGCATCTCTTAGGAAAAATATGTTATTGACCTACTAAAGGAGACTGGTATGCTCAGAAGCAACAAAATGAGTGACGCCCCAATTTAGACTTGTAAGAAAATGAAGATTAATGAAAAATGAGTAGAAAAAAAGAGATCAAAAATTCGTAGGAAAACTAATCTACTTATCACATACAAGACCCGATATTGAATTTGCAGTCAGTGTAGTAAATCAATATATGTACTATCCGAAGAAAGTTCATCTAAAAGCTGGGTACCGAATCTTCAAATACCTCAAAGGCACTCCAAGAAAAGAACTCTTTTTAAAAAAAAAGAAAAAAAAATAGAAATTTTTTTAGATGCCGACTGGGAAGGTTCAATGGAAGACAGTAAATCTACTACTAGGTATTGTATATTTGTTTGGAAAAATTTGGTAACATGAAGAAGTAAAAAATAGAATGTAATAGTCATAAGTAATACTAAAATTGAATTTCGAGCAGTTGCACAGAAAATGTGAAGGACTGTGGTTGAAAAAACTCTTAAAAGAATTACAAGTCAAAACCGAAGCTCCACTCAAAGTCTATTGTGATAAGACAGACATCAACATCTCACTCATCGAACCAAACATGTCAAAGTGGATAGACATTTCATGAAAGAAAAAGTTGAGAATAGTATCATTTGCATGACCTACATACTCACACAAGAACAAACGGCAAATATCTTCACCAAAGGACTTCCACGTCAAAGTTTTGATGATTTTATAAACAAGTTGGACATGATTAACGTCTATGATCCCACTTGAGTAGAAATGTGAAAATCTCGATTTATTAGGAATTCAAAGTTTAAAATTCAAAAACAAAATAAAAACAACTAGATAGGAAATAGGAGTTGTAAATAACAGTTTAGATTTTTTTTTTCTTAATTTTTGATTCTATACGTGCCTATATAAATCTTGACAATGTACATATATTTATTCATTCACAAAAAAAGTAATAAAACACATCGTTTTATTCCACAATTATGATCCCAGAGTTCAATTCAACACACTGAAAGATGTTGAATCACCAATTTAGACAATAGATTTATGAGGTGAACCATACCAAGCAGAATTATAGGATGGAAAGCTTATTTTACTAAATGTATGACGTCTACATGAAACATAAAGCTAATAAACTCACTAATTTTGCAACTTCAGCTGGCTGAATACCAAGTTTTTTAATGGTCTTCACATCATTTACTTGAGCTCCATCTATAAATTCCATGGTTAGCAACTTTGTGGAGCTCAGATTCCAAAAGACCTTTGGTGCATATATGTAGGCTGCAATATGAGGAGATATCTTCCGAAAATTATCCATGCATTTTTCACTGTTCTTGGCTTCAACCAAAAAATCTAGTTCCTGAGAATTGCAGTGAAATATGATCAAGTCACAAGGGATAAAACTGAGAAGATTTTCATAAACCTTCGATTAATAATTAGTATATAAATTCAAAGATAAACTCCACATCTTTAATAATATAATAGATGGCACATCAACAGAAAGTTTTAAGCAATGAGACTAAGGTAATGAAATTAGTTTAATTACAAAATTTAGGGAAGGTAACTTCTCTCAAAAAGTTTTTTAAACACGTTGCTTGCTTGGATTGAGGATGTTTCCCAGTAGTGGCAAGGTATATGATATCCCTATTCATTAAATGATTATACATGCAAATATCTTAAATAAAACTGAAAAAATCTGAACTTTTACCTTTGGTAAAGTTTCTCGGATTTCATCAACCAACCACCTGCACATGAGAAGAATAGAACTTTAAAAAGATGCAGGGTAAGACAATAAAAATCCTGATTTCCACATACGTCTATAAAAGTTGACGCTTTGCTGCTTATACAAAAATGAAAACTCGTACCTATTATGATTTAAAAGTATTTCCATGTACTTATCAATAGACCACTGGGTTAATAGATGGTGCTAGCATAATTATCCTATTACCTAGATGCTAATAAAGATAATGAAAAGGAAAGAGCATGCATAAGAATACCTGTAATCAAATGAAGGGAACAGAGAGTGCAAAGTGTTCACAATGAATTCCACAGAAGCACGATCTGCAGCTGCAGTATCTGTCATGTGAGTGTGCTGCACCTGAATATATTCAGAAAATAATTGAACATTGAAACCAAATTCTCATGAGATACAATTACGTGTCAAATTTTTAAAATTAAAGACTACTCAGTTGCATTTAGCACTAAAGATCTCTACTTCAGGTAAAATTAATAATTGTAACCTTTACTGCTACTTTCTGGCCATCATGTGTGCGGGCAACATGAACTTGTGCAAGAGAAGCACTTGCTATTGGAACAGGGTCAAATTCTGAAAATATCTGCACTAAAGAAACTTACATCACTATGCAGCATCCCATGTTTACAATAATAAAATAAGCTACAACCAAAAATAGATTGACAAAAACCTAAGTTCAAAAAAAACTAATTCAACAGCTCAAGCCAAATATTCAAAGATTAAAAAACATGATAACAAGAGCCAATTGATGCAAATATAGTATTCTTACAAAGCACTTGTATTCTATATGAAACTCGAAATACATACTTTATCTGGCATCTCTCCAAGTTCATTCTTGAACACTTCGCAGACTTGCTCATATGAAGAAACAGGACATTTATTTAACATAGATTCCCTCATTATCTGGACATATTCTTCTGGTACTAAGTATTCCTGTAATTATTTGGATGGAAACGAAGAAAAGTTAACATCAAACCTTGCATCTCAAGGAATAAAATGCACCAAGAACTTGTACTCTCTTCATAAATACCTAAAAGAGCACATCAAAGCGTACCAGCTGCCCTATATGCTGACCAAGCTTGATGTATATTCCTCCGTTTTTAAAACATAATTCTTCAAGTTTGCGTGCAGACCTAAGGTGAACTTCATGCTTAACTCTTGACATATCATTGCTCCCATCGTCGAATCCCAAGAGTGAATACTCGTAGTCTACACAGAAACCTTAGATACATCAGAATCCAAAGAATAGTTTTCATTTGAATATGGATGTTACAGACACAATCTAAACCAACTCGTAGTTATATATATATATAGATTACTATCTCCATCGGCATCAAGTAATTCAAAATCTTTTTTAAAAGATAAAAATAACAGGAAACAAATAAAATATTCCCAAATGAATTTGGTTGCGTGCTCAGCAACACGTGACTATAAAAGCCTTCTCTGTAGTCTGTACTAGAGCAATGTGACAAGAAAATTTTCAATTAATGGATCCATATAATCGCAAGCGGAAAACTTGTATTGAATATAACATTTCAAATTTATGCAAGCAAATGCGAGATATCCAAATCTACGATTACAATTTTTAAAAAGATTCGCTAATTTGCAACATTATAAAAGCCTTTTCTGTAGTCCGTACTACAGCAATGTGACAATAAAATTTTCAATTAATGGATCCATTTAGTCGAAGCATAAAACTTGCATTGAAAATAACATTTCAAATTTATGCAAACAAATGCAAGATATACAAATCTACGATTTTTTTTTTTTTTCCTTTTAAAGTCGCTAATTCGCAATAGCTTCCAAGCTCCGTAGAACACAACCCACGGGGCTCAAGCCAAATATACGCTGTGAAAGTATTAAATGCTTGAAATAAAAGAAAGATATAGAAATATAATTAATAAAACCCTAATCGCAACACAAGAATAAATAGTTAAAGGGAACACACCGAAGACGATACTGGCCGCTGTGACAGCGTTGCGAACAAGACGGACGGGAACAGCAGTGTAGAGCTTCAAAGTTTTGGAAGGGTCTTCAGAGGTGGCAATTGATGCAGCGCCGGCTCCGCCGAGCAAAGCCGTAGAGATCGCAACGAACTTCACTCCGGCGCGCCAAATGAAACGTTTAGCCATCTTCTTTTTCGCAAGTACTCCCGGGCGAGGAAGATGTGCTTCCGATATATGAGTTTCGTGTGGTAAACTTGTAATCGACAGGACCGATAACTGTTAAAAGAAAAAAGAAAAAAATTTGGATTTTCGGAACACAAACATGTAATGAAGTATTGGGCTGGGTTCATGTTAACTTTAAATGTTGGACTCCCATGAACTGGCCCACTTTTCTTGATATTGTAAGGGAGATTCGAGAATATTATCGAGTTTTGAGATAAATAACTTGTAAGTAATATTTTTAATAACTAACAAAAATATATTTAAAATTGTGATTTTTGGTTACATAAAATCATATAAATTACTAAAATATTTTTTGGAGACCTTACCGAAGCTCCGACGCACAGATGTACGTAACATATTACATATAATTGAATATGTGAATGTAACATGATATATACAATAATAAAGATATATGTAATATGTTATATACAATAGTATAAGTATATGTAACATTGAACAGAATTGTATATAACATGTTACATATAACAAAAGATATGTATATAACATATTATATAAAAAAAAAAGGAAAACACAAATTAAGCTAAGAAACAAGAAAATAACCAAGAAATAAGAGACATGAAATAATATATTAAGCTAAGAAACATGAAAATAATAGAGAGCAAAAGACTAGGGGTCACTTGTCATATTACATAAACACTTACATCCCTAAAAACTTAGAGGTTGACATAGAGAACAAAAGCTAAACTTAGGTTCACAATCTTGGCAGAGATAGAGATACTTACGAGGTAACAAAACCATACAAACTTCATTGACCTTACAAGCCTTACAAGTCATCATATCTTTCATATCATTTTTCTCCTTACAAAGCATGTGAAAATCTATAGAACGACCATTGTAGCAAGAAATTGTGACATCAACCTTACTGTCATCACTTCCTTCTTTACTATCTCTACTCAGAGCATACACTTGTTCATGATTAAACTTTATTATTTGGATGTGAATAGAATTATTAAGTGAAAGAAATTTGAATGAAATGGCTAAATCAAACAATGAACCACACGGTCCCATCCAAAATGAAAAAAAGCAAGTAACTTGAAGAAATCGAAACCCTAAGATGAGACAGAAATGGATGGTCAAGTTAAAGAGGAAAAAATTTGGACAATGAAAGATTTGGAAACCATATTAACAAACCAAAAAAATTCCAAATGCTTACTCCAAATGAATGTCAAAGATTATCAAAACAGTTCCACTTCTCTCTCAATCTATCTCTTCCTGCGAGGTCTAGAAGATGCCTTGGGAAAGGCCTAACTATCATCAATGACAACGCCAAGACTGGTAGAAATACTAAATAAGAGAGAGGCTATGAAGTTAGGGAAGGATATGGAATATGGAGATATAAAGCAAAAACAAGGTTAAAAATATTAAAAGCCTAATACAAAACGACATCACTGAGTGATAAAGGGAAAACATAAGATTGGGCAAAAAATTGTACATTAATAGGGCATTATCCTACTATAATAGCTATTTTTTGGTAACTAATGACCTAAAGTAGAGGCGAAATTGATATTCCGTAACTTTTTCCTAAACTTGCTCTACGTCACCATTTTAGGAGCACAAGTTTACAATTTTATCCTTCGTCTTTACACACTTTTTTTTCACTTTCAAAGCTTATGATAGTCAAACATTTATCTTATTCAATGTTAGTGTATACTCGAGTGGTGTTGCACCAGTTTGTAGCTTAGTATACTTAAACTAAATAATTGTTTGCTTCCTAATAATAAAAGTAAGGGTGTATGGCTGTTATGGTGTAGTGTTTACACCAGAATATATTCAATAGTTTGTTAGAAGCTGTGGTCCCAATCAGTTAGTGTTTGGGCGGTTATTAGTGATGCTATAAAAGCAAGCACTGTAATCCACATGTAGAAGACGATGAATAGTAATCCAATTTGATAACAACTTCTTGTTACTCTATTTTCTTATTTTCTTCTGGTTTCTTGATTCTTCGAAGATCAGAAACTAAGTTCTTTATGGTATCAGAGCTACTATGGCTCAACCACCAACTTCTGCTAATGCTCTTGAAGAATTGTCATCTACTTCAAACAAATTATCTGCAAATTTGTCGTGTCCGTTGGCAAGCATACCTATCAATCCTAATTTCTCAGTGAAATTAGATGATGCAAATTTTCTGATATGGAAAGAACCGATTAAACATGTTGCAGTTGTGTATGGTTTACAAGGTTTCCTTGAAGGTACTGAGTCAGTACCTGCAAGGCAGATTAAGAAAACGATTAGTAAACTGGCTGATGGATCTGGAAATGTTGAAGAATTACAATATAATCCAGAGTATGAGGTTTGGGATCACAAAGATAAAATTGTTATGAATTGGATCTACAATTCTGTGTCTCCTACTAAACTCAAGTTCGGCACTGTTCACGCACTGTTCACCCTTGTTCGTTGGAGGCTGAATGTGTTCTGATCGCTGGGGTTGTGTCGAATTAGGTCTCTTTTATGTAAGAGTTTCTAAAGAATATGTGCGTGTGTGGCTGAGGGAAAATTGCAATCCACGTGCGAGGGCCGCGGGGCGCATTTTTTCATGTCGCGGCGCAGCATGTCATTCTGAACTACGAACAAAAACAGAAACCTCCCCGCCGCGGCGCACAATAATCATGCCGCAGCGCGCAATGTTTTCATGATTTCCCAGGATGCAACTCGAGAGCCCCTAGCTGCGGCATATGGTTTCTTCGCCGCAACGCAAGTTTTTGTAATGCTATGTAAGTGCCCTTACATAATTTGCTGATTCTCGATGTAAGGGCTTACGTTCTTAAGCTCTTGTTGGTCCCCCTTACATAGTGATTTGCACCCAATGTAAGACTTACATTCTTTAACACTTTTGCTTCATTTTTATTCTCTTTTTCCACATTCTTCCCAAACCAACTTTGACCTGCAAAACAGTAGAATACCCTCCAAAACAAGATTATATCGAGATTAAATGCAAAATAAATACTTAAAAATATAACAAATAGTAGGTCAAAATAGTATTCATCAAATACCCCCAAACCTACATTTTTCTAGTCCTCAAGCAAAAATAAATTTGAAAAGACAAATAACAAAACTAAAATTGAAGGTAACAAAACTTGTCATGCTTTAGTTTCTTTCCAATTCATAACCAAAAATTCATACACAAATTTATCCAATACTCTAACACATCAAGGTTCACCATTTAGATCAATTTCGTTTCACAAATCTAAACTCCATTACTAAAAGTGTATCAACATTGACTCCTCCAAACCTAGTGTCAAGAATGTGAATTCGTTTCAACTCTAATCCTCACAAGAATTACTCTCTAAATCACACCGATCCTATGGGTTCAAGCACTCATCAATGTATATGCGAATAGAAATTATGTAAAGAAACGAGCTAATAGGTTCGCATATGATTAAACAAAAAAGGCTCAAAAGTGCATAACATTGATCTCATGAAAGGAATTGAATGATAGGATTTACGAAGAAATCACATTATTAATCTCATGCATCAATTAAAATCCTCAAGCAAAAACTTCGAGTGTGCCCTAGAATGAGAGCGCTTTGACTTTAAGGGAACTTATTTCCTATTTCTCTTTTTTTTTATATTGTATTAACCATTTATACTTGAAGAACTTAGGGTCAATAAATTTATTATCTCTTTTGTTTTTTTTAGACCCATATACATATGTAATTTGTGAATGGCTACTTCTTAGCTCTTTTTGTGTTGGATATAGGAATTCCCTTGTATATTTTTTTTAAAAGTCAAGCATGAATGAGATAGGCAAACACTTCAAATTTTACTTAGATCATTTAATCTAAGCAATTCAATTAAGCACATGATCCTTCATTATATGTTTAAAATCCTAACATTTAATGCAAAAACTTATAGAGATCATATAACAATTTGAAATGATATGAAAGGTGTTTAAAAGAGTAGAAAAATAATTATCTCTCAGAATAAAGCGTTAAAGGCTCAATAATAATCTCACAAGGTAGTCTCCACTATTCAATTCTTAAACACAAGATTTGGGTTCATCTTAGTTTCAACATCAAAAGCATGAAACAAAGATTGCAAATTAAAACCGATCCTTACAACAAACCTTAAACATTTTAAAAATCAGATAAACAGTGCATAAAGACTCGATTATTCATCAAAAATTGACCAAAAGCATGAAAATGTTGTTACCAACCAAAATGCACCCCCAAACCTAAACTAAACATTGTCCTCAAGGCTTTCAACAACACAGCAGTTCAGAATAAGGCATTTAGAAAGGGCAAATAGAAAACCAAACGAAGCTAACTAAATAAAAAGAAGGGAAAAATAGTACCTAAAACGGTGGGTTGCCTCCCACCAAGCGCCTAGTTTAACGTCTTAGCAAGACGATGCTCATTTTTATCATGGAGGCCTCAATGCATCCTTGAAGTGCTTGCTTCCTCCTTTCTCTTTGCCCTTCTCAAAACAAGGCTTCATGTTACCTGAAAAAGACTTAAAACGAGTATTACATACATAACAATCTTTTCCAGGATAGAAAAACTCACAATCCATGTTTCTAATTTGAGAACACTTGACATGGTCTTTGTAGGCATTATCCTGAATTGAGTTTGTAAGTGTTTCCTTCACCCTCCTATCTGTAGATGAAATAATAGTTTTATTGCATGTACCCTTCTGCAAATGATTGTCAAAAATAGGTAAATCATTAGAATCTAGAACAACACAATTATTAGTAGAAGAAATAGGAGCAGTAAGTAAAGGGTTAAACACTTTGAAGTTTATAGTCTCTCCTAAGACTCTCATTGTCAATTTCCCTCTTTGGACATCAATGATTGTATTGGTGGTAGCCATGAATGGCATACCAAGAATAATAGTGTGTTCATTGTCCTTAGGTATTGTGTCTTCCATTTCCATAACTACAAAGTCGACCGGTACAATTATGCTCTTCACTTGTACCAACAAATTATCAACTATTCCTTTGGGATATCTAATAGATTTATCAGCAAGGTGAAGTGACATATTTGTGGGCTTAAGATCCCTCAAACCTAGTTGCAAGTACACCGAATATGGCATGACATTGATACTTGCCCCTAAGTCTAACATAGCATTTGACACCATCTTATCTTCCAAAGTGATTTTGATATTAAAACTACCTGGATCCTTTAGTTTGGAGGTAGTTTCTTTTGCAACACCACACTAGCTAGTTCTGAAACTATTACTTTCTCCTCATTCTTATACTTTCTCTTGTTGGAGATTAGGGTTTTGAGAAATTTTGGATAAGATGGAATGTCCCTAATGATATTCAACAAAGATAAGTTAATATTAACTTTAGAAAGTAAAGTAAAAGTTTCATAAAATGGCTTATCCTGATTAGTCGCCTTTAAGGGATGTGGGAATGGAATCAGAGGTCTATATGGATTAGGTGACTTGTGAAGGAATGGACGTTCGGTTAACTCTTCAAGATTCTTCGTACGCTTTACAGAAGGTCTTAGGACTTCAATGTCCTCTGCTTGACTTTCCTTGGAAATTGCATGTTTCCTTCCTGTATCTCCTGCATCTATGGACAAATCATCAGAGTTTTCAGTAAAATTAACATTTAGGACCTCACCACTTTCAATGACTGTGATAGCATTCAATTGTTCAGGCATCTTCCCTTTATCTTGCTTGTGCACGTACTCAGTTAATTGGCCCACCTGAATCTCTATCTTTTTCATGGAGGCCTCTAAAGAACCTATCCTTTGATCATTCTTCTTATTATATTCTTGACTCACTTGAATGAAGGAGTTCAAATTGTCCTCCAAGCTTGGCTTGTTTGGTAGAGTTAGTTGACAATTGTTGTTATTGTTTGGATTGTTGTTGTTGTTGGGATGGTGTGGGAAGTTATTTTAAGCATAGCCTTGATTGTTATTCCCCTTCCAAGAGAAGTTGGGATGATTTCTCCAACTGGGATTATATGTGTTCGAATAAGGATCATTCCTTGGCCTCGGTTGGTATCCCTCCATAGCATTAGCTTGCTCGTAACTTGTACCTACATTTTGATCACAAACAAAAGGACAGATATTAGCACCATGTCCATAAGTACTACAAATACCGCATACCTCTTGAGTCGGTGTGTTCTTGGAGGTGAGGAGCGCGATCTGTTTTGTAAGCTCTGCAATTTGCATCGCCATCTCATTTCCCGGAGTTACCTCGTTAACTCCCATCCTCTGTCCTCTAGAGCTCTTTTGTTGGGAATTAGCACCCAATATCTCATATAGGTCATACATCTCATTAGCGGTATTTTCTCCCATGGCTCCTCCCGCGGTATTATCCACAGTAAATTGGCACTATTGTATCAACCCGTCATAGAAAAATTGATTCTGGAGTTGCAAAGGAAAGTGATGGTGTGGGCACTGTATCAGAAGCAATTTGAAGCGATCCCACACCTCATGAAATGGTTCTCCGTCCATTTGAGAGAACGTTGCAATTTTGGTCCTTAGGTCCGCAGTCTTTTGGTGGGAATAGAATTTTCCCAAGAACTTGTTGAACACTGCGTCCCAGGTTGAAAGAGATCCAGGCAGAAGAGTCATAAGCCATGACTTGGCCTTGTCTTTGAGCGTGTGCGGGAAACACCTCATCCTCAGCTGATCCTCATTTAGCCCCTGTAGCGAAAAAGTCTGCACAGTGGCATAGAAATCACGAATAAAAGTTAGAGGATCTTCGTTAGGAATCCCATAAAAAGATGGTAACATATTAAAATGTATATTCTTAATCTCATAATTTCGAGCTGCTTTCCCTAATTGGATGCAAGAAGTTACAGTGCCAATGATTGGCCTTGCGTACTCCTTCATTGTCATCTCTCTGTGTGGAGGTAGATGTTCTCCCATAATTGGTGGATGCTCTTCCTCCAGAATGTTAGCGTCGAATGGTCTCAAATGAGCGCGCTTCCTGTTGATGTTATCTATGAACGACACGAGTGAATTTCCAAGAGATCTCCTACCGTGCATGCACAATAAAAAATAACAACAAATCAGAGCACCAGACACTATACGACTTTAACTAGTAACACGAACACAAAAACAAAAAAAAAACGAAGAAAATGACAAAGACTAAAAATTAAGTAAGTAAACTAAAAAGAAAACAAATAACAATTTCAAAAACGCCAATTCCCCGGCAACGGCGCCAAAAACTTGATGCACAAAACTTGATAACCAAATTTTGTATTTGTAAAAGCTCGCAAGTGCACGAGTCACTTGTAGTAAGTGACAAGTATACTCCCAAGATCGTCTCTCAAAGGAATTGCGGTGGTTTTTAAAAGAGTTAAACGTAATCTAAAACGTAACGATAAAATAAATCCTAAACACTCTAATCAAAGATTGGTTTGGAAAATGGTTGCTAAAAATGTAATTACTTGAAATAAATAAATAAACGAGTAAAGAACGATGTCGAAACTATATGATGAACAAGTGTGGAAAATTAGTTAGTGAACTAAGTATGGACAAATTGGTTTATGTGGTTTCCTCAATCAAGCGTATAAAGTGAATTTATTGATTCTTTTCACTAATCCTAGAAAATCCCAAATCAATGGTGATTTTTCCTTAATTAACTAATTAGCTTCTTTGATCCGGACCGTTAATTAGTTAATTAGCATTAATCTTAGAAAATGTAATTTAATCACCTAAATTAAAACAAGTCAATGCACTCAATTTAAGTTCATGCTCAAGAATGCTCAATTAAACTTAGATGACGTTTCTAAAGTTCAATCCTAAAATAGTCTCAAACATTCATAACTAAATTGGCCAAAAATAATTAATGAATATAGATGTCAACAAACAATGTGCATGAAACAAATCACTCAAGTAATAATCAAACCACATAAATAATATCCATTCAAAGCCACATCCCTAAATTCCCACACACAAGGGTTTAGCTACACATAATCAAACTCAAATCCAGATTCTTCATTATAAATGACATTGAAAGAATTCTAATGAGAAAGAGAAGGATTACAAATAAGAATCTATCAATTTTCACTCTTGCAACAAGATCCTTGATGTTAGATGATCACCTATTTCAAGTCTCTTGATGAATCTTCAATTGAATAGCCTTTGATGAAGTAACTTCTCTCTCAAAATTGTATGAAAAACCTGAATTCAGCACTGTTCACGCACTGTTCACCCTTGGTGTCTCGTGTGTTCGTTGGAGGCTGAATGTGTTCTGATCGCTGGGGTTTTGTCGAATTAGGTCTCTTTTATGTAAGAGTTTCCAAAGAATATGTGCGTGTGTGGCTGAGGGAAAATTGCAATCCGCGCGCACGGGCCGCGGCGCGCATTTTTTCATGCCGCGGCGCAGCATGTCATTCTGAACTACGAACAAAAACAGAAACCTCCCCGCCGCGGCGCACAATAATCATGCCGCGGTGCGCAATGTTTTCATGATTTCCCAGGATGCAACTCGAGAGCCCCTCGCTGCGGCATATGGTTTCTTCGCCGCGACGCAAGTTTTTGTAATGCTATGTAAGTGCCCTTACATAATTTGCTGATTCTCGATGTAAGGGCTTACGTTCTTAAGCTCTTGTTGGTCCCCCTTACATAGTGATTTGCACCCAATGTAAGGCTTACATTCTTTAACACTTTTGCTTCATTTTTGTTCTCTTTTTTCACATTCTTCCCAAACCAACTTTGACCTGCAAAACAGTAGAATACCCTCCAAAACAAGAACCTATATTTTGCTAGTCCTTAAGCAAAAATAAATTTGAAAAGACAAATAACAAAACTATGTGGATGATATTTTAGTTACTGGGTCTGATGATGACTATGTACAGCAATTGATAATCAAGCTGAATGATGTGTTTGCACTAAAGGACTTGGGTGAATTAAACTACTTTCTAGGCATTGAAGTTACAAAGAGAGCAGACAGCTTCCACTTGAGTCAACAAAAATACATTGCACAGTTACTAGACAAAGTGCAATTGACTGATGCTAAACCAGCTTTTACTCCTCTTGCTGCAGGGAAGAGTCTTTCTAAATTTGATGGTCAGCCGCTAGCTGATGCAGGACCTTATAGATCAATTGTGGGAGCACTTCAGTATTGTACACTCCCTAGACCAGACATAGCTTTTTCTGTCAATAAGCTTTGTCAATTTTTACAATGTCCCACTGATTTCCATTGGCTTGCAGTCAAAAGATTGTTGAGGTATTTGAAAGGAACCATTGGACATGGAATTATGTTGCAGAAGACGTAAGTTCTGTCCATGATGGCATATGCAGATGCTGATTGGGCATCATATGTGGATGACAGGAGAAGTACTGGAGGTTGGTGTATCTTCCTGGGAAATTCCTTAATCTCATGGAGTTCTAGTAAGCATAGAGTAGTGTTAAGATCATCCACAGAAGCAGAGTTTAGGTCCTTAGCCTTAACTGTTTCAGAAATTTTGTGGCTTAAGAAATTGCTACATTAGCTGAATATACAACTTCCTAGTGCACCAATCTTGTTTTGTGACAATCAAGGAGCTGGAGCTTTGGCTAAACACCCAGTTCTTCACTCTAGAACTAAACATGTTGAGATAGATTTTCACTTTATTAGAGAAAGAGTATTAAATGGAGACATTTGTATTGAGTATATTTCAACTCAAGATCAGCCAGCAGACATTAGAGATGGCAATTTTATCCATCGATTCGGGGCCCCGCGGGTACCCGAACCGTTTGGGCCATAACGGGGCAGTCCAAATCGGGTCGGTATAATATCCATTTTGTTTAATAAAATTTGGGTCAGCGACGGATTGGATCGGGTACCCGTTTGAAATCACATTTAGGGCCGCACAGTACGAAATTAGATCACAAATTCACAATCCATTTTCCTCTGCCCGTGTCTCGTTGTGAGCCTATCGTTTGCCTCTGCAGTAGTGCAAGTCCGCCATCGCCAGACTCCCGCTCCCCGTCCTTGCCACCGCCATCTCCAAGCGCCATCGCCATCACCATCTCCAGGCGCCATCGCCATCGCCATCGCCAGACTCCCGCTTCCCGTCCTTGCCACCGCCATCTCCAGGCGCCATCGCCATCGCCATCGCCATCGCCATCGCCATTGCCACCGCCTTCTTCCTCACATGTCATCATCGTTTTCTCATGCTGGTAAGCTCTGATTTCTCTTTGGGTTGTTTTGATTTCTCTGCATCCATATTCCATTTTCTCTAGTAAGCTTCTTCTTTGTTTTTTTTTTTTTTTTTTTTTTTTTTCTGATTGGTCTTCTTTGATGGCCAAAACTGAAAAAATGGATGCAGAGAAAATGGTTGCAGAGTAATAAATTGAAAAAATGGAACAAGAACTGAGATATATATTATTCAAATGAACTGAGATCCATCTCGTTTTTGCCTTTTTAATTAGGTTTGTTCATTAATTTTCTTGTATTTGACTGGATTTAATTGTTTGGGGAGTTGAGAAAAAATGGTAGTTCAATATATTGTTAGAAATTGTACAGAAAAAACCTAAGGAACAAAACACTTGTTCACTTTCCTCTGCTTGATATTTGGTCATGCTTTGTAGTTTGTTTCCTTTTGTTTCATTGTGAATTTTATTTTTGCTGCAGATGATAAAACTTAAAGTTATGTTAGGGATAATTTATTGGAATGGTTTTTATGCCCTGCTTTGTTGCTTGAACTTTGAGGTGCTAATGGTTTTTATATAGTCTGCACGTTTGTTATAAGATGTTATATGATTGCATTTTCGTTTCCACTTAGAATATTGTATTCAACTTCACATGAATAAGAAACAGGCATAGCAAAGAAATAAGCAATAAACAGGCATAGCAACAAAAAAAAAAAAGGTCAACGGGTCGAATTTTTGACCCGCGGTTATAAACTGACCCGAAACTGAACCCGAAAGATCCATATCCCACCAATTTTTTTGCCCCACAGGTCGGGTCGGTTTTGACCCGAACTGTCCCATTGCCATTCCTAGCAGACATAATGACCAAATCTATGAGCTCTGCTCGTTTTGCTGATCTGAGAACCAAGCTCACTGTCTTGCATAGAGACTTGAGCTTGAGGGAAGATGTTAGTGTATACTCGAGTGGTGTTGCACCAGTTTGTAGCTTAGTATACTTAGACTAAATAATTGTTTGCTTCCTAATAATAAGAGTAAGGGTGTATGGTTGTTATGGTGTAGTGTTTACACCAGAATATATTCAATAGTTTGTTAGAAGCTGTGGTCCCAATCAGTTAGTGTTTGGACGGTTATTAGTGATGCTATAAAAGCAAGCACTGTAAGCCACATGTAGAAGACGATGAATAGTAATCCAATTTGATAACAACTTCTTGTTACTATATTTTCTTATTTTCTTCTGGTTTCATGATTCTTCGAAGATCAGAAACTAAGTTCTTCATTCAATCATCTCTCTCTAACCTCTTTATCATCTTTACATTCACTTCTCCAAAGGCTCTTGACCTCTTTCTCTCACCAACGAGAGATGAAGTCGAGCTATATCGTCTCTCTCTCCGGAGACTTGTCTCTTTCTCTCAAACCTCTCTACTGTGTTGCGTAGAATCTCCTTCTACGTTTATCTTTCCTAAATTATTCTCATAAAGTTTTAAAATCTTAGCTTTAAAATTCAGGTCAATCCATTCACTGCTGAATTGATTAAAGATTATCGAATAATTATAGCCTATAGTTGGAATTGTTTCCATTTGGTTTTCTTTAAAATTTCACCATAGCCCCAAACCAAACCCATTCATGAATCTCTTTTCGTTTGGTACCCAATTAGGTCATTTTTTAAGTATAATTTTTTTTTTTTTTTTGTCTTTATGTTTGCTTTTATCTTTTACTCTTTAATTTTTTATTTTTTTGGCAATGCCTATGGACTTAATAGCTTTTTTTTTTCTTTTCCTTTTTCCTTTTATATTGCTTTGTCGTAGTATATGCAATTTTACTTTGTTATTGTTACCTTTACATCACCTTAGCTGAGAATATTAATTAGTTACTAGCTAGGAGCATTATGTTTACTTTCATATATCAACTTTTTATGTCTTAGAGTTATTATATAAATTGTACAAAATTTGTGATATTGGTATTGTTCACTAGATATTATTGCATTTGGTTCCCCTTTTATATTATTTCACCCTTATTTAAAGGTCCCTTTATGACTTATGCAAGCTGGTATACTTTGTAAGGTTTAAGTTTTATGATTGGAACTATCTGTATAATTTTTGTATATTCAAATTTTTGTCTTTTAGTTAGTGTAATAAGTTTTTTTCTCTATCTTTGCTAATTAGTATGATGTGTTAGTCCCCAAGTAAATTTGTATCTTATTTTTCTGATATATAACATGTTAAATGGATATAACATGTTATATCTACATTTATTATTGTATATAACATAACTAGTCTCCAAGTAAATTTGTATCTTATTTTTTTGATCTATAACATGTTAAATAGATGTAATATGTTATATCTACGTTTATTATTGTATATAACATGTTATGTTATATTAATTTTATGTTTGTATGTAAATGTTACATTCATCTTCAGTAAAGTCGCCGAAGATCAAGTAATATATTACATCAAACTTTACTTATAAATGTAATATGTTACATTCTCATCTGACAAAGTTGCTAGAGTTCCATTAAGGTCACCAATAGTATCACTAGAGCTTTAATGAGATCATTGACGGAGTCATCGAATCTTAGATGAGATTACCAGCAGAGTAAACAAAATTTTGATGAAGTTGGAGTTATGCGAGAGAAAGGGTAAGAAATATTTTGATAAATGTTTACTTATTAGGTAAACAAAATTGTGAATTTTGGGTGCTAAAATTACTAGTTTGAGCTAAATATAATATTTGTATAAAAATGTGTTATTTAGATTATAAAAAAAAAAAATTTGTTATTAGCGTAATATCAATTTTTCCTTTTTTGTAGTATGAGTGCATTTTGGATAAGCAAGTTTACATTTTTGTCCTTTTACCTTTTTCTTGTCTTATCTTCAGTTTGCTTCTAACAACTCAGACCCAAAAAAAAAAAAAAGGGAGCGAGGGAGAAACAAATATAGGATGAAAAAATCCATAAATATTGATTTCGATATTGTTGCTTTGTTATTTTATAAAATATTGTTGAAAATTTTAATAATATTGGTAAAAATGTAAACAAAAAAAATATGTAGCAACATATCACGTGAAAATGAGATTTTTTTTTTTTGTTTGTAATTATAAATTTTGGCAAGAATCCAATTATGATAATTTTTAAAATGAACAACATTTATATTCATTTTGTAATGAATATCTTTAGTATTATAAGAATTAAATTAATCTAAAATTTTCTCTACATAAAAGTATTGTTATGATAGATCAACTAACCTATACATTATTATTATCTAATGTAATGGTATGATTATTGTGTCTCTATTGTTGATGCTTATATAGCTCCAAGATTTGAGTCAATTAGATAAAGTTATTTTAATTAAATATTTATATGTATTTATGTCGCATATAACTTAATGCATTTAAAATTATGTTATATAATTTATATTTGTATTTATTAAATAAAGATTGAAATTATATTTGTTATTATTATATATTTATTATATGTATTATATATGTCATAAATATATTATTTTAATAAAAATTAATTAAATTAATATATTATTATTTATTAGATATTTATCAAAAGTTTATATATATAGATGTAATATTTTTAATACTTTTATAAAACTAATATCTTGATATTTTCTTCTACGTGATATTTTATTGATGAAAACAAATACTCAAGAGAGAAAGTAATCGAGTCTGCTTTTGTATCCATTTTCCATCGTCCACCACCATCTTAAAAATGGTCATTATCCTAATCTCTCTTTTTTTGTTTTTATTATATGCTTCCTTTTATTTATTTATATTTTTATATTCTTCGATTTTTTGTTTCTGTACTGTTGGCCAATTTAATCATCGACACTCAACAGAAAAAGCTTCACCTTTTAAAGCCGATTATAAAGTGATTAAAATTTATTCTATTGGGAGAAAATAATAAGATTTATGCAAATTTTTGAAACATATTGCATGATGTTGATATTTATCACTTGCTACTGCTATATTTATATGTAAAATATTATATCTACACTTACATTCATATATAACATATTATATTTATATTTATCTCTAAATATAATATGTTACATTTATATTTATTGTTGTATGTAATATATTACATTCATTTCTAGTATGATCATTACTCAAATAATGATATAATATGTTACATCTAACTCTATCTTTTAATATAAAATATTACATCTATTTTTACATTTAAATGTAACATATTATATCATTATTCAACAAGATCATCGGTGATGGTCAAAGTTCCAATTAGAATGCGCGTAGGTAGTCAAAGCTCTAGTGTGATAGCCAAAAATACTTGCTATATATGTGGTGAATAAGAGGTGAGTAAAAAAGACGAAGGATAAGGAATATATTGGTAAAATTCTTTCAAATGTAAATAAAAATGTGAATTTTATATATTAATTTATTTATTTTAAAAAAATTGTAATATTTGACTATCATTTGTACTCATATTATATTTATATGTGTGTGTGTGTGTTTGTTAGTATATAACTTAGAGTTAAAAAAAATAATTTATAAGATCAAACTTAAATGGGATAAATTAAAATTATAAATCGTATAAAAAAAATTTATATCAAAGATAGGATATAAATCATACAAATCAATAATTCAATACAAAGACAATATATACGCGTCCAGGTAATCATGCATTTTATTTTATTATTGTTATTAAATGTTTTTTTTTTTTTTTTTTTATGGTGGTGACTCATGAGTAAAGAACTAGCAAGCTAGCTAGGATGCGTTTAGTACCACATTTAAGCCATGAAAAGGTGATATATAATGCCACCTAGAAAGTGTAACGTCATTGCAGTTTGCAGATCTTAATAATATTTTAATGTATATGTTGTGTGGATTCATCCGCGTATAATACGCGTTTATACCAGGGCAATGTACGTGGCATTGCGTAACAAGAAAAGTGGTCGCTATTTAATTTTCTGGAAAAAGATTTCCTTTTCACTTGTGGCAAATTTGGTTAACAAATTAGAGGAGTAATAAAAAATAATAATTGTAATTAAATTAAAAATAAACTTCAAACGATATTATTATTCTTATATTCGTTCGAACTATGTAATCAGTAATATAAGTTTTAAATAGAATGAAATTTATCATTTTTACAATGATTTATTTAGCTTAAAATTATATGTTTTCTATTTACTATTATTGAACAATATGTTTTTTTTAATTAATAATATTACTTTATCATCAGTTTTTTAATTGAAAATAGTTTAGCCCTGAAAATATTTAATATTTTTCAGATTACTTAAAACTACTATAAGAAAACTGTTGGTAAAATTATTTATATTAAATTCAAAAAAAAAAAATCATCTATATTTTTTATTTTTATTTAAAAATTATTACAGATAAATTTGATAACAGAAGGTTGAACAACGTTTATGTTCCTTAAGATTGTCAATTTTACATTTTGGTCTCATAATTTTTTTTTTCTAGATTTGAGATTTCAACTTACCAAATTTCATTTGGTCAAAATGTTAGAAATTATACCAATATTAATTAGAAGTATTTACTAATAATTTGACCAATCTTTTTTTTTTTTACTAATTAATTAGGGGAAGAACAATAAAAAAAAAAGGGAACAAGGAAGAAGAAAACGGGAAATGAAACACTCTATTTATGGACTTTAGAAAACTTAATTAAATATAGATGAATCAAGATGCAATTGCTTTCTTTTCAGAGTTGAGAAGATTTGTAAGCCAAGGGGACATCTTCTAGTCAAGCTAGCTAGAGAAAGTGGGTAGTCCATGTCTCATATAAGAATAAATAATATTTATAGTTTTATAATTTTTACTTATTTTATATTTTAATTGTTTTATTATTTTTTTTAATATTTAATCGCCTAATTTTTAAAATTTGACAATATTAATCCAACTATTAATTTTCTGTAAAATTTAATGTCTAAATTAATAATTTTAGAAATTTTTTTTTTATTTTTATTCTTTAAAGACCGGGGGAGGGGAAAAATAATAGTTGGACTAATATTATAAAATTTAAAAAATTAGGGAACTAAAAATAAAAAAATAAAATAGTTAAGAAACTAAAATGTAGATTAAGTAAAAATTAAGAGACTATATAGGTATCAAATTTTAAATTTTCTTTTAAAAATTAATGGGGAAGACAATATGATCTTCTTATCAACAGTATATATGGGAGATATAAAAAAAAAAATTCCCGCATTGCAAATGTTCCCTCAGTTTTAGGCTCTTATTAAACTTCTCCATACCACCATATATGTCAATATTTATTGTAAAAATTTCCTAAAACTTAAAGAAAATATATCATTACAGTTCAAGAAAAACGATGGAATAATTACCATTAAAAATGTTTAATTTATTTTGCAGGAAACATATCATATAAAAGGTTTCATGGACTAATCATAACCTAGAGAGGCGTTATTTCTTCCTTTCAATTTTGTTTCCATTTGAATTACTTCCTGTTGAATTTGTTTTCACATTTCAGAAAACCAAGCAATATGCAATGGGTACTATTGCCTATTGGACATGGGGTTGCTAATTTTTCCTTTGGATGGACCCTCAGTAACTCCCGGGACAGCTGATAATATTAATTGATACAGATTGAAGATTATTCTTGTTGTTATTATTGCAACATGGGTGTATGGGTTAGTTGAAATATTAACTTACTAATTTGAAAACTATCAAGTTTAAGCCCTTTCTACTTATTAAAACTAACAATAATATTAGAATTAAATCTCTTTGTGATATTCAATTTCTACAATTACTTGAAAGTGAGAAAAAAATCAGAGTTATAGTGATATATAAGAAAAAATTGAACAATGAGGACTTGAGAATGAACTTACAAATATTGGATCAACATTTTCATTAGTATATTTTCTTCTTCTTTTATAGAGGATACATAATAAATATATCACACCTAACTATTAATTATAATTTGATATTATCTTTGACTTTTATACACCTAACCACCTAGTAGCATATCTTGAAATAAGTTACATATTTTGACAACTTGACAAAGTTGCATACGTTGACACTATCCTTCATGTTGTTACATGAATGTCATATACGTTTAATTTGTCTAAAAATTTTGAGAGTACTTAATTTGAAATTGTTTTAGTAAGGATGTCTGTCAACTGATCTTTAGATCGAATCTTAGACAAATCCAAAAAAATTTCATCGAACTTCTCTTTAATGAAGAATCTATCTCTCTCCATATGTTTTGTACGATTATGTTAAACTGGATTATAAATAATATTATATACTGCTTTATTGTCACAATATAATTGGATTGGTTACTTGAGTGGATATCCCAAATCTTCCAAAAGTAGCTTTAGCCACAATGCTTCACATATCCCAAGTGTCATACCTCTAAACTCAACCTTACTTGAACATGCAACAACATTTTATTTTTTACTTTTCCTTATAATGAGATTACCACCTACAAAGATAAAATATCCTGCAGTAGACCGTCTGTTATCTATTGCTCCGACCCAGTCAGCATCAGTATATATATCCACACATTGATGATTTCCATTTTTAGTGAATAAAATTCCTTTTTAAAAGCAGATTTCAATTATCTTATTTGCATAACTGCATTCATATATTGCTATCCAAGATTATGCATAAATTAGCTAACAATGCTTAATGCATAGGCAAGATCAAGTCTTGTGTGTGCTAAGTACATCAATAACCCAACAAGTTTTTGGTACCTCCATTTGTCTACTGGTACTTGATCAGACTCTGCATACAACTTCAATCCTTCTTCTATTGGGGTTTCGACCGCTTGACAAGAGATCATACTAATTTCCTGTAATATATCTAAGGCATATTTTCTTTGAGATAAAAATATTCCTTTATGGGATCGAGACACTTCAATCCTAAGAAAATATTTTAGAAAATTGAATTTTTTCATTTCAAATTCTTTAGATAAGTAACTTTATAGAGCTTTTCTTTGTTCAAAATCATTTAATGTTACTACTATATCATCCACGTATACAGTTAGTGCAGTGATCTTATCTTGTTGTTTCTTCAAGAATAAAGTGTAATATGAACTACTTTCATAGTAACCAAAAGCTTTCATAGATTTTGTGAACTTGTCAAACTATGTTCTTGAAAATTATTTTAGTCCATACAATGATCTTTTTAATTGACATACTTTCTTGTTATGGATTTTTTATATCATGCTCCTTGGCAGAAGATCCATATAAACTTCTTTTCATAAATCTTCATATAAAAAGGCATTCTTTACATCAAATTATTGTAATGGCTAACCCAAGTTTGCAACTAGAGACAACAAGACTCAAATGGTGTTGATTTTTGCAACATGTGCAAATATATCTGTGTAATTAATTCCATATGTTTGGGTGTACCCTTTTGCCACTAGTCTTGCTTTATAGTGTTCAACTATACTATCTGCTTTTTTTCTGGTAGGCGATCGACAAGTTTCCAAGTTTTATTTTTTTCTAAGGATTTCAACTCCTCATTCATTGCAGCTCTCTACTTTGGGTTAACTAAGGCTTCTTGCACACTATTAGAAATAGATATAATAGATAATTAATATACAAATGATTTATTTTATTTTGGCAAGCAATGGTTAGACACATAATAATTCATGGGATATTTAACTTTACTATAAAGTTCATGTTTATACGTGGGTTTAGGAATACATTTTGTGTGACGTTATGGCAACTGTTTTCTAGATGGTTCTTGCACTAAATCAGGAGCATCCTCAATAGAAAATTGGTTATGTGTATCATTCATTTGTGGTGTGAGAGATTCAGACAAAGTTGGAGTTACAACTTCCATTTCTCGATGTTCAACATTATTTTGGTGAAAAATTTCTTGGTGTACACTACCACTTGGATTTATATGTAAATTCAAATATTTTACTTCTTGATTATCAAACAAACTTTGTAAGGGTCCTTTATTAACAGTGTCCAACTCTAGACCATTCACGTCTAAACTACCTACTTTTTTGTTATCTTGTTCTTCTATAGATATTTAAACAAAATAGTCTAGAGATTGAACTTTCTTTAGATTCTTCCCCTAAAGTTTAGGCTATAAGATAAAATGCACAGTATCTTCATGAAAAACTACCTCCAGGGTTACAATCAATTGTTGAGTTGGTTGATGGTAACACCGACACCTGTTTTGTGAGTAGCATAGCTTAGGAAGATGCATCACAATGCTCGATGAGTCAATTTGTTGCATTAATGCTTGTGAAGATGCATCGTAATTCTCGATGAGTCAATTTGTTGCATTGATCCTTGTGAAGATGTAAAAAGGCTACACATCTAAAGACATGTTGAGGAAAGTTTGGGACAAATGGGACAATAATTGCTTTAGATAGGACTTGGAATGGTGTTTGAAAATTAATAGTACTATAGGATACCCGATTGATTAAATATGTTGCAAAGGTTAATGCTTCCTCTAATAGGACAATCGTATATGAGCTTCTACTAATAAAGCATTAACAACCTCCAATAAGTAACGATTTTTTTAGTTTGCCACCCCACTCTATTGAGGTGTATAAGAGCAAGTGGTTTGATGAATAATTTCATGAATTTCTAAATATTGTTGAAGCTCATAACTCACATATTTACCTCCATTGTCGCTATAAAGGACCTTAACATTTATATTGTATTGTGTTTAAACAATTTTATAAATTTTTTGAAATAACAAGGTAACTTCACCTTTAGACCTCATCAAATAGACCCAAATCATTCTAGAACAATCATTAATAAAAGTAACAAACCAACGAGATCCCACAAAAGCTAGAATTTTGGAAGGTTTCCAAACATCAAAATGTATAATCATAAAAGCTAATTGACTTTTATTCAAACTTAATGAAAATGAGATACGATGACTTTTAACAAATTCACAAATATCACAACGAAACATAGAAAGATCAAATTTTGCAAATAAACAAGGAAACAATTTCTTCAAATAACCAAAGGAAATATGACCCAAACGTCTATGCCATAACCATATTTCAAATTTTTTTCTTCTCTTTTGCAGAGCCTTCTATTTTTAAAACTTCATTCAACTTGTCCGTATTCTTTGACATCAAGTCTAAGTAATATAATTTTCCTTGCTTAACATCATAACCAATTGTCTGCCTCATTTGGATGTCCTTGAACAAATAATATTCATGCCAAAAAATTACAATACAATATAAGGTAGTGGTTATTTGAGATATTGACAACAAATTATAATTTAAAGATGGAACAACTAAAATAGAATCTAAGTTCAACGTATTAGTAAGAGACAAAGATCCTTGCCCAATAATTGGAGTTAGAGTTTTATTGGCTGTGAAAACAAATTTTTATGAGGACAATTTAAGAGATGTAACTTGTCTAGAATCAAAAGTCATATGATCTGTAACACCAGAATTAATTATCTATACAATATTAGAAACAAGTGTTGACATATTTAAAACCTTACCTTTATTACTTGTTGTTGCCACACATGCTGAGACTTCTCTAATAATCTCTTCTTTTTTTGCATTGACAAAAGCAGAAACTTCTAAATTTTCAAATTATCCTTTCATAATGGCACGACATACTGCCTCACGTCTAACCAAAGAATAACATTCTTTTAAATTTGGGATCAATTCTTTGCATCGAATTTTGTTCAAAAACACCATCTAACTTGACAAGAAATACGTGTACCCATACTCATTCAATAGACTTTTGGTATGTTGTAATGTCATTTGGATCCTTTATGACCACTTTATCATGGTGGTCCAATTCTAAAAAAAATTCAATCAACTCTCCATAATACTTGGACAGAGATTTTCAATTTTGTTTAGCTATGAATGTCTTTTGGTTCAAGGAGAAAGCCTATAGTTCATCACTTCGATCATAGAAGGCATTTGACAAAGCACTTCAAATTTCATGGGCAGTAGTTAAGCGTAGATAACACTTCATAATTTATAGTTTCATTGACATTAGTAGCCATTTTTTGACTTTTTGATTTTAAGTATACCACTTTTCATATCCATCTTCTGATTTTATAGGTAGCTTTGTTTTGCCACGAATATAAGAGAGTTTCTCTCGCTCAATAATATGCATCTCTATTAGTTGATCAAATATCATAGTTTGACTCAGTAAGAACAATTTTTGCATTAAAAATGCCTTCATATTGGACAATAACAAGAACAATTTTTTTTCTCACATGATCATTTCCTTCACTTGTGATTGGGTTTTGATTCATATTTGGACTTGGATCAATTTATGATCAAATTTGGGTACTTCAAATGTTTTCAATTTGAAGAGATTTTTTAAAGAAAGTTGAAAAGAGAAAGGAAAAAAAAAAGTTTCATAATTTTGGAGTTGTTTCTTTTACGCTTTGATACCAACTTACACATATTGGATTAATATTACCATTCATATATTTCAAACTTCTTTTATAGATGATATATATATACTACAAATAATAAATATAACACGCCTAATTATTAATTTTAATTTAATATTGTCTTTGATCTTTATACACCTAGCCGCCTAGTAGCATATCTTGACAACTTGACAAAGCTGCATATTTGGACTAATGATAGGGTTTTGTTTGGCCTTTTTTATTTTTAATTTGTTAACGTTATGGTGATAAAAAAAAAAAAATCTTCGGTTATCTTTCACTTTAATTATATATAGGGTAACCATTATGTTAATAAGATTAACTAATGCAGTTAGACTTTTGGAACTAGTTTAACCCATTAACTAAAAATTGAAATTTATAATACCTAAGACAATAATTTAGTTTCAAAACTAAAGTACTTTTAATATAATTTAAATACTAATTCATCACTTTTTCAAATGAGAAAATGTTTTCAATAAGATTTTTGTCATGACCTAAGGAAGGCTATATATATATATATATGAATGAAAGCTATAGCGATAATATTTGAACAGCACTTTGCATGAAAAAGATCAACGACCTTATCTCTAACTACACACCCCACTTTACCGACACCTTAACGTCTGTGTTATTGAATCAAATTATTCTTTTCTAGCACAAGACATGAGAGTACAAAGTAAATTGCAAATTATTTTTGTTCAAGCTTCATAACGTAAATGTAATAATCTCCCAAAGCAAAAAAGTAGTACAACTGTAACGAGACTTAACGACAAAAAATAGAGTTTCGCTTGATTTAATGACAAAATATAGAGTTAAACATAATTTGTATTTTATTGCTAAGATAACGCTTGCTAGAATCGAATTACGAATCTCAAGACTGAGCCCGCATAAGGGGGGTAATCAATTATGAATGATTCAGATGGAAAAATTAATAACATGCCACCATGACCAGAGATTCTTATGAAACGTAATAATTTTGACACTTTATTTTTTTATGAAAAAAGGAAAAGGTATTAGACATGGACGGAGATATTGATGGGCCTCCAAGGCGATATTTTTTTTTTTTGTTTGTTAATGATACATAAATATTTTATCTATAATGTATTTATATCAAAATTAAAATAGTATTTTGACCCTTTATTATTTATTTTTATCCCCTTTACACTATTCATGGGTATATTTATAAAAATTTAATTTGCTTTGTTTCCCTTTTTTATCTATTTTATTTTCCTTATTTTCTGCTAATTTTGTAAGCCGTTAATTTCATTTTTGAATTTAGCTCTACCAACTTCTCCTTTTTGTTTCTTTTTGGTCATTAAGAAATTAAATTATATATTTTATTAAGTGTTTTAGTCAATAATTAGCATTAAATTATGTTTGATATAACTAAAATTGATGATTATTTAAAAAAATGAAAAAATTTAATCAACTTGTTCTAGAATTTACAATTTAGAAAGATATTCAAATAATAAGAATATGTTTATTCATAATAATAATTATTTTATTAGCATTGTTTTTTGGCCATTTGATACTTTTTGTTAAATTTATATATTGTTTATTTTTTAATAACTTCACTACTCATAAACTTATAATTAGAATTCGAACATAAAATTCAAATTTTTTACATATTTAAATAAGCTACATGTTATTGAGCCGTGATCTCATTAAATATATACGTTATTATTTGGCCCCTCCAAACTTTAAGTTTTAGCTATTAAACATATGAACGATATCAACAATTATAAGTAATAGGATTATACAACATATTTTATATAAAAAAAATTACATAAATAACCGTCTATCCGATCAAAGTATTTAAATATCAAAGGTTCTATTTAATAAAATTTTATACTTGACGTTTTAGAAGAAAAAAAACAATTTATTTAACTATGCATAAGGCGTGCATTTAGCAATTAGCATCAGCCAACCCAACAATCGGGAAACAAATTTTTTAAGATATTGAAAGACAAAATCTTGCATGTGATCACATGCATTAATAGATCAGTTGGTTCCGCCTTACAGGATTCGATTGAATATTACTAAGTACAAACCATATATACTATTTTAAAACCTACACCATAAGTTAATAAAAAAACCATAAAACTACATATTATAATTTTTAGTATAGTTTTCATGAACAACCAAATACAGTTAATAAAACTAATAATAAATCAATCCGCAGCATGACTCACTCCCATGCCCGAACAAATAGCATTCGTATACTGTATATACAAATATATTATAATTATAATTAATATAATTATTTTTTATTAAATATAATTATACAAATTCAACATTATGTATTAATAATATTATATCACATCATTTAAAATTTATCTCAGAGTCAATATATATAAACTTTTTTCCCCGAACACATTACCTCAACTGACATATCTTCATCATCAATCATGATGCAAGGAACCCAAAATTTTTTTTTTTTTTTTTTGGCCATAATGAGCGGTGACTCACACACGGTCGTATTTTGTTAAATAAACATTTGTACGTAGGGATGTTAAAATCTCCTATGGTTCGGATAACCGCAAGTAATAACCAAATAAGTTTAATTTCGAGTGAAAAATTTTGGAATGATTTTTGGGTTCAATTGTTCTTGTTGAGGAGTCCCACATCGGCAAGGGACGGTCCTTCCGCTGTGCTTATATCACTGGGCTCACCTTTAACCCATAAGCTGGCTTTTGGGTTATAATCCGGTGCCCAGTGGTTCATCATGGTATCAGAGCGGGTTCCTGGGTTCAGCGATGTGCCTAACATGGCCGCCCTCAGCGGTAAGTCCAACATCGGTGTCTGCCGATGTGAGGAGAGTGTTGAGGAGTCCCACATCGGCCAGGGATCCTTCCGCTGTGCTTATATCACTGGGCTCACCTTTAACCCATAAGCTGGCTTTTGGGTTATAATCCGGGTGGCCCAGTGGTTCATCAGTTCTTTTATTTAAAATTTTGAGTTCGATTTCAGTTCTGAGTGTAGGATAATCTGACAACGATACATAAAATTATAAATATTATATTTTGTATAGATTTATAGGTAAAAGCACTTGTAGTTGAATATTTATAAAGAAAAAACAAAATCAAATAAATTAAGTATATATAGAATTTTTTTTTTTTTAATTCATTGTATATTAAAGCATTGTAAATTTTAAAAAAATAAAGTTAAAATTTGTTTTTTTTTAGCTCTAAACTGGTAACTGTAATTCGATGGAGATTCCCTAAATTTATACCAAAGATTTCAATTTTGATTTTGATTTTGGATATAGTATAAAATTTTGATTTCAATTTGGGTGATACACCCCCGCCCCCGTTTCATCCCATTCACATTCCTATTTGTACGCTTCTCTATCCACATATTTGTCATTGGTGGAGCTCAAATTCATGATTTTTAAGTGATTGTATTACATCACCAAAGTAATTTTGTGCATTAACCCTAATAATTATATATACAATTAATGGGTAATCTTTCGAATCCCTTTCTTTTTTACAACTAAGAGCACTTACCTCCCTCCCTTCTCTATTTTTTTTTTTTTTTTTATACTTTAGTCATTGTCTTACATAAAATGACACACCAATGCCATATTTATTTTTTTTTTTTTTACCATTTTTTGTTACATTTAACTCACAAGGTTAGCTTTTAGGAATCTTTGTTGTTTTTTAAACTAAGCAGATCAAAGAATAAAAAAAAAGAAGGAAAAACAATAAAAATAACACCTTCAAAACTTATAATAATAAAAATAGCATTCATTGTATTCAAACTTATATTTTCACAATTAAAAAAATGATTGATATATTATTTTTCTTTGAACATCCGTTCAATTGAATTGAACGACGACAATTTAGACCCGTTTAATATTACATGTTCAAATTGATCATTCAATATTATTGGGGTGCTAGTTTTGTTTTATAAATTTTAGGGGTGTTATTTTTGATAATTTTCCTAAAAAATATCAAGATTGATTTCATTTTTTCCAAAAATAAGTCCACAACATAATGTAGTATCATAGTATGATTAGGTGTGTTATATATTACATAAATATAAATATGAGATTTAAATAATAAATTAATTTAATTAGTATATTATGTTTGTTTTAGTATTTAACAAATTTTATAGAACACTACCAAATATTTAACACAATTTTTACTGTCTTTGTAAATCTATATCGATACTATATATAAAAGTTTGAATCACATTTAATATTATTTTAAATAAAATTGACCTTATATTTTATGCTAATAAAATTAGTTATCCTTTTAAGACCTATTATCACATTTAAATAAGGACTCTAAACATTAATCACATATAATAAAAAATCTAATTATATGATGATTATCACATTCAATAAGAATTCTAAATATTATTTTAATAAGGACCCTAAATATAATAATGAAATAGGTATCACATTCAATAAGGGATTCTAATTAAATAATAACTACTATATCTAATAATAACTCTAAATATTATTTTACTTTCACAATTAATTTGAAATAAGAGAAAATTAATTTCGTATTTATTTTAAATATAGTGTAAATATTAATAAAAAAAAATTAAAATAATAAAATAATTTATATGTAATGTATTTTTAACTAATTTTTTTTATTTTTAAATATGAATTATATTTATAATATTTTCGAAAAATTAAAATTTACATCAATACTTTTTGTCAATAATTTTAACTAAATTGTGAACTTTATTATTGGATTGTCACTTTCAGAAAAATAAGTGGATGAGTTGAAATAAGCAAGGGACTGGCTAAATTCGCTCACAAGTCACAACCCGTAATCTACCAATAAATGTGGGGTAACAATGTCAGGCTCAGATTCAAGTCATTTTTTCTTTTTTCTTTTTATTGAGGCAAGCCTCATGAGTTAATAATTTTTTAAAAAAAAAAATTAGACTCAAACAACCTGTAAACTCAAGGACGAAACCAAAAATAAAATTAATGGAGCCAAACAAAATAAACTTGATTTTTAAAAATAACTAAATAGCAATTTTTTGAAAATCCACAATAGTTCTTCAGAGTGAGTTCAAATTCAAATTTTTCAACTCAATTATAATATTAAAGTTAGGAGAGAAAATAAATAAAAATTGTTGATAATAGCCTTAAAATGGCACCATATTAATATTAAAAATGATGAAAAAAAATGATACACTCGTAAATAAAATAAATGTAATATAAAGTTAAAGCTACACTTTTAAACACTAATCAAACTTTTTATATACATGTAAAAATGTTAATTCATACAAGAATGATGACAAATCCTTATCAAACAATAATTAAGAGTCAAAACATGAAAAAATGTATTCTTTGAAAAATTACAAAATATTTACCAATGCTTCTGAGGTGTGAGATATAACATGTTCAATTAAAGTAATATTTGGTACAGTTAAGAGTTATATATATATATATAAATATATATATTAGGAACAATTTTTTCCGAAAATTAGGAGTGGTAATGGCTTCTGAGGCCATGGTATAAGTCCGTCCCTACGTAGACTCATATAACTTATAATCCAAATTAACTCAAGGGAAAGATCATGGCATAAATTCGTCCCTACATAGATTCATAAATACAGTCTAAACTCAAAAAACAAGACCTTCAACAAGACACCTAAAGATTTCAACATCAACTACATAATCTAAGGAATCAAAATGATACTTGACTAGCTAGCAAGAAAACAACAGTTTCCAAAAACATTGCCAACTCCTTCCTAGGCCAAGCCATCTATCTAGGGCGCAACGGAGCTAACATGAACATGCCTAAGGACCCAGGACACAAACAGAATAAGCCAAACAAAAATTAAGAATAAATCTTAAAGCAACAACACAAAACTGGACTCAAGCAACCCATAAGCTCATGGTCAGTTCGAGTATAACAAGAAAAAACTAAAATCAAACCAGAACCAGCAAACGAACCAATATTCTAGCAAAACCTTCATCCGTAGATGGAGCATGCAAGCTAACTTCCATTGCAATAGAAAATCAAGCAGTAGATTAACGATATCACCATAATAATACCAAAGATGCTATTATCAAGAGAGAAAACATTAGTTAGAGTTTTAGTAATGATAAAGTGCGTATTTTTTTTAATAAAATTTATTTAATGATTAAAAATTCATTCATTTAAATAATTTCGTTCTTCATTAATGCTATATAGAATTTTTTTTTTTTTTTTTATTTATTTATTGAATTGGTACTTTAGAACTCCCCTACCCACCTCCTAGGACAAATTAGGCAATTGAAAAAAAAATTGGACCATGGCATTTTCCCTAAAATAATAACGCGTTAATTGTCTTTTAAGGAATTTATGTATTGCCGTTAACTTCCTGCGAGAAAGAGAATACTCTTCTATTTGAGCGTAGGCTGTAACTTAGGCGGAAAGTTTCAGAGAAATGTTTATTGGTATTGGAATAAAATGTCAGGTCAGTAACATGAAAGAAAATAAATTATAGAGATATAAAATATATAATTTTATTTTAAAAAATTATTTAAAATAATATATTATAAAATTTATAATAATAAAAATACAATTCTTAATATTATTAAAAATATTATTTTTATTATTATATATTTTAAGCATAAGTTTTATGGCTTTTCCTTTTACTTTTACATATGTCCTAACAAGGCTAACATTTTTTTTTTTTTTCATTAAAATTAAATTTTATACACACATATTTAATTTATCTAATAATTTTAGAGACTCACATTAATTAACTAACTTTATTAACTAAATTTTTTTTAAATATTATAAATTTGTGAGTAATTTTAAAAAATTAGTTAAATTTGATTAAATTTATAAAAATATATCAAATAAAATTATAATAAATTAATTAATTATATATATATATATATATATTTGAGGTATTAATACTAGATACATAATTAACAATTTTCTGTCTTTGTCATCACTCCCTCAGAGGACGAGTCTAGTCAAATCTTAGCACCTCAGCCTCCACCTTCGTTTTCTCTCTCGAACATTTTTCTCATTTGCTCTTTTCCTTAGCGTCTCAACATTCCCATTTTTCCTTGTAAATACAGATAGGCGAGGCCATAGCCTCTTCTTCCATAAGGGAAAAGAAGAAGAAAAACGAAGATGGGCTTTTCAAAGGAAGAGAAATCAAAAAGGATTTTAAAGACTCTGTTTTTCTTATTCACCATGTTGTTTTCGCTTCTACTATTTTCATCACCAGTTCTTCTCGTTATTGCTGATGCTCTTCTTCCTTCAGCTCTTCTGTCTGCTTCAGCCCCTGTTTTTTCTTTCGAAACTCTCTCTTTCCAATTACAAAACTACGACTTTCGATACTCTCTTATCGATATTCCTCTTATATCCCTTATTAGATCTTCCGTCATCATTTGTAAGTGCCAAACTATCTGTATTTGAAATTTCAAACCTGTGAAAAAATTATTAAAAAAAAAATTGTATTTTTGTAGGTGTTTATAGCTTTTGCGATGGACCAAGGTTATCGAGAGGGCCGTATTTGGGAATCACTACTGCGTGCTCTGTTTTATCTCTTGTGTTTGTTTCATTGAAGGCTTGGTATGTATTCAGTAATTCGGGTATGGATCGAGGTGGGTTTGTGAGAGCCACGGACATAGCTCTGTTCATATGCTCTCTGGTTTTGGCTGTTGGACATATCGTGGTGGCTTACAGAACTAGCTGCAAAGAAAGACGGAAGCTTTTGGTTTACAAAATTGACATCGAAGCTGTAAGTTCACATCCTCCGTCTCTCAGATTGAAATTTTGAAACAAGAGATTCATGTTTTTGTAACTTCTGGATTTGTTTTTTTCTTTTTCACAGAAAGTATTTTCAAAAAAAAAAAAAAAAGGTAAAACTACACATTCATGGTAAAAACTTCAAGCAACAATAATATATTGCACATCTTAAAATTAACAAATGCCGTTGCAATTTACAAAGTAATAAAAACCAACTTGTCAAAAGGAGCGAATGATTTAAAATAGTGAAATTTAAGGCCAAATACAGATAAAAATAATTTTATCAAATTATATTTTATTATAAAATAAAATTTTGTGTTTTAATATTAATCATCATTATTTATATTATGTTATTAATTTTATATTCTTTTTATCGAACTATCTATCTGAATATAAAAGGAAAAACTATTGCCCATGTTAAAACTTTTTATATTTTGATCTGAAAAATAATAAATGATATCTTTAAAATTAAACCTAATAAAAAAGAAAAAAAATATAAAAAATAGAATTGATGATCGAAGAAACGTTAATACTGAATTGGATGAATAGTCAGAATGGTATTTTATTTATGCAATAAGTGTTATTTAGTCTTTTAGCTTATAAAATATGTTTTTAAGTCTATTTGCTTATAAAAAAAGTGTTCTGAAATCTCTTTACTTGTAAAAAATGTGTTAGGTAAGGAAAAAATTAATTTTTCATCCAAATTTCGTTAATTCTAATAGAATAATATATATATCACATGCATATTTATATTTTTTGATATATATAATATATATTAAATTAAATAATTTTTAATTAAAAATTATTCTAATTTTTTACAATTTCTTTCTATTATACTTAAATAAAATTTTTATTATTTAATTTATAATTTTAGATATTAAATAATAAAAATTTTATTTAAATTTTATTGAATTCGATCGAACTTAAAAAAAATTATTATCTAAGTTGTGACTTTAAATATTAGACAATTAAAATTTTATTGAAAATTATATTTAATTTAGATTGAAAATTTTATTTAATTATTTTTTGAAAATTAAAAAAATCAAGTAATTTTTTAATGAAATATTAAATTTTTTACGTATATATATCAAAAAATATAATATGTATGTGACATACTGCTATCTTGTTATATTGGATAGAAAATTAGATAAAAAAATTAATTTTGTTCCAACACATTTTTTAAAAATAAAAGAATTTAAAGAAATTTTTTATATAAAAAAATATAATATGTACGTGACATATTTGCTATCTTGTTATATTGGATAAAAAATTAAATGAAAAATTAACTTTATTTTAACACATTTTTAAAAATAAATGAATTTAAATACACTTTTTATAATACAAGGGACAAAATATTACCTTTTATAAAAATAAAAGTAACTTTAAGTCTTTTTTTCCTGCTTAATACACTGATTCTACTACAAAGGCCGAAACACAAATTGCGAAAACAACGAGAAAAATTCATTAATCGGGTTTTTGACTCAAGAGGAGTTTGAATAATTCAATTATTCTACAAGATTGGCTATTGGGTCCGGGAGTTGCGATTATAGAACAGGAGGTAAAGATCGATTACCTACACCGTCCACGTTTATTTAATTGATCTTATTTTCTTGATTCACAGTAGAAAAGGTGAGAAATATAACCCATCAAGCTCTATTACACATTTAGTATAAGGCGACGTGTCAATATAAAAACTAAAAATGTAAATTGTTGAGATATATTGTTTAGATCGCATATTAATTATTTTATTATAAATTAATATATATTTTAATTTGAGATTTTTTTTTTAATATTTTAGGTTAATTATATTTTATGCTTTAACGTATTGGAATTTATTATAAACATATCCATAATATTTATAAAATTACAAATATGTTTGTAAAGTATTTAAAAATATAAAATTATAGACATATTTGATATAAATACGTTAGAGTATATAAACGTTATAAGCATATTTGTAACAAGAGATCTTTAGAGTACATTAGGGTAGGTTAATAATATATTTTAGTCCATTATTTTTTAGATAATATCCTAATGACATGTTTGTTACATTGTAATAAATACCCTGAATGTATAATTTTTATACAGTCATGTATTTGGCTATGAAATTAAATTGTCTTGTACAATATAAAAATAGTACGGTCTAAACCGTACTGGAAAACTAACGTAGTCTGTCTGAATTTTCAATTTTAAAATTATATGTCTGAATCTTTTCTTTTATCTCAAATTAAAAATAAGATTTTTTTTTTTAAATGTAATAAAATATAAAGTAAATTAAATATTAATTTAAATATTTTTTTTAATAAAAACTATTTTAAATATAAATTATTTTAGTAAAATATATATAATTAATTTAATTTAACTATATTATACATTTTTTTACCTAAATATTATACAGATTAATTATAATATAATTCAATACAATTCAATTCAATACAATTATACTTAATCTATCTGATAGGATACACCATTTTACTTACTAACTTTCAAACTTAGTATATTATCGATTTATTCTCTATATTTAGTCACTTTTAGTGAATACTTGCTTATTAGTTTTAGGAACAATTATTGTCTTTTTAATCATAATTTTTTTTTCAATATGTTAGGAGCTAAAATTTTAGTTTCTTACTGCAATTTAAACCTAATATTCCATTATTGTTATTAATTTGTTTCTTTTCAAATTTATTTGGGTGACAATGTAGTTTTTTTTTTTTCCTCTGTTGAAGGCTTTCGGTTATTAATTTATTTATTAATTTGATAAAATAATTTTTTCTTGACAAATTTCTTTTTCCTTTGGATTTGAAGGCTTTTTTATTTTATTTTATTTTTTTAATTTATGAACTTTAATAATTAACTAAAATGTCCTAATATAATGTTTTCAATTTATAATCTCTTCTTCTACATGTTCTTACCGTTTATTTCAATAGAAAATTAATAAAGAAAATTTATTTGACCAAAATTGAGTCGAGTCGAACCATTTTTTATATTTTATAGGTCCAAATAAATTGATTTCAGTTTTGAAAGTGTTAAAAATTACTTCTGTCAAGTCGTTAAAGTTTTAAAGATTGTAAATCGACATTTAATCGAATTGACTTATATATTATCAATACAAATAGTTATTTTTAAATTTTATACATTTATAGTACATATATAATATATATATTTATGGTCATCACATTAATATTTTATGTCAGTACAAAAGATGAAGCAACTTATATTATTTTTCTATAATGATAATTTTTGTAAATATTTAATATAATTACTAAATTTAATTATTTTTTGTTATTAAATTTTAAATACTTTACTATTATCTACTTAAAATTGGTGCACATTTCGAGTTTAAAAGTTAATGTACAACTTTTTTAAAATTAAATTGTTAATTGAACATTAAATAATTTATTAATTTATATTTTACTTTAAAAATAAGTAAATCAAAACTGTAAATCGAACTTATTAAACCGACATAAATAAGTTTTTTTAATGTTCTCGGACCTACATTTTATAAATCATTTTTAGTTTTTGATTTAGCTAATTATATATATATATATATATATATATATATATAATAATAGTTCGGTAACATTTAGGCAAAAATTGATTAAAATCAAACCATGCACTCCCCTCCCACCTATTACTATATTATTGATGATTGATGAGAGCGAGATCGAGAATCTCCTTCCATATCTCATATTAAATTCCTTCCTATTAACTAAAAGGAAGAAGAAGAAAAAAACTAATAGAAAAAATGTAAAATTCCATCCCCACATTAGGTGTTTCGAAAGATGGGCAACATTTAGATGGTGGTCTTATTATAGTTAAGAGAAAAGTGTTATGGATACTTGTTCTTTAAATTATAAGTAATGTTATTTAATTTGTTAGTTTTAGAGAAATGGACAATTAAAAACAAACACATGATTTTAATTTTTAATAATTGAAATAATGTGTTTTGTCTTTAATTAGTTTATTTTTTTTTTCTAAAATTAAGAGATATAATTATACTATATATAGGAACTAAATAACACAAATAATATAATTTAAAATACTCTTATAACTTCTGCTCACTAAAGTTAATAATCTGCTTTTACTCTTAAGAATATTTTAGGTAATCCAGAGAAGAATATATAAAGTTATGTGAACAAGGAGAAGAAAAGGAGGAAAAGTTTCAATAAAATTAAAATAATAATATGTTGACGTTTATGGTATTCTACAGGTTTCAGCTTGCAAAAAGGGGTTTCCAAGGTATCATAAGATTCTTCAACAAGGAAGAACAAAGTGAACATCAATCTTACTTGACATGAAGTTTCTACACTCATTTATTATGATGGCTACCCATTAGTTAGAGTCTTGGGCTTTTCAGGTAATGCTCTGAAGATGCAATTCTCTCTCTTTGCAGATTCATTTGGAGAGCTCAAGATCGACTATAGCATAAGCTAACAAGCGGCAAACTACACAAGTGTACTTAATACTTCTTTTCTCTCTTATATTCGTCCACATGATGTACAGTTAAAGACTCAGAATCTTATAGAAAACAAGGGCAAAAAATCTTATATATATATATAAAACAAATAAGAGAAGGCCGAAGGCAATCTCTTGAATCAATGTGTGAATTTAATGTATGTATGGACGATGCATTCTTTTCTGTTTCACTTCTTTACATGAATTTAGCACTTATTATGATCATTTACGGTAAATGTCTCGTATTCTTATTTTCTTTTTGCTTATAATAAAAATATATATTTATTTTTCTTTTTGTTTTAGGATGGTTTTTTTCATCTAGATATTAATATAAAATGATTTTTTCATCCCCATTATAATTGCATCCTTATGGTATAATCACTAAAAAAATACAAAACATATTTCATAAATGTTTGTGTATCTTACCTAATTTAATAATGGGATCTATATTTTAAAACAAATACGAAATTGTCGAGTTGATGGGTTCGTAACTCAATGAGGAAAAATAAAATTATTATTTTAGTTATGTTTATGTTTTTTTTTTTTTTTTTTTTTGCATTTTATTAGAAGTCTAGATCTTTTTTATAAATGTGTTGTGTTTAAGATATTAAAAATTTTAATTTATAAGATATATTAAGATTTAAATTTTTTTGAAAAAAATTGAATATATCGATTAAAACAATCAAACACTCAATTTGAGAACTTTATAATAAAATAAATGATAAAAATTTAAGTTTTTTTTTTTTTTTTTTACATGTACCAATAAATATCTTTAATTTTAATTAAATTTGATTATTAATATATTTTTTGATGGATGTGTTTTAATCTACATTGTATATATTTTTTTATCTTTATTAATAAAATTTAATTTTATCTTAAAATAATCTTTAATAATCATTAGATTTAATTAAATTAGTTTTAATTATTAAATAAATATTTAAAATAAACACCCAACAAATATTAGTGGTTACAAATATTATTTAAGAATTTTCTTATAATAATTATCTTTATGTATAAATGACTTCAGTTATTTAATTAGTTTTATTTTTAATTTCTCTTAGTGAAAAAAATATATATTTATTTTCTTTTAACACTAAAAAATATATGTTTATTTACGTTATAAGAAAAATGATCATATGATCTTTTTTTTAAGGAGGGTTAAAAATGAAATTTTATGTATAAAAAAAAGTTATGTCATATAATTAAATTTAATAATTATTCAATAATGAAAGTTTAAACCAAACAATTGGAATAAATTATAAAATAGAGAAATTTTTTAAAAAAATTATAATTAGATTTGAAGTTATTAAGAATTGATGAGTTTTTTAAAACAATTAAAAAACGAAAACACAATTAGAGGTGAAACATAGTATATGTAATGTTACTAGGAGAGCTATTAATGTTTACCAAATATATATATATATATATTCATAAAATTTATAATAAAAATAACATATTTAATAATAATCTAAAATTAATTTATATATTTTTAAATTTAATAGAAGAATTTTTATTATTATTATTATTATTATGAATATTAAAGATGTTATTTTAAATAATTTTTATAAAAAAAAAAAGAGTTGAGCTGTTAAATTGGGCACCGCATCGACCGTTGACTCCCATCTAGGCCTAGTGGGCCACTAATCTACTGACCCGGAACAAAGCCTTAGGACTTTACTTCTATGACTATCACAAACACTGTCTGTACCTAACCCTATTCTCGCTGCTTGGCTGTCTGATTTAATGTAATCTCTCTTAACCCTCATTTTCAATGTTTCGGTTGAAATTGAATGCAAATTGTTCGGTTTTACTTATTTTTATATAATTATTCCAATTTAGTTATGTATATAGCTTATTAATGGCTACATGTGGCAAATAGATGTTTAGGTTCAGAAAATCTTCATGAACCGGAACGGACCAGCTCTGTTTCTTGGTGGTTCAATCCAAACGGTGTATACGTAAACATGTGTTACCCACAAAGTGGGGTGAAAGAGCGAGATAATACTAGTAAGATTGAACAGGTAAAATTGAAGAAGGTGAATTACCTGACTGACTGGTAGGAATATGTCTGTGGGACATCTAGTTTAAGATAGAGCTTTAGAGTGGACTAAGAGATGAAAGACAATTTGGAAGGCAGACCATAAATAGGATTGGCTAGTTGGTATGTGTAGGCGAAGATATTGAAATGTAAGTAAATGTGTTTGTTGTGTAGACTGTAGAGCTTGTAGTCGTCTAGGCCCCTTCCCTTATTCAGTTAGCCACTGGATCACTGCTAGGGGATGCATATAGTTCTTTGAATCAAAGTTGAATGAAATAAATTCTTAAAGAAGGGGTTAGAATTCAGAGTCTCTCTTCAATTCTTAAGCTCTAGCAAGCTAAATAAAAGATTTGGTTGAGATGAGAGGGGTATACTGAGTGATTAGGTGGCTAGATAATTTTGTCTCCTGCTCCAAATACGTGCAGGACTCATGTTATATATGCCAAATGCTGATGTAGTGTTGCTAAACTCACATTGCTCCATTCAAAGGTGATCAAGGATAGTTTCTTGTTTAGAAAAACAGCAAGTGAGAAACATAGTTTGCAATCCATGTGTCTTAACCTTGTTTATTTCAATACGTGTTCCGTCAGTGTATTTTCTAATATACATGTGAGTAGACTTTTTGCACCTGAGCAAGAGTGCTGCAACAATCTTTGCTATTGGTTTTTCTTTTGGTGGTAATCACTTATTGGACAAGTTTTACCTGAAATGATCACCTGCTTAAACATTTTTTTTTTTTTTTTGGTTGTGAATCTAAATCTTAGCATGACTAGAAGTTAAAATATCAATCTCTGCAATGCAAAATGATCATCTTCGATTAATTGAGTTGGATGCTTTTGTGTTCTTTCAATTACTGCTTTAACGGGGAGATTGAGAAGATGCCATTTGCTTTCAAGTAAGTTAATTTTTACATAAGCTAGTATTTTAAGACAAAGGAGATTACAAGTCTGCTGCTACATTTGATTAGATTTCCTATATTAATTATGGGTTTTTACATAAGCCCAGACACTTTCCTTGGTTCCACATTGATAGGGTACCTCTTTTGTGTCCTTGTAGTCGGAAAGAAAACCAACTTGTCATCTTCAGCAGGATTCCAACTGCCATTGTCAACACCCACAAAAAAAGTCTCATTACTTAAATCAATTATATCGGAAATTTCTGTCTACGTACATTACTTTTTAACTTATCCACACAAAAGAAAGTACCTGAAACGAGTAACCAAATGGTGAAGGAACAGAGAGAGTTCAACCCTAGCAAGTTCATAACCTGGGCACAGCCTTGGTCCCCCTCCAAATGGAGTGAACACGTTTGTCGAACAGCATGCTCCTCCCGAGTTGTTCTATTGAAGTGGAACGTTCATTGCCATTAAATATATATAAAAAAATAAAAAATAAAAAGACATGAAAAAAGCTAATTGAAAAATATACCTGCCATCTCCATGGGTTAAAAGAGCGAGCTTCCTTAAAGTTTTGTTGGTCTAAGTGGACAGCACGAAAAGATGCAAAAACTTTCCAACCCTTGGGGATTTTATATCCTGTTTTAATTTCACATAAATTAACTTGTTTAGGGCTTTTTTTTTTTTTTTTTTTATTATGTTTAATTGCATGTAATAATCCCTTCACAAATAAATTTCAATTTTAACCCCTCAAAGACATATATTATTTTTTGTTATAAAAAAAATAATATATATATATTTTTCTTAAGGAAGTTAAAAATGAAACTATGTAAATAAGTGTGTGAGGTCAGGATGGCAATTTATATCAGAGCTCGATTGATCGAATCGAATTAAATTTGAATTTGTTTCGGTCTAAATCGAATAACTCAAAAAAAATTGAGCTGAGTTAGGGCCAGCGCTCGAAATTAAATTAAATTTTAATTAAAAAATTAAAAAAAGAAAAGACTATATTAAAATTAAAATAATCTTTCATCTCTTTCAGTACTTTTATATTATAATATATTAGTTATTTTTCTTCCCTTTTCTTTTAAAAAATAAGCTAATAATGAATAAATAGTTATAATTTAATCATTTTATTACAATATTATGCTACATTCTTTGATATTAATGTATTTAGCGTTTAAATCTACCTAAGTTTTAAAAAAATATATATTCATATTTAATTTCAAGTAGTATTATAAAATTTCTATTTTTAAATCGGTTAAGTATTAGTTTTTGAAGTAAAATTTTTAAATCTTTTATCAACTTGTGTTATGCTATTCTTTTTTCCACTTGTTCATTGTCTTACGAATTATGTCTTATGTAATAGTCAAAGTTATATTATTGTGTATATAAAAAAAATTATGTTTTCGTGTAACATTTTAATTTACTTTAACTTTTCATTTTTCAATAAGTATCTTTATTTATTCTACTCATCTCTATTTATTTTGTTTAATAAATAGAAGAAATTTTATTTAGACTTGAGAGCTCTTTATTCTAAGTGTGAATTTTTATGAGAATATGACAACTTCTAACTTTTGCATGGTAGGACCTAATGTATTTACCTATTGCCTAATTAATTTAAAAATTGACTTATTGATTTAATAATACATTTTTTTTTATATTTATATTTTTTTATTGTTTTATAATATATAATACTACTTGAGTTTTAATCATTAAACATATTTTTTTTAAATAAAAAAAACTCATATTAACTAAAAATATATATATAATTAGCAATTTGAGTTAGTTTGAGCCAGCTCATTTGTGTTTGTGTTTGGGTTCACATTTACTAGCTTGAATTAAATTTGAATTGAGTTAAAATTGAACCAATTTAAACTGGACTAGTTTGGGCCAGCTCAAATTAACTCAACTCGATCAACTTGACACGTTTTATCATGACACAATTTTGTTTCAAAATATTGTTTAGACTTTGGAGATAAATACCTTTAATATCCACGTCTTTCATTGCTCGCCTAAAAACCCCACCAATTATATTTGAAATTCTCAAAGTCTCATTTACAACCTGTCAAAAACATACAAACCACACACAAGCATTATAATTTAAGAATGATTTTTTAGGCAGCATCGAATCACCAGTGTTGTTTAGCTTGATGGCTTGGTCTTTATTTGATATAAAGGGGATTGTCATGGGTTCAAGCCTACTATCACCACATTGACTATAAGCCTACTACTGGCTTGGTCTTTATTTGATATAAAGGGAATTGTCATGGGTTCAAGCCTACTATCACCACATTGACTATAAGCCTACTACAACTTAGGTGGCGTCGAATCGAGAATGCACGAACATCACGTAAATAATGTCATAAATAATTATGTACTTACACACTGAGTGAACGGCATCGACTTGTAATCACTCCATTCGAGCCGCTGATCACCAGAGTCCCTCTTCTTTGCTCGAATTTGGTCATGCTCCTCCTGCCAACGACACCATATAACCATTTAACCATCTATAGATTATTTATAAAAAAAAAAACGTGTTAAAAACTAAAGTCAATAACAATTTGATTTATGATTAAATAATTGATTTTGTGATTTCTAATTTTTTTATAAAAATAATCATAAATACGTTTGATAACAATTTATATATATATATAGTGATTTTCAAGAAATAAAATCAGAAATCACCTCCAAATTGTTTGGTAATGATTTTTATTTTTTTTGATTTTTTTTCAAAAAACTTTAAAAACAAAGAAATTTTTTGATTTTTTTTTTTAATTTATAAATTTGAAGTTTTTAATCATTTTCTTCAAATACTTAATCATATAAAAATTATAAGACTTGATTTATTATCTAGAAAAAATGTTTGATCAAAATGAAAAAAATCAAAAATCAAAAATTTGATTGAAAAATCTTATTTTTAAAGATTTATGAAACACTCCATATTTGTAGTGATTTCTTAAAAATATAAAAATCAAAATAAAAAATCGTTACCAAACATATATGATTAAAAAATCATTTGAAAAAAATCAAAAATTAAGAATTTAAAATCGTTATCAAATAAGAACTAACAAAATAATAATTATCTTTCTTGTGTCTCAAATGCATGTAACCCAATTAGATACATACAAAGTCTGGATTCAAGTTTCTATTACAAATTACTTATATGAGTAATATAATTATTAAAAAAATAGTTCTCCCTCGTAGAAACTATCTACTCTCCTACTCGGTAGTCAGTATTCACTACTCACGGTGACAAACACTTATCTATCAGTTTTTTCATTTTATTCTTCTATTACTTTTGTTTAATGATTTTGGTAATATAAATTATTTTTTAATATATGAATGATATGAAATTACTGCTATCCCTGCTTTGATTACAATTTTGGTTAACTAGAGTTTTAATGATAATTACTAAGATAAATATTTTCAAATTTGAAATCTCTTGTTATTCCAATTTCCAGCCAACCGATTCATACTTAACATTTTTAATTATTAATTATAATACAATAATAAATAAACTACTAGGAAGTAGGAGTGTCTAAAAAAAAAAAAAGGACAAAATCAATTAAAATCGAAAAATTGGATCAAATCAGACTGGACTAAACAGTTTTGTAAATCAAACGATCCGGTTTGATTTTTGTTTCTTCAAACTGTTTTACAATGATCATACTAATTTTTAAACCAAGCCGGACCTAATCGGACCGTTACTTATAATTATTTTTAATATATTATTCTTTTAAAAAAAATCAAAAAATATATATTAATTATATATCTTCTCATAATCAAAATATGCAACCCTAACTTCCTAACTTATTTTTAATATATTATTCATGAATTAATGTATTATTACATTTATTAAAATTTGTGAAAATATTTAGTTCTAAATTGTAATTAATTCTATGATTGTTTTTGGGATGTTATATAATTTATATTTGTAGTATATATTAATTAATTTGTTTAAATTTAAAAAAAAAATTATGAATATTATTTTAAAATTTTAACAAGTTTAGAGAAAAAAATTTAAAAAATAATAATAAAAAAAATTAATAATTAAATCAGATTAAATTGTTAAATTTTAATAATTTTATTAATCAAACGATTATATTAAATTTAATTAAAGGAATATATTCGGTATAATTTTTTTTTGTTAAAAAAAAAAAAAAAACGAACCGGACTATAAAACACCCTTACTAATCAGTGTGGCAAAGTCCTGGAACTTGGGATGACTAGAAATATGAGAAAGATAGAATCTATGATTAAGGCTTAGACTGAAGTACCGAATCATATATATTTCATCTTTGCACGTGAATAGGTGATGTTCATATCGACAAGGTGGGCCCCTACTTTCTATACACAAATAGTAAATTTATTAGTGAAGGTTAATTGGTTAAAAAACAATCACGTGAGCAACAGAAACCTCTGGGGACTTGGGGTTTTGAATACCAATTTACTGTGGACAGTTGAACAATTACATCCTTGTCCTTCCTAGAAATCAGAACCACGCGATTCCCAAGGCTTCAAAGACATTTACATAAATCAGTGTGAGGAGGTGATCCAGGGGTAGTTAGGTCAAAATAAAAGTTACAATTGGTCAAAATAGCAGGTTTTGATCAGAGTTTGTCTGACACGTTTTGTAATAGGTTTACTTGCAAAAGGACCCAGACGGTGTGGACTGAAGAGGCTAGCCTACTGCCACGCAATGCTACTACTCCGTCTGATTAACGTATGGATGTCATTGTCGCCCCAACTTTGACTTTAGTTATTTTATATTATTTAATCACGTATATTTATATTTTAATTATATAACATAATTAAATTTTATTTTTAATCACTTAATATATATGTATGTAAATAATTTATTAAAAATAATAAACATATAATTTTTTATTTATTAAAATTAAAATTAAAACTAATTATATAATTAATTTTTTTTGCTATAAAATATAATTAAATTATTTATATTACATTTTAAAATTTTAAATTGAAAAATAATAAAAAGCAGAAAATTCAATTTACCCTATCGGCAAACTCTCAGTACTCCAACATCCCACCCCCTTTACTCCCACACCTCATCTGCAAGGCCCATCGCATTTATAACCCCTTCACGTAACCAATTTACTGCTCAAAAGTCTCATTGTTTTTACGAATAATAAAATGACATACGACATTCAATTTTTTAAAAACAAAATAAAATTTAAATAAAAAGTTTTGTTGACAAAATTAAATGATAAATGAATGTATTAAATAATAATATAAATAAATGGTTGTGAATTTAGATGAACAAAATGAGGCTGTCATAATGATGTGAGCGTGTGGCTGTAAGGACAAACACACACACACACAAATGAAGATACACACACACTTACACACACACACAAATGAAGATACGGGCATACCTTGAGTTGAGCCAGAGCAAGAGGAGTCTCAGTAAGGAACTTAACGGCAAGAGTCATAGAGGTAGAGGTTGTTTCATAACCAGCCACCAATAAAGCCAACAAGAAATCCACAATCTCTTCCTCAGAGAAACCATCATCTTTATCTCCTCCCAACAGAGCTCCTAACATGTCCTTGTTTCTCTCTCCCTTTTCAATTTCTTTCCTCCTTTGTTTTACCACCAATCTCAATGCCTCTGCCACCTTCCTTCTTGCCTATCAATTTAATTCTTTTTTTAATTAATTGGATTATCTGTTAACATTATATAAAACAAAATTAAAATAGAAAAAAAATTACGTGAATGGCTCTGCGGTAGGTGGCGGATAAAAGAGGGATAGGAATGGTGAAGAAGCCTTCGATGAGTTGGACGTACTCTTTCATTAGACTTTCTGTCCATTCCCCTGGATCAAAGCTCATTAGTTGCTTCACTGCTAGCTCAAATGTTATCTGTCCAACCCAATTTTAATTATTTATTATATATAAAATAAAATTAATATATAAACAAATATGTGCACGACCAAAATGATGACACAAAGAGAATGATAGCCGTAAACTTTTTGCGGCAACGTGCTCAGGTGTTCATGTCTCTGGGATCTGACTCAGTTGCTCCAATTTTATGTAGTCTTCTTACACTTGCTCTGTTTAATTATAAATAGATGAATACTTTTGTTCACGTGTACTCATTTTTTTTCACTCAAATTAATGACACGTAGTCAATTTGTTATTGATAGGTATATTAATATGAATATAAAAAAATAGTATAAATTTATATGTTATTCTTAAAAATATTTTGAGAAATGTATACCTTCTTGGCCGCCTCCATGAGAAGGACTCGGCCGGTCCAGGAATCCATATTGAGCCGGATCAACCGGTCTATATCATTAAGGAGATGATCTCTGATAATTGTAGAGTTTGCAAAGCTCATAGTCAAGGAATGCATTTTCTTATGAAGATTGCCCTTCATTAGTAACAATGAATGTTTCCCCAACAAGTTGCATATAGAACCCGGATAGCTACACTCAAACAGCTTCCCTTCGTTCAACAATATAAAACGGTTAGTTTCCGGATCAGCAGAAAAGACGGTCGGTTCACCGAATACATGGGTAGTAAATATCGGTCCGAAACGGTTCACCCTCTCATCAATAAACGGCTCTGGGTTCTCTGTTTTATAAGCAGAGATCAACTGCAGAGTTTCTCCAATAAATGGAAGACCCAGACTCCCCGGAGGCAAATGAAGCCTCCTCAACCTTGTAGCTCGAGAAACGAAATAAAAAAAGATCGAACATAGAGATAAACTAAGAAGAAGAAAGATCAAAAACTCCATATTCAAGAAATTTACAGAGTTGAGAAAATTAGATGCTGCTTTTTCTAAAGAGTATATTATATAATATATGTCAATGTATATCTATATGTACCTGAGTGTATATATAGAGAGAAAGTAATGGAATTGCCAAAAAAGAGAGAAGGGGAGTATAAATGAGGTTTGGAGTTTTCGAGGAAAAGCATTAATGGAAGAATAGTGGGGAAGCACACTGCAAAGAATCAAAAAGCGCAAAGAAGGTTTTAGAAGAGAAATTAATGTCGGATATTTTCGAATCTGACAACTTTGTCTTTCTGGAATGCTAAGAGGATAAGACTTTGTTTGGAGGATGTAACGTAAAAATGCGACTACGAGAAAATACACAGTTCTCTGTCACTGTATATGAATGAATGAATGAATGATAATTTTAGATTAATTCTATGAATTTATGATGGCTTGATATTTTTAGCCACTATTTATGTATCTGTAGTTTATTAATAAAATGTACAAAAATGATTAAAAATTATATATTTATATAATTGTATGAATTTATGTTGGCCTGTTATTTTTAGCCACTATTTATGTATTTGTAGTGTATTATAACACAATAAAATTGTACTTGTAATTAAAATCAAAGATATTTTACGAGTTTAAAGTTGTGTTATTAATAAAATGTACAAAAATATTAAAAATTGTACATTTATGTATAAAAAATAATTGCTTTTTTTTTTTTTTTAATTTGCGTGTTTCGTATTACTGTATTGATCAAATATATAGGAAGAGGTCACATTATTATTAGTATATTATTTTGTATATTATCAAGTCATTAATAATTAGTAAATATTGAATAAAAAGTCAACATTTTATATGACAAACAAAAAATCTAATTTCTAGCTATTTTTATTTACATTTTTTTTTTCCCACAAAAATAATACCGAAGAAATGCACTCAAATATACAATGTCACAGTAACACAGTAATAATTACTCTCATTTTTTACGGTGTTAGTAGTCAATTAATGATTGGGTCAGCTGTCTCTATTTTGGGCCGTTTATGGGTCAAGTGCAATAGTGTGGAGTGGTTTATCTGGTTGTAACTTTCTTTATGGAATGCGATGGATGAAACGTAACGATCATTTCAATTTAAGCACTTGTTTTCATCTCGACTAACTATATTTTCCCTTTTTAAAGTACTAACGCAATAACCTATCAGGTGGTGTTTGGTACATTGTAATAAAATATATAATACAATTAATTTAGTACATTATATTATTTAATTTACCTAAATACATGTAATATAATGTAATCATACATGTGGATAAGTAATAAGGATTACACATCCAATAATACTGAATAGGGATTACATTACGTGTTGAACAGTAACAGCTAATGAAACGCGTGTGCCAGTTCCAGCCAAAACGTCCATCGGGTCCCGTTCTTGCGCTGGCGGCATCGTTGTCCAACCGTCGAGCTCGTCGTCTCGTCCCGTCCGTAGGCCTCCTCGGCGTTTGTCGTCGTCCTGTCCAGCGAACCAAACGTCGCCCAGCTCGCGTCGCCATCCAGATTGCGTCCCGTCCAGCTCGCATCGTCGTCCAGATCGCGTCTCATCCAGCTCACGTCCCGTCCAGCCGTCGTGCGCCAGCGCCGTCCAGCTTGCGTCCCTCACAATTTTGGCTCTCGTTTTTTTTTTTAATTGTATTTTTTTATCTAAAATTGTATTTTTTTTTTGCTGAAATTGTATTTTTTATTAAAATTGTTGTTATAAAATTTTATTTTTTCTGAATGTATTTTTTTTCTGAAACTAAAATTGTATTTTTTTTTAAATTGTATTTTTTATTAATTTTTGTTATGAAATTGTATTTTTTTGAAATTGTATTTTTAAAATAATTATATAATTTTTTTTCTATTCCATTATATTACAGTAGTTAAACCAAATACTGTAATACTGATTTCTTTTTTTATTACAGTGAATAAACCAAACACTGTAATAGTAATACTGATTCTTTTACATTACATTCCATTATGATTACGATTACATTCAGCGAACCAAACGTAACCTTAATCTTGTATTGATTATTAAATGCAAATTTCGTTCTTAAATCATCACTTACAAATTGAATAGAATGTAATTTTAGTGATAATACATAGAGTTTAAGAAATATTAAAAATATATAAATTTACATTCATATTAATTATATTGTGATATGTGTTAAAATTATTTTAAAAAATAAAAAATTTATTCAATTTTTTAGATGATTTGTCACATAACACCATAAAATAATGTGTAAAAATAAGTATAAATTTACGTAATTATATCACATTTATATAGAGTTTTTCATTTATCTCAAATTAAAATGAATTATCAAAGAAAATAAGTAAGGCGTATATACACACACACATATATATGTATTTATGTATATTCATACATATATATGTATATACATGTATATACATATGTACGTATATATGTATGTATGGTATATGTATATATATAACACAAGAATAGGGTCGACTTAGGGCCGGACAATATAGGCAATTTCGTAGAGCCCCAATTAAATAAATATATTTTTTATTTTTATATTTAAAAATATAATAATAAAATAATGTTTTTGTTATGGTGTACGAGTGACAACTTTACTAAATATGCATAACACAATTATTGCATAACTAAAAGGTAATTGGATTAAAATTTGTCATTAAATGTTTTATAAATTTAAAAATTCTATATAAATGATTTATTTGAAAAAATTGTTTAAATTTTTTATTTAGTCAAACAACATATGACCACAATACAACCCAAATTAATCACGCAAATATGACACAATTTTTAAGTTTAATGTAATCTAATGGAATAAAGAAAGAGCATTTTAAATTCTAAAAAAATATTTATACCATTTTATTTGAATGTAAGATATATTATCACTTTTATTTTTCAATAAATTTTTTAATTAATACATATACAAATCCTTAATCAAAGTTCACAATTTAAATTAAGTTCTTAATTTTTTAGCTATATAAATTATGAAAAAAAAATTATTTAAGGCATTCACAAAATATTTATCAATTATTTTAAATTTATTAATTTTTATAACCAATTAAATTAGTAAGAGATTTTTTTTTATTGTAGTTAATAAAAAGTATAAATTTTTTTTCCTTACAAGTTTTTAATAAAATAATAATTAATTAATTTGAATAAAAATTAATATTAATAAGTGATCGTAAAAGAACCCGAGTCTAGCCGGGTCCCATAAACGCTTAAGCCGGCCCTGCACAACGAAAAGCGTGGACAAATTTATTGCTTGCACTATTCTATGAAATTATATACATTTTGTATAGTATATATTTATTTAAAAAATATAAAATGTTTAAATATATTTAAATTTAAATCATCCAAATTATTCTGATTCAAATTTACTTGTCTTATTATTCGCGTAGTGTTTTTTGTGCCAGTTTCTAACAAATAAAAAATAATAATATTTTCTTTTTAATTTGTCTGTCATTTTTATGCTAATAATTTGTGACCAATACATTAATACAGTATAAGTGATGATTTATGTTAATTTATTTCCTGAAAAAATAAATAAAAGGGAAGTGGAAACTGGAAAGTATAAATTAGCATTATACTGCAAAGGAGAAAAAATAAAAGCAAAAGGTAAGTACGAAATGTACCAACTTTCCGCTCTGTTTTACGTTTTGCTTTCTTCGATATTTTGCCACGACGACGCATGTGGAAGATATTGCGAAAAAGAGGCATGCACGTGTATAGCTGCCCCGCAATACTGCTCTTTATATAGTTATTTTTGTTTTAATTTATATGATACACTTTCAATTACGGCCATAACCTATTTATAATAGTCCTTGTTTACTTTTGATTGAGGGTGATAATTATATCGTATTAATTATATTTATATTATATTTATTTTATATTATTTATATTAATTTTTTATTAATTAATACATAAAAAAAATTATTGATTAATTTTTATTAAAAAATTTATAAATATTTGAATCATATTATCAAATTTCACAACTCTTTTACTAAATAGACTTTATATTGATATATAATATTTAAGATCGTTGGTTTAACGGTCGATAGAAAAACAAGAAAGTAATAGATGATTATTCTTATAAAAAAAAATGTTTATTTAAATTAAAACATTTGAGTGGCTATAATAAAAATGGTTTTTTTTTATCAAACATTTCCGGTAGTCAAAAAAAGTGGGTATATCTTACAAAATAGATAGACTATGTAATCTTTAATACACTTATATTTAAATTTTATCCTTTTTTCCTACTTTTAGATAGATTTATTCATGTATAATGTATTGTTCTTGTTCCAAGATAATATACGTACTATCATTATATTGAAATTATTCACTGTGTTAGGTTGTTTAAAGTCTCGTACCACTTCTTAATGTGGATACAGAGTATTGAAGCCGATTTTTATATACAGTATTTCAGCCATGCATTAACCTTCAACAACAATAACAGTAAGAATGATTGACAAACGAAACTGTCAAAACCATACTTATAGCTAAGTTAGATGTCTACAGCGAGAAAAATTGAAATAATAGAATAAGAGTGTTCAGAGAAGACGTAACTTATAAATAAACTTATGAAATTATTAATAAATATATATATATATATATATATATATATATTTTTTAATATTGTAAGAAAATAAATTTAGATTTTTTTATTACAAGATTAAATAAAATTAATTAAATAATTAAATTATTTATGCACAAGAGAAGAAACATATCTTATGATATATTAAAAAATCTACTAATATGAAATATTAGATAATTGTGGTGAACATGGAATATAAAATATCTAAATAAGAAAAGTATTATTTAGATATTAGATTTTAAATTATATTTAATTATTTATTAAATGTGTACTAGATAAATGGGAAAATATTAATGAAATAAGCTGTTTATGTTGATTGGACACTGGCGACATATTATTTAACTAATTAAAGGCAAAGTTGATGAATAAAAAAGAGGTTACTATAGTCCCATCATATTCCAAATATTTGATACCTAGCAGGCTAGCATATGTATTTATGTATAAATTAAGAAAAAGGGAAAAAGGCAATATCTTTATCTTAGTTGTTTATTTCCACTAAGCAAGGAAAAACTCAAGTTTATCTGATCAACTCTAGCTCCGAACAGATCTAGCTGGTAGGGCAGTTCCCACTCCCCACCAGCGAAGCTTCTAAATTGTAGATACAACTTATGAACATGAAGGGAAAAGAAAGAAAGAAAGAAAAAAAACGCTATGTTAATAATAATGGCATGTTCAACCACATGGTCCCCATAAGCTAGGGTCATCAAGAACTGCTTTCCATCACTAAACAATCCCATGAAATAATTGATCTCCAACAAGTTCCCACAAAAGCTATATAATTGTAGATTTTTATGTGCAATATGATACATGCTAAGCTAGAATCCCATTATCTGTTATATATGTTGCCTTGTGTCCTTTTCTTACTACTATTTTACACTTCATTAACAACTTTACAGAACCCTTCAAATCTTAAACCCATCTCATTTACTCAATGTGAAATCAAACGTCTATCTTTTCACTAATATACATATCTTTATAGATCTCTATCTGTCCAAAAAAGAACTGAGGAAAAAAATATATCTATATATATATTTTTTTTTTCTATAGTAGGAATGTAGATTGTTATGTTGTTTATAGACAGAGAAACCCTTGATTTTATTTTTGGCTATCTCGACAGAATTAGATTTTGTGCTAAGTTCAAGACTGTGATAACGATGTTTTATTCCACTGACATTGCATGTTGGGTTACAGGAATCGGACTAAAATTTGTATGTTTTATCGTCTTAATTTTTATTTTTTGTAAAATACTAATTATTTTTATTATTATATAATAATTATGTAAAACAAATTTCATAATATATTTCAAAATTAATAATATTTTATTATTAGATAAATTTATTTTTAACAAATTATAATTAGCATTAGCAATTTTATGTTATGATAATACTTCGGTAGTCGGACTTCTGTAGCTAAGTATCTGGTCTCTGTTTTCACACGTCAGACCGTAGGTTTGAAGCTTGTGAGCCGTGTTATTTGTCTTTGGGAAATGGATGTGGTTTCTTCGCTCTTCGAATATATCGCTCTGTCAGTCGTTCTCCAGTCTCCTGGTACCTCTAGCTAGCCTGCAATTGATAAAAACAATAAATTATTGATGATCTTGGTATGTAATGATATGTGACATTTATCTTATCTTCCTTTAGGTAAGATTTTTTATTATAAAAAAAATTATTATATTAATTAAAATAGTGAGTTTACATATATTTGATTATAATACTTAAACTTTATAAAATTACAATGAGTAGTTTATTAATCATTATACTTTTCTTTCTTAAAATTAAATTAACAGGACTAGTAGTTTATACTTAATAGCATCGTGATAATCCAAATGGGAACATTACGATGTGCTAAGATTCTTTACTCTTTTTGCTAGACTGATATACGCGCGATTTTATTTTCAAAACTTATTTTTATTTTTATATATATTATTTTATAATACATAATTTAATTTATTTGCATTAGTAACTTTTATTACAATGGTTTAAGTCCAATAACTTATATTAAATTAATAAATAATATATTATTTAATGCATATATTATTACTTATAAAATGGTATGCCAAATACCCCACACTCTTGATTCAAATAGTAAATAAGAATACTTCATAACCAAAAGCAGAGCTACGCGGGAGTTGGACGGAATTGTAATCCTGTCAATTTTTTTTATAAAAAATAAATTACATGTATATTTTTAATATTAAATAAATATTTTTTTTAATAATATATTGTGTTTAATTTTTATGTATATATTTTAGTATATATTAATAATATTTAATAAATATGTATATAAAAATTACATAAATTGTAAATAAAGTGGTTAATTATATACTTTTTTCATGTATTTGATAACTATTAGGAATAGAAATAAAATTATAGTAGTATATTATGTAAAAATTCTTCTTAAATGTAATAATCCAAAAAAAATTAAAATATTTAATTTTAGATTCAACATTATAAAAATAAAATTAAAAAAATAAGTATATGATAAGCTTTATATTAAAGATTTTAAGTTTATGTTATCAAATTTTATTTAAATTCAAATTTTAACTTTATTTAATATTATATTATTTGATATTTTATTTTCATAATATTTTAGAATTTATTTGAAATTTTTTTATATGAAAATTTTATTATTTTTATTATTATTAGTCATTTTTATATTGTTTATAAACATATATTTTTAAATATAGTCTCAAGCTTAAAATTCTAAATCATATTTTCTTTTTACATTTTCATATGTTTATTTTAGTTTTAGTTTTAACAACTATAAATTTTTATGCGTTTGATTGAGCTTTTTATTTACTTAAATTTCTTAGTTAATAAATTTATTTTATTAATGAATGATACTAATACTTATTAACTTGTTATATTTTTATTTAATTTTCATTATAAATTAATTATAATGTATTAACTATATATTTTTTAAATGCTAATTCTATGTCTCTATTATAATATGATATGAAAAATTCAATATTAAATTAAGTATAGTCTATTGTAACTCCTATTAATTTTCTGCTTTGTATAAAAAAAATTAAATTTTAGCTCCCCTAAAAAAAATTATGGCTCTACCCCTGTGCACATTAAAAAAGTCTTGGATTTGAGTCTTAACGAAGGCATAAAATTTATTATTTGTTAAAAATTAAGTTTATATGAAATATTGTCTTAATAAAAAATAAAAAAAAAAGTTATGCCAAATTAACTTGTTTAAGGTGGTCTATGATTTTTTTTTTTTTAATAGAACTTAATTTCACACACCAATCATTCAATACGTTTGCATCAAATAAAAAATATGATCACAGAATAAAACTAAGCTTCATCAGCTTAATTTACTTGAAATGAATTTCTTGGTCCCCATCTACAGACGAATAAATGAAATTTCAGATCTATTAAGATTACGTGGTCCTTTTGAAGTTAAACTTGAGTACTATTTTATTTAATGTAATTATTTTTAATTTATATGATAAATCATAAATTTGCTACTTGATCAGCATATCTTAAATGTATTTTACGATTATTTAAATTATATATTCTTGATTTGTCTTATTTTTTTTAATCAATATAAATGAATAATTATATGCATATATTTATTAGAACTATTAAGTAACGTGTCAATCGTTAATTAAAATACGTGAATGTAAATTAATGGTAGGTAAAACTAATTACTTATAATTAATGCAAATTTTAAATTGAATAAGTGTTAAACGTTAATAGCACCGTAAGATTTCAAAAAAAAAAAAAAAAAAAACACAAGAACGGAACAATATTATGTCAGTTTGGCCTCGGTGACTCTCAAGTCTCAAATCGCAATAATGAATTGTCGGCAGATATGCGTTCACAGTGCACGTAATGTGTTTGTTAATTAATATCTCAATAACCCTATCAAACAAATATAATAATTTTGTTCCTTTTAGTACATATATCATAAATTTATTCTCATTATTTTATTTTTAATTTATTTAAAAAAAACATATATTATTCAATATATATATATATTTTTAAGAAAAATATGTGTTAAAAAAAATAACATATATATATATATATATATATATATATATATTTATGAAGAAATTAAAAATAAAATTATAAGTATGAAAAATGATTATGATATGTAATTAATTAATTTTAATTACGTGAAGAAAGGACTCGATCGAACCCACCTATTTAATATTTATTTAAAAAAATAATAATAATTTCAATATTTAATATTCCTTTTGTCGACCATATCGGGCAAATAAATAATTGTGGATAGGAATGTAATGTAAGATTACGGACCCGTACCAACTTGTATTAGAAAGTTAGTAACAACGTGCCAATGAACTAATTAGATTTTATTTTATTTTATTGATGGGTCACAGCTAGGCCAGTACCTCAAATAATGAAAAGCAAACATGGGGAATTATTTGAGTCTGATGGATAGAACCAAATAATTCACTTATTTATTTGTCCGGTTGCACTCATAATATCAGCCATCTTTATAAGGGTGAGTATATTATATTCCAACAAATATAATGCTTATTTACCTCCAATTATTATTTCATCTAAACTTTTTTTTTTTTATCTCAAAAGACCTCCCCTGGATAGGGTCGGATAGGGCACCACCGCCACACACCGCCGCACACCAGGTTCATCGGCCGCAGGGTACGCCACAAGCACGGTAAAGAGCCAGCGGCACCAGCGAACTGCAGTCCGACTCAGCAGAGCATCAAGTTCGAACGGTGGTAGTGCACTAAGGCCACACCCACACAACCCGGAGGCCGAACTTATCCCTCAACCCCCCGAGCCTCGAACCTGCGCCCTGCCTTGTGAGGACAGAGGACTGGTGCTTAGCACAGGCGCCCAACCATCTGGGCTAAGTCAGTTTATTGTTATGTTAAATATTTTTCTCCCTTTTTTAATGTAAGATAACATGATATTTTGATTATTTTATTTTTATAAATTAAATATATCAATTATTTATTTTTAAATTTGTATACAATGGTCATTTAACTGTTATAAATGTAGACACTTTAATCATTTATTGCTAATTTTAATATGTTTGGATTTTTTATGCAAAAATTAAGTTGTATTGAATTAAATCTTATTAACAGAGAGTCATTAGATATTTGAAGAAAAAAATTAATGTCTCAAAAAATTGAAAAAAAAAAAAAAAAAAAAAAACCTTAAAATAACTAAAATATTCATATTTATAATAATTAAATAATTAATATATATTAATTTATAAAAATTATAAGACAACAAATGCACTCTTTTCTTTTAACATATGGAGTGAATCTTATGCCTCATGATAACAGTTTTATAATAAACTATTTGTTTTTCATTTATATTCTTAAAAGGTTTTATTATGCAAAATTATTGGTCATAAGGTTTATGTTGGAGTTATAGTTAAACTATCAATTTGGTGTCTAATAATTAATGATTTAATAGACAACTCAAGAGACATATTTAGAAGTTTGAGAATTACATAATTTTAAAAAATGATAATAATATTGTTATAATTATTTACTAGGCTTCTAAGGGTACGTTACATGCATCCTTATAATTTATTAGATTTACTTACTTAATTTCACTCATTAAAATTAATTTTCAAATACACGTTAATTGGTTAGTTACTTAATATTATTATTAAATAAATAATAATAAAAAGTGTTATTAATAAATAATTTAATTACATAATATACATAAAATTTATTTTTAATTTTATGGTGTACATATTTGTTTTACAATACTTTTTTTCATGAATGTATATACATAGTTTTTTATAATATAAAAAATATATGTTTTTTAAAATGATTAAAAGTTGGATCATATAAAAATTTCTGGGATAACAAATTGTGAGTGGTTTATTTTTAAATTATATTGTAGGGACCAAGAAAGCTACAGTACACTGACCGGCTATGTTATACATGTGAGAGAATATTTTTAGAGAAATGAATAAATCCTTTCCCACGTGGCACTGATGTGTATAAAACTTTGTTGTATTTGCCTGTGTAATTAAATTATTAAAATATAAACATAAATAGAAGGTTAGTAGAATCATCTTTGCCTTTTAATTTTCATTTGTGAACTTATATATAAAACTTGTTTTTACCTATAGGCTCTTATTACCACGATTCTTCTAAATTAGTTCACTTGTAATTGTAAGTAGTAAAACATCGACAGAGTCAGCTAAATTAAAGAGTTATCATTACTCAAGAAATAAGTTGTGAAGTCGGCTGGTGCATGTACACATTTTATTCAATTTTGAGAATTTATGGTAGTTTAGGTAATAATACTTTCAATCTTCCATCAAGAATTTAAGTTCGAATTTTAAGTTGTGAAGTAGTTCTCCTAACATTTATATGTTATAAATAGGTATTAAGTGCTGGAAATTTATTAGATAAATAATAAATATAATATCTTTAAAATTTTATAATAATAAAATTAATATTTTTAATGTTAATTAATATTATTTTAATTAAAAAAAATTATTTTTATTATTATAAATTTTAATAAATATTATTTTAAGTAAGTTTTTATAATTTATTTGTTAATCGTGGAACAAATTGACTTAATTAATCAAAACATGAAGGAGATAATTGTGAAATCTAAACAACTAAAGGAGGAAATAAGTATTCTTTAATCTTTACAAAGGAATGCTATCGATATCACCTATTTTTGTATCTATTTATTTTATTTTATACCACATGTTATTATTATATGAAAAAATAAATTATTATTTTTATTTTCAAAACAATTCTAAAAGAGTGTGAGTGTAAAAATATTTACAAATTTATATATTACTAAAATTTCTTTTATTTATAACTCTCGTCATTATCTAGATATTTTGATTAGTCTAGACAATCACTTAAGTGTGATCTAAGACAACCAATAATTCTTCTAAAATGTTAAATTCTTTTTACATTAACATAAAATACTATATCATCACTTACTCAATAACAAACCATAATTTCTCAGCCACTTTATGATTAATTATAATTTTTAATTAATTATTTTATAAATTTAAACTTATATTACTTTCACTATTATAAATAATTTATTTTAAAAAAATTATCTAAGTATATAATTGTGTCAATTAATATAAAAACACAAATCTAATAAGAGTACGACACAAAATAATTATCAAACCTAATATAATTAACTAAAAAAAATATGAACATTTTTAAGTAACATATGTATATAAATACTCATAAGTTAAATTTTTAATTCTTTTTTAGCCATGTAAGGAAAAAAAAAAACTAATATATGATGTTTATAAAACAAATTTTTAAATAATATATAATTCATTAATTTTTATGACTAATTGATTTAATAATTAATTATTTTTATCGTATTTGAAAAAAAATATGAAATATTTTTTATTATTATAATATTTTATAAATAAAATAATTTAAATAAAATTATTACACTTTTGTTTGTATTTTTATATTCAACATTTAAATATTTATATTTTAAATTAATAAATATAATATATTTAAAATTTAAACAAAAATTTAAATACAACAGGAGGCTTATAATAAATATCCCTAAGGCCACGTCATTACTTTGGCCAGCAATGGACAAGTATCTGACGTTGTCATACTCGATCTAACTCTAACAGGAATATCAAAATTAGACTGTGCACTTCAAATGTGTTTTTTCCCTCCATCTCTTCCAATCTATCCAAGTTCTATGCTTTTAGATTATACACTTTACTATAAACAAATTTTTAATCATTTGAAATTTAATTATTTATTCAACTTAATTATTTTATTCAAATAAATATATAATTTTAAATTTTTTATTAAAAAATCCAGATTAATTAAATTCACTCACATATATAATATATAACATCAAGTAAGTCATAATTAAAATAAGGATTAAGTATCCAAAGAATTATTTTATTTGTCTCATCATAATACTTTAATCATTTTTCATTCAAAAAAACACTTAAATTACTTTTTCAATAAATAATAAGATATTTTAGTCACTTTTTAAATTATAAAATATTATTTTATTAATAAAAAATTATAAAATAATAATAAATAGAATTTAATGGTGGCAAAATTATTATTTTATTTTAACAATTTAAAATTTAATTTAAACAGTATAATATTTTATTTTTTATTTTTTTATCAAACTTTTTTATAAATTTTATATTTTATAAAAAAATTATACTTTTTTTTAATACTTTTCTATATTAAGTTTTTATAGGTATCATGTTTAAATTAAAATTGCAAATTTTATAGTAAGAATTACATAGGTAAAAAATTTCAAAATTAATAGCGTTGGAACCATACAGATAAGACATCTTCATTCTATTATCATTTAAGACCATACATATGGTGCAATAATTGCCTAATTTTGAGTATTACAGTGGAGATACACCATTCAATTTAGAGTATTAATATTAAAAAATGATGAATTAGAGAGAATTCATCATTGTGATTTCAATGCCACATATGTTATAATTTTATGAGCTATATAGCTCCTATTTTTGACATTGAAAAGTGCTCAAATAAATACATTTTTTTTTATAAAATATAAAATTTACAAAAAAAATTCAAAAAAAAAATAGAAAATAAAATATTGTACTGTTCAATTTTCTAAATTTAATTTTAAATTATTAAAATAAAATAACAATTTTATTCATATTAAAAAAATTATTAATAAAATAAAATTTTATTATTTAAAATAACTAAAGTATTTATTTTTATAAAAAAAAAAACCTAACTATTATTTATAAAAATAAAATAATTAAATTATTAACTTTACATTAAAATAATAGTAATAATAACTTTCCTAACCAAAATATTAACAAAATAGCTTTCCTAACTATTCACCGTAAAATTAGGATTAGCATTGTGTCGTTATATTTATATTGTATTTATTTTATATTATTTATATTTATATATATTTTTTTTATTTGTGTCAAATTTTTGTATTAATTAATACATAAAAAAAATTATTCTATTTTTTTATATTTTTTATTTATAATAATACGAAATAATAAAATTTTTAAAAATATGAAAAAATTATATATTAATATTTATAAAAAAGATTATTTATATTATATCGTTTTTAAATTATGTTATAAGATAGTGTAAAAAAATTGCTCACTTTTACCTAAAATAATATATTATTACGATGTTACACATACCAATTTTATGACAATTTCCTACCAGCAAAGGAGTATTACTCTAAAAACCACTCGATATTACAGTTCCCAATGTGCATGAAAATTTATTAAAAGCAACTTGACTTCACAGTTTACACGAATGGCTACGTCAGAGACTGCAGGTGTGGTACTAGTATTAATAGTAATAATACCATCCATTTGGGACAATGAGTTAATCTGACACCGACTATAAAAATTGATTGATGGGAGTACTACAGACTACATCAGCAGCTACTTCACATGCCTATATGTCAATTAGCACTTTGTCCTCTTCTGTGATTGATTTGACCTCTTTGTTTGGGGCCGTATTTTGGCATTTTATTTTTACTTTTCTGTCAGTTTTCTCCTATCTACTTCTTGTTTGTTGTTGTACATCTGTTAATAATTAATTATTAAATATTTATATATATATTTTTAAAATTATTATATTAATTTACGTTCTAGGAAACAAATTTCACATAAAATAAGTACATAAACAATATGAAAATTACTTTAATTAAAATTGACTTTATTATAAGTTAAATAGTCCACTTCGATTAATACTTCAATTCTGTATTAAAATATTAAAATATATTATTCAAACATATATATATATATATATATATATATAATCATCACATACGTAAATATATTTTAATAATAATTATAAATTAAAAAAATTAATTTTAATTAAAAGGATATATTTTTTAATTTCTTTTAATAACATACTTTTAAAAAAAAAAATTACACAATTTTATAATAACACATATTGCAATTACCTTACAACTCACAAACAATAATAAACTTATATTTTTAAATAGGGTGAAGAGTCACATTAGTCTTTTTGTTTGCACAAAAAGTTTCATTTAGTCCCATAGTCTAAAAAATGTATGATTTAGTCCTTTTGTTTATAAAAAAAGTGTTAAATAAGGGTATTTTGTATTTTTTTAATATTATTTTATTATTAAAGTCTACATGTAATTAAGCAAAAGAAGGTAGAGTAATCATTTTACCCCAATTAAAATTCCTACTCATTTGGATGCCTCAAAAGCATATTAAAATCATTTTTTTAATATCCTAATTTTTATCATCATTTTCGTTCACACTCCTCTTTCTCTGTAAAAATTTATTGATCTCTATTTTCATATTCATCTACAGCTCATACGAAAACTCCACCTTCGCCATCTCCTTTCTCTCTATCTTTGCTTAGTTTTTTTTTTTTTTTTTTTCAACAATGGAATAAAACATAGAAATGACCTCTTATTACTTTTGTGGGATTGAAGCTAAAATATCAACTTTGTTAATTCTAAAATATCTTGGGAGGGAATTTTTTTGGTTACTCAATGATATATAATATTTTTTTATAAACAATTTTAAGTTGTTGGTTAGGGACTAATAAATGTGAATCTCTTATTATTTTTTGTATTTTTTTAAGAGAAATTAATAATGGTGATGGTTCAAATATAATTAAATTATTTATTTTGTTGAGTTTCACTGAAAAATGATCCATTGAATAACATTAATTTTTTTCCTATTTAGATAGTTAAACAAACAATTTATTTTCTGTTTAATTACCCTATTACAATATCCTCTTTGAGAGTTTTTATCATCTTTTAAGGATTTAATTCTCTTTATAAATACTAAACAAGTCTTATTTCTTTTCTCTTCCTTTAATTATCTATTTTACTATTAGAAATGAGTGGAGGCAGTTCAAGAATTGTGGGTTAATGGAGTTTTGGGATTTTTATTTAGGTTAGGGGGCGAATGGGTCAGTGGGTATTAAGAATGTTAGATTATTGGGTATTGCAACTTTTGATTATTATTATTTTTTTTAATATTCAAGAAATGACAATTTTACAATCTTCAATATTTTAGCTTAAAATATTTTAATAATAAAATATTAATCACAAATACAAAAAGTTTTGATATGGCCCTTTTCTTTTAAGTAAAAGGACTAATGAACATATTTTGTAAAGTAGAGGACTAAACACCACTTTTTAATAAAGGAAAATGACCTACATAACACTTTTTTCTTTTAAATAACTTTCAAGTATTTACGAAGTACTATCATTATTATATAATCTAAAAGACATAAAATAAGTCTCCTATCAAAACTAAAATTTTAAACTAAAAAAAAAAAAAGTTGAATTGAGGCTAACTACAAATAATATATCTAGTACGACATTGTTCAAGTTGTGTTTATTTATCAAAATTCTTTAATATAGTATAATAGTTTAGAACTCATGTTTAGAACTAATTAAGTTTTATTTAAACATTAAGAAAATAGACTTATATTTATATTTTGATCTATTGTATGATAACCTCTTGAGTTTGAAAGTGAGTATACATATACGAATTAATATTGATATGTGAGTAACAACATTTTATATCATATATCTATAAATAAAAATTAGTATACAAAGTTATGTTAAATAAATGGAGCCATAAAGTAATATTAATAAGAAGAAAAAAAAATTGTAATAAGTGGTGATAAACTAATATGACTTACTTAATGATAAATTTCAACAAACTTTTTTGAAAAATATATATTTTAAACATAAAATAAATAAATAAAAAAAATTCTCAAAAAAATAGAAGTAAAAAAAAAAAAAACAAATCAAATCAAATGATAGACAAAAAAAAAAAAAAAAACAAAGTATTTTTTTTTAACACTTATAATAAGGATCAAAATACCTAAAAATATAAAAAATATTAAAATAAGGTTTATTTCATAATTTAAGTTTTCTTAACTCTATTTTAGACTAGTACATAATACCTTGTCATTTTTTAAAAATAATAATAAAAACAAAAAAATTATCTCTTTTATATTTTTTAAAAAGATCAAATAAAATTATTGTCATAAATAAAGTAATAGATCTAAAATATATATAAATTTTCAAACAAAATATATTATATAAATAGAAGTTATAAAAAATAAAAATATTATTCATCTTAAAATAAATATAAAATTATAAAAAAATTTAAAAGTGTAAAATAAATATACTTATATTAATTATCTACTAAAAAAATATAAATTATCCAAAAAAATATATCCAAGAAATAAAAAATATAAATTTTCAAACAAAAATTATTAAATAAATAAAAAAAATCATAAACTGTCCTTTATATATATATACTAATAGAAAGTATAAAAAAAATAAAATATTATTTATCTTTAAATAAATATAAAATTATCAAAAAAAAAATTAAAAATGTGAAATAAATATACTTACATTAATTATCTACTAAAAAAATATAAATTATCTAAAAAAAATAAATATCAAAGAAATAAAAATTATAAATTATCAAACAAAAATTATTAAATAAATATAAAATCACAAACTTTCCTTTATACATACATACATACATACATACATACTAGTTTTAATCACATGTGTTGCACGTAATTGTACCTTAATAATAATCTTAAATTCAAAAGATTAATTTTATATTAAAAATAATAATTATATATATATTATTATACATTTTTTAAATAATTTTACACAATTTATAATGAGGTCCTCACAAGAAATAATAAAGTTATTTTGGACATGGCCAATTACAAATAATATATATAGTACAATTTTATACAAACTGTAGTTGTTTACCAAAATTATTTAATATAGTATAACAGTTTAAAACTTATGTTTAAAATTATTCAAATTTAATTTCAACAATAAAAAAATACACTTACATTTGTGTTTGAATTTATTCTATGAGAACTTTCTTAGTTTGCAAGCAAGTACACTTGTGCAAAATATATTGACATGTGAGTGACAACTTTTATGTTATATACTCGTAAATAAAAATTAATAAAAAAAAGTCATGTCAAATAAATTGAGTTATAAAGTAAGTTAATAAGAAAAAAAATTGTAATTAGTTGTGATAAACTAATATGACCTACTTAATAATTCATTTCAACAATTTTTTTTAAAACAATTATTTTAAACGTCAAATAAAAAAAATTGTCAATGAAAATAGAAATAAAAAATAAAAATAATTTATGATAGAAAATAAAAGGAAAAATAAAGAAAATAGGAAATAATTTTTTTTCACATTTATAATAAGGATCAAAATACCAAAAATTATAAAAGATAGTAAATAAAAAAAAAATTATATCATTTATAATTGTGAACGAAAGAATCAAATAAAATTATCATTAAATAAATATTGTATAGCAAATTTTATTTATATATAAAGTAATAGATATATTAGAAAAATATAAATTTTTAAATATAGTATATTATATAAATAGAAATTATAAAAAATAAAAAAATATATTATTCATCTTAAAATAAAAAATTATAAAATAATTATACCCATGCCAATTATATATATATCAAATAAATAAGCTTTGCTTAAGGCCCAACTCTAGTTTTTATATATATGTAATAGATATATCTCTTTAAGTTATTGTTGATGTCCGAGAAAACGGCATAAATAACTTGCATATTATTTGTAAGTTATTATTTTCATAACTAGCAAAATTAGGACTAAAATATGCGTTTTGGTTGCCCATAATTTAGATAGATTACATAAATGCTCTTAGGACTAACAAACAATTACAAAAAATTATAAACATATCTATTGTGCTATTTTGCAAACACTCTCCATTTTTCTAATAATGACCGAATCAACAAAATTAGCACATTTAATCTACGTGAAAGATTGAAACAACACATCTTGTTTTGATTTCGCACATTAATGTCTCCCAAAAACAAGATTGGAAAAATATCACTCAATAGCTCTAAAAACAGGTAAAAAAAAATAGATTGCACAACTTCTGCGAAAACTATTATCCAAAATCTGACAAAGACAACTTCTAAGAGTAAGAATCATTGACTATCTTGAGATTGTAATAAAAATATACAATTTACATATATGATTATGTAACATTTACATACTGTTATACAATATAGCTACATTGTGTGTGTTATAAGTCTTTTTATACATACTGCTAGTGCATGTATAATATGTGTTACATATATGTATCATGTATGTAACAGTTTAAATATGACATATGACACAGTATGTAAACTATTACATACCAATATGGCAGATATGTAACTCGTATTACATACAAATTTGCATATGTAAACTGTTACATACCAATATAGTAGGTATGTAACTTGTATTACATACATATATGTCATATGCAAACTATTACATACTCATGGTATAGGTATGTAACATGTTACATACTGAATAACCTTTACATATAAGTAATAACATGTTACATACTGAATAACAAATATGCAACATGTTAGATTGTATATGTTATAGGTCCCTTTTTACACATAAGTATACAACTGAGGTATATGTAACATGTTATATATAACAACAGTAAACAAATTACCTGTTACATACTAATGGTGCAAGTATGTAACTCGTATTACATATATAATATGTAATATGTAATACTTGTTACAAATATGCACCATCAGTATGTAACAAGTTTCATTCCTTTGTACAAATTGAAAATAAAAAAAGAGCTAATATAATAGTCAGATTGAAATATTACATCATGTAATATTAAATCTTAATGTATTTTTACTCACTGATAAGAACTGTGATCATTCATAGTCAGTTCTATTGTACCTTTCTTTTGTTTTGCTATATTGTTTTCTTCTCTGATTTCTTCAACTTCATCATCAGAATTCAAAGTGAAAAAATTGTAATAACATAAACCAACAACAAAAAAGCAAGCTTTTCATCCACTCCTCTTAGATCTGAGCATGAGTTTTTCATTTAGATCCACAGTTTCATTTCTAAGCTTTTATCTCCTTAAACTCTTTTTATGTTTTTTTCTTCTTACTTATTTTTCTCTCAAATGGAGTCTTTTAATAAAAAAAACTAAATACTTGTTTTGGAAAGTGAGTTAAAAAACGAAACAGAGACAAAGACTAAGTTGAAGAACTTTTTTGGTGTTTACAAGCCGACGATTGGAATACACATTAAAGAAAGAAATAGTAGCTTCTCTACTTCGATTGCGAAAAAGTGAGGATAAATGTATGTGCAAATGGCTTATAGCTAGTGAAAAATAAAAGTATAAAGTTGATGAAATAAAACGAAGTCGCACTACAACAAAACTGATCTTTAGTCTCGAAAAATTGGCCACGGTTTTACAAAAAACCGAGGCTATAGGTTTTTGGTCACGGTCTTCTTAAAACCGTGACCATAGTGTATATATATAATCTCGGTTTTTAAAATAACCGTGACCATAAGTGAAGTTACAAAAACAAAAAAAATTTATAGTCACGGTTTTTAAATAACCGTGACCTTAACGTATAATATAGTCTCGGTTTTTTTAAAACCGTGACCCAAAGTTTTTTTTTTTTTAGTTAAAATTAAAGTACTGCCTTATGATATATAAAAAAAAAAAAAAAAAAAAGAGGAACCTAACTCACATAACGCACTGGCGAAATCCCGAGTACCTGCTTGAGAGAGTCTCCGCCAACGTCCAGCCGCCAACGTCCACCCCACTCCCAGCCGAGCTCCTCCAGCCCACTTCCAGCCTCTATCGCCGTGCCTCCTCCCAGCCGAGCTCTTCCACCAGATCTGCAGCAGCCAACATAATCTTCCACCATCCGCGCGCTGCACCATCACCTGCCTTGCACCAGCCACGAGCTACCAGCCACGGTCGCTGAAGCCCCGGCCGGATTTTGGTTTTTCGCCTGGGGAGACCGAGCCGCAGGAGTCTGATGGTTTGGATGAGTTGAGACGGGATGAGACAGCGAATCGGCTAGCGACAGTGTAAAAGGCTTAGTTTTCCCCAATTTTTTCCAACTTGGCAACTTGGTCAATAGCATTAGAAGTTCAGAGTAAATTAGAAAGGGACTTTGATTGGCTTCTTTTTTATTTCTTATTTTTCGAAATTTGAGTATATATCGATTACGTAGTCTGGATTTTGTTTCCTGCGATTTTGGTGGTTCAGTGCATGAACTAGCTGCTAAAGTTGATGAATATGCTCGTGGGATGATCAGTGGTTCTGGCTCAACACTATTTGAAGAGCTAGGACTTTATTACATAGGTCCAGTTGATGGTCACAACATAGATGACCTTGTTGCTATTCTCAAGGAAGTTAAAAGTACCAAATCAACAGGGCCAGTTCTAATTCATGTTGTGACTGAGAAAGGTCGAGGATATCCATATGCTGAGAAAGCTGCAGACAAGTACCATGGTATAATCTACTAGTTTTATGGACTTGCTTTTGTCTTCTAAAGGATAAATTTGTAGTTTACATATGCTTGTTTTAGTTCCTTTCCGTCCCCAAGTGTCTCCCTTACAACATCATGAATTTTTTTTTGCAAGTGCTTAGTTTTAGTTTGCAACAACTTAGCAAATTTCACTTGATTGTGATTTTGCAGGAGTGGCCAAATTCGATCCAGCAACTGGAAAGCAATTTAAAGCTATTGCTAGTACTCAGTCTTACACAACGTATTTTGCTGAGGCTTTGATAGCTGAAGCAGAAGAGGACAAAGATATTGTAGCTATACATGCTGCAATGGGAGGTGGAACGGGCTTGAACCTCTTCCTTCGCCGTTTTCCAGCAAGATGTTTTGATGTTGGAATAGCAGAACAACATGCTGTCACTTTTGCTGCAGGTCTGGCCTGTGAAGGCATTAAACCTTTTTGTGCAATTTACTCATCTTTCATGCAGAGGGCATATGACCAGGTAAGTCAATGGCTTCTTCTACTTCCATTATCATCTGCAACAAAATTTTTAATAATCCTATATTTGGTCATTATTAGTTGATTGATCCTCGAGTATTTTCCTCTAAAGACAGTGCCTCGTGTTTTTGCTGCAGGTAGTGCATGATGTTGATTTGCAGAAACTACCTGTAAGATTTGCAATGGATAGAGCAGGATTGGTTGGAGCTGATGGACCGACACATTGTGGAGCTTTTGATGTCACTTTTATGGCATGTCTCCCAAACATGGTGGTTATGGCTCCTTCTGATGAGGCAGAGCTTTTCCACATGGTTGCCACGGCTGCTGCTATAGATGACAGGCCAAGTTGCTTCCGGTATCCAAGAGGAAATGGCATTGGTGTCCCTCTTCCACCAGGAAATAAAGGCATTCCTATCGAGGTAGCTTCCAATAGTACTGTTCTACTGCAATCAAGTAAAATGCCTTTTCACTTTTGCACATTAATGTTAAGGTGAACTCAGGCTTCACATTATAACTATCTCATTTCTTGCTAAGTTACCAAGCTGTGTAACCGAGTTAATATTGCAAAATAGTTGCAATTTCAAGCCTATATAAGATAGTTTCAGTTAATATTATTATGTTTGGTAAAACTTTTGAACTTCAGGTTGGAAAAGGCAGGATATTGATTGAAGGGGAAAGAGTAGCACTTTTGGGATATGGAACAGCAGTTCAGAGTTGTTTGGCTGCAGCATCTCTGTTAGAATCCCGTGGTTTAAGACTGACAGTTGCTGATGCATAAAACCCCGTTTAATTATTAGTATTGTAATTATTATATGACACTCTATAATGTGTCATTAATTTTGAAACAAATTGGGCATTAATATTTATAATTTAAATCTAATTCGGATCGCATGAAATGTAATCGCTATATTAGTTTCAATAATATATTTTTGGATATGAATGTTGCATTTATAATATTGAAAAAACAGGTATTTAAATTTATTAAAATGCTAAAAATAGGTGCCATTATTTTGAAATGAACATTACCTATAGTCACGGTTTTTGAAAAATCGAGACCAAAAGTGCCGAAATATCACGAAATGAACATTACCTATGGTCTCGGTTTTTGAAAAAACCGAGACCATAGAATTGTATAAGGTCTCGGTCTTTACAAAGACCGAGACCATAGGTATTACATATGGTCACGGTTTTTTGAAAAACCGAGACCTAAAGTGAACAATTGGTCACGGTCTATGAATAACCGTGACCATATCATATATCTACGGTCACGGTTTTTAACCGTGACCATAGGTCATAGTCTATGGTCTCTCCTTCTTAGGTCACGGTTTTTAAAACCGTGACCATAGGTCTACAGTCACGGTTTTTAACCGTGACCATATGCCAGTTTTGTGGTAGTGTCGTCTAGTGAGTTGTGAAAAAAAATACTATCCAGTCGAAAAAGTTGCTAATACACGGCATTATTAATTTTTTTTAATAAAAGATAATTTAAATTTTATAATAATATTTTATTATTAAAATTGTAGAATGCATATTATGGTTAAAAACATATATTAGTCTATGATAAAAATGACATTATAATAAAAATATTTATTTTTAAAAAGAAGAACAAACTACATCAAATTTTTGTGTATCTCTTTCAATTCCTAAACTTAAATCTAAAAATTCATTCTTCCCAAAACTTCTCAATGAATTGGTAATAAATATTATTATTAGTATTTTTGTTCAATAAATTTCACGTATTTTGATAATTAATATTACTGTTAGTGTGAATGTGACTAAAAAATAAAACTAACCCAAATTTCTTCATTAGTTTAACATTACTTAAAAATGTTTGCAAAAATTTTTCAATAAGGAAACCAACACAAGTAAATGTTACAATGTTGCACTTTTAGCTTGCATTCTACCATAGCAAAAAAGAGCTAGCATGATTATTATTTTTTTATTAATAAAAAGATATATAATTTAGATAGTTTTATTAGCAAGAGATAAATTACTTTGAGAGATATATATAATTTATGGAGAGAGAAAAAAGTTAGAGAAAAAGAAAAGCTAATTTAATGAACTTAATTGTAAGATGAAATAAAAAGAAAGTAGAAGGAGATGGATGAAACTTCTTAAAATATATTTTATTATATAAAATATTATAAAATATTGTGATATAAAGTTATATTATTCTTTAATGACTCCTTTAAAGTGTAGGTTGTTTGACACAATATTTCTTGTTTTCTTCTTTTTATTTTTTTATTTCAATCTTCTACTTCTATTTTATTTTAATCCTCTATTTTCTTCTATTTTTATTTCAATATTCGATTTTTATGTATTTTATCTCAATATTCTATTTTCTTCTATTTTTACCTTAATTTTTCTTCTACTTCATCTCTATTTTTTTTTAAAAAAAAAAATTTCAATCATTTTATTGTCTTCTATTTTTATCTCGATCTTCTACTTTTTATCTATTTTATCTCAAATTTCTACTTTCATTGTTCCTTTTTCCTTTTTATTTTTTTTATTTTTTATAGGAGGCCTATTATGTTTATTACCCTATTAAACCACTCAAGCTTTGATATCACATAAATGTATAAGAATTATAAGTCTTTTGATCCAAAAAGTTAATTTTAATATGATACTTATGCTAATTCTTACATATAACCTCAACATTAGTAAGGATGAAACCATGAACTTTTAGGAAGTCCAAGTTTCAAATTTTAAATGAAAAATATTTTAATTTATAAATATCAAATTATGGTATAAAAATATAAATATAAATTTTTTGATATTTTTATTTTTCTTATGTATTATTAGTGGTATGAAACAAAACAAATAAATATATTTTTTTTAATATGATCACACACTTATATGTACACAAATAATTATTATTAATAAAGTTTGAACATACAATACTAAAATGTATATAATAATTAATAGTTAAAAATATTATTGTAACATGACTAAACTATAATTGCAGTTTTATAAATTTAACTAAGTATTATATGGAGAAGTATCAAACGTTCATAATTTTAATAAAATTAATTGGTACTGTTGAATGTAACTAACTTAGATATTGTTAGAGTTTATTAGAGCTAATGTAATGATGTGTAACAACTCTATTGTGTAGTGACTTAGTCTATAAATACCCTTCTGTATACAATAATTGTCCAAGAATGATGGTGAAGTATTGTCCGATGCTACGCAATATAAGAAATTCATTGGTGCTCTTCAGTATTGCACCTTGACAAGCAGTGACAAAGCTGAATAGAGACCAAAAGGGGCCATGGCCACTCCCAAGTTTTGATAAAACTCTTATAATTATACTTAAATTATTCAAAAATATTATAATTTATGAATGAAAATCAATAAAATTGTGTTTTGGCCCCTAAAAAATTCCCATCTTTTACCATATATCTTCTATAGTTAGTAATAAAATATTAATTAATTATAATCATTCTTAATAAAATTTAATAGATACTTAATGTATTAATTATAAAAAATTTAAGATTTATTTGCTACTAAGTTTATTAACCATGAAAATAAAGTGTATATACCCATTTTTACATCAACAATAGAAAAATAATCACTCTTATAAAAAAATTTAATTTAAAGCTTGGCGCCCTTAAAATTTTAATCCTAGCTCCGTCTCTGTTGACAAGACCTAAAATTAGTTTCTCTATAAACAAATTATGTCAGTTTCTTCATCAACCCTCTAATGTACATTAGGTAGCAGCCAAACATTTGTTGAGATATCTCAATGGTACAACCAACCATGGTCTTATGCTTTATAGGTCAAAAACTTTGAACATCACTGGATATACTAGTGTTGATTGGACGTCTTACCTTGATGATAGACGATTTACAGGAGGATATTGTATCTTGATGGAAGATTCTTTGATATCTTGGTATTCCGTAAAACACAAGGTAGTGTCTCTGTCTTCAATAGGGGCTAAGTTCCCAAAATTGGCTCACATTGTGGTAGAAATGATGTGGATTTCCACAGGAAGTGTTCATTGAGTTGAAAGTTCAAACTAGTCATCTTCCATTGATTTTCTATGACAATGTAAGTGCAAGTTATCTTGCAAAACATCCTGTGTTGCATAAAATAACTAAGAATGTTGACTTAGATTTTCACTTTGTGAAAGAAAAGTTGATAGCTGGAACATTGGTTGATAAATACACACCAAGTCAAGAATAGGTTGCTGATATTCTAAAAATTCCCTTAGGAAGTCATAGGTTAGTTGATTTAAAAACTAAGCTTAGTGTTCTATATGGACCATGAGCTTATGAGGGAGTTTTGAATGTAACTAACAGAGATATTGTTAGAGTTTGTTAGAGCTAATGTGTTGAAGTGTAACAACTCTATTGTGTAGTGACTTAGTTATAAATACTTTTCTGTTCACAATAATTGTAATTAATGAAAGTCACACGATACATGAGGTTATTCATTTGTTGTTATCTCCATTCCCTTTGCTTCCTTGTTATCATGTACAAATGAAATATACAAAGAAAAAATTACTATAATATAAATTTTTGAAAAAGAATACATATTTAATCTATATATTTAATATTTTATTTATTATATCATACACATATGTGAAATATATGGAGTGTTAGAGGAGTTGGGACCATCCTACCCTCTAACATAGTTCCATCGCAGAACATTAGTATCATATTAACACATTATATTCTAGTAAGTACTTTGCTTATATCTTTCCTGTTTATGTGCATGTGTTTTTTTTTTTGTTTAAATGTATGTGTATTTTGTATTTGGCAAAAAAATAAGTTCTATTGCCCATATAAACTTATGGTCATGTTTGAATTTAGATTTAAAAACTTTCCGTCATTTTGTCCAAAACTCTATTAGAGCTAGAAATTCATTTTCACAACAAATATATTGTTTATGTTAATTAATGAGACAAACAAAAATTAGAAGAAAGTTTTTGAATGTAAGAGAATCGCTATGTAGGACATTTAATTAACAAATTAAAGATGGTAAATTTAAAACTTGTAAAAAAGGTTGGGTACGTAATTTACTAATTTCTTTTTTCTAAGAGTTAGTTTCAAATTTTGAGTCAATAGACTTTAGAATGATGTTAGAATATGAAAAGAAAATCACACTGAAAAATAATATTAATGTAATATTTATAATTAAAAGTTAGCTTATTGAAATTATTTAACTCATGCTGTTTAAGTACTCTATATAATCTATAAAAAAAAAAAGTAATACACAATCGGATATATATAGATGGAAAGAAACGGAAAAGAAGAAAAAATCAATAATACAACGATGATATTAATATAATTTTTATAAATAGCATGATATTTATATGTTTAGTCGATAGTATTCGTAATTATAATGAGAATTATTTAGGATATTATTGTGTTATGTTTGACTATACTCTAATGAAATATAAATAGATTATAACAGTAGTAATAATCCTTATTACGCCTGCAACCCTTAAGAATACGCTACAATCAGGGACGTAACCAGAAATATTTTCTTAAGAGGGCTAATTTTTTTTATTTATTTATAATATCAAGATTTATAGCTAACATTGAGAAAATAATATAAACTTAAAAAAAAAAATTATTTAAGTTATACCCGACGATGCTTTAGAGCATACAAGTCATCAATTATCAATTCAGATTCAATTTCTTCTGCAAACTTCAACAAGTGTTTCTTGAGATTGCTTACTTTTTTGGTTGATTGTTAGTTATCTATTTTCTTAAAGAATAAATGAAGAGTTTTAAATGATTTAGAATTTTTATAAGGTTTATCCACTATAACCTACAATAAAAATATTTAATGTAAATTAAAGTATACAAATTAAAAATTTAAATAGACTTAACAACAAATAAACAAAAAATTAAAATAACTAAAGAATTAAAGAATCAATGAATAAGTTATATGCCTAATCATTTTTTCACCTATTAATAGTAATTGATAAGTATAGAAATTTAAAATAAATTTCATGTTCTAATATAACAATGGAATAATATATATTTTGAAATAAATAACTCTAATTAATAATTTAAAGAAGGAAAAAAAATATTTAATGAAATAATGATAAATTGTTATAAAAAAAAAGAGTGTTAAATACATATAAATTTATACTTAAATACACACTTAAATTAATAATTAAACAATATTTATCAATTAAAAGTTTAAAAGTTATAATTTTTAGGAATATATAATACATAACTATTAATATGAGTGTAAATTGAAACATAAATATTTTAAATATTTAATATTTTTATTTAAAAAAAAAAAAGAATAGATAATGATAATATAATATATTAGATTATATTTATATTATTAATATTAATTAAAAAAATTCGAAACGGCTGCCCGGGCTCAAGTCTGGTACAGCCAATGCTTAGGTCCGTCACTGGCTACAATGCTTTATTTTTTTTTACAATTTTTATAATTATTTATGATTTTTTTTGCTCATTCTATCTCTTTTAATAATAAAAAAAAATTGTTTTTTAATTTTACTTTATTTTTAATTTTATAATATTTATTTTAATATTATTATTTATTTAGATTTCACTGTTTAAACAAACATTGTAATAGTAATACTGTTTTATTTACATTCAATTTCATTACAATTACAATTTTCATTACTTTTATATTCAAAGAACCAAACGCATTAACTTCTTTAGAGGTTATCCTAACTTCCTTACTTCCATAGATGTTAACATTTTAAAAGTAGATGACTCGTATTACTTATATATTATATAAAAGTCACATAATATCAGAGATTCAATCGATTAAATAGACAAGTGATAAAAAATTCTAATGAATCTTCGAGCAAAAAAATAACATAGGCCTTACAAAAATAAAAAAGACAAGTAACCCAATAAATTTAAAATTTAACAAAATAAATTAAAAATACAAAGTATTGAGCTAAATAACCCACATTTTTTTAGTAGAAAAGTTAAAGTATAAAATAAACATCTCACGTTACTAAACAATGATACTAGTAGTATATAAGTAACATGATACTTAACTTCCTTGAATGTTAAATTTTTAAAAGTGAATGACTCATGTTATTTATATATTATATAAAATTTATAATACATCATTTTTCTTAATTTGTTACACCTCTTTTTCTTTATTTATTGATTAAATTTTAAACCTAATAAAATATTTAGTGGTTGACACCATGAGAGGAACTAAGAAGGGATACCTGGGTATAGAGCCAGCAATTTTTGACACGGCCACGAACTTAACATGATCCACTCATGAAATAGTCAGGTACGAGTTGAGTTTATATATATTGGATTGTAAACATGTCGACCCGTTTAATCTATTTAAAAAATCAGGTCTTAACGGGTTAATTGGGTAACCCGTAACCCATATAAGTAACACAAGTAAATAACTAAAATTATTACAGTATGTAAGTAATTATTTCTTATTTAATTATTTTGTAGGTTTATACTTTGAAATATTATTAAGATGATATTTAAATTCATTTGATATTTTATTTTCTTATTTTTATCAATTTATAATAATATGTTATTTAGTTTAATTTTGTATGTTTTTATTATTGATTATTTATTTTAGATTTAAAACAAGTTTTTATTTACAAAGAATTTATGATAAATATTTTTGTTAGACTTTTTTGTTACTGTTTGAGACTTTAACATATTAAATTTGATGTATCATAATATTTATAATTATTGATATTATTTTTATTTTATATTAGTTAATATTTTTACATTTTTAAAATAATGCTTAAATTAATTTAATTTTTGGAATCTAATTAGAATTTATTATGTTAATAAGTTACATAAATATATATTGATATTCGATATAATATTTCTAATTTTTTATATATTATAAAATATAATATATATTATTTAATATATTTACACGGATTAAATGAGTCAACTCAGATTGGGTTAGGGTTGCACTTTCTGACCTGTTTAATAAATGGGTTGGATCAGGGTCAACTTTATATGAGTCGGGTCATAAATGGTAGATTCAAACACGACACGACCCACCCATTTGACAGCTCTACCTGGATAAAGTTAAAATAATTTACTGTCTACAATTTTGAATGATTTATATCATTAAATTGTATACTTATATATATTTTTTTAATAAATAGAAAACTTCATTCAATAAAAATCATATATATAATTTAGTTCAACACTAACACGGGTTTTGCGAGGTTTTGTCTATAAAAGACACTTTATGAATGCAAAGTTTAAAACTGGTCCTTTTTAAGTTAAATTTTAAAAATAGAAAATTTTCAACTTAAAACCTAAAAGGCTCAAAAGAGCTAGTAAAGAAATATTAAAAAATTTATTTATCTATTTCTTTTTATGATTATAATCTCTCTCTCCCTTAAGTATTCATACCCTTGGACTTTTTAACTTTTTGCTTTCCCTTTTTATTTTCTTTAAAATGTCACAAAAATAACTTTTCATTCTAGTCAATTTTTGGAGACTTGTTCGCTGTAGTTTTTTTTTTGCCGCGACACAATAGACATAATTATATAATTACATTTTGGTATATTTTGATTTATTTTAATCATTTTTTGTATACTTCTTTCGATCCTAATATAAATTTGTAAATCTTCTTCCTTATGATGGATTATGCTTGATTTTTGGTACATTTTATTATAATTAAATTCCTTTCAACCACTTGGTACCGTGAATAATAAGAATACTAATGCTATCAATTTTCTAAAATGCATCAAAAAAATTTGACAAGTATTACTCAATTATTACAAAAAATTAGCTTAGTACATGAGCAATGCATATCAAAAAACAATAACAAAAGACTATCGAACATATATTATCTATATATTATATATATTACAATTTAATCTTATTAAATACAACTTGAAAGATATTTAAGACAAAATTAAAGCATAGAACAATAATAATGAATTTCATAATCATCAAAATGCTTTTTATTTATTATTATTATGTCATTCAATACAAAATTTAAGTAAAGTATATTAATAATGGATTTAGTGATCATTATTATGATTATCATTATTTTAGTTATCATTTATTCATATTAACGAGTCTCAATAATATACTAAAATCATATTAACATAGAGTCAAATATAATAAAATATATCATACTCGACCAAAATATATAAAAATGGAACATAATATATCAAAGTCAACCATAATATCTAAAAATTGACTAATATATACAAAACCAAAACAAAATATATAAAATTATACCAAAATTATATTAAATATATCAACATATAAGGAATATACGAAAATATGTCAAATTTAATTTTGATATATTTCGGTATATTTTGGTCAATCTTAGTATGACAAAGTGAATTATGGTAGTTACAGTAAAGTTTGATATATTATAATTGATTATGGTATATTATGTTATACTGCAATATACTTTTATATAATTTTCAAAGAAAATTGAGGTATATATTAACAATGAATGCATTTATATAAAGAGGAAGAAACAAGATTACAAAATAGTGTATTTATTACAACAACCTAACAGAAATTCACGCTTACTTAAATAATAAATCTCATTAATTTAATCTCAAAACTTTCGCAAAGAAAAATTCACAAATAATGGGATGGGTATTTTGACCGAATATTTTGAAATGAAACTCAAAAAAATTTAGCTTCAAATCTTTTTTTTATTTTTTTTTGTTTCAAGCCAATGAAGCTTCAAACAAAATTATCAAAGTTTTAGCTTTTATTTTATAATTATTGAATCTTCATCTACCATAATTTATTTTTCAACAACTCAAATATTTAATATCATCACTTTTTACCTTGAGATGAGAGGAAAAAGAGTTAAAATATTGAAAATTTTGATGTGAAAGAGAAAGTCTCTAAATGAAATGAAAACAGAACAAGTTAAAAGAAAAAGGTAATTATGGTTTTTACTGGCAATTTGTTAGAAGACTTAAAAACTGCACCTTTTTAATGTAAAACACAAACTAGCCCATTTTTAAACTTTTGACATAAACACACCCTTTAATTTTTTTTTTTTGGACAAAAACCCGCGGGTTTTCGACTGCTTAGCCTCGAAGGTTTTATGGTAGCATCTGCGAAGCTCATTACCATTTTTCTTCAACTTGGTTATATCATTATTTCAATTTCTTATTGACTCGTTCAAAGCCTGACTATAATTTCATTAATCTGAAAGTTTCTTGATAAGCAATCTATTATCTATTTACTTTTCCGCCAAGTTGGGGCTTGTTTAATTAGATTTGTTCTGGGATTATTTTCCTTAATTTGATCATTAGATTGTTTAGATATAATTATTAATTTGTGTTTTAGTATCTCAAAGCAATAATCGCATAGCAAATCTGTTAGTGATCTTGGAAATCATGTTGGTTTATAATTCAAATTTTGATTGGTTAGTGATCTGGGAAATCATGTTGCTAAAGCTTCCACTCAATGAATTACCACAGGTTGGTCTTGAAATAAGCAATTTTAGTGTTAGATTAGACTTTTCATTTCTCCTTTGGGAATGAAAAGTTATATCCAATTCAAAAGAAGAAGGAAAAAAAAAAGAGAAAAGAGAGATATTAACCTTTACCTTTAGTCTGTTAATCATGAATACCTTTTCTAAATTGATCACTGATGAAGAAATAGGTGGTTTAATTGAGCAAACAAAAAATTTGGCTTGTATCTTACCTGAGATCAACTTGGAGGAGGATGCAGAGGAAGATCGACTTGCTGCTGCCATAAAACTAACTGGGAAAATATTATCTGGATCAAATATTAAGAAACATCAAGTGATCAACACTATTAAAAAAGCATGGGATTTAAAGGGAGATGTATTGGTCTCTGTGATGGATTTCCATAAGAACATTTTCTCTTTTAATTTGGTATATCAATAAAACTCTTCTGGTTTTAAATTAAGGAATGGAATAACAACCTCACCATTCAGGAACTGGAATTCAATACAACTTGTTTTTGGATCCAAGCCCATGCTTTACACTTCGCTGGCATGAAGCCTTCTAATAGTGATAAGCTTGCATCAGTGGCAGGTAAATTAATTCAAAAAGAAGTGGAAGAGGAGGAACTCTTTCAGACACGTAAATATTTGAGATTTCGAGTGAAAATGAATGTACACGAACCTCTAGCAGCAGGATCTCTAGTTCCTTGAAGGCATGAGCATTCTGCTAATGCCAAGTTATGGGTTGAGTCCAGGTATGAACATTTACCTAATTTTTGTGTGAAATGTGGAATTTTGGATCACTTCACTCAAGAGTGCAACTTAGAGGTTGCAACAACCTACAAGGTCAACAATGAGATTTTTTCACCAGTCTATGGTGATTAGATGAAAGCAAGCTTCAATCAAACAACACCTCTAAATCAATTATGGCTGGTTCATAACTCGGAAGAACAAAAAACTAAATCTCTTCGACGGAACTCCCATAATGATTTTTGGAAAACCATACATTTTAATTAAGGTAACTAGTTCCCTCTTAGACAAGACATGGATAGTGACAGTCAGTTTTCACATTCTGTCCCTCAGCAAGAGAAATTCTTTACTAAGGCTAGTAGATTACAGCAGGAGGTTTAGGAATTAATTCAAATGACTCAAGATTTGGAAATTATACATTTTGCATCCTTCTTATAGGAGTGGTATAACTCGGGACATTTAGACAATGCTGATATAAACCTGAGATGTAAGATGCTTGCTCAAGCTATTGGTTTTAGAATTGAATTCAACGTGTAGGACACATCAAGGCAACTTACAACTACTCAGATCTTTCAACTAGCAGAATTTGCACACAAATTACCTTTGCTCTCTTCCAATATCAAATAGTACATAAGGGTGAATCTAACCAACCTACAGGGGCTTACCTCGTTGGGAATGTTTCACCAACAGTTAGTAAAACTGGGAAGATTAACAAAGTGGAGGCTGTTGGTTCAAGTGAATTCAAAGGAAAAGCAAAGAGGAAAGCAGCGGAGCAGAAGCATTATGCTTAAAAGAAACTGATCATCATTAGCGTTGATTGAAATCAAGCTCTGATTCTATTATATGTTTGAATGATTTAACTTCTCCTTTAACATCTAACATGCAGGTGACAGGCACAGATTATGGTGAAAGTGGAACTTTTAACAATAAAGCAAGTGGACATTTTGATTGTATATCAGGTGGTTTCTCTAGAGGTCAAGGTGGTTTTGGTGGAAACACAATCTCTGAGGGTGGGGAGGCGACCCATCCAATCAGAAATGATTCTTCTAAGATGGAATGGCAAAGGTCTGGTGAGACCTCGTGCCAAGAAAGCCTTGCGTTACTAATGCAGGAAACACAAGCCAAATATTATTTGGTTGATGGAAACAAAATCACAGGTAGTTCAAGCACAATATCTTCAAGCATCCCTTGCAGATTTTGACAATAGCATTATCTTACCAGTAGTGGATTTAAAAGGTGGTTACGTGTTGGGATATATGGCGCAGCGGAGTTTGGACAGATTGAGAATAATGAATAATAAATATGCAGGTGTAATGTAAAGTAACACAAAATATTTTAACGTGGAAAAACCCACTTATTGTGAGAGGGAAACAACTACGGGACAACTCTGAAAAACTTCCACTATATCAAAAAGGTGGGTACAACAATTTTCTTAAGTTTATGCCCAAACTTGAGGTATTACAATATTACACTCACAAATGTGTGGTAAATCTCTCACTATTTTATCTTTGCAGGTATTTATCACTCTATGTAAGAACACCTTATTTTTATCTCACAGCTTAGATTTTGCTGTGATATTCACTCTGCTGATTTTCTTATCAACTCTTCTCTTTACTCTCAGCTATGAATTCTGAGATAATGTGAGATTGATCTCTACTGTCATTCTTCATCTCTATTTATAGAGAAGTATTTACAATAAATACCTCATTGCTTACATCATTCTTTTTTCCTTTTCAATATTAGCTGTTGCAAGTTTTCTTTGTTGCCGACTGTTTCATATTCAAAGAAAACTGCACCGTCCTATTATTCATTTGCAGTTGTATTGAATGTTTTTAGTTAAAAGAAAATGAGGCAGATTCCATCAATCTCTCCCTCCGCCTCATGAAAGGAGGAATCATATTTTTAGCTCCATCATTTGAAGCTTATTCCAGCTATCTTGGAACATAGCTCGAGTTTCTATTTAGGAACAATCTTTGTTAGCATATCAGTAGCATTCTTGTCTGTATGAATCTTCTTCACTTAAATCAGCTTCTTTTCAAGTGCTTGGCGTATCCAATGATACCTTACATCAATGTGCTTTGTGTGAGAATGATATGTCGCATTTTTTCTTAAATCAATAACACTCTAGCTATCACAGTTAATCGCATACTCATATTGCTTCAAACCCAATTCTTGGAGAAAAACCTTCATCCATAACAACTCTTTTTCAGCTTTTGTGACTGCAATATATTCTACCTCTGTTATGGATAATGCAATACATTTTTGTAGTTTGGATTGCCAGGACACGACTCCCCTTGCAAAAGTAAACAGATATATAGATGTAGGCTTTCTACCATTAAGGTCACCTGCCATGTCTGCATATGTATATCCTTCAAAGATTGGTTTTCCTTTTCCAAAGCTTAAACATAACTTTGATATACCCCTTAAATATCTAAAGATCCACTTCACTGCTTCCCAATGCTCTTTGCTAGGATTTGACAGAAATCTACTCACAACTCCTACTGCATGAGTAATATCTGGTCTAGTACAGACCATAGCATACATAAGACTGCCAATAGCTGAAGAATGTGAAATGGCCTCTATCTTCATCTTGTCTCTTCTGAAGATGGACATGATTTCTTTGTGAGTTTAAATTGACCACCAAGAGGCAAACTAACTAGCTTCGCTTCTTTCATGTTGAACATTTCAAGAACTCGTTCAACATATCTCTCTTGTGACATCCATAATCTCCTATCACGAATTATTTCCATATTCAAGATTTGTTTGGTTGGACCTAAGTCTTTCATGTCAAAGCCTTTTGATAATTCCTTCTTCAACTTGTTGATCACTTCGGTGTCTTGACTGACTATCAACATGTCATCTACATATAGCAGCAGAATAACAAACTTTTCACTAAGTAAATGTGTGATGTAAACACAGAAGTCTGCATTTGTTCTTTGAAACTCATTACTTATCATGAATGAAAATGAGTCAAACTTCTTGTACTACTGGCGTGGGGCATGCTTCAATACATATGGGCTCTTTTTCAACTTGCAGACTAGGTACTTCTTTCTTTTGACTTCAAACCCTTTTGGTTGCTGCATGTAGATGACTCTTCTAGATCTCCGTGAAGAAATGCAGTCTTCACATCCTTTTGTTCAATCTCGAGATCTAGGCTAGCTGCTAAGCCCAAAATTACTCTGATTGAGGACATATTTACAATTTGAGAGAATATTTCATCAAATTCAATGCCTTTCTTTTGTCCAAATCTTTTCACAACCAAGCGGGCTTTGTATTTGACTTGGTTGGTGATGCCATCCTCTTTCAATTTGGTTACCCACTTGTTTCTTAGAGCTTTTCTGCCTTTTGGAAGCTCTACTAACTCATAAGTCTGGTTCTTATGCAAGAAATTCATCTCTTTTTCCATTGCTTTCATCTATTGCTTCTTTTCCTTATGAGTTTCCACTTCTTGGAAGCTTTTTGGCTCCCCCTTTTTAGTAATTATGAAATACTCATTAGGTAGATCTCGTCTGGATGGTTGCATGACTCTGTTTGACCTTCTTAATTGTCATCTATTATTTTCTAGCTCTCTTGTCTGCTCTCTCTAATTATTATCCTCTTGTGCTGGCATATCTTCTTTAGCACCTTCATCTTCTTTTGTTGGTACATCTTCCTCAGCATCATCTTCTTCCGGTATCAACTCTGTATCATAACTTGCATCTTGCATTTCTTCTCCATTGTCTTGTTCTGTTGGAGAAGGAAAGGGAGGAAGATCAACAGGAGCCTTTTTCTGGTTGTTGCTCTTCTTATTGATCTATTGTTTGGCCTTCTTGAAAAACCACATCTTTTCTTCTTAAAACCTTCTCTGTTTTAGGATCCCAAAATTTGTAGCCAAATTCTTCATCTTCATAACCAATGAAGATACATTTAATGGCTTTATCATCCAGCTTCGACCTATGTTCTTTTGACACATGCATAAAAGCTTTGCACCCCAACACCTTCATATGATAGTAGGAAACATCTTTTTTCGTTCAAATCCTTTCTGGAATATCAAAATTCAAAGGAACTGAGGGGGTTCTGTTGATGAGGTGACAAGCAGTTTGAACAGTGCTTCCCAGAATTCTTTTAGTAGTTTTGCTGCTCGTAACATGCATTGCACTCTTTCTACAATTGTGCGATTCATCCTTTTAACTATACCGTTGTGCTATGGGGTACTAAGTACTGTCTTCTCATGCCGAATACCATGTTTAAAACAATAATTTTTTAACTCATAGGAAATAAATTCACCTATGTTATTTGTTCGAAGGCACTTCAACTGCTTTCCGTCACTCTTTCCACCATGACATGAAATTATTAAAAATTAGCAAACGCTTGGTCTTTCATCTTCAACAGGTACACCCATACTTTTCTTGAAGCATCATCAATAAGGGTTAGAAAATACTTGGCTCCTCCAAGTGATTTAACCTCAATGAGACCACAAAAATCAGAATACACTCGTTTCGGTAGTGTTGACTTTTTACAAAGGAACTACAAAAAGAAACTCTATGCTGCTTTCCAAATAAGCAATAATCATAAGGGTCAAGAGAGCTACCTTTGACAAAGAGAATAAGTTTTTTCTTTGCCAGAATCTGCAGTCATTTTTCACTCATGTGACCCATTCTTTTATGCCACAAACTTAGTGAAGAATCGACTGTCATATTCAACCTATTATTACAAACCATTCTATGGGTTTTGTACAGCGTGCAACAAGCTTTTTCTCTTACAATAACTAAGGATTCCTTGGAGAGTTTCCACTTTCCGTTACCAAAATGGTTCTGAAAGTCTTCTTTGTCAAATGCATTGACATACATTAAATTGAGGCGTAAATCAGGAACATGCCTCACATCTTTCAATGTTAATTGAAACCCAACATTTGTCTTGATAAAAATGTCTCCAATTCCCACTATGTTTGAACATGTGGTGTTTCCCATCTTCACAGTACGAAAGTCTCATGCTTTGTATGTAAAGAACAATTCTTTATGGGGCGTGACATGATAAGAGGCACCAGTATTAATGACCTATTCAATCATGTTATCACCAACATGTAGACATTCATCAACAATTATTGCAACATCTTCATTTTCTCTTGTTGCTATTACTGTTGTTATATGGTTGTCATCTTTAATTTGCCTTCCTTCCTGCATCTATTTTCATACTTAGCAATTTCTTTTTAAATGGTCTGGCTTGCCACAATGGAAGCAATTATTGTCTCTTTCTCTTGACATTGACCTTTCTTTGGACTTGTTTGTCTAGCTCCTTCATCCTTTGTTTTTACTTCTCCCTCTGTTTTCCATAACAAGGGCTTACGACTCACTGTCTTTTGTCTTATTTTTACTGTAAGATAAAAGTACTCCGAAAATTTCTTCAAAGACTAATTTATCTTTTTTGTACATGAGAGTCATCTTAAGATAGTGGTACGACGAAGGTAGGGTCACCAATAGTAAAACTATTTTTTCTTCTTTTGAGAAGCTGATATCAAAATTATGAAGTTGAAAAATCATACCATTAAATGTACTCAAGTGTTGCATGAAGTCACTATTTTTCAGCATCCGTAGTTGATATAAATATGCACATATCACGAACTTGTTTGACAAGTTCTTTGTCATGTATAGGCTCTCCAACTTGTTCTAGATATCTAAAGCAATTTTGCATCCCTTTACATTAATGTTTGAAGAACATTATCAGAAATATTAAGACGAATTATACTGACGGTAATCTTGTCTATCTCGTCCCAATCTTCATTTTTCATTGCTTCTGGCTTTACCCAATGAAGCCTTATGAACTTTTTGTTGAATGAGAACATTTTTCATTCTGCTCTGCCAAAGGGTAAAATTGTTGTTGTCAGTAAACTTCTCAATCTTTGTTTTACCAGAAAATATTTTTATTTATTGTGAACTAACCTTGCTCACACTCAAATTTTGTCACTTCAAAATCACTATTATAAAATAATGATGTATGAATAGTGACATGAATAGTAAATTCATTATTTAATTTTTGACTTTTACTATTAACTTTTACTTTAATTATTAGTGAATAATACTTCCACTATTTTTACAATAACCGTTATTATTTGATGAATAGTAACCTTTGTACAAAGTGATTTTTTGTATAAGGACTTCACAACCTTGTGCTCTGATACCAGTTTTTGGGATAAGTGGTGCAGCAGAGTGTTGGACATATTGAAAATAATGAATAATAAATGTGCAGGAGTAATGTAAAGTGACACAAAATATTTTAACGTGAAAACACCCACTCAATGTGAGAGAGAAACAACCACAGGACAACCACAGGACAACTCCGAAAAACTTCCATTATATCAAAAAGGTGGGTATAATAATTCTTTCAAGTTTATGTCCAAACTTGAGATATTACAATATTACACTCACAAAGTGTATCTCTCACTTACAAATGTATAGTAAATCTCTCACTATTTTATCTCTTTAGGTATTTATCACTCTCTGCAGGAACACCTTACTTTTATCTCATAGCTTAGATTTTGCTGTAGTATTCTCTCTGCTGATTTTCTTATAGCTTAGATTTTGCTGTAGTATTCTCTCTGCTGATTTTCTTATCAGCTCTTCTCTTTGCTCTCAGCTGTGAATTCTTACATAATGTGAGATTGATCTCTACTATTATTCTTCATCTCTATTTATAGAGAAGTATTTACAATAAATATCTCATTGCTTACATCATTCTTTTTTCCTTTTCAATATTAGCTACTGCAAGTTTTCTTTGTTCTCGACTGTTTCATCTTAAAAAAAAACTACACCGTTTTATTATTCATTTGTAGTTGTATTAAATGTTTTTAGTTAAAAGAAAATGAGACAGACCCCATCACTTGGTCTCTTTTGAAAGGATAATGTTCCTCTATCTATTAAGCATGTGAGTTTATCTTTTGTAATAACATAATTAGCTTCTGCTTTTGATAGTAATGAAAGAAAACAATAATTGTTTTTGCTTATATACCTCCCTACCATAAAAAAAACAGTAACTGAAATGAAATTGCAGATTAATTACACCATATTCATGTAAACTGGTGCATTTTAGGAGACTTAAATGACATAACCAATACAAATGCATTAATTGATTTCATGGAAAATGAAGGATCTGTGGATTTAAGGAGTTTTGGTGTTAAATTTACATGGTGTAATAGGAGAGACAATGAGGAAAGAATCTATAAAAGACTAAATAAGGTTATCACTTTTCCATTCTGATTGAACTCTTACTTTAAAACAATTGTCTCGAATTTGTATAACTACACTTATGACCATAATCCTATTTTATTACAATTTTACTGCATTAAGGAACCATACATGCAAAGGCTATTTAGCTTTTATGAAATCTGGATGTTTGATAAAGATTGAGAAATGTTAATCAAGAATGTTTGGAATTTGGAGGAAGGTATGCATTTTCATATTGTTAATATATTGGTTCTACTAGGAGATCAATTGCATAAGTGGAATAAAAATCATTTTGGATTTATCACGGAGAAGATCAGAATATTAGAAGCTTAATTAACAGATTTACAATCAAGTGTCCACATGGGAAATGTCCAAGAAGAAGAAAAATTATTGTGTGCTCTTCTCAAAGAACAATATAATAGATGGGACTCAATGTGGAAACAAAAATTAAGAGAATTATGACTTAAAGATGTTGATAGAAATACTAAATTCTTCCACACTTCAACTATGATCAAAAGAAAATTAAACTTTATTTCAGCTCCAAGGTTATCAAATGGAAGAATTTCTTGGAATAAGAAGGAGATTGGAGAGGATTTTGTTAAATATTTATAGGCTTCAATTTTCATAGATGCTCCAATTTTTACATCTGATTTAGATGATCTTTTCCCAGCTGTAATAAATGATGAAGAAAACATGCAGTTAATTGGCATTCCTACGCCTCCTATTTCACATCTAATGTATGCAGATGATTTAGTGGTTTTTCTAAGGGAGAATTTGGTGGAAACCAAAATATTCAAGGAGTTGTTGGATAATGGGGATGTTTATAAGGTAATATTCATAAATATGTAATTTTCTTCTAAAAAAAATGGCTCATGATAGTTGTTCAAAAATTTGTGATGAATTGCAAGTCTGACAGGTGGGTCAAAGTATTAAATATTTGGAGAATTCACTCCTACTTAGTAGATGTAAGAATGAGAATTTTTATTCCATTATACATAAGCTCAAATCAAGATTCAATGGTTTGAAGGCCAAATTGCTTTCTTAAGCTAGAAAACTAACTCTAATTAGATTTGTTTTACAATAAATTCTCATTTATTATATGAGTACTTTCAAAATTTCTACCGAGATTTGTGAAGAAGCTAATATTATTTTGAGAAGATTTTGGTAAAATAGTAATTTGGAGAGGAAACATTAATTTTCCCCAGTACCTTGGTCTCAAATTTGTCAACCCAAAGAAGCAGGTTGATTTGGATTCAGACAACTACAAGATTTCAATAAAACAATATTGTCTAAAATTACTTGGGAGTTTTTTAATTATTCAAGGAAAGTTTGGGTTAAAATACTAAATAATAAATATATAAAGGATAAAGAATTCTCACTAGTTATTCGCAAATAAGCTGATTCTTATATTTGGAAAGAAATTTATTGGGATAAATGTTAGCTATGTAAGGTAGTTATTGGGAATTTGGGAATGGTATAGATCTTTTTGTTAGTAAACCTCTAAATATATGTTGATGGAATCCAAATTTACAATGGGATAATAATATACTTAATTTCATTTTTTCTTGAGTATGTTTCGGCTTTCATTAAAGCTTTTCCACCACCAACTATTGGGAAATCATATACTCTCAAATGGTTTCGAACATGAGTTAGAACTTTCTCGTTAAAAATGCTTATCTTATACTACTACAAATGTATATTTTTTTTTTTACAGAAATTTATTGTTTGATTTTTTAAAAGTTGACAATAAATAATGTGTATTCAATTTTTTAAAACCGTTAAGATATATGTGTACTATATATTTGTACTATTTTGATAATTTTTTTAAAAAAATTTGATTAAAAAAATAAAGATGGATAAAATAAAAAATAAGAAAATAAAAATTATACTTACTTTTTTTTACTTGCCCTAAATTTGAAAAAATTTTGAAGAATTTCGAATTTTACTTCGAGACATTCAGTTAAATAATTAAATATTTAAAATATAATAAAATGATAAATTTAACCATTTTACATAAAATTTAAAAATATATCCCACACCCACACTCACACTCACACTCCTACCCCACATCCTACTCTCTTAAAAACAAGAAATTATTAAAAAAAATTCATACATCCCACCTATTCTTCCTCACTTACTTCTACCTCTATCTCCATATTTATCATCAATAATTCTAAACTATAACCTAAAATATTAAAAATGGAGGATAAATATATGAAAGTTACAAAAGAGGTGAAATTTTTTTTTGGAAAAAATGGAGACAAAAAGCAATTAAAACAGGTATATAAATTATTTTTTTTGCAAATTTTGCAGTAGTTCAGTAAGCATTACCGAACATATCATATAGGTTTGGTAACCCCTACCGAACATACATGATATGTTCGGTAACTCATACCGAACAAAACAGCGAGTTTCGATACTCCCTATCGAACTATTGCGCATTTGTGTAGGATGTGTAAGAGTAAATTTTAGGAAAAATTTTGATATTTTAAATATTATTAATTTTTTTTATAAAATTTTTGTATTTATTGGGATATCTAGGAATAAATTTTTGGATTTTTTTTCAGAATTTTCCCTAAATTTAAGGGTAATTGTCTAAAAAGGACCTTACAGGTGATAAAACTGCACATAAGGACTTTCTGTATTATTTCTTTGAAAAAGTTTAATTTTCTTTTATATATTTTCTATTAATTTTTCTAGAATAAAGTTCATAAAAACTTTATATTTTTTTAGAAAAATTTCTTTTGTTTTTATGTCTTTTAAATGTTTTAATTTTTCTTTTAAAATCTCTGTTTGATTATATGATAAAATTATATTATTCATTTTTATTTCTAAACATGCTAAAAACATTCCTATAAAATTTTTATTAAATTCTTTTTTATTTTCTGTGTTTCTGATTAAATTAATTAATTCTTTTAAATTATTAATTTGTATTTCTGTAAGCATTTTTATTTATGGTGTAACCATGTTAAATCTTTATTATAATTATAAAATACTTTGTAGATTATTAATTATTTTATTTCTTCAGGTAATTCCTTAGTTATTTCTTTAATTAGCAATATTAATTCTATTGTTTCTTCTTTATAATATATTAAATAATTCATTTTTCTGCTTGAATTTGGTTGGGTATATCTTATTTTATACATCTTGTTTAAAGTTTTATTTTTAATAATCTAGCTCTGATACCAACTTTTGGCTGAATTTAAAAGTTTCAGTTACTTAGTTATCTTCCTATCTGTTCCTTAAATAAATAAAATCCAAAGATTAAATTGTCAAACTCTTCTTTATTTACTTGTATAAATTTCTATATAAAATGATTTCTTAATATTTTTCCTACAGGGTGATCTATTAAAAATAATATGCTAGAGACATAATCTGTGTAATTATCTAACAAGGTGTTGAACCTTAGAAAATTTTCTAAACATGTTTCATAACTTTCATTGTCAAAATATTCCTCTAATAATTTCATATATTTTCCTTCAAAATATTCTATGCTAGTCATGGTTTTCTTATTGAATTTCAGAGTTATTTTCTCCTAATTCTTGTTCTATCCAGCGACTTAGTTCGAGGATTTTCTTATTTTCTTCTATGTCTATTTGTACTAGTTTGAAGCTTGCTTCTAAATCTAAGTGTTCTTTATTCTGTCCTTTTATTAAATTATTTCTTTGTTCCTGCTTAGTGAAATAATCAATTAATCATTGTAAATTTTTCATTATTTTTGATCTTCTTGTACTTTTTTCAAAGTTTTCTTTTATAGATGTTTTAAAACAAATAAGGGATTGTTTTAAATATATTGCGTCTTTTAATTTTTCTTGATTTTTAGAATATTTCCTACTTTTATTTCTATAGAGTATAGTTTCGGGTTTCCTTTTCATGTTTATCCATTCATTATTCATGATCATATGCAGTATAAACAAGGTATTAACAATATTAAAGGGGCTTCAAGGAATACTAGTTTCTATCTGCAGACTAACCTGTTTCTAAATATGGGTCCACTGCGTTCTTCCGCTTCTTTGCTATCTTCTTGTTTCAAAAACTAAGCCTCACTCTTGGATCCAAGCTCTTAGTCCTCTTGACCCTGCTGATCCTCTGAGATCCGTACTTAATTTTAATGAAAATGAGAAAGATAGTTTGGAATTGAAATGGACTTTTTATTTATTTAACAGGTAGTATTACAAACTAGAGAACTAGTAACCTTGAAGGGGTTCTTAGTTCTTCCTGATTTTAGAATCATAGCTTAAAGCTTGAAAGATAAAAGATAGATGATAGGTGGTCGTGTTGTGTTGTTCCCAGAGTTAAAGAGTTCCCTTTTATAGAATAAGGGTTCTCTATTTACAATGGAGGGAATACACTATTCCTACCTTTTCCTATTTGGTGTTAAGACGCCTTACATTATTGCTATCTACATTATTGTCTTCAGCTGTTGAGGAGGGTCCTACATAGTAGGCTCTGCCGACATAGAGCTGCTGGACGAGCTTGTATCTAGATGCATCTTTCCTTTTAGGCAATAATTGCATTGATGATCTGTCGATTGCTGTTTTGAGTAGTAGCAGAATACTTTCTTAATTTCCTCACTTACTTCAATATTAGCACAATTGAAGTTTGTTTCATAGGAAATTACTTTTTCACTGTCCTCATTATTAATAACTGTATTACTTTGAGAAGTAATAATGGTTTTACTTGTATATTAATTTACTTTTACTTCTGAAGAACTGTTAATTCTTCTTATTTCATAATAGATTTGACTTAACATTTGTCCTCTTTTGAGGTTTAATTCATCAATATTGAATTCCTTTTCTGGTAAGCCCTTTGGGCGAGTTACTTCTCTTTTACTGCTTGAAACACCAAGCTTAATGAAATGATATGAACTTACTGGTATTTCTTGGTTCCAATCCATTAAAGAACTGAAACATCTTAAGTAAATAGGCTTTTCTGTAGTCCTGGTTTTTCTTTTAAAATTTCTAATAGATTTCTTAAAATTATCAGGAAAGTATATTAATTCTTTTAACTCATTTCCTAGATATATGTTTTCTATTAGTCCTGCATGGAATGCTTTGTAGACAAATGATGGATCAGCTCCTTCTAAAATGTTGAATTTACTACCTGAAGGAAAATCCTTTTCTGTTGTGTAGAACTTCATGTTTTCAAGGTGCTCTTCGGTTGTTTTTCTAACTAAGTTGTATAATCTTAACCATTCCTGTTTCGTCAAATTTCTTTGTCTTTCTTTTTGTTCTTCGAATGAATTATTAATTGTTTCTTTAAAAATTATTGGTCTGTGGATTGTTCCAAGGTTCCTCATTCTAGTAGTTCCTATTGCTGGTTGCTGTACTATCTGAGAATAGTTTTTTGTTATTTCTGATGGGGTTAAGAGTTTAGGGACTCTAAAGTTTTTATAGCTTCCTTCTGCTTCAATCCTATTAGTAAAGGATCTATGGATGACTCCACTAATTTCATTTACTGCTTTACTTGCTTCTGGCCAACTGGTATATATTCCTGGATTAGGTCCATTATAGACTACATAAATCTTTTTTGAGTCTTCCTTTTCGGCTTCATCAGCCCAATTCATTTTTTGTTTTTTCTTTTCTAAATTTTTGACTGGTTCCGGGTTATTACTGACAGTTTCCTCAATCTGCATCTTTGTTCCTATTGAAGTTCCAGCTTCCTCTTCTTCAGATCTTTCCATATGGAGTTCTGGATTAGTTATGGTTTCTTTGTTTCTTAATTTCTGTTTGAGTTTTAATACTTCCAATTGTTCCTTGAGGCATTTGATTTGTGTTTCGTGGATCAAAATTTCCTTTTCCTTGATCTAGATCTCGATGTCAAGTGAATCCATTCCTACCATAAGAAACATAGTTAGAAGTGCTAATTCTCTAGTTAAGGCATCAGCTAAACAATTTTTTTTCCTGGTAAATGTTCTACATCAAATTTGTAGTAGTTAAACCATTGCTGCCATCTTATTAGTCTCTCTTGCTTATAGTCACCTGCAATGTTAGTTCTTAAAAAATGTCCAAAATTTTTACTATCAGTTCTAACAATAAATTTTGAACTTATTACATATATTGCGAATTTCTTAATAGCCTTTTTAACAGCCAAATATTCTTTTTCATTACTATGGTAATTTAGTTCAGGGCCTTGAAAAGATCCTGAAGTGAATCTGCAAAGATATTCATCTTTGTCGTCAACTTTTGCTTTTAATACTGCTCCCCAATATTCATGTGAAGCATCTGTTTCTATTATCATTTTATCATCTGGTCTTCGATGATATAGAGTTGGTAAATCTTTTACCTGTGCTTTTACTTTATCCATGTATTTAGTATTTTCTTCAGTCCATTGCCAGACATAGTCTTTTTTAAGTTTTGCCTGTAATGGTTTTCTCATTTCTGCTAGTTTCTTTATATATGCTTCCGCATATATCAGACACCTAAAAACCTTTGTGATTGATTTTTATCTTTGATTATACTAGGAAAATTTTGTATGTTGTTTAAAATATGGGATTGTAGATGATGTTTTCCATCTTCTATTTCTAACCCTAAATATTTTATTTTCTGTTGAGCAATTACTGCTTTCTTTTCTGATAACACTATTCCTAATTTTTTACATTCTTGTAAAACGTTAATAATATCAAAATAGTGTTTTGGTAATTCATTACTGAATATTAGAATATCATCTATATAAACACAACAAAAATTGTGATACTTTTTAAAGATATTATCCATGTATCTTTGGAAATTACCTAGTGCTTGTTTAAGTCCAAATGGAACAACTGTCCACTGGAATTGTCCTTGAAAGCAGCTAAATGTCGTTAATTTTTGTGATTCATTATCAAGTCTTATTTGCCAAAATCTACTTTTGCAATCAAAACTTGAAAAGTATTTCTTTCCTTTAATGAGTGATAATAATTCTTTTTTCTTTGGTATAAAATATCCATCATCAATAGTTTGTTTGTTTAGAGATTTAAAATTTATTACCATTCTCTTTTTTCCTCTTCTTTTCTCAGCTTCTTTTTCTACAAAAAACGTTGGACTAGAATGTGGTGAATTACTGGGAATAATTACTTTTAATTCCAAAAGTTCTTGAATTTGTTTTTCAAATTCCTCTCTGTCTTCTGGAGTATAAATCATTGGTTTACTCTTATGACTTTTAAAGGGTCTTTTAATTCTATTATTGCTATTTCATTAGATCTGTTAATATTTGGATCTAAAGGATTTTCTGAGCATACTGTTTTTAATAATTGTCTTATTCCTGTTAAAGCTTTGTCTTCTCTTATCTCATTTAGAAAGGGGTTTTGGTCAACCTCTATGTCTAAAGAAATATTTTCTAAGTATGGTTTTTATTTTTCTATATCCTCACCATGTTTTCGCTTTTTATGTTGTGACATAAAAGTTGGTGATGAAACAGTTAATGCTTTCCCAATTTTTGATACATAAATTGTTTCTCCATCTAAGGTTGTTATACTTATTTTGTCTAAGTATTTTGTGAATGGTTGATATAGATTTAGAAAGTTATTTCCTAATAGAATATCAACTCCAGTTTTTTGTTGGTAAATTGTAGGTATATGAAAGATTTCTCCTCCTATTGATACATATGTATCTTTTAGTACTTTATTTAAATTTATTGTAGTATTATTTGCTATCCTTACTACTAATTCTTTTGGGGATTGTTTCCAGAGTTCTTCTGGGAATACATATTTACTAGCTACACACGTACTTGCACCTGTGTCAATATATGCATGTAAATGGTAATTTTTATATCCTTTAAATTTTAATCCTATTTTTATATATGTACTATTTGGGTTTGTTATGCTTAATATTTCATCCATTATTTTGAGTCAGAATTAGAATCAGAATTATAGTCAGACGTTTCTGAGTCTGTTATTTCTTCTTCGGTTTCTTCTAATAGATAAATACTACATGTATCATCTATATCAGATTCCTCTATTGGTTCTAGTTCCATCCTAAAGGCTTCTTCTAATATTTTTGCTTTCTGTGAAAATTCCTTTTTAAATTCCTTTTTATGTTGGAGCCTATTTGGGCATTCATTAGCATAATGTCCTTCCTCGTTACATATCCAACATCTACATTTCTTTTTTCCTGATGGACAATAATTTTTCTTTTAAGGTGTATAATATCTTTTCCTTTTAAAATATCTCTTTTTATAAGGTTCTCTTCTGTATCTCCTTTTATATTTTTGGAAGTTTTGTTTTCTAAATTTATATTTCTTAAATCTTTTAAATTTCTTATGTTTTTTATATTTATTATAAGGTCTTATGTTGCAACCATATTTTCCTAGTGTTTTGAAATCTCTTGAATCACAACAGATTCTATCATTTCCTCTTATTTGTTTGAATTCGTTTCTTTCTTGACATTTTATTATTATCCAATTCTTAAGTCCTCTTATTCTTCCTCCTAAAGTATCAGGTATGGTTTGTCTATTCCTATTATTCTATTCTTCTGCCATAATTTTATGTAATGTTCCAGGTAATTTTTGGTAAAACATTTCCTTATAAATTTCTTGCATGGATGGTGGAAATTTATGATAATACATTTCATATTCACATATGAAAGAATCTATGTAACACATGTCACATATTTCCATGTTTCCTTTATCTTCTCCTATGAATTCCTTATATATTTCATTTATTACTGTATCTAAGTAATCTCTTCCTGTTGTAGCATTTCCTTGCATTCTTAAATGTTGTTGATCAGTTAGGTTTGAAAACCAGACTTTTACATTTCCTGTCATTTTGTGAGCTACTAATACTTTACATACTGAAGGGTTTGTATTTGTAGTTGATGATGTTTGTATGATTACACTCATTCCACTAGCCCATTTATCTAAGGCTTTTTTCCTATCTCTTATACAATCTAAGTCTAAAATATCTGTTTTATAGTTTTCATGTGGTCTGAATTTTGGTGGAATACTTCCTCTAGTACCCCAATGTAATCCTTCTTCCATTTTAGGTGGTTGTCTTCTTCAATATGTTGGGTTAGGCTCTTCTGGCCTATATCTATTTTCTCTATGTGGGTCAGATGTTTCTCCTCTTTTTGGGATTGATCTTTTTGGATTTATTCTAGGTATTAATACTGGTTCCATATTAATTCTTTGGGTTATATTTTCTTGTTCAGATTGATCTTCACTTATTACTGTCATATCATCTTCTTCTTTATTTGTACAAAGTTTTTCTTCATAATGTTTTTCTAATTCTTTATCTGTTAAAGTTAATAAACTGATTAATTTTTCTATATCCTTATTTTCAGGATTCATAAATTGTTCTTCTAAGCTTTTTCTGTATCTTATTAAATTCATTAGATTGTTATTATTTGTTTAGATTCTTCTACTTTTCTTTTTTCATTTATGGGTATTAAAGCATCAGATCTTCTAGGGGGGTTCTTCTTTTAATCCTTTTAATGGATCAAATTTTAATCCATTCCCTCTTGGTATGTTATTAACATCCTTTTTTAGTTTTATAATTTCTTTATACATTTCTAACTGTATTCCTTTTGATTCTTGTATATTTTCATCCGTAGTGTCTATTTTTTCTGCTATAAGAATTAAGGCTTTCATTATGGATATTTGATTTTTATTTATACTTGTTAAACTATTATTTCCTTCTAATTATATTTCTAATAGTTTTTCTTTTATCATTATTATTTTATTGTGTAGACTAAATCTTTTACTTCTTTAATTTCCTCTTTTAATTCTTCTATTTCTCTATTTCTTTTACTAACTTCTGCTTGGGTGTCTACAAATGTTATTCTTTGTATATTATTCCTTTTTGATGTTATCAAAGGTTTTTCCTTAATATCTAAGTTCCATTCATCAGGTACTTCATATTCTGATAATTTTTCTGGATTTTTTATTACTTGTCCTATATCTTTAAAAGTTTTATCTATTTCTATAAATTCATTTTGTCCATATATTGAACTATTGTGGCTGTTTGTTAATGAATATCCTACAAGGTAATGGATTGAAAATGGGTGGTTTTCATCTTTCATTAAATTTCCTCGTTCAAAGTCATAAGCTAGACTTAATACTTGATTTAGATTTTTATCATGAATATTAACAGCAAATCTAGGGTATGCTGTAAATTTTAATTTCTGGTATCTTAGGTTTCCATTAATCATTCCTAGCAAAGCATCTTTTCTGTTTGTTATTCTGTTATCTAATAATGCTAACTTAATTGGTGTATCTATTCATTCTCTAAAATGTGTTTTTATTAAAATTTATATTCCTCCTAAATGGATATATCCAATTTTTTCTCTATCTTTTTTAGGGATTTTTGATAATTTTTCTATAATAGTTTCTTTATTAATTAATGGTATATTAAATCTTCCTTTTGCATCAGCTATGGTTACGCTCATTTTTTTATTACTTATGCCATAATATATTATGTCTTTTCTTGGGAATAATTTCCTTATTTTAGAGAATGATTCTTCTCTAAATCCATCTTTTTCTTTTGAATTCAGTTTTTATTTTTGAATTTCTTCAAATTTCTTTTTACTGAATACCATTTCTTGTGAAAAATATCCTGAAATGTCTTGTGTTTCTATTTTCATTATTTCTTGATTTTCTATTATTTCTGACATTTTAAGTTATGTATGTTTTTGTTTTGTTTTATGAATTTTTACTTTTGTAAGGCATTTCATATTTTTATTTCTTATGTAAGGGTTAAGGGTCCTTAAGTGATCTTTTTACACAAAAAGAGACCCTTTAAGACAAATGCCCGGTTTCGTGTGACAGAGATCTGCCAACCTAAAATTGGTGGATCTCGACCGGATTACTCGAGGATGTTGCCGGGGATTTCTACAGGCTGACCAGCTTTGATCTGGGTGGCGGAAAGAAGCTGGTCGCTGACTCTGGGTGGGGGGGGGGCTTTGGGCATTTGTCTATAAGGGGCCTTACAGAGGGAAAATCTGCACATAAGGACTTTTATAACAAAGTTTGTTCTGTTTTTGTTTTTCATTAAATATTTTCAATTATATTTTTTAGAATAAATATCATAAAGTCTTTATATTCTTTTATGAAGATTTCTTTTGTTTTTATTTGTTCCAAATATTTTAATTTTTCTTTTAATATTTCTGTCTGTCGAAGAGATAAACTTATATGATTCATTTTTATTTCTATACAGGCTAAAAATAACCCTATAAAATCTTTATTAAATTCTTTGTTGTTGTTTGTATTTATGATTAGATTTATTAACTCTTTCAAATTATTTATTTGTATTTCAGTAAGCATTTTATTGTAATTGTTTATAACCTTCTTTTGAAAACTAGCTCTGATACCAACTTTGTTGCGGAATTTGAATTTGAATTTGGTGAATTAAATTTGTTTTTATATTTTATAGAAGTGTATTTAAATATTGTATAATTGTAAGAAGTAATTCCATTTTATGAATATATTCTAAACAAGTGCAATTCTCTTCGTGATATGCATGATGTAAATGATTTTGTTCAACACATGAGGATAAGAGTTCTTCCTTAAAATACTGAACTTCATTTTGATTTGTTAAATTTACTAGTTCTAATCTTGTTATGAGTCTCTGGATATTTCCTCTAAACATCTTATCTTCCTATATGTTCCTTAAATAAATAAAATCCGAAGATTAAATTATCAAATTCTGTATCATTTACTTTGACAAAGTATTTAATGAAATGGTTTCTTAAAATTTGTCCTACAGGATGATCAATCAGATATAAAATGCTGGAAATATAATCTATATATATATCTAAAATATTATCAAATCTCCTGAAATTTTCTAAACATGTTTCATAGCATTCGCCATCAAAATATTCCTCTAGGTTTTCCATAAGTTTTCTTTCAAACAGTTCTATGTTAATCATGATATAAATCAGTTGAAATCAATTATGTAAATATTCAAGATTCTTAATTGGCTATAGATTATAATTATTATACCTAAACTTGATGGGTCCACCACGGTCTTCCCGTCTTCTGTTCGTCTTCTTTTGCTTCCTGGGATATGCCTCAGCTTGCTTCAATTCTCAAACCCTCCTGGTTGCTAAGAAGCACTTGCATCCGTACATATATATGGAAACAAAATAAACTTACAAAGAGATGAAAAGAGTGTATTCACTCCATCTTATTTATGATATAATAATTATTACAATCCTAGAGCCAACTAAGAACCTTGAAAAGGTTGCTTAGCCACTCATTCTTAATACATACATAACTTCTAAATACATTAGAAGGTGTCCTAGGTGTTTTGAAGGTAAAGGTTGAGAGTGTTTTCTTAGAAAATTCTAAGGGTTCTGGTGGTAGTTTTTAGAGAGTGTAGAGGTTGTAAGGTTGAAGGTTCTTCCTTTTGTGAACTGTTAAGTTCGTCCTTTTCTGAACCATTAGGTTCATCTTCTGATTCCATAAGGGCTTTCTCAAGCTTTAAAAGCTCAAGTTGTTCTTCAAGGATTTTTATCTCCTTTTCCTTTATTTTGATTTTTAGATTGATTTTGTCCATTCCTGTAATCATAAAAATAGTTAGTGGTGCTAATTCTCTAGTTAAAGCATCAGCTAAACTATTTTTTATTCCTGGTAAATGTTCTACATCAAATTTGTAATAATTGAACCATTGTTGCCATCTGATAAGCCTTCCTTGCTTGTAATCACCTGCAATGTTAGTTCTCAAAAAGTGTCCAAAATTTTTGTTATCTGTCCTGACAATAAATCGTGAACTTATAACATAAATTGTAAATTTTTTAATAGCCTTTTTTACAGCTAAATATTCCTTTTCATTACTATGATAGTTTAACTCTGATCCTTGAAAGGAGCCTGAAGTATACCTGCAAAGATATTCATTATTGTCATCAACTTTTGCTTTTAACACTGCTCCCCAATATTCATGTGAAGCATCTGTTTCTATTATCATTTTATCATCTGGTCCTGGATGGTATAAAGTTGGTAAGTCTTTTACTTGTGTTTTTACTTTATCCATGTATTTAGTGTTCTCTTCAGTCCATTGCCAGACATGATCTTTCTTAAGTTTTGTCTGTAATGGTTTTCTCATTTCTGCTAGTTTCTTTATGTATGCTTCTGCATATGTTAAACATCCTAGAAATCTTTGTAATTGGTTTTTATCTTTTATTATACTAGGAAAGTTTTGTATATTGTTTAAAATATGGGGTTGTAGATGATGTTTTCCATCTTCTATTTTTAACCCTAAATATTTTATTTTCTGTTGGGCTAAAACTGCTTTCTTTTCTGATAGTACAATTCCAGATCTTCTGCATTCTTGTAAGACATTAATAATATCCAAATAATGTTTTGATAAATCATTACTAAATATTAGTATATCATCTATGTAGACACAACAGAAATTGTAGTATTTTTTGAAGATATTATCCATATGTCTTTGGAAAATACCTGGTGCTTGTTTAAGTCCGAATGGAACAACTGTCCATTGGAATTGTCCTTGAGGGCAACTAAATGCTGTTAATTTCTGTGATTCTTCATCAAGTCTTATTTGCCAAAATTCACTTTTACAATCAAAACTTGAAAAATATTTCTTTCCTTTTATGATAGATAATAACTCTTCTTTCTTTGGTATAAAATAACCATCATCAATTGTTTCTTTATTTAAGGATTTAAAGTTTATTACCATTCTTTTCTTTCCTCTTCTTTTTTCAGCCTCTTTTTCTACTAAAAATGCTGGACTAGAATGAGGTGATTTGCTGGGAATAATTACTTTTAATTCTAAAAGTTCTTGAATTTGTTTTTCAAATTTCTTTCTATCTTCTGGAGTATAAATCATTGGTTTTACCCTTATAACTTTTAAGGGGTCTTTTAATTCTATTTTTGCTATCTCATTAGATCTATTTATGTTTGGATCTAAAGGATTTTCTGAACATACAGTTTTTAATAATTTTCTTATTCCTGTTAAGGCTTTATTTTCTTGAATTTCATTTAGAAAGGGGTTTTGATTAACCTCTATGTCTAAAGAAATGTTTTCTAAATGTGGTTTGTGTTTTGTTTCTACCTCACCACGTTTTCGCTTTTTGTGTTGTTGCATAAAAGTTGGTGATGAAACAGTTAATGCTTTTCTAATTTTTGATACATAGATTGTTTCTCCATCTAGAGTTGTTATACTTATTTTGTCTAGGTATTGTGTAAAAGGTTGATATAGATTTAGGAAGTTATTACCTAATAAAATATCCACACCTATTTCTTGTTGGTAAATTGTGGGTATATGAAAGGTTTCTCCTCCTATTGTTATATCTGTATCTGTTAATACTTTGTTTAAATTTATTGTAGTATTATTTGCAATTCTTACTACTAGTTCTTTTGAAGATTGTTTCCAAAGTTCTTCTGGGAAAACATTCTTACTAGCTATACACATACTAGCTCCTGTGTCTATATATGCATGTAAATGGTAATTTTTATAACCTTTGAATTTTAGTCCTATTTTTATATAGGTACTATTTGGGTTTGTTATGCTTAATATTTCATCCATTGTTCTGAATCAGAATCAGATATTTCTGAATCTGTTATTTCTTCTTCAGTTTCTTCTAGTAGATAAATACTACATGTGTCATCTATATCAGATTCCTCTATTGGTTCTAATTCCATTTTAAAGGCTTCCTCTAATATTTTTGCTTTTTGTGGGAATTTTTTCTCAAATTCTTTTTTATGTTGTAGTCTACTTGGACATTCATTGGCAAAGTGACCTTCTTCGTTACAAATCCAACATCTACATTTCTTTTTTCTTGAAGGGCAATAGTTTTTCTTTTTAGGTGTACTATATCTTTTTCTCCTAAAATATCTTTTCCAATAAGGTTCTCGATTATACCTTCTTTTATACTTTAGAAATTCTTGTTTTCTGAATTTGAATCTTTTGATTTTTCTGAATTTTTTATATATATGTTTCTTATATTTGTTATATGGTTTTATGTTACAACCATATTTTCCTGGAAGTTTAAAGTCTCTAGTATCACAACAAATCCTATCATTTCCTTTAATTTGTTTAAATTCTTTTCTTTCTTGGCATTTTATTATTATCCAGTTTTTAAGTCCTCTTATTCTTCCTCCTAGGGTATCAGGTATAGTTTGTGTATTTCTATTGTTCCATTCTTCTGTCATAGTTTTGTGTAATGTTCCTGGTAATTTTTGGTAAAACATTTCTTTATAGGTTTCTTGCATAGATGGTGGGAGTTTATGATAGTACATTTCATATTCACATATAAAAGAGTCTATATAACACATATCACATATTTCCATGTTTGTTAAATGCCATTTGGCTTCATTTATTTCATTTTCACTAGATTCTGTTATATTTCTTCCTTTATCTTCACCTATAAATTCTTTATATATTTCATTTATTACTTTGTCTAAATAATCTCTTCCTGTTGTAGAATTTCCTGTCATTCCTAAATGTTGTTGATCAGTTAGGTTTGAAAACCATACCTTTACATTTCCTGTCATCTTGTGTGCTACTAAAACTTTACAGACTGAAGGGTTTGTACTTGTAGTTGATGATGTTTGTATAATTACACTCATTCCACTAGCCCATTCATCTAAGGCTTTCTTTCTATCTCTTATACAGTCTAGATCTAAAATATCTGTTTTATAGTTTTCATGTGGTCTAAATTCTAGTGGAATACTTCCTCTAGTACCCCAATGTAATCCTTATTCCATTTTAGGTGGTTGTCTTCTTCTATATGCTAGATCAGGTTCTTCTGGCCTATACCTATTTTCTCTATGTGGGTCAGATGTTTCTCCTCTTTCTGGAGTTGACCTTTCTGGGTTTATTCTGGGTATTAGTACTGGTTCCATATTAATTCTTTGGGTTGTGTCTTTTTCAGATTCACTTTCACTTATTACTGTCATATCATCTTCTTCTTTATTTATGTAGAATTTTTCTTCATAATGTTTTTCTAATTCTTCATTTGTTAATGTTAATAGACTAATTAATTTTTCTATATCCTTATTTTCAGGATCCATAAATTGTTCTTCTAAACTTTTTCTATATTTTGTTAAGTCCATTAAGTTGTTGTTATTTGTTTAGATTCTTCTGCTTTTCTTTTTTCATTTACAGGTATTAATGCATCAGATCTTCTGGGAGGTTCTTCTTTTAGTCCTTTTAATGGATCAACCTTTAATCCACTTCCTGAGTTATTAATATTCTTTTTTATTTCTATAATTTCTTTCTCTGTGCTGTCTATCTGTTCTGCTATATGAATTAAAGCTTCCATTATAGATATTTGATTCTTATTTATACTTGTTAAACTGTTATTTACTTCTAATTGTATTCTTAATAATTTCTCTTTTAACATTATTTCATTGAATAAACTAATTCTTTCATTTCTTCTATTTCTTCTTTTAACTCCTCTATTTCTCTATTTGTAACTTTTGGTTGTGTATCTACGAATGTTATTCTTTGTACATTGCTTCTTCTTGATGTTATTAGTGGTTTTTCTTTAATATCCAAATTCCATTCATCTGGTACTTCATATTCTGATAGTTTTTCTGGGTTCTTTATTATTTGTCCTATATCTTTAAAAGTTTTATCTATTTCAATGTATTCATGCTGTCCATATATTGAGCTATTATGGCTATTTGTTAGCGAATATCCTACCAAATAGTGTATTGAAAATGAGTGATTTCCTTCTTTCATTAGATTTCCTTTTTCAAAATCGTAAGCCAAACTGAGTACTTGATTTAAATTTTTATCTTGAATATTAACAGCAAACCTTGGATAGGCTGTAAATTTTAATTTCTGATATCCTAGATTTCCATTTATCATTCCTAGCAGAGCATCTTTCCTATTTGTTATCCTATTATCCAATAAAGCTAACTTGATTGGTGTATCTATTCCTTCTCTGAAGTGTGCTTTTATTAAAATTTGTATTCCTCCTAAATGGATGTATCCAATTTTTTCTCTATCCTTTTCTGGGATTTTTGATAATTTTTCTATAATTGTTTCCTTATTAATTAATGGTATATTAAACCTTCCTTTTGCATCTGTTATAGTTATACTCATTTCTTTATTGCTTATTCCATAGTATACTATATCTTTCCTTGGAAATAATTTTCTAATTGTAGAAAATGATTCTTCCTTAAATCCATCCTTTTCTTTAAGATTTAACTTAGATTTTTGAATTTCTTCAAATTTTTTTTTGCTAAATATCATTTCTTGTGAAAAACATCCTGATATGTCCTGTGTTTGTATTTCTAGTACTTCCTGATTTTCTATTGTTTCTGTTATTTCTGACATTGTAATTTTTGAACTTTTTGTATTGTGTTGTAAGGCCTTACAAGCCTTTTATTTCTTTTGTAATGGCTGATGGTCCCTAAGTGAACTTTTCACTTAAAAAGAGACCTTTTAAGGTTTTTGCCCCGGGGCTTTAGGGCGCTACGTAGAAGCGAAGAGAAAAAGGACAGGAGTTAAATTGAGGGCATTTGTCTAAAATGGACTCTTTTAAAGTAAAAAGATCACTTATGGACTTTAAACCTTACATAAAAAACAGAAGGTATGGAATGCCTTACAAAAGAAACTAAAAATTTATAAAAATTATAAAAACATGTCAGAAATTATAGAAAATCAAGAAATAATTGATGTGGAAACACAGGACATTTCAGGATGCTTTTCACAAGAAATGATATTCAGCAAAAAGAAATTTGAAGAAATTCAAAAATCAAAATTAAATCTAAAAGAAAAAGATGGATTTAGAGAAGAATCATTCTCAAAAATAAGAAACTTATTTCCAAGAAAAGACATAGTATATTATGGCATAAGCAATAAAGAGATGAGTATAACTATAGCTGATGCAAAAGGAAGGTTTAACATACCATTAATTAATAAAACCATTAATTAATAAAGAAACTATTATAGAAAAACTATCAAAAATCCCTGAAAAGGATAGAGAAAAAATTGGATACATACATTTAGGAGGAATACAAATATTAATAAAAGCACACTTTAGAGAAGGAATAGACACACCAATCAAATTAGCATTATTAGATAACAGAATAACAAACAGAAAAGATGCTTTGCTAGGAATGATCAATGGAAATTTAGGATACCAGAAATTAAAATTTACAGCATATCCAAGATTTGCTGTTAATATCCATGATAAAAATTTAAATCAAGTATTGAGTCTAGCTTATGACTTTGAACGAGGAAATTTGATGAAAGATGGAAATCACCCATTTTCAATACACTACCTTGTAGGATATTCATTAACAAATAGTCACTATAGCTCGATATATGGACAACATGAATACATAGAAATAGATAAAACCTTTAAGGATATAGGACAAGTCATAAAAAATCCAGAAAAACTATCAGAATATGAAGTACCTGATGAATGGAATTTAGACATTAAAGAAAAACCTCTAATAACATCAAAAAGAAATAATATACAAAGAATAACATTCGTAGATACCCAACCTAAGATAATTAAAAGAAATAGGGAAATAGAAGAATTGAAAGAGGAAATTGAAGAAATGAAAGACCTAGTTTATACAATGAAATAATAATGATAAAAGAAAAATTATTAGAAATACAATTAGAAGGAAATAATACTTTAACAAGTATAAACAAAAATCAAATATCTATAATGGAAGCTTTAATTCTTATAGCAGAAAGTATAGACATTACAAATGAGGATATACAAGAATCAAAAAAAATACAGTTAGAGATATATAAAGAAATTCTAGAACTAAAAAAGAATATTAACAACACATCAAAAGAAAATGGATTAAAATCTGATCCATTAAAAGGATTAAAAGATGAACCTCCAAGAAGATCTGATGCATTGATACCCATAAATGAAAAAAGAAAAGCAGAAGAATCTAAACAGATAATAAAGATCTAATGAATCTAATAGAATACAGGAAAAGTTTAGAAGAACAATTTATGAATCCTGAAAATAAGGACATAGAAAAATTGGTTAGTTTATTAACATTAATAGATAAAGAACTAGAAAAACATTATGAAGAAAAATCTTACATAAATAAAGAAGAAGATGATATGACAGTAATAAGTGAAAGTGAATCTGAAGAAGACACAACCCAAAGAATTAATATGGAACCAGTACTAATACCCAGAACAAACCCAGAAAGATCAACTCCAGAAAGAGGAGAAACATCTGACCCACATAGAGAAAATAGGTATAGGCCAGAAGAACCTGATCCAACATATAGGAGAAGAGAACCACCTAAAATGGAAGAAGGATTACATTAGGGTACTAGAGGAAGTATTCCACCAGAATTTAGACCACATGAAAACTATAAAACAGATATTTTAGACCTAGACTGTATAAGAGATAGAAAGAAAGCCTTAGATGAATGGGCTAGTGGAATGAGTGTAATTATACAAACATCATCAACTACAAATACAAACCCTTCAGTTTGTAAAGTTTTAGTATCACACAAAATGACAAGAAATGTAAAAGTATGGTTTTCAAACTTAACAGATCAACAACATTTAGGAATGACAGGAAATGCTACAACAGGAAGAGATTACTTAGATACAGTAATAAATGAAATATATAAGGAATTTATAGGTGAAGATAAAGGAAGAAATGTAACAGAATCTAGTGAAAATGAAATAGAAGAAGCTAAGTGGCATTTAACAAATATGGAAATATGTGACATGTGTTATATAGATTCTTTCATATGCGAATATGAAATGTATTACCATAAATTACCACCATCCATACAAGGAACTTATAAAGAAATGTTCTATCAAAAATTGCCTGAAACATTACATAAAACTCTCACAGAGGAATGAAATAATAGAAATAGACAAATCATACCTGACACCTTAGGAGGAAGAATAAAAGAACTAAAAAATTGGATAATAATAAAATGCCAAGAAAGAAAAGAATTTAAACAAATAAGAGGAAATGAATAAATTTGTTGTGATTCAAGAGACTTTAAAAGCACCAAGAAAATATGGTTGTAACATAAAATCATATAATAAATATAAAAAACATAGATATAAAAAATTCAGAAAAATCAAAAGATTCAAATTCAGAAAACAAAATTTTCTAAAATATAAAAGAAGATATAATCGAGAACTTTATAGGAAAATATATTTTAGAAGAAGAAGATATAGTATACCTGAAAAGAAAAACTATTGCCCTTCAGGAAAAAAGAAATGTAGATGTTGGATTTGTAACGAAGAAGGCCATTATGCTAATGAATGCCCAAGTAGGCTACAACATAAAAAAGAGTTTAAGAAAGAATTCCCACAAAAAGCAAAAATATTAGAAGAAGCCTTTAAAATGGAATTAGAACCAATAGAGGAATCTGATATAGATGATACATGTAGTATTTATCTACTAGATGAAACTAAAGAAGAAATAACAGACTCAGAAATATCTGATTCTGATTATAATTCTGATTATGAATCTGATTCAGAACAATGGATGAAATATTAAGCATAACAAACCCAAATAGTACCTATATAAAAATAGGACTAAAATTCAAAGGATATAAAAATTACCATTTACATGCATATATAGACACAGGTGCTAGTATGTGTGTAGCTAGTAAGAATGTTTTCCCAGAAGAACTTTGGAAATAATCTCCAAAAGAACTTGTAGTAAGAATTGCAAATAATACTACAATAAATTTAAACAAGGTATTAACAGATACAGATATAACAATAGGAGGAGAAATCTTTCATATACCCACAATTTATCAACAAGAAACAGGTGTTGACATTTTATTAGGAAATAACTTTCTAAATTTATATCAACCTTTTACACAATACTTAGACAAAATAAGTATAACAACTTTAGATGGAGAAACAATCTATGTATCAAAAATTAGAAATTGTTTCATCGCCAACTTTTATGCAACAACATAAAAAGCGAAAACGTGGTGAGATAGAACAAAAACACAAACCATATTTAGAAAACATTTCTTTAGACATAGAGGTTAACCAAAACCCCTTTCTAAATGAAATTCAAGAAAATAAAGCCTTAACAGGAATAAGAAAATTATTAAGAACTGTATGTTCAGAAAATCCTTTAGATCCAAATATAAATAGATCTAATGAGATAGCAAAAATAGAATTAAAAGACCCCTTAAAGGTTATAAGGGTAAAACCAATGATTTATACTCCAGAAGATAGAAAAGAATTTGAAAAACAAATTCAAGAACTCTTAGAATTAAAAGTAATTATTCCCAGTAACTCACCTCATTCTAGTCCAGCATTTTTAGTAGAAAAAGAAGCTGAGAAAAGAAGAGGAAAGAAGAGAATGGTAATAAACTTTAAATCCTTAAACAAAGAAACTATAGATGATGGATATTTTATACCAAAGAAAGAAGAATTATTATCATTAATTAAAGGAAAGAAATATTTCTCAAGTTTTGATTGCAAAAGTGGATTTTGGCAAATAAGACTTGATAATGAATCACAGAAATTAACGGCATTCAGTTGCCCTCAAGGACAATTTCAATGGACAGTTGTTCCATTTGGACTTAAACAAGCACCAGGTATTTTCCAGAGATATATGGATAATATCTTCAAAAAATATCACAATTTTTGTTGTGTGTATATAGATGACATTTTAATATTCAGTAATGATTTATCAAAACATTATTTAGATATTATTAATGTTTTACAAGAATGTAGAAAATCAGGAATAGTATTATCAGAAAAGAAAGCAGTTTTAGCTCAACAGAAAATAAAATATTTAGGGTTAGAAATAGAAGATGGAAAACATCATCTACAACCCCATATTTTAAACAATATACAAAACTTTCCTAGTATAATCAAAGATAAAAATCAATTACAACGATTTCTAGGATGTTTAACATATGCAGAAGCATACATAAAGAAATTAGCAGAAATGAGAAAACCATTACAGGCAAAACTTAAGAAAGATTATGTCTGGCAATGGACTGAAGAGAACACTAAATACATGGATAAAGTAAAAGCACAAGTAAAAGATTTACCAACTTTATATCATCCAGGACCAGATGATAAAATGATAATAGAAACAGATGCTTCACGTGAATATTGAGAAGCAGTATTAAAAGCAAAAGTTGATGACAAAGATGAATATCTATGCAGATTTACTTCAGGATCTTTTCAAGGCCCTGAATTAAATTATCATAGCAATGAAAAAGAATATTTGGCTGTTAAAAAGGCCATAAAGAAATTTGCAATATATGTCATAAGTTCAAGATTTATTGTTAGAACAGATAACAAAAATTTTGGACATTTTTTAAGAACTAACATTGCAGGAGATTATAAACAAGGAAGACTCATTAGATGGCAATAGTGGTTTAATTACTACAAGTTTGATGTGGAACATCTACCAGGAACAAAAAATAGTTTAGCTGATGCATTAACCAGAGAGTTAGTACCACTGACTATTTTCATGATTTCAGGAATGGAGCAAATTGACTTAAAGATCAAGATAAAAGAAAAGGAGATAAAAATCTTTGAAGAACAACTTGAGTTGTTAAAACTTGAAAAAGCTCTTATGGAGTCAGAAAACATAAAGGAAGAACTAAATTCCCCAAAGAAGTTATCAGAACCAAAAGATTCTGAAAAAATTCTTAAGGAAGAAGTTCATATTAAAAAGGACGAACCTAACAATTCAAAAAAGAATGAACCTAACAGTTCAAAAAGTTCAGATAAAGGAAAAGAAAAATTCAACTGGGCTGATGAAGCAGAAAAATTTGAACAAAAGAAGGTTTATGTAGTCTATAATGGACCAAATCCAAGAATTTACAACAATTGGGCAGATGCAAACAAAGCTATTATGGGAATCAGTGGAGTTGCCCATAAATCCTTTACCAATAGAATTGAAGCAGAAGGAAGCTATGCCAATTACAAAATACCAAAACTCATCAATCCAGAAGGGATCACAAAGAACTATTCCACAGCATTGCAACAAACATCCTCTATCAACAGGATGAGAACTTTAAGAAAAGTGGTCAGACCACCAGTAATATTTGGGGAAACATCCCCTATAAGAATCCCAGAATATGAAGAAGAAAAGGATCAATACAGAAACCTCAACAAAACTCAATGGTTGAAATTATACAATCTGGCTAGAAAATCCACTCAAGAACATATAGAAAACATGAAATTCTATACAATAGAAAAGGATTATCCAGCTGGAAGTAAGTTCAATATTCTTGAAGGTGCAGATCCTATTTTCGTATATAAAGCATACCATGCAGGATTAATTGAGAATCTTTACCCAGGAATTAATTTAAGTGAACTAAATTATTTTCCTGAAAATTTCAAAAAGTCCATAAAAAATTTTAGAAAGAAAATTAGAGCAGGAGATAAACCTGTTTATCTAAGATTTTTCAGTTCATTAATGGATTGGAATGGTGAGGATTGCATTAGTCCTTATCATTTTATCAAGATAGGCATTGCCAATACAAACAGGGAAGTCCCTAAACCAAAGGCACTACCAGAAAAGGAATTTAATACAGAGGAACTCTGTATATCCAGAGGTCAGATGCTTGGACAAATTTATTATGAAATCAGGAAGATTGACAATTCTACTGAAATCAAAGTAAATTACTCCACCAACAAAGTACTCATCACTTCTCACCACAGTATGTCAATTACTGAAGAAGATGGTGAAAAGCTTAGCAAGTTCGAAGCCAATTTTAATTCTAATAACCTAGAAGCAGGTCAAGAAACGAAGAAAGTTTTTTGTTTCTATGCCAGAAAGGTCACCAATGATCATAGATGCATCTACTGCATAAGAGATCGAGAAGATGAAGAAATGTCATCATCTACGTCATCAAAACTGTCGGTAGAAGAAGACAAAGAACAGTAAAAGAAGCCTGTCGGCAGAAAAGCAAAGGACAAAAAGTCAAGATGTAGGGTCTATAGTTAAGTATCAGCACATGTCAACAGTAAAAGTTGTCTGATAATTATTGTAAAAGAGATTCCTTCATTTATAAAAGGAACTCTTAAATCTTATCTCGATAACTTTTCAACCTTACAATCTCTACACTCTGAACCTCTACACAGGACACTAAACAAAGAGTTTAAACACTCAAAACACCCTATCACTTAAACTTCCAGGACCTCTTCTAAATGTATTTAGAAGTTATGTATCTTACAAAAATAAGCGGCTAAGCACCTTTTCAAGGTTCTTAGTTGGCTTTAGGTTGTAATAATTACTGTATCATAAATAAAATGGAGTGAAGTCACTCTTCTCATTCTTCTTGTAAGTTAAAATTTTTACCTGTAAAATATGTACGGATGCAAGGGCTTTTCTGTAACCAGGTGGGTTTTGAAGATTGAAGCAAGCTGAGGCATATTCTAGGTAACAAAAGGAGACGAACAGAAGAAGGGAAGACTGTGGTGGACCCATTAAGTTCAGGTATAGTAATTATAATCCTTAGTCAAGTAAGAATCTTGAATGTTTGAATATTTGGTCTCAGCTTATTTATAAATTTATAGCAATCATGGTTAGTATAGAACTGTTTGAAAGAAAATTCATGGAAAATTTAGAGAAATATTTTGATGGCAAATGCTATGAAACCTGTTTGGAAAACTTTAAAAGATTTGATAACATCTTAGATTTTTATACTGATTATATCTCTAGTATTTTATATCTAATTGATCACCCTGTTGGAACAATTTTAAGAAATTATTTTATGAAATATTTTGTTCGAGTAACTGATGTAGAATTTGACAATTTAATATTTAGATTTTATTTATTCAAAGAACATATAGGTAGATAAAATCAATTAAAAATGTTTAGAGATAATATCCAGAAACTCATAACAAGATTAGAACTAGTAGATTTAACAGACCAAAGTGAAGTCCAGTATTTTAAAGAAGAACTCTTATCCTCATGTGTTGAACAAAATCATTTACATCATGCATATCACGATGAGAATTGCACTTGTTTAGAATACATACATAAAATGAATTTACTTCTTACAATTATACAATACCTAAATACACTTTTATAAATTCCCAAATTCTGCGACAAAATTTGGTATCAGAGCCTACAGTTAAAAAAGAAGGCTATAATAATAAAAACAAAATAAAATAAATTAAAATGCTTACAGAAATACAAATTAATAACTTAAAAGAATTAATTAAATTAATCCGAAACACAGAGAATAATAAAGAATTTAATAAAGATTTTATAGGACTATTTTTAGCATGTATGGAAATAAAAATGAATAAAATAATCCTATCACAAGAACAAACAGAAATTCTGAAAGAAAAATTAAAATTTTTGGAAGATATAAAAATAAAAGAAAATTTTATAAAGGAATATAAAATTTTTATGAACTTTATTTTAAAAAAATTAAAGAAAAATATACAATAAAAATAACCTTTTTTAAAAGAATTCATATAAAGGTCTTTACGTGCAGTTTTGCAAACTGCACGTGTAATGCCTATTTACAATTACCCCACGAAACCCTACCCTCCCCTTATTTTTCTCTATTGCGAACCAGAGTGCACTAAGAAGCCCCTAACGACGCCGATTGCAGTGAACCTCGATGACCATCCCCTGACATCTTGTCCTTCCATCAGCGACATCCCTATGTGTTTCTAGCTTTGATCTGACATCAACCTTTCTCCATCTTTTTTAGTTTTGATTAATCTCATATTTTTGTTTATTTCATCTATCTCTCGGGGCTTTGGACTTGTTATTAATCACATCATTTTCAGAAATGATTCGGGAAGCTCACAAAGAGGTAGAGCAGTCGGTCTTGCAAGTTGGACGAAAGGTACTCTCTCATATTTTTGTTTATTTCCTCTGTTCTTTTTAATACATGCTTGTGATTCATGTTTCTTGTACTTTTGTAGCTTTTATTGGGTCTGCTTGTTGTTTTATGTATTATGAAGATAAGAAAGCTTTCTTGAGTTAATGATCAGGATTATTAATGTATCTTATTTTTATGGGGCTCAAATGCCAACAAGGCGAAACTGTATTTAAGGATTGGGAAAGAAGTTGTATCTGCGTAAGTTAGTAGCTAGAGCTCTTAATCGTAAATAGGTCCACGCTTATTAGGGTTTTGCATTATGGTCAACTCTTTGCCTCGTGCAAATGTTAGTATTAGAGCAGATAGATTTTCAAGATATTTTTGTGTTGCTCTATTTAGTTAATTTTGTTGAAATTGTTTCAACTCTTCTTCCTGTCCTTATGTATTGTTCAAGTGCTTGCCTTAAGTGCTTGCACCACATTAGTTTCTGTGGAGCCAAAATTGACAATTGAGACCAGAAACTATATACTGAAGGTATTTTGTTTCTAATTAATTATGGATCACATTTTTAGCAAATATTCTTTAATTAATTTTAAACTTTGCTTTCTTAACACATATGACAGGCCACCTTAGGGTTCTTTGATCTACCTAAGGATCGAGTAGATTTAGTCAATCCCCTTATAGACAACCTGATCACTCTATTTTGTGCAATTCTCCTCACAAGGTATCTTAAACTTATGTTTCTTGATTTTTGTTCACTTTGATTTCAAGTTGGCTGTAAATCTAGTACTTCCACAATGCTTTTTTTGCCATCTTACTTTGGAAGCATTTGTTTGTTGTTGATTAAATCAAGTTACATGTCACCCCTCTCCATGAATTTTGCATTGCTATCTGCTTTCCTATGTCTCAAGGAAAAATATGTAAATTCCCCAAGTTTTGTTTTGTACGTTTTATTGAAATGTGTCAAGTGTTTTTGAACTGTTTTACTTGATAGTGTCAATTCTGCCAACTAACTCCTGTGTATTCACGTGTTAAAGTAACTTGCACCTGTTCTTGAATAATTGTGCATTATTAATTTTCTTGCCATTATTTTGTGTAATCACCTGGTCTCTAATTGTGGGTTTGGAGCTATTCTTTGGGTATTATGGATGGAGATGATAGTACAACTCTTAATGGTCGAAAGAATTATAGCATTTTTATGGAAATAAAACAATTTGTTTTATTGTTTTTCTCTGTTGTAAATGATACGTACAAAGCACAACTTAAATAGAGTTTTACAAGATCAGGAAAAAATAAAATCAAGAATAAAATCCTAACTGATATTTACAGATAATAACAAAAAATATATCCTAACTAAACTGATTTTTGAATTTCAAATAATCCTAAAATCTCGAGGTTTCAACACTCCCTCTCAAGTTGGTTCATAGATGTTAATCATGTCCAACTTGCTTAGAAAATCCTCGAAACTCGACGTGAAAGTCCTTTGGTGAATATATCTGCAATCTGCTCTTGTGTAGGAACATAGGTCATACATATAATGCCATTCTCAACCTTCTCTTTTATAAAATGTCTGTCAACTTCGACATGCTTGATTCGATCATGTTGAACTGGATTAAGAGAAATACTAATAGCAGCCTTGTTGTCATAGTATACCTTGAGCGGGGTCTCAGTTTCTACCCGTAGTTCTTCTAAAAGTTTCTTTAACCACAACCCTTCACAAATACTTTGTGCAACTGCCCGAAATTCTGCCTCAACACTACTTCTGGCTACTACATTTTGTTTTTTACTTCTCCATGTAACAAGGTTGCCCCAAATGAAGGTACAATACCCAGTAGTAGACTTTCTGTCGTCAATTGAACTTGCCCAATCAGCATCTGAAAAAACTTATATTCTTCTATGTCTTGTTTTTTTAAAGAAGAGTCCTTTGCTAGGAGACCCTTTTAAATATCTAAGAATTCTTTATACTGCTTCTAAGTGGCTTTCTTTTGGAGCATGCATATATTGACTCACCATACTTACAGCGAACGCAATATCAGGCCTTGTATGAGATAAATAAATTAATCTTCCCACCAATCTTTGATACCTCTCCTTTTCTACTGGTTTCTCCTCAACTCTTGTTTTCTTTCCAGTTTCAATTGGAGTGTCACTCGGTTTGCACCCGAGCATACTGGTTTCTTTTAGAAGGTCTAGAACATACTTTCTTTGTGAAACGCTTATACCTTCTTTTGATCTGGCAATTTCCATCCCTAAAAAATAACGCACCTGTCCTAGATTTCTAACTTCAAATTCCGTAGTAATGACCTTTTTCAATCTTCCAATCTCAACCAAATTGTCTCCTGTCAATATGATGTCATCCACATAAACAATTAAAATTGTTTTTAATCCTTCTTGGGAATGATTAAAGAATATTGTGTGATCTGACTGACCCTGCTGATAGCCTTGTCCTTTTATTACTCTTGCAAATCGATCAAATCATGCTCGGGGTGACTGTTTGAGTCCATAAAGTGATTTGTTCAGTTTGCATGCCATGTTCTGTTTTTCTATTTCATAAAAACCTGGTGGTAATGTCATGAAAATCTCTTCGTCTAATACTCCATTGAGAAATGCATTTTTGATGTCCAGTTGTTGGAGAGGCCATTCAAGATTTACTGCCAATAGTATTTAATTTTGCAATTGGAGCAAATGTCTCGGTATAGTCAACTCCATATGTCTGGGTAAACCCTTTTGCAACTAGGCGAGCCTTATATCGTTCAATAGTCCCATCGGCTTTATACTTAACAGTAAAGACTCATTTGCACCTGATTGGCTTCTTGTTTCTTGGTAAATCCACCACATCCCAAGTTCCATTGTTTCCTAGAGCTCGTATTTCTTCCATTACAGCCTTTTTTCATTCAAGAATTTCTCAAGCCTCATCAATATCTTTTGGAACTATGACCCTGTCAAGGTTAGTAGTGAAAGCATGGAATTTGGGAGACAAAGTGTTATACGACACAAATTTAGATATAGGATGAGAAGTACAAGATCGACGTTGTTTTCTGAGTGCAATAGGTAAATCATCAGTAGAACTAGAGGTACTTGAATCGAAGGAAGGCTCGAGACCATTCACTGGGTCAAACTCTCGTAGTGTATCAAGAGTGAATTTACCTTTATACTTTGATTTTGGATTTCTTGAGTAAACTAGTATATCCTTGTCCTGTTGTTTTTCTGTATCTCTCCCTAAGTCTAAATGATATTCTGTAAGTGGTTCATTAGAATGATGTGGTGTAACAGGATCAGAGTGTTCAGGAAGGTTAGGATGGGGAATGTCAAGAGGGGTTGTGGAAGCAACATCATGAAGAAAGATATTATGTGAAAAAGATAGATCAAAGGAGCAAAACTGATCTTCAAGACATTCATTCTCCCCCTGAAAAGGAGTTTTGGTAGAGTAATATGGTGTGGTTTCAAAAAATGTCACATCAAGACTTGTATAAACATTTTGTGTGGATGGTTCATAACACCGATAACCTTTTTGAGTATGAGAGTATCCAATGAAAATACATTTTCGAGCTCTAGGGTCCAATTTACCACGTTCATGAGGATGGATGTGTACAAATGCAGTACAACCAAATATCTTAAGGGGAATATTAGAAGTAAGACGAGATGTCGGAAAGCAGTGTTTAAGCTTTTGAAGAGGTGTCTCGAAGGAAATGACTCTACTAGGCATTTTATTTATCAGAAAAGTAGATGTTAAAATAGCATCTCCTCAAAACCTTTTTGGCATATTTGTAGTAAACATTAGGGCTCGAGCCACTTCTAATAAATGTCTATTTTTTCGCTCGGCTACCCCATTTTGTTGTGGAGTGTAAACACAAGAGGTTTGGTGAATGATTCCATGGGTTTGGAGATAATCTCTAAGTGAATGGTTGACATATTCAGTGCCATTATCAGTCTGTAAAATTTGAATTTGAGTTTGAAATCGGGTACTGATCATAGAGTGGAAATTTAAAAAGACGTGTCGGACACCAGTTTTATCTTTTAGTAAATATACCCAACACATACGAGTATGATCATCAATAAAAGTAATAAACCATTTCATATGAGTGCGGCTTGGGGATCGGGATGGCCCCCATAGGTCACTGTGTATCATGGTAAATGGTTTGGATGGTGTGTATTTTGGTTTTGAGAATGATGTGCGATGGTATTTAGCAAGTTCACACATTTCACATTATAAATCAGGCAATTCTTTATTAGAAACAAGAAAAGGAAACAATTGTTTTAAGTAATTAAAACTAGGGTGACCCATTCTAAAGTGCCACAACAAAACATCATTATTCTTAGGGATAAAAGTAGAATTGTAACTGACAATTTTATTCTGGTTACTCACATTTGTTGTTTCAAAGTAATAAAGACCTTCACTCTCTCTAGCACTGCCAATCGTTTTTCCCAATGATAGGTCCTGAAAAATACAAGAGGAAGAAATAAATTTAGCAGAACAGTTTGCATGGGCTGTTAACTTACTGACAGATAATAAGTTACAGGATAATTTGGGTACATGTAAGACGGATTCAAGAGTTAGAGAATTAGAAATCTTTATACTTCCTTTTCCAGCAATTGGAGAAAGAGTACCATCTGCTATTTTAACTTTTAAATTTCCAGCACAAGGTACGTAGGAAGAAAAAAGATGATAGTTGCCAGTCATGTGATTTGACGCACCTGAGTCAATAATCTATGGAAAACTTATTTTTGAGGTCGTATTTAGGGCAATTAGAAAGTTATCTTTGTGAGCTAGTGACCTAGAGGGAACATAGGAAGACTGACCAGGGAATTGAAATTTTGAAAACAATTTTTGAAGCTGTTCAATTTGCTCAGGATTAAAACTTGAATTTGACTCAGTCTGATATCCTCGACCTCTGTAATTTTGTTTGGGTTTCCAATTTGCTGGTTTTCCATGTAACTCCCAGCATGAATCCTTTATATGACCAGTCTTACGACAATGTTCACACCAAGGTCGTTTTTTCTGTCCTGAATTATTTGGGGGCCCACGAGAAAAGAGCCCATGGGGTTCATTTTCAAAAAACTGCCCAAATGGCCCAGTTGGCCCATTGGAGCAAAATGGCCCAGATGGCCCAGATGTCCCATTGGAGCTGTTCGGCCCAGATGGCCCAGAAGGACAAAACGGCCAAGATTGGAGGCTTAAGTGGTTCGGCCCAGATCCAAGGCCCAGCCTGCGTGGAAAGGAGTTGGGTTCGGGTCGAGTAAACGGGGCTCCATGGCCCATCCTTTTAATTCCACCTTCCAGCCCTAATTCCATCATCCCCTCGCGCAGCCCAGCCCTATTCGCGAACCGAGTGCCTCCTCCGTCGTTCAACATAATGTTTCGCCGGCTCTCCTCCCGACGAACTTCTGAAAACACCTCCCGCATTGTCGGCAGAGGTTTCTGGCCAAGGATTCGACTTCTAATCTCATCCAACTCACGGTTCAATCCGGCCAAAAATTTGAACACACGTTCGTTCTCCACTTTCGTCTTGTACCTCACGCTGTCACCAACACACTCCCATTCTTCTTCACAAATTAAATCCAATTCTTGCCAAAGCCCAGCCATGTTGTAAAAGTCAGTCACGGTAAGATTACCTTGCTGTATGCGCCATAGGTGAGTCTTTAGTTCAAAAATTCTTGAAGAATTTCCAGAATCCGAGTATGTCTCTTTCACTGCTATCCATACATCCTTTGCAGTGGGGAGGAAGAGATACGTTTTCCTTATTGAGGGCTGCATTGAGTGTACAAGCCAGGAAATGATCATCGAGTTTTCAGAGACCCATTTTTGGAGACCGGTGGTGCTCTTGGGCTGCTTGGTTTCTCCAGTGAGGTATCCCATTTTTCCTTTCCCCTGAATTACCAGTTTGATGCTCTGAGCCCACTCCCTGTAATTCTTGCCGTTTAATTTTTCAACGGTGAGTTGGAGGGTGGAATTATCATTTCCACCAATGGTGGGTACGTCCATCTCCTCTGTTTCAGAGGGATGAGAGGTATTATTATTTTGTTCCATGCTCTGATACCATATGGAAATAAAACAATTTGTTTTATTGTTTTTCTCTGTTGTAAATGATACGTACAAAGCACAACTTAAATAGAGTTTTACAAGATTAGGAAAAAATAAAATCAAGAATAAAATCCTAACTGATATTTACAGATAATAACAAAAAATATATCCTAACTAAACTGATTTTTGAATTTCAAATAATCTTAAAATCTCGAGGTATCAACAATTTTTCTTTAAATAGAAAGTTTTGTTCTTGGCTTCACCATGGGCATCAATTATGAAGATTTAAAAGATTATTCATATTTCTAACTAGTTTTAGTTGGCAAGCTTGTATTTTCTAACTTTGGGGAGTGGAGTTCCCTTGAGTCCAAATAGCTCTAACTTGACGTTTTTTTCCTTTATAGTGTACCATTGGGTTGTACTCTTTTCTTTCTTAATACTAAAAAAGATATAATGTTTATTTTCTTGCCAAATGAAGTAAAAAAAAATTGATCTTTTTCGTTTTGGAGACTTTTCATATTTCATTTTTTTAGAGAGGTTTCTTGTTTGGTGTGTGAGTATATTGATTCAAAAGCATGGTGTTTTGTGTATTATTGTAGATGAGAGCAAGTGGAGATCCAAACTTGCAACATTGTGTGGAAACTGTCGTGTTGCTCGTCATGATTGGTGCTAATTTAACAGTTGTTGCTGCAGGCTGATACATGACACGCTTGATGATTCTTTTTTAACTTTTGACTATATTCTTGGGACATTTGGAGCCTGGGGTTGCTGATTTAGTTGAAGAGGTGAGAGCCGGATTCTCATAACTTAATTTGTTAATCAATGCAACTAACCAATAAGGATTCTATCTCGTTGTTTGTTTATGAAAGTCTGCAACTTATTCCTTTATTTGGTTGAAAGTTTTAATGTGAGTGAAGATCTAGGTTTATTTGGTTGATTCTTACTTTCCTTTGTCAGCAAAATGATTCATTATTGATTAAATACTGATAAGTCATTTCTTCTTTGATTAAATATTTTGCTATTATAAGTTAAAAAAAATTGTAATTCATTCATTATCAATGTATCATGGAAAGTTTGTTTAGAAGTTTGTCTGTTTATACTACAATCATTTTTGATGCAAAGTTATCTTTATTTTAAGCTAGTTGGACTTCCTTAATTGAACATTGAACATGTACGATTTATGTTTGTTTTGTATTCTTGCTTGTGTAATTTAAAAGAGAAACTAATAATTACTTGGAAGACGATATTAACAAAATGTGATTGATGTGGGCATTATATATTCAACATTTAATTAGTTTAAGTGCTAATTATGTAATACATTAGATTTATTTTTGCATACCTAAGTTTATATTTAGACTTATTTAGAACAATGTTGAATTTTATCTTTGTAGTAAATTTATTCTATAAAAGTACATTATATGTATATATAGTTGAAATTATATAAATAGTATATGTTGACAATTAATATTGTATACTTATATTGTTTATTTTGTAACCCAAGCAATCAGTTATGTTTGTTTATATGCTAGAATAATGTTTGCATAAAGCAAGAAATTAGAAATAACAATAATATTTTGTTAGGTAAAAGTCAACTTATGTTGTTAATTTTTTATATAAAATGTCAAGGTATACAACGCTTTTGTTGTCAGTTTTTAGAAAAAATTGTCAAGATATGTGTAATTTTATTGTTAGTTTATACTTAAAAATTAGTTTTATTGTCAATTTTTACTTAAAAATTATTAAGGTAGACCTAGTATTTACACCGATATTGTATACGTATACGTTGGTAATTTTTTTGACTAACTAGATAGGTTTATTTTGACGGTTAAAAATCGCCAAGAAAAGTCACTTTTGTAGGAGGGTCACCTTGATCAAGGAAAAGAGGAAATTATGATCAAGTCGAAATTATGGAAAACAAAGCTTCGTGAAAGACATAAAATTGTCCTATGGAGGATTGTGAAAAATGCTCTTTGTACTAAAACGAGGTTGGCTAGTTTTAGATATTTAGAGGATGTCAACATCTATTTATTAGATGTGAAATCTTACAATTTTGGTAGAAGCATTGGAATTGGGGCTTATTATGAGAATTTATTCATAATTTGATATTTTCATCAAAATTTTCAAAATAATTGTCATAATTTCATCACAATAATTGTTCACTTTAATAGCGATTATAATGTTGGAACAATTATGGATTACTAGGAACAAGATCATCTTTGAAAAAGGTAGGCTTGATTGGCGACATATCAGCAGTACAATTACATCTAGAATTGAAGAGTTTAAAGAATTATTAAAAGATCATCATTGTACTGTACACAATTCCAAGGAGACTTTATATGTTCCAATACCAGAACAATGGCAACCCCCACCTCCTAACGCATTGGGATATAATGTTGATGCAGTTTGACAAGAAGGTAATGCTATAACGGGCTTTGTAATTTCAGACTTGAATGGACATGGACATGTCATTAATTATTGGAAAACAAGCATTTCAACAACCAACGTGGACATTGTTGGAACGTTGGCTCTACGAGCTGTTATTTTGCATGAGAAGCAATTTTGAAACAAAGCAATTTATATTGAAGGAAATGCTAAATTTGTTATAGAAGCTTTAATGCAAAATAAATGGAGTTCAATATCAGAATCAACTGCTACAATTATATTGAAATTACAAATACAACTTAAAGATTTTTCAATGTTTTCAGCGAGATGAATCCCGAGACAACTGAACATCCGAGCTCACAATCTAGTAAAATCGGGTTTTCATGGAAATTTGGAAGTCCTCAACAACTGTACAACTTCTTCCATCCACACAATAGGCTTTAAGCCTTTTTTCACTGGCAAATATATATATATATATATTGATCGAAATACATCAATAATTAAATTTGTTAAATCAAAATTAATTCATTTTTTTTATTTTTTATATAACATTCTTGAGCAAATATAAGCTTTCAATTAGAAGCATATTGTTAAATAGAAACTTTTTGGAGGATTTTTGAATAATTATTAATCTAGGTCTACACATATGACTCAACTCATAACCACACGGGATCCACCATGAGGATGAGTCATGAAATCTCCAACCAAAAAAGAAAAGACAGAAAGAGAGTTAGTGGCTAATTGGTAGTTTCTCCATACATTGAAAATAAAATTTGATTAACAAGAATATTTCTTTGCGTCTCCCAGCCAAAAATAAAAGGCACTTTCGTTATAAGTTAATCTTCATGCCATGTAAATTGTTGAATTTGTCATTCACAGATTTTTTAGAGTCTAACATCAAAAAATGGTGAAAATAACAGCATACGCCGAAACAAAGTCTGAAAATTGTTCAAAGTCCATAATCAATTCACTAAAGAAATTAAGCAGAAAGGGTTTCTACGTACAAGACACAGAAACTCCATATGAAGTGGAACGATTCCTGAAAATCTTGTATGACAATTGAGTATGTGAAGTGGTAAAAAAAAAATCATAACCCCATAGAACTTCACTTGTACGCCCAAAAAGTAGTCGTCATGATCCTAGACTCGAATAATGCATCTGTCATATGTGGTTGAATTCCATAAAGCTAAGTGCAAAGAATCCAATCACCCAAGTGAATAAATCATACGCTTAGATAGCTCTGCGCCTACAACTCTCATGTATCTACGCACTTGGTTCTCCAAATAATTTCTTTCCGATGAACCGATCGCACGCTGCAATTCCTTCACAATTAAACACAAAAAAACACTGATTAATAAAAAATCCCAAAGAGAATAGTGTTGCTCATCAAGTTTACGAGTCACTTTTTCAAATCAATCATGTGATATATTCGATGCCAACTTCCTTTGATTAAAATAAGATGAAGTTCTGTGTGTTTAATCACAAAGGTGGGTGCACACCTTGTATCTCAAACAAGTCCCCTTCAGCCCAATCACAATATTATTGATATCTCCATTTTCAATTTGAACAGAAGCAGAACTACCAGAATCTCCACCTGATTCATCAGAGCTATCATATTCAGCCTCATCAGCTCCTTCATCTTTATACATGAAAACATCATTGCAATCTCCTTGGCCCATGTCATTGTGTTGCTGCATTTCCATGACATGTTCAGAAACATTAGGTGGAAAGGAGTCCACACCTTGGAACATAGCATAATCTGATAAGACAACGTATGCTTTCTATCAAGCAGAGGCTTTGCAACGTCAAAAGGAACCCACCTGATATCAAATTTCAAACCATCAGCCACAGTACGAAGCTTGACTGCATAATTAATGCACAAAATTAAGCAACCAAAATTCACAGATGGACATACAAAATGCAACCAGCCATGGAATTCCTAAATGGTTATATCTCCTATTATTGTTTGAGAGAATATATTCCAGTCAACTTAACCAACCAAGGAAAAAGGCATAATTCCATCATATACCTAATGATATAAGTACCTGAGATATGTTATTATAGAGAAATGGTCCACTAAATATGATCAAAGCAAACAAAAGTCAATCTTTTGAGTGGAGCATTACAAGTCCACTAACTATTGAATAGTGGGCAAAAGTCCAAAACTTTAAAAAATGTCAGAATTTTGTCCACATGACATGCAACAGGGAGAGCCACGTTGTCGAAATTATGACATTTTTTGAAATTTTGAACTTTTAGTCCACTTTTCAATAATTAATAGACTTGTAGTGCCCCACCCAAAAGATAATGAATTTTTGTACACTTTAGTCATATTATTATTTTGATGGGAGATATATTACAAGTTGTAAACTAAAAAAATTCATGTTTTCAACTTGTTTTCTATTTTAAAAAGATCAACGTTACATTATGCAAAATGTAAAGGAAACAAGAACTATGAAGTGTGGCATCACCAAAATATGTGCAAACATGCTTCATAAACCAGCTTAGCTTAATGATACTGGATGGGACTTCTTCAAAGGGGTATTTCAGGGCCCTTTTCAGAGTCAGTTGCTACATTCAAAAAGAACACTTACTCGTAACGAAGAGGACAGAGAAGCTTAGAAGGACGATATGCTGCTTTATATCTCATCTTATTGCAAGAATGAACGTAATAGCCAAGAGTGTAATACTGTAGACTAGGGCAGTGAATTTGATTTTCTTTCACCCAATTAATTTCTTGTAAAGTAAAATACTTGCCCAGGGATAGGAAGGCAAAGTTTGGATCCCAGAATAAGTACTTGCTTGACAAGCATCTTGGCAGAATATCTATAACTCCAACTGCAACAAGCTGTCCATCAATCACATATTGCTGATGGAAAGAGCCAAAGCCACAGGAAGGAACTGTACCATCATTTGTTGGTGGAACATAAATTAAGGGAGTATCAACTAGAAACCTTCTATATGAGCTTTCGGTGACACGATCTGGTGTATCATTATGTACTTTAATCTGGTATCGTCTATACAGAGCATACTCTTCTGGATCAAAACTGGACCTTAAGCTGCCTTTTCTTTACTGGGGTACATTCGGAGCTCTTCTTAAAGCAACGTGCTTTATTTTCACAGCCTGCAGAAAATCCTTCAGAAGTAGAAGTCATCTCAGTGCTTCCATCCAAGGAAGCTTGTTTTGTGGTGGATTAAAAATTTATGTGCCCATTGCAAGCCCTGATTAAAAGATCAAAGGTTTCTGCCAGTTGACTTACAAAGTTAGCCAGCTTCTCTGCAATAGTTTTGGGAGACAGAACACTTTCATCAACAACCTGCCCTGATTCACTTGGCTGGTGGTCTTCCTTCTTATCTGATAAGGCTCGTTTTATAGCAGCTGCTATTTGGAGTGCAATATTGCTGGTATATATGAGATCTTCCAATCCTTGAACTGATAGCTTTCTTTTGGCTTGTGAGATCTTTTTAACAAAAGCTTTTGGTAATTGAATCCCATTAGGAAATTCTCCATTATCAGCACAAGTCTGCACAACATTATCAATTCCATCTGATAAGTTAAGCATAATGTTTTCCGTCCCATTCTTCTTTTCATTGTTACTAGACAATATCTCTCCCAGTGTTGAGCTTAGAACTCCACGACTCGAGGGGCTGCATGTTTCTGCAGAAGCATTTTGATCCTCCTTTGATTTTGATGAGCTTCTACAATCGAGGGAGCCATTTAAAAACCTACGCATAAACAGTCTGCAGTTCTCAGTAGGGAATCATACTCGGAAGAAACCACGATTTACTAGAAGTCAAAAGATTACACAACACAACATAAAATAATTTAATTGCTAATAATGACGGTTGATGCTGTGCAGTTGACTGTTCCCCAAGCTCCAAGCAAGCTCAAGCAAACTCAAAATCTATGAACTGGTCATACTTCAACAAATATGCAGTAGGTCCAAAGTTGTCACAGGATGGCATCATTTATTAATGCAGATTTATAAATTTGAACATCTAATGAAAACTAATATGTGCATTTTGCATTATGAGAAATCCCACCTTGCCTATGGGTAAAGTAACTCAAGCTTTCTTGAGTAGGATAGTAACAACTGTATTTTCTTATAGGCTGTAGCAAAAGCATGTTAGAAATGCATTGGCACGAAACTGACTTCACTATAAATGAGACAGTTAAGTAAATCAAAGTATACCTTTGCATTTTTCTAGTCACTCGATGTTGCTCTTTAGAAGGAACAAAATCATCAACTTCCAGACGAATTGTATAAGAAGGACAACATGTCCTTTCGATCTCAGGTTTGTAAAGCTTCAATCCAGATCTTCTCCAACCTCGGTCAAGAAGATCTAGCAAATACCAATAAAATTGGAAAGGACAATGGTAACCAATCAATATCAATATAAAAAGGAGGAAATGAAAACAATTATTTCATATCTCAACTAATCTTGGCTTCCAAACTCTCAAACCAAAATTATCCACTGGAAACACATATGGAAAAAACGAAAAAAGTATCTATTCCCTACTAAAAAATTATGCAGATGAAAATCCTTGGAAAATGCTATATAAAATAAAAAAGGAAAGTTTTTAACTTTGTAAGAAATAGAACTTGTCTTCACCAACCTTGATAGCCATTGATTGTAAGCCTAACAGCCCATAGACCTGCAAAAGCAAGGCATAAGGGAAAAAACATAAAACATAGCAGTCAGTAAGTATTTTTAACTGTACATAAAAAGAAATAACCAATAAATTGTTTTTTTTGCACATAGTACATAAAATTAAAAATTCACTCAAGCACTATCTTGAATGAAATCTTTTCTTTTTTACAATTAAAAAAAAAATACACAAGCAAAAATTCAATTATCCAGTCATCTGACACCATGACAATCAGGCATGGTGGAACGGAAGTAATAATGGACCTTTTGTTGCTTTCAATCGGGTTTATATTACACAAATTTCTGTTTTTGATTCTTTAGTTCGACTAAAAAGGTATCACAAGACGTATTGATAGACTCAACCATCAACCAACGATCTATGAATTATCCAAATTTCACATAAACACCAAAAAGACCTTCACCACACCCAGAAACTAAATTGCCAATCGGCTTCAGCAAGAGTGCAAGACCTTGGGAAAACTATTAAATTCAGGAAGAAATTCATATTCAGCACCGATATTTGCATTGAACGGAAAACATATATTCCAATTGGCACGAAAATCGAATCAACCAATCGATAAAATAAAAAACCCAATTAATTGGAATAAGTGAATTGAAAAACCTAGAAGAAAACACTTCAAGTAAATAACAGGAAGAAGAAGTGGATGACCGTGAGCGATGCGAGTGCCACCAGGGGATTTACAATAACCACAACGTCTTTTGTATCTTCCACGATCAACAACCTTACTTTGACCTTTCTCTAAGTTGGTGCTGTTGCTATTGCTGCTGCTGCTGCTTGCCTCGCTCATATTCTTCCCATCCATTTTCAATTCCCTTTTCTGCATTAGCGAATTTTGGAGGACCAACTTTTTCTGTGCTCCTTTCCCTTCTGCTACAGCTTAACGGTGTCGTAGTGCTACCCTGAATGCCGGAACGACCAATATCTGAGGCAATTCTCTCGTACACTTTACTATGCAAATATATGAGTAACAAAGATTTTTTACAAAAATGTGGACTTTTTTTTTTTTTATATAAATATTTGTTAGCAATTTATGATATGCAAAGTAACACATTAAAAATAAATAATACTGATAATTTATATTCTTTTTGAATGTATTATTATGTTTAATATAATTTTTAAAATAATATTTATATCATTTTTTTTAATTATAATTATAAAAATAACATTTTTTATATTTATATGATATTGTTAGATCAATATTAAGTTGCATGCTATTAGTGTGAGTGGGTTGATGTGAGTTTGTTATAAGGTTGTTATGCCTTGTCACCCTTGCCACTGACTCTGTTAGACTTGTGTAATCATGTTGTATATATATAGTGCTAGCATGCAAATGAATGTAATATACAGAAAATCAAGAATAACTTATCTAACCGTTCTCTTCTTCTTCTACATTCTTCTTTCTTCTCATCCTTAATGTTCTTAGTTTGTCATGGTATCAAAGCCTTCAATGGCTTCCAAATCTTCTTTCGCTGCTCATGTTACAGAAATTGTCAATGCAAATGTTGAAGCTCCATTGTTAGCCACTCAACAATCACAAAAACAAACTGCAGGTTTTTCAACTACACCAGTTCTACCTACATACCCGATCAACCCAAACTTTTCAGTAAAATTGGATGAAACAAATTACTTAATATGACAAGAACAATTAAAACAAGTGATTGTTGTCTATGGATTACACTCCTTGATTGATGATTCCTTTGTGGTACCTTCAAGATTTGTCAAGAAAAGCATTGCAACAATCAATTTGGATGGTGCTGTTACAATCCAAGAAGTGTTTGAAGAAAGTACAGTATATTCATTATGGTATAGACAGGATAATGCAGTAAAAAATTGGATCTATTCATCATTGTTGATTTGATTGCCAAGCTTAATTCAGTATTCTCTCTTAAGGATCTTGGTATTTTGAGTTTCTTCTTGGGGGTTGAAGTTACTCATACTGCTGATGGCTTACATTTAAGTCAGTCTAAATATATTAAAGATCTTTTGGATAAAGTTTAATTGCATGAGACCCAGGCTGTCACTACTCCTATGGTTGCAGGTCAACAACTTTCTCAAGCTTCAGGTGATATACTGCATAGTTCATCTCTTTATTGGACTGTGGTAGGAGCATTGCAAAATTGTACTCTTACAAGACCTGAGATAAGTTTTTCAGTGAACAAACTGTGTTAGTTCCTTCAACAACCAACAATAACTCATTGGATTGCTGCTAAGAGACTTCTTAGATATCTTAAGGGTTCTACTGATTATGGCATTATGTTGCACAAGTCATCCAGTTTGAGCTTAACTGCATACACTGATGCAGACTGGGCGTCGAATAGTGATGATCGTCACTCTACTGGTTGTTACTGCATTTACTTGGGTCATTCCTTTATCTCTTGGCATTTAGGGAAGCAAATGGTCGTTTCTCGCTCTTGTACTAAGGCTGAGTTTCGAGCATTAGCACATGCTGTCTGTGAACTCATGTGGATACAAAAAGTATTGACAGAACTGAAAATTGTGGTGCATACCATTCCAGTTGTTTATTGTGATAATGTAGGAGCTGGATATATTGCCAAACATCCTGTGTTTCATGCTAGAACAAAGCATGTTGAGATTGATTTCCATTTTATTCGTGAGAAGTTGTTGGTTGGAACACTTCAAGTTGAGTTTACACCATCTCAACAGCAGATAGCAGATGTAATGACAAAGGCCTTAGCTAGTTCAAGATTTGTTGAGCTGAGAACCAAACTAACAGTTCTTCCAAAACCTGTAGCTTGTAGGAGGATGTTAGATCAATATTAAGTTGCATGTTGTTAGTGTGAGTAGGTTGTTGTGAGTTTGTTATAAGGTTGTTATGCCTTGTCACCCTTGCCACCGAGTCTGTTAGACTCGTGAAATCATGTTATATATATATAGTGCTAACATGCAAATGAACGTAATATACAGAAAACCAAGAATGACTTTTCTAATTGTTCTCTTCTTCTTCTACATTCCTCTTTCCTCTCATCCTTAATGTTCTTAGTTTGTCGGATATACTCTTACTAAAAAAATAGAGAAATTAAAAAAAAAATCATTAAAATTTAAAACAATAAAATAACAACCATAATATTAAACATAATTTTATTAGATAACATTAAACGAATCTATTAATAATAATTTAACTTAAATGAAGTCAAATTTGATGACATTAACAGCATGTTAAGTACCTTTAAAGAGAATTAAATTACAAATAATGATTAACTTTTATTTGTTTGCTCACGGAAAAAGCCTTTAAATAATTTGAACCCTACACAAATATAAGGAATTAAATTACTATTTTCAACAATTTGGTTACTTTGAAAAAGTCTTGAATGAAATTACAGAATGTTTTTTTAAATTTATCCTTCTAAATTAACTTTTTTAAAAATAATTAATTTTACATTAAAGAATATATTTTAATAAAGTAATCATTTTAGTCTAATTCTACGATAAAATAAGTAAACATAAATAAAAGTAATTCAATTTTTATTCATCTTATTTTCAATTTATTTTGATTATAATTCATTTTATTTTTATTCATTTCAAATTATATTTGAGAAGTACATAAGTAGTTGGCAATTTCGTAGACAAATATAACTTATGTAATATTTAGATTTTAAAAATGACATGACATCGCTTATGTTTGATTCAAGTATTTTTAAGTTACATCATTATCAAAGGCTCAAAAGCTCTTCATTTTAAGGTAAAAATGATCATCTTCACATGTATTTTATATAAGTTTTTGTTTGGAGTAATTCTGATATGTACATAAAAAGTTATGTGTATTTTAAGAAAGAGAGATCAATCTCCCTATATATGGACCGATCTTAGACATATTTTGATTCGATCTTATTAAACTGTATACTTTTTAAAAAAGTGAGTTTGAAGAGACAGATCGATCATTCTATCCGTAGGCGCAACATTATTTTGGGATCGATCGTTATCTACTCTAGTTGGATCGATCATAAGCCACATTAGCGTAACTTTTTTTAGTGTTTGATCGATTCCCCTTAAGGACGAATCGATCCATCGATGAAAACTAGATTTTTTCACGCGTTTTTCATCATAGTCAACCTCTAATTACCAATGATATTTTGACACATTATCAAATAACGTATTCCTACTTAAGTTTTCATAAAAAAATATCATGTATCCTTATTTGCATACACACACACATACATGCCTAGGCTTTGACTCATATGCACTTATTAATTTCTAATTTTTTATATTAGATTAAGCTTTATCTTTTCATCTTGTATTTTTAAAGTAGTTCAGATTTAGATTAGTTATTAATATTGAATCCTCAATATTTATATGATTATGCTAATTTAAGTATAAGCCTATTTATTTCATATAGTTTCTTTTTGCCTAGGTTCTTTTATAATTGATAATTGGGATTTAAAAGAAGTTATTTTTATTGAACATGTGCTTAATTATTTGTTATAGGATTTGCTCGATATTTAATTTATTTGATATATGTTTTAAATATTCTAATTGAGGTTTTTCATTGTTAAATTTATTCTAAGCACACTTTGCACTTGCTATTAGGTTGACATGTTCAATATTTCGTATGACTTGAGTTTACTAAAACGTCGATCTATATTCATTCGCACAAATCTTGTGGAGTCTATAAAGATAGAGCAAAAATTCGTAAGTAAAGTACATTGAGGGCTTGCTTTATCTGTGAATGATAGTGTAAGACCTAACTTTATACTTGAAAATTGAATTTTTAAAGTGGATAGGTTATATGATCTGGTAAACCGGTAGTTTTTCTCTTAAATCATTGTTGCGGCCTAGATTATTTTCACTTAAAAATCTCATGTGTTAGTTTTTATTTTCGTACTTTATTTTTACTTGCGATTGTATATTTAATCATTGTATTTAAGTTACATAGTTAATTAGATCCGTAATTTTAACCTTTAAACATTACTTATTAATAAACATGCCTTTAATGCTAAATGATGAACTAAATTTTTTAAATAGTAAAAATATATGAGTTGTATATAAATATACTATTTTTATGGTTATAATTTTTAATAATATTATTTTTATTATTTTAAAAAATATAATTTAATTAAACTTTATCTAATTAATTGAACTCATTTAATAATATTATTAAATGGGTTAAATTAAACTCTATTTTTATTTTGTGCATAATCTTCTTTCTCGAGAAATGTTACGGTGTTTATTTGGATTTATGATTAACGGGTCTCTCCCCTTCTTAATACAAAACGGATGCTTTATTAGCAACGAGAATAATCAATCTTCATGTCTTCTATATAATCATTGATCCTTAAAAATCATAATTATATTGTATTTTGGTGATAAATATATTTTGTGTACTTAAAGTTTAAGATTAATATCAAAAGTATTTTTAATATTTAATTTATCGTAAAAATGTCATCAATATGAGTAGAGTGCGAGAAATAAATTTTTAGGGGCTGAATTCTGAAATCTATTATATATATATATATATATATATATATATATAAAGTAGAATTTTTGTTTAAATATTAAAAACAAAAAATATATTATAATATCAAATTAATAGGAGCAATTCTTATTAATTTAACACTGAATTTTTCATATTATATTATAATAAAGATATATAATTAACATTAAAAAAATACATAAAATTTGCACAATATAATTAACGTATAAAAAAAATTATCTAGTAAAAAGAAAAAAATAATAAGTTAATAAGTATTAATATCATACATGATAAGATAAATTTATTAATTAAACATTCTAATAAAATAAAAAGCTCAATTAAAGACATAAAAAATTATAAGTGTGAACATTAAAACTAAAAAAAATAATATATAATTTTAAATTTTAAGCTTGGGATAATATTTAAAAATAAATGTTGATAAATAATATAAGATAAAATAATAAAAATAAAAATGAATAAAAAATTAGGGCAAAAAAATTTAAAATTTTCACATAAAGAAAGTTTCAAATAAATAAAAAAGTATTATAATAAAATATGAAATAATATGATATTAAGTAAACTTAAAATTTGGAGTTAAATAAAATATAATAAATTTTGACGTTTAAAAGCTATGTTTCATTTTCTAATTTTTAGTTTTTATAATATTTAATCTAAATTAAGTATTTTTAGACCACTACATATTAATTATTTTTATATAATATACCTATAATTTATGTGTACATTTAATATTTACCAAATGTTGGAATAAAAGTGCATATAATTAATTATTTTACTTATAATTCATATTACTGTTACCTACATGTTTATGAAATATTGTTGATATATACTAAAGTATTCACAAAAAATTAGATATAATATATTACTATAAATAAAATATTTATTTAATACTAAAAATACATATATAATTAATTTTTTATAAAAAAAAAAAAAGTTGATTTGGGTACAACCCCGTGTAATCCCCATCATACTCTGCCCCTTGTCATCAATATTTAATTTAATGCAGAAATATTCCAATATTCAGTTTCGTTAATATTATGCTCTTTTTAATTATTTTCGTTGAAAAACTAAAGATTCAATATTGTAAAAAAAACTAAATATGTTAATTTTTTAACAAAAAATGATTAAAAATTATATAAATGTTAGTAGAGTTAAACATTGAAAATATTTTGTATAAATTAAACGTTAAATATATTTTGTTACTCATAAACTCCAATTCCAAGGTAAGTAAATCCATCTCCAATTCTAAGATACAAGATGAATAAAAATTCAAAGTATTTATATCTAAGAATAAAAAAAACAAAAATAATATATTTAAAAAAATAAAATTATTACTTTACTTATAATACTCTTCTATTAATTAAGGTTGTAATCAATTTGCTTAACTACAATATTATTTTACTTAGAATACTCCTCTAATTGCGTTCATATGTTTTTTGTATTAAGACATTTATAATTTATTTGTAATAGTTTTCAATTTTTTTTTAACATGTACAGAATAAAAATATTATCTTTGTATCATGTACATAATCTTGCATTAATATATTTTTTGCATTATGAAATTTAAAATTTATTTGTTATGATTTTCAGATTTTTTATATAATATATATATAATAAAAATATTATTTTTGTACTATATTGATAATCTTGCGTTCATATTTAGAATTTATTTGTTATAATTTTTATATTTTTTTGTAACATTTACAAAAATAAAAAAGTTATGTTTATATCATGTATAAAATCGTGCATTCATACATTTATTGCGTTAAGACATTTAAAATTTATTTGTTATAATTTTTAAATTTTTTATGTAACATGTACATAATAAAAATGTTATTTTTTTGTTATTTTGTACAAAATACTATCATTGAATAAATAAATAAAATCAAATAGTAATGAAAATTTTATAAGTAATATATATATAGTTTAAATAAGTAAAATTAATAATAATGATAATTTTTGTAAATAAATTTGAATATTTTTGTCCAATTTTTTCTTTAATTATGAATAATACAATTATTTTTAAAAATAAATATGTAGCTTATCTAAAACTTTTTATAAAAAGAAGTAAATCTTAAATAAAATTCTTATGATCTTATTTTTATTATAATATAATTAATATAATTATTATTATTAAATAAAATAATAATAATAATTTTATAATTAAAGAAAAAATTTAAGGACAAAATCATCCAAAATAGTAAAAGACATATATATATATATATATATAAAAGGAATCGAAGCCAAACTGATTTCGACTCAATGCATGTAAGAGAATGAGTATTCAACGGACTATGAGCAACATTATTCATCCTCATTGGGCAATAAAGACAGAAAAAATAGTAAAAGAATGATATGAAATGGATATAGTCAACAGAAGCAATAGATTGTCATTTTTTTTTTTTTTTTTTGCTTTCTTTCTCCCTCTCATTTTCAAAATTTGAGCGCCTTTTTTCTAGAGTTTCCTAAATTTGTTGGGCCCTTGGTCAACGGTAAGGGAACGGTTGCCCCATCTAGTAGCCCCTGTCGCCCAGTGATGTTTATAGGCTACAGTTTTAGTAGCTTCCTCTTTGTTTCTCTTAGTTTTGGTACATTTGGATTGCAACACTTGGCTTGTCGCGTGGAGGTTGCATGGAGGATGCCGTCGTTTAGGTGTCCTTTGGCTAGTCGTATTGGGTTTGCCTTGCAGTCAACGTATCTTTCAATTTCTCTAGTGTGCTTTAGCATCTGCTCTAGTAGTAGTGGTGGCCAACGACTCTGGCATAGTAAGCTTTGGTTGTTGTTTGTTTGATCTGGTGATGACATTATCGTGTAATGGTTGTTCTGCAGACCTTCCGCTATGCTATCCAGTGATAGTCGTGGATTTTGTGCCACCTAATTTGACTTTTTTTGTTGTTGCTTTAATCGGCTTAAGAATGTGTTTCTTTGACTGATTTAAAGACTGTCATTAGTTATCTACGTTAAGTTTGGGTGATTTGTTGGTGCGGGTTTTTCATAGGGTTATCAATAGGGCGCAGTTGGGGTTGAAGACTCCCTCCTTGTTTCTTGTCTCCAATTTTGAATTTATTCTCTATCCTCACTTAAAATTCTTACCGAGACATATCGAAAATCTGGAGAATACGAATCTCAAATGGGAAACAAAAATTCAAGTAATATTAAAATTAAGATTTTTTAATTTTTAAGGAAATTTTATTTTTACTATAAAAGAAATATTATAAAAATATATTTAATAATAATATTTTATGATGAAAAAGAAAATAAAATTTTGAGACAATAAATAATATTATATGATAAAAATAAAAATATGTAACAATAAATACATAATTTTTTTATACTAAATAACATTAATAGAATTTTGTTACAAATTAATTTGAACTAATAAAAATAAATTAAAAAATAATTATATGATTTTAGATTTTTTGAATTTAAGTAAATAGTTTTTATAAAATAATTATTGTTGTTTTAAAAGAATAAATCATAATTTAAAATATAATATATAATGCATTATTTATGATTAGTTTGAGTTTTATGTAACTAAGTTTATAAAAAAAATATATAAATAAATTTATATATTCATTAAAATGAGATATATAATTTTGGGGAATGGAGCGAGAAATGTGATCACCGTTCTTGCACCGTCTCCTATTATGAAACATGAATTCTCATTCCTCTTTTTCCATTTTTCATTTTATCGTCTTCATTCTTACCTCAAATCAAATAATCTTCAAAAGAATTTGCCTCATTATAAAAAATTAACAACCCTAGTTTTCCAGAATGTGTGTGGTGCCTTTGAATGTTTTATTGGTGCACCTTTGTGCGTTTTGGATTTCATTCGATGGTGTGTACTTTGAAAGTTTTTTGGTCCAAGTGAGAGCATTTATGAGAGATGACCATTACTTTTTTGAATGGTCTCATGAGGTTTCAATTGGTAAATTTAGGGTGTTTAGTATTATTTTGCTATTTTTCTGTTGTTTGAGTTTTGTTTTGCTGACAGTGCAGTTATTTATTGCATTTTAATATGTTTGGCTTGAACAATGAACATTGTTGTTCACTTTATATGTTTTATGGTTAAAATGTTCTAAGTTTTTAATCTTTGAAGATGTATATTATTTATACTCTATACTTTATTTAATCTTAAAATGAAGTGTAATTTAATTTTTGGTGGAAAAAAATAATGTAATCTTTAGTAAAAACAAAGAGCTTAAAGCGATTTTTTCTCTTCTTATGTAAAATTTTATACATTCTTACTAACATTCAAATTTTTACTATATTCTGCATTTAAAAATAAACTATTAAGAGTGTATTTAATAGAGATTCTTAATAATTTTTATAGGTTTTTAAAATTTAAATACATTCAATTTGGATTTTTAAGAACTCTCTTAAAGTTTAGATGTATTTAATTATAATTTTATAAAAATCTTTAAAAATATTCAATTACAATTTTGTATTTTTTTTTTTAAAATTTATGTATATTAAAAAATCATTATTTTTAAAATATTTTAAAAATTGATAGATTGTTAATGATTTTTTAGTTAAAATTATATGAAAAAAAAAAATTATACTCATTATTTTCTCTACTAAAGATTTTTATGGATTTATAAAAAAATTTACTATATTTTTGAAGACTCTATTCAAATCTACAAAATTCATAATTTTTTTAAAATTTATAACTATTAAAAAATTTAAATGTTTTTTAATTAAATGCATTCCATAGTGTAAGTTCTACCAATTAACAGACGTGGACGTCCGATAAAATTAACAGATGTATGTTTTACCTATCCCAGTAGGTAAAGAAATATAATTACTCCGTTCTTTAACCCACAAATGCACATAAAACCACAACCTGGAAACGTAAACTTCAAGTGAGAGAAACCACGAGAACCGTAGTTACTGTACGACCCACTTACGTACATGTTTTCCATTTCGGACTCCAAACCTCGCTTAATTACCATTTATTGCCCCTCTTCCCCCACCTCCTCTTCAGTCTCACCGTGAAGAAGACGAAGTCTCCGAGCTTCCTTTAGTTCTCTCTTGTCAATTTTCCATTCCCTCACTAGGTTTCACAGCTTAGTTCTGCAACAATGGCTGTTCTTTTGAAGTCAATCTCTCTCATTCTGTAACTTATGCAAACTCGAGCTTCGTCTTGCGACAATGGCGGTGCCTTCGAGCTGATAGCTCCATTCCTTTTGGTCCTATGCAAGTCTCCCATGCCCGAATAATTCTCAGATTCTGAGAAAACGTATGCTGATTTAGAGTGTTTTGTGCTCCCGAATTTGCCACCGTTCGTCTTTGGTTTCAGATCTAGCAGTCTGATGAGTTTGGTTTTGTCGAGTCATTTTTCGATTATTACAACGTGTTTGGCGTATAAACATATTTGGTAGTTAAAAACGTGAAGTAGAAGTTAAGTTGTGTCTTTACGTTTTTGTTTTTAATTTTTTGGTTTGATCTGTGAATACTTGGGCTTTGGGCTCTGTGGACTTTGGGATTCGGCAATGAATCGAAGTTTTAGGGCTCATGAATCACAAATGCAAGCTACGATGAAGCAGAGGCAGCAGTTGAGAGCCTCAATGATGAAGGATAAAGATGAAGAGCTTGCATTGTTCTTAGAAATGAAGAAACGGGAAAAGGAACGCATCGATCTTCTCCTCAACGACTCAGAAGAATTTGATGCTCCATTAGGTAGGTTCTTGGTTGTAATGCTGGATTCAATAAACTTGTTGACCCTTGCCAGCACTCTCTTTGTTTTTATTCCACTTCAAATTTTGGACGAGTAGTTTCAATTTCTTGGTTTTAAGAATTTGCTAATTTTAGATATTGATTGGATTATTGATGTTGTTTTATGATCTTGTTTCTTTCCTAGGATCAAAACCCGGGACCTCTCCCATTTTTAATATTTCATCATCGACACCAGCGCCTCCCCGCAAGATTGGTGCTGATGATTTCCTCAATTCCGACAGTGATAAGAATGACTATGAATGGTAATGTACTGTAATCTACGGTATTTTCTGTAGTAATTAGATGTGAAAGAGTACTAAGAAAACCAAGATAACTAGACATCAGAACTCTAATATTTGAAGTCGATCAATTTTTCAACGTTTCTAGTCTAATTTAATGGATTATCTTCAATTATTAAGTTCCTAAGCTTTTGGCAGTGATTATAGAGGTGCCAGCAAGACCAATTTTCGCAATATAACATTTTTCACTATCAATTTCATAATATGATGGTTGAAAGATATGATGATGAATTCACAAATTTTTTTTCCACAAAAATGCTATTCTGCCTTGAGAATAATTAAGTCAATAATGCTTGGTTGTCAGGGTGGGTGAAAGCATCTGGTGTAAGTTTAGGATGGACTAATGGTTGTCACAGATTCTAAACTTCTCCAAGTACTTTCGTATCAATAAATTTCTTTACTAGAACAGAAGCTGATTTCAACCAATAAGTATGAAGTCTTTCTCAACCATGTAAAACATTCCTTAGTTAACACTTAACAGATACAGGCGGTGCAATTCATATTTTCATTTAGCTGCCATTCATTTGTGTGAAAAAGGGTTTTATTTATGCTGATCGTGAGATAATCTGGGAACCTTGTACTTGAGCCCATGAGGGCTCTAGTGAGGTCGTTAAGTGGCCTAGCACTGCAGGTTGCTTTTTGAGCTCTTCTTTTGAAAACATGTATGGTCCTCAAACTGTTTTTGTGGGAAGAGGAGAATTTCTTAGAATGAACTCACTGAACTCAATATTTACTGAATCCGGTGCAGCTAGGTACAATCTAAGTTGGTGCATTAATTTATTTTTCTTTATTGTTTCAGGCTTCTAACTCCTCCAGGTACTCCTCTTTTTCCTTCTTTGGAGATGGAATCAAAGAAAACCATGTTGAGTCAGCTTGGCACCCCAAAGGCTCGTCCCAACACTTTAAAATCTAGAGTGAGCACTGCTTTACCTATTGCTACTTGTATTATATACTATCACCATATGAAGTCTTATTTGCTAGTAAATTATTCCTAATACTAGTTCAAGAAAGTTTGGGTACTATAGAGGTATTAAAACCTTGTCATTCATGCAGATAAAGGTGCTGCTCTTCTACATTATAGTCTTCTTTTTTTTTTTTTTTTGGTCGAATGCATCACAATCTTTTGGATTATAATAATACAGATGTTGTCGTAGTCAACTTTGCTCTCTAATAATGAGTTAATACTACGTCACAAATGTGAAGCAGGCTTAAATCATTTTTTGTTGTTGTTACTAAACCAGTGCTAAGTCATTACTTGATTATGTTTATAGTTAGCAAATCCCCAGCCAGAGCCAACAGCAAGGAACAGCTTAGTATATAAGCAACCAATTCTGTCACCTGGTTTGAATTCATCAAGTGCTGGGACTTGGAGACCATCATCATCAGGGGGTCCAGGATCACGACATGCATCACCAACAGGACGTTCCACATTGAGCGCTGCTACTAAACCTTCAAGATCCTCAACTCCTACTTCTAGAGCAACTTTGCCTTCAAGCAAGCCTACTGTTTCTGCAGCTAAATCACTGGTTCCTGTGGCTAAGCCTTCAGGTAATATGGTTAAGCCCACAAGTAATACAACTAAGCTCACAGTTCCATCAAGATCCTCTACACCATTATCAAGGTCTACAGCAAGGTCATCAACTCCAACTGCCAGACCCACTGTACCTCCACCCAAGTCCACATCAAGGGCAACAACACCCACTCGTCGTCCATCCACCCCATCCACTGTACCCAATATATCGGCTCCTCCTCTCAAGTCTTCCTCTTCAGTTTCTAAGACAGCTTCTATGGCACCAAAAAATCCTCCATCACGTGGCACATCCCCTACAGTGAGATCTAGACCATGGAAGCCCTCAGAGATGCCTGGTTTCTCACTTGACACACCACCAAACTTAAGGACGTCTCTTCCTGAAAGACCAACGTCAGCAATTAGGGGTAGACCTGGAGCTCCCAGCTCTCGCTCTTCTTCTGCTGAGCCTGGACCAAATGGAAGACCGAGGCGGCAATCATGCTCTCCATCCAGAGGAAGAGCTTCCAATAGTGTTGTTCATCCCAGTGGAAGTTCTATGCCTGCAGTGGGTCGTTTACATCATAGAGCTAATGACAATGTGAGTCCCGTTATAATTGGGACTAAAATGGTGGAAAGGGTAATAAATATGCGGAAACTGGTACCACCAAATCAAGATGACAAGCATTCTCCTCATAGCAACCTCTCTCTAAAGTCTTCGCCATCCCCGGACAACTCAGGCTTTGGAAGATCACTGTCAAAAAAATCTCTGGATATGGCCATAAGGCATATGGTATACATCTCTTTCATTGATATTCTCTCTTATTTGGCATTTGTTTTGGGTGCCTCCATACCAAATAATGGATATATAGTATTTAACATCATCTTCCATGACAATGTGGCTTCCTGTACAACTCTCTTCTTGTTGCCTATTTGTGTTTAGTATACTATGGGACTTTGACCTTTTATTAATGAACTTTGTTTATTTTTCCACCCACATGTTCGCACAAAGAATTTCCTTCACAATTTAAATAAATGAAGAATGATGTATAAAACAGAGAACATCAAGTTGGCACCTTTTTCTGACATTGTTGTCGTATTTCAAATTTTGACTGTAGGACATACGGAAAAGCATTCCAGGCAATTTACGGCCATTGATGACGAATATTCCTGCATCCTCCATGTACAGCGTGAGATCAGGTTCTGCAAGGAGCAGAACAGTCAGTGTTTCAGACTCGCCTCTTGCTACTAGCAGTAATGCTAGTTCTGAAGTTAGTGTGAACAACAATGGACTTTGCTTAGACGGGAGTGAAGCAGAAGATAACATTGCTAGTGATCGAGGTGGTCCATCTCCTGGAAGTGTGTATGGTAGGTGATTCTTTGGGAGCTATCTTATTATAAGATTTAAACTATAAGCATCATAATAGTCTACAGAAAGCCGGTTTGTGAAGATCTAATCCAAGTTGTGCTTGTATTTCTATGGGTAATGTAAAGTTCATTGGAAAATTGTAGTTCACGGGCTTTGTAAAATTAGGTTACGTAGTTATTTGCTGAACAAATCTTGCTTATTTTCTACACAGTTGGATATTGTACTTGTGTTGAAAAGTTGTGCCTTTTGTGGGAAACCCGTGATCAAATAGCTCCCCCAACCCTTTTCTTGTATGACAAATTTTAAGTACACAAATGTTAATGACCTTAGCAATCCTCTCTCCTCTCTTTAAGTCCAATTTACGAATGGGTTCAAAATTGACCCTACTTGTTCATTGAATTTCATTGTTTATTAACCTCATCTATCTCTTCCCTTTTCTCGTTATCAAATTTTGTTGGTTGCCGCTTAAATGCTTAAGCTTGTAGAATTTGTTAAACCATTTTTTTTCTTCTTTCTGTTCACCTTATTATATTGGAGAACCCTTTATAGTTTCTTGCCTGTTGGTTGGCCCGAGTACCTAATAAATAAAAACAAAATATGAGGTTACTATTATTATATTAATTGTTTTAAGCAATATCGTTTTGAATTTTCGCTAAATGAAGTGAACATAGGTTGCATTCATATGACGTGATTCGTAATAGTCTTCGGTATTCTTATATTAAAATCATTATAATTTTGGAAGCCTTTACAACTGTGCTCTCAGTGCAATCCGAGCACTAGTGATCAATAGAAATTTAGAATAAAGAATATGTAGCACATGTAGGTAGGCCACACCTATGTAGTAAGTAATAACAAGCCTTTGGTAACAAAGAAAGTGAGGGTCAACTTCAGTACGTAACAGATCGAAAATTTTTGCAAACCAAAGAGAGAACTGGTCCACGTTATCTCTACCGATGACGTTTCATAATCATTCACTTTCCGTCTCCAAACAGTCGAGTGCTTTGATTTCCATATTGTTTGGAAGCCAGACTATACCAATTCATGCAATCTCTGTTCCTCCGGCCCACGTCCACAAGGCCCCTTCGAAATTTCTCATTATATTTTTCTGGCATCATAATACAGGAGGGTGAATCCCTCTGATATATGAAGAAAATCACTCATTTACTCCTATATATCATACAAAATAATTAAAAAAATTGAAATTAAAAAAAGAGAAAAAGAAATTGAAACGAAAATAATTAGGATAAACTGATAAAGCAACAAACAAAGACTTAATATCCCAATTTCTAGGCTACTCGTCGTCCAGTCAACAATATAAATGCAAATTGCAAAATAATATTTATACATAAGAATTAAACTACTCTCATTGTCATATAAAACTAAACTTATTGATAAGTAAAGAATGGAGAAATGAAAAATAAATAGAAAAACCTGAAGATTGGAACTGTGAAGAGTGAAAATTGAATCATAAATGAGAAATGAAGCTGGCGGTGGATCTGCGGATAGGCGGCGGTAGCAAGAAGCATCAGAAAGTGGCAGGGCAGTGGGAGGCTTGGAGCGAATTTGAGGCAGGCAGGTAGCGGCTACCGATAGTGGGGGAAAGAAAAAATAGAGAAGAAAAGTGGAGGTTGGGGGAAAGGGGTTCATTAGGTTTAAAAATTTGGGATAAAATTGTAATTTTATATTTATATATTTTAAAAAAAATTGAAAAATCAGCCTACTTAAACAATATGAGACATATACAAATACTATCACTTAAGGAGGCTTACGTCCTCGTATGAACACAATCTCAAATGGCTTAGTTGGGTCATGACTTTGTGTACAATAAGACGGGACCCACTTTAAGTGGTATGATATCATCTAATTTGGACCATAACTATAAGTTCAATAGGCTTATGACTATGGCTCACGAATTTAACAAGTCCTCGTAATTTTATTTTTTAAATAATTTTAAAATACGTTATATTATTTAAATAGTATTTATCTTTTATAAGTACATTATTACTTAATTTTTAAAATAAAGTAGAATATATACCAGCACACTAAATTACATTGCTAGCAGATTCATTAATATTTATAATACTTGCTAGCCTATCTATCTTAAAATAAAAGGGATACTCAACTTAATATATAAAAAATTTGGAGGTAGTTGTTGTTTCGGTTAAATGAGGGTTGACCGAAGAAGATGACCCATGTAATGTTCTTTACTTTCTTTCTCCCAGCTTTGATTCCTAATTATGGGCTGTTAAATACTGCTAACTGTCACCGTCGATCAGTTCGTAAGGTCTGCATTCTTTTCCTACACGTGTATTCTTGTAACAGGTCAATAGAGCTGACCAAAGTCCCTTTCCAACGGATTTTTGGTAAAGAACTATTTTTTAACTATAATCTAATTATTTTTTTGTCGGTAAATAATTCAATAATTATGTTACAATTTTATATTTAATTTTTAACTGACATTTTTTTTTTTTAAATGAACACTAACTTTTTTTTTTTTTTTATTAATAAGAGAAAACACACTTACGTATATGGATGAGAGTTGAACTTGAATTCATAATGAAAAAATTAAGAATCTTATCACTTGAACCACAGTAGATTTATAATACATACAATCATTTAAAATCATTTAAAGAAAAAAATAATTTAAAATAAATAAAAAAGTTGATTTGAGTATCATATTAGTTTGTTTTTAAAATAATATTTTAGCTCGCATATAAATGTACATATTTATTTATATAAAATTTATAAATTATGTATATGTACGTAATTTTTTTTATAAATAATTTATTATTTTAAAATTAATTTAATTATTTAAATATTGTATTAGGTGCCCTTTTCTTATTAAAACAACGTTGTAAAATCTTAGCGAAAAAGAAAAACGTTCTAAAATGTGAAACAGAGAATCATGCAACTTCCATTGGTTAAGAACACCTGATTTGGCTCGTCTTCATCGTGCATTCCTTGTTTTGGCTAACATGATTTTTTGGGTATAAAATCTTTGATTCTTTGTAACACATACGATAACTCAAAGGTTACGTGTATTTTTTTACACTCTTATTTATAAATAATTTAATTATTCAACATTTTTTGCTTTTAACAATTTAATAAAAAAATAATATATGTTCATATTTTATTAATATTAAAAATTTTATGTTTATTTTCTACTAACACTAAAAACATATAATTAAATGAACATATACATATATATTTTTTTAAAGAAGTTAAAAATAAAACTCTATATATAAAGATTAGTACAATTAAACCTTCTCTCTTTATGCCAATTATTATTTAAGGGTTAGGATTGCCGATCGTTTTTCCTCCCTAGCAAAATGTAAAAATAGATGTGCTTCATGTAATAGTATAGTGATAAGACTAACATAAAAAATGGTAAAGGGATGATATTTTTTTTTTGGTCAATAAAAAAAATTCATTAGATTAGGGCTATTATCACACTTTCAGATTATCGAAATTTGGTTTCAGATGTGCCAACTACAGGAGTGCCTAAGGTTGTGTTCAGGCTCAACATTAGGATGCAAGACTCGAGTCTCGAACCCACATCTCACTGTCCAGTAAGATCACGACTTTACGCACAGTATCTAACCAACTGGGTTACCTGTTTATGGTGTAAAGGGATGATATTGACTAAGGGTGACAATTTTTGACACGACACAAAAAAACACGAAACAAGACTACTAGAACCCAAACCATATTAATTTTGGATAAAAAATGGGTCAACGCGAAATGACACAAGAAAAAAAGGTCGGGTCAGGGTTGACCAAATGAACCCATTCTTAAAAAAAAAAAAATATAACACCAACTATCTATTAGACACTCACTCACAAGTCACAACTCACAAATCTTATGTGAACACTAAATCCCTAATAGTTTAATATGACTAAAGGCAAATACTCATCGCAAATGGTAAAAATTTTCAACGACACAAAAAATGACACGAAAAAACCAAACTCGAACCCGAAATGCATTAATTTTGGGTCAAAAAGGGTCAACCACAAATGGCTTGTTTTGAAATTAGGTCAGGTTCAGCTTTGTTAGATTCTGGTGGGATCAGGTTAAAATCAGGTCAATCCGAATACAACTCGAATGACCTGGATTGCTAACCCTAGATTATTCAGGCTCAAAATATCCCTTGTTAGGGACAAAAAATGAGTTATATATGCAAATATACGATTTTATAGGGGAAAGAGCAGTAATGATTTATTTATTTAAAAAATATATTTGGAGTTTTTTTTTTTTAAATGACAAACTTTTTACTTAATTTTTCTTTAAATATAATGTAATATTACATATGTCATTTATATTATTTAGAATTTAGAGACTCATAATAACATATTAACTTGTATATAATTGAATTTATTTCAAAATAACATATAGTTTATACACGTTTAATTAGATACTTTTGTAAATTTATATACAACTAATATGTTATTTTGAATTCAATTCTATTATGCACACTTACTATACTATACTATTTAATACCCAAACTCAAATTTGATTTTTATCATTGCAAATTTGAGTAATTTTGTCCTCATCAAAATGAAACAATTGATTTCGCTTTTCAATGATAGACAAAAAATCAAACATCACATTAGAAATCTTAGTGATTTATTAATAGCTCAACATGGAACAAGATAGTTTGGCCGAGTGGTCTAAGGCACCAGATTTAGGCTCTGGTTCAAAAGGGCTTAGGTTCAAATCCCATAGCTGTCAAATTTTTTCATTACATTAGTAATGAAATGGAAAGACTTAATAGTTTTCAAATAAATGCAAGAGAGAAAGAACTCCATAACTTGATATTTTAACTTTATACACTTTTATTAAAAGCCTTTGTATAGCTTGTATCAGGAATCTCCTCAGGGATCCCAACACAAATAAAAGCATCTTTTATACATAATAGGTTCTTGGTTTCTTAATTTATTCAAAAGTAATTCGCATAATCAACTGTGCTATTTTGGTTTTGAGAGCAGTCGATAGTTGTTGAGATGAACCTTGCCAAACCAAAATCACTTACATAAGCTACCATGTCATGATCAAGAAGAACATTACTAGGCTCAAGTCACAATGAATGATTGGTTGTTCACATTGGTCATGAAGATAATTCAATGCAAAAGCCACATCAGTTACAATACTTCGTCTTTGAAAAAGGTTCAAACTCTTTGTTTGTTCTGCATTGTGTGTAGTTGGATGACACACTTCTGTTATGCATATATTCAAAAACTAGAGCTTTGAATTCATTACCATTGCAATCCATGCTTGAGCAGCATGTTAAGATCTTCACTAGATTTCTATGTCTAATATTTCTCAATGCATTGCATTCAACAATGAAACTTTTAGAAGCTCCTTTTTGTTGAACATTGAGGACCTTTAAAGCAATTGCACTTTCTTTTTCATTTATGACATGTTTGGTTGACAGTAATCGTAATCCTAATTGTAATAGGAATCATTCAGGGTATTACTGTGTTTGATTTGACTGTACTCTGTAATGGAATGTAAAGGAATTAAAGCAGTAACAATAATTCTTATTACACCTGCAGCCGTTAGAAATATACTGTAATGCTCTATTTTTCTCACAATTTGTATAATTATTTATGATTTTTTTGGTCATTCTATCTCTTTTAGCAATAAAAAAAATTTATTTTTTAGTTTTACTTCATTTATAATTTTATAAACTTTATTTTAATATTATTATTTATTTTGATTACATTACTTAAACAAATATTGTAATAGTAATACTATTTTCTTTACATTTAATTTCATTACAATTACCATTCCTATTACTTTTACTTTCAACGAACCAAACTCTACCTTAGAGTCCTTTTATAAATAGAGCCAAAACTTCCTCTTCCTATTAAGTTGCTTGGAGAAAATCCATTTGTAGCCTCCTGTATGAAACCTTTGGAAGAATATCAACATTTGAAACTATAGATGATAAATTGTTCATTGATTTCCTCCCCCAAAAGGAGCAATAAAGGCTGAAACAAGATTGAAACTAGTCACCATAGAAATGGTTATGATGGTTGTTCTGACACTACTTGCCTTTCCATCTTTCATTACTTTGGTGGAACATAAGGGAATCTTCATTTCCACGACACCACCACATATCTTGTTAGATATTCCAACAACTGATACATCAAGAACCCTCCTTTTGGAACCCCTCCCTCAAAATTGTTGAATATCAAGATTTAAATACATCAGGAAAGGAAGTTTCTCTAGCTCATTTGGAATTTTTCCAGACAAGTAATTTTGCGAATGTGTAAGTGCTGAAGAGCATTCAAGGAAGCCAAACTAAGAGGTAAACTTCCCTAGAAATAATTTCCCTGAAGAAAAAGTACTTCAAGATTCAAAAAATCTCTAATTGTTTATGGGATTTTACCAGATAAATTGTTTCTTGAGATGTCCAATGTACCTAAACTCTTAAGCTTACCAACTTCTTTAGGTAAGCTACCATATAAAGAGTTTTTCAATATGTTTAATGATAGTGAAAAGGCAGACAAGCCTATGACCCCTTTTGGTATAGCTCCTGTAAGTTTGTTTTGTGAAATGTACAGGAGTTGCAATTTTTGATAGTTACCAAAAGGCAAATGATGTTTTCCTTCTAGTTCATTATTTGAAAGATAAAATTCAGACAATTGAGTTAGGTTTCCTATAGAGGGAGGAATGTTTCCTAACAACCTGTTTCCAAATAAATCCAAAACTTGCAACTTGAAATTTTTTTCAAATTAAGTTGGGATTGCATATTTGAATTGATTTTAATGCATACCTAGCACAATTAAGCTGACAAGATTTCCTTAAGTTTCAGGAATGTTTCCAGATATTTGATTTACTCCTAGAAAGAGTTTGATGAGCTGGGTTAACAGGTTAGCGACAGAGTTGAGTAAAACACCTTGGTGCAATTTTTTAGAGAAGTTATAAAACCCAAATCATCAACTAAATTATTTCCTAGATTATTCCTACTTACACTAAGGGACTGAAGATTTGGAAAACGTCCAAAACTGTATGGAACTTTTCCTACAAGGTTATTATCACCCAAACTAAGGTCACGTTTGGTTCGCTGAATGTAATCGTAATTGTAATCGTAATCGTAAGGGAATGTAATGTAAAGGAATCAGTATTACTATTACAGTCTTTGGTTTAGTCACTGTAATTAAAAAATAAATCAGTATTACAGTGTTTAGTTTAACTACTGTAATGTAATGGAATAGAAAAAAAAATTATACAATTATTTTAAAAAATAATAAAAATACATTCTATGTAATGAGTATTAATACAATTTCATTACAAAAATTAATAAAAAATACAATTACAATTTCAGAAAAAAATACAATTTAAAAAAAAATACATTCAGAAAAAATACAATTTTATAATAACAATTTTAATAAAAAATACAATTTCAGATAAAAAAATACAATTTTATAAAAACAATTTTAATAAAAAATACAATTTCAGATAAAAAAATTCAATTTTATAACAACAATTTTAATAAAAAATACAATTTCAGCAAAAAAAAAATAATTTCAGATAAAAAAATACAATTAAAAAAAAAACATTCAGAAAAAATCGCGATCTGGGCGGCAAGCTGGACAGCGCTGGTGCATGACGGCTGGACGGAGGCTGGACGGGACGCCGAGCTGGACGGCGACACTAGTTGGATGGGACGCGATTTGGATGGCAACGCGATCTGGGCGGCGACTCGAGCTGGACGACGTTTGGTTCGTTGAGCTGGATGACGACGGACGCCGAGGAGGCCTAAGGACGGGATGATGGACTTCACTGGACGACGACGCCGCCAGCTCAGGGACGGGACGCGACGGACGAGCAGGCTGAGAAATTGGCACACGCGTTTCGCAAAAAAAAAAGTTATTGTTCAACACGTAATGTAATCCCATTCAGTGTTGTTAGATGTGTAATCCTTATTACAATTTCAGATGTAATTGATTACATTACATTACATGTGTTTGGGCAAACCAAACAATATAATGTGCTGAATCAATTACATTACATGTGTTATTACACCCTACCAAACACCACTTAAGAACCTCAAGTTTAGAAGCATTAGAAAATGATTTAGACATTGTGCCAAGGAATGAATTTGAGCCAACACTAAAGCGTTGAATATTAGGGAGCAAGAGGCCAATGTAAGGAGGAACTATATATGTAATGAAATAGGTTATCACCTATTGGACGCTGATATACAACTAACATACACTGAGAAGCATGGGATGATAAATTTAAGTTAGTTAGAGTTTGTTACTTATTTTCTTCCATACTTGGTCAGCACGTTTAGTGCTTAGTTATGTATATACATATACTGCACTTAGTGCATTGCAAATCTAATGAAGTATTATTCAATCTTTACTTCCTTCCAATAGTTTACTATGGTATCAGAGACTAATGAACACTATTTTGACCTACATTTTGTTATATTTTTAAGCATTCATTTTATGTTTTATTTTATTATTTTCGTATTTTGGAAGGTATTTATGTGTTTTGTAGGTTTTTGAACTCTTAGAAGAATATTGGATTAAAATGACACAAAAAGAGAGAAAATGGAGTAACAAAAGCTAGAGAATGTAAGGCTTACATTGGGAGTCAAAAACTATGTAAGGGTTACATACAAGGCAAAATCAACGTGCGCTTAGGCGGGGAGGTCTCTATTTTCTATTATGGAGCCAAAATTCAACGCGCGCCGAGACGGGTAAAAATATGTGCCGAGACGAGTCTGCCAAAACTGTCCAGAAATCCTAAAATGAGTGTGCCACTTCACTCCTCCTATAAATACCCCATTATACCTCTCCCAAACACAAGTTTTCACAACCATTTTCTTCTTTCCCCTATCTGCTGTTGCAGCAAGGGTTTTCCACCCAAAATCAAGAGAAGACACTCCATTGTTGAAGCTACTCCAAGGAATTGAGAAGGGGGATCAATCAAGTTCAAGGAATTGGAGCTAGAGGATTCATTGGGGTATTTTTATTATATATATTTTTCTTCTCTTTGATTTTGTGGTTTGCCTCCCATGACTAAATTGATTGGCACTAATTTAGTTATGATTGGCTAATTTATGTATTTGAGAATATTAATATTGCTTTCAATGATTGGAAGAACAATTTTGTAATTTAATAATATTTAAATTTTAGATTTATTTCTTGTTCATGTTCTTAATATTTCTAATTATGAATTAATGATGGGTCAAATCTTAATTTGTGGTTAGAGAGAATATGTTGGAATTTAGGCATTAGAAACGTCATCTTTGCTTGATTGTGTATTATGAACAAGTGCTTAATTTGATTGCATTGATTTGTGTTTGATTAGGTGATTAAAATATTTCCTTGAGCTAATTCCAATTGATTAGTTAACGGTTCGGATCAAAGACGTTAATTAATTGATTGTAGTGAAAATTGCCATTGATTTGAGATTTTTTAGGTTTAGTGGAAAAATCATTAAATCTGACTTTTAATTGAATTGCTTAATTTTTTCTTTCCATGAATGGATAGCGAGCTAAGATTCCCATTTACATCCATCATTCTCACCTTGGTTGTGATTTCTTTTATTTGTACTTTATCTTAGTTTTAGGAATTTACAATCTTTTCTGCAATCGACAATTGTTAGAATGTTTAGGATTGTTTGTTCGACTGAATAAGAAAATAAATAACGTTTTAAAACCACCGCAATTCCTTGAAAGACGATCTTAGGAGTATACTTATCACTCATTACAAGTGATTTGTGCACTTGCGAGCTTTTTATAAAATACAAAATTTGACTATTAAGTATTTGTGCATCAGAGACTCATACTCAAGTTCCAGTAACTACTCCCATGGAGTCTCCTTCTTCAACTTCAATTACTACAGGAAAACTAGTGACAAAAAAATCAAAGCTATCAATCAGCTTATTTTGCCATTGGATCACCTCCTGTTAATCTAGCATTTTTTGTTAAACTTGATTGCACAAATTTCTTAGTTTGGCGTGAACAAATTCTGGCTATTATAACAGCTTATGGATTGGAATCAATCATCAATTTACACATTCCAGTTCCTGTACAATTTCTTCCTCAAACCACTCAACTCAATCCAAAGTTTGTTAATTGGAATCGCCTTAACAATCTTGTTAAGAGCTAGTTCTATAGATCAGTATCCACCAGCATGCATTCATATCTTAAACGAGGAGCTATAGCTGCTCAAAAATGGAGCTATCTTGAACGCATACACTTGGCTTCTTCACGTTCTCGTATCATGGAATTACGAATTCAATTACAGACTATGATCAAGAATGATCTCTCTACTGAGGACTATGAGATAAAGCTCAGGAATGTTTTTGATCAACTTTCTGCAGTTGGCGAAGCAATTACAGATCGTGATCTTATACTTTATGCAATCAATGGACTTGACTCTAATTATAATCCTCTTGTTTCTTCATTCACTATTCGGAATGATGAGGTTACATTTGATGAATTTCACAGTCAATTACTGACTTATGAACGACGTTTGGAACAACAAAACACTCAAAATGCTAGCAGATTGTTTCATACCAATATTGCACGATTTGTAGGTCATAATTTCAAAAATCAGCAGTCAACAAGCAGTATTAAAACCACAGGAAACTTAACTCCATGGAACCTGCAAGATTTTTGTCTAAGAGTAACTCCTTTCAACCTAAGCGTGGCAATTCTTCAGGTAGACAAAATTGGAAGGAGAAAAGGCCTAGTGATGGTAAGACCAGAATCCAATGCCAGATCTGTGGTAAAGCAGGTCATCTTGCAAATAAATGCTTTCAACTACGTGATATTCTTAAAGGAAAAGTTCAGTTTTCATCTGCTATGGTTGCCAGTGGATCTTAAGGACGAAGTGAACAAGACTGTGCTGGCCAAGGGGACTATTAGAGGTGGCCTTTATTCACTATCTGGCTGTGTGCATCACTCTTCTGTTGGTTCAGATAACTCTATTGGTGCTTATGGTAGTGTTGTAGTTGCAAGAGCTGATGTTGCAGCTTCTTCTTTTGTCTCTGTAATAAAGCCAACTATTTGGCATAATCAATTGCCACATATTTTAGCTGATGTGTTCAATCAATTAGTTTCAAAGTCTCTATTTAATTGTAGTAAATATGTTGAAACTAGTGTTTGTAACGCTTGTTGTATGTCAAAATCGCATAGACAACCTTTTAAACATGTTCATAAACCTTGTGACATTCCTTTTGAGTTACTTTAGGTGGACTTGTGGACATCTCCAGTTATAGCATATACTAGTGCGAAGTACTTCCTTTTAATAGTGGATGATGCTACACATTACATGTGAATTTTCTTCTTGAAATCTAAAGATGAGGCATAGCCTGTGTTTCATTCTTTCATGCAAATGGTAGAATGGAAATTTGATACCAAAATTAAAGTAGTTCAATCCGATGGAGGTAGAGAGTTTATGTTTCTTACTAAACTTGGTAGTATTAGACTGCAACACAAATTGACATGTCCCCACACCTCACCACAGAATGGTGTTGTTGAAACATGCAATAGAAGAGTTGTAGAATGAGGTTTATCTCTTCTTCTTCAAGCGGGTATGCCTTTGAGATATTGGATTCATGCATTTCGTTGTGCAGTTTTCATTCTTAATCGACTACCATCTAAGTCAATTACAGGTTATATACCTTATCAAGTCCTCTATAACAAGACTCCTGACTACAAGTACATGAGAACCTTTGGCTCTCTTTGTTTTCCTTGTTTAAGAGATTATAAAGCACAAGCTTGAATCTCGTTCTACTCCTTGCATTTTTCTTGGGTATGCACCTCAACATAGAGGCTATTTGTGCTTAGATTCTTCTTCAGGAAGGCTTTAAACCAGCCGCCATGTGGTTTTTGATGAAACAATATTTCTGTATAAAGATTCTTTGCCTCATTAGCAAGTATAGAGGAATTTAGGCAGCATTTTTCTTATTTGTTGCCTACACTTTCCACACCTATTTCCTCTTCATCACAGCTGCCTATTTCTTCCTTACCAGCAATCTCTGAAAAATATCATGTCTCTCCTGAACAATTGGTTCATTCTCTTTCAGAATTATCACATGAGGTTTCTTCTTCAGAAGTAAGACCAGTGCTTTCTTCTTCTTCTTCAGATGTGACACATGTGGTTCCCACTCATCACATGATCACCAAGTCTAAAACTAGTTCCCTCAAGCCTCGCTTGTATCTCTCTTTAATAACACAAACACAACAAGTTGTTCTCACAGAACCTAGTTGTTACAGTGATGCACAAGGCATTAGAGAATGGGAATCTTCCATGTAGAAGGAGTTTAAGGCTTTGATGGATAATGGGACATGGGAGTTAGTACCCTGTCCAACCGAGGTTGATCCCATAGGCTGCAAGTGAGTTTACAAAACCAAGTTGGAAAGTGATGGTTCCCTTTACATGTACAAGGCACGTTTAGTTGCAAAAGGTTAACATCCAATGGAGGGTATTGATTTTATAGAAACTTTCTCTCCAGTTGTTAAATCCTCTACTATTTGATTAATATTGTCTCTTGCTATTAGCAAGCACTGAAAGTTGCATCAATGGACTTAAACAAGCCCCATGTGCATGGTTTCACAAGTTGAGCTTAGCTTTAATTACCACTGGCTTTGTCAATTTTCGAGCAGATACTTCCATGTTTTACAGGTTTCATGGATCTTCCACCACAGTGATTCTGGTGTATGTGGATGATATTATCATTACAGGCAGTGATGATCAGTATGTGTGTGACTTAACCCGGTTGCTCAATACAAAGTTCTCTTTATGGGACTTAGGTGATCTTCACTTCTTTCTTGGTATAGAAGTGAAACAAACCTTAGAGGGACTGCATTTGTGTCAACACAAGTATATCAAGAAGTTGCTTGATAAGGCAGGGTTGAATTCAGTGAAACTTGCTCGAACACCAATGTCTTCTAGCCCTGTCATGTCTAAGTTTGATGGTGTTCCTTTGAGTGATCCAAGCTTGTTTCGTACTGTTGTAGGTGCCTTACAATATTGTGTTGTTACCATACCTGAAATTGCTTATGTTGTGAATAAGCTTTGTCAGTTTCTACATACTCCAACTGATCTACCATTGGCAAGCAACCAAACGAGTACTCAGTTATCTTCATGGAACATCCTCTCATGGTTTACAATTTTATAAATTCGAGACACTTGGCCTGATTGGTTTTACAGATTCAGACTATGCTAGTAGTCCAGATGACAGGAAAAGTACAGGTGCATATTGTATTTATTTTGGTGATAATTTGATCTCGTGGATGAGTGCTAAGCAAAAGGTGGTAGCAAGATCTAGTGCTGAAGCTGAATATAGAGCTTTAGCACTTGCGTCCTCAAAGATCATTTGGTTATGTTCACTGTTAAAAGAATTGCGAGTTCCCTCAGCTCATGTACCAGTGTTATTCACTAATAGTATAAATGCCAAGTATCTTGCAGCCAACCCTGTTATGCATGCTCGTATGAAACATGTGGAGGTTGATTTTCATTTCGTTTGTGACTTGGTTGTTGAAGGTTCTTTGGATGTGCAGTATACTCCTGCTGAGGATCAAGTCGTTGAGGCACTTACAAAACCTCTCCCTTAGTTGAGGTTCAATTCTTTGCATATCAAACTTATGGTTGTTCCTCAACAATAGGTTTGAGAGGGGGTATTAGACGATGATATACAACTAACATACACTGAGAAGCATGGGATGATAACTTTAAGTTAGTTAGAGTTTGTTACTTATTTTCTTCCTTACTTGATCAGCATGTTTAGTGCTTAGTTATGTATATATATATACTGCACGTAGTGCATTGTAAATCTAATGAAGTATTATTCAATTTTTACTTCCTTCCATTAGTTTACTATTACCAATTGAGAAGATGCTCAAAGAAGACATATTGAAAAGGGAAGGAGGGATCCTACCAGATAGCTTATTAGCCCCTACTGAGAAGAAAGACAAGCCTTTTAATTGGCCTAGTTCATCAGGTACATTTCCCACGAAATTTTTAAATGCTAAGTAAAATTGTTTGAGAGAAGTAATGTTTCCAAAGGAAGGTGAGATTTTTCTTGTGAGATTATTTGTGCCAAGATTAAGCATATTAAGCTTCACCAAAGTATCAAGCCCATGAGGAATAGTGTCTGTTTGTTTGTTTGACATCAAGCTTTAGTTCTTTAGTTGAGAGCAATTGGTCAAGTTGATTGGAAGACTACCTTGAAGTTTGTTGTCATCAAGATTGAGATGTTGCAGGCTGTACAAAAGACCGATTTGTAGAGGAATTTGGGCAGAGAAACTATTGTTATTGAGTTTGATGAACCTAAGAAAGGTGAGGTTGCCAATATAAGACGATATGGTTCCTTGTAAGTAGCAGCTCTCTAGGTCCAAAGCTGTCACTCTCTGATGTCTTTTGCTACATGTAACTCCATACCAACTGTAGAAGTGAACAGAGTCATTCCAAGAGTTTAGGACTCCTTGTGGATAATTGGATATCGATTCTTTAGAAATATTGAAAGCGTACTTTTTTGTTTCATTGGTTGTTAATGCATTCACCTTAGTGATGGGATGCTGTAAATACATTAGTAACAAAAGAATATTATGAAGGTACGTGGGCCAAGATTCAATTACACTAAGGTGATGGAGTACCATTTGGAGTGGAGCTAGAAGTAAAAAAAATTATGTGAGGAAAGATATTAAAATTGGTAACAAAAATATGGGAGTGAGATCTAGCTTTTGGGGATGTTGGGTTTGACTTGTGCCTATAAATAATTGAAAAACATTGACTTTTTTGGTTCTTATGTGGGTACATCATATCTCTAAACCCTATGACCATTTCAAAACTACTAAGGCAATTTGGAAGTGTTTACATGATTTCTATGAAAGTTTCAAGTATGTAAGCAACATGAAGGGTTTTCATTTTAACTACATGGAAAAATAGAACTGAGGCTTTTAGTTCACGTTACTTAAACTAGAACAGGATGACAAAGAACAAAGCTGACTTTCATATATGCATGTAGTTTAGTGATTTGGAATTTTTTGGTTGTATATAATTAAAATATTCCAAAATAGCATTATGTACGGTGTAACAATTTATGACTCAAACTATAATAGCCTTTGTAAGCATTACTAGCAATGACAAGACGTTTGTAAACCTTACATAAAACTTGCAAAAACTATGTACCTTGTATAGTAGTACTAGGACTTACAGTGGAGTTGTACATACACGATCAATATTGACATTTAGTCTAATCTTATGTGTTAATAGCTACTATATATACACAACTAAGAGAGGGTGAGAAAGATAGAAAAACACAGCAAAAATGTGTGTGGCTTGTGCGAGTGTGTGATTGGAGTGATCATTGTGTGTTCTTGTTAGTAGTTGCTTCCTTTATAATACTTGTTCAAGAACTTAGTGGATTGTTGGAATGGAGGTCCTTCCTGTGGATTAGATTCACAATTTGTTGATTGAACCATGTTAAAACTGATGTGCATTGTTGTTTTTTGTATTGTGTACATGAATCGTAAACTTGTATGATCAACTTGTGGGTGTGTATGAAGTCATTGTGAACAAATAGTTTCAATCTTGGGCAAATTTTTTTACACATGGTACATATTTTATACATACACATTATGTATAATTAACATGCTATTTTGAGATTAATTTAATTATGTACACAGTGTACCATGTATATTCTATTTAGGGCTCAAACTCTAGTTTAATCTACAGAATTATACATGTAATTTGCACATAAAATTATTTTATACCAGGACCAAGTCACTTTCATATAATTCAATATTAATCGGTATATAAAAACCTGGTTTCGTTGATTGCATTATTACCTATGCAATAATTTCATTAAAATTGTCTTGGAGACGAAATGAGCGGGATTAAACTTCATTGTCAATACAAGATATCATACAACTAAAGATGCCCTTTGAAGTAGTATAAGAATTAAGATAAAGATATTTCAAAGTCTAGAACAAAAGACTAATATCTAGTTTGTTAAATTTCCATTATTTGCTTTTGCTGTATTAAAATTCACTGTGACACAACATGAACCCATCATGGTTGCGTACTCTACTTATTTAATTATTATTAACAAAGGCCGATTCAGCCAAGTCAATGGCTCGAGCCAAACCAGCAGCTTTGTCTTGACATTCACTGTGTTCATCATCAGGATCACTGTCAGCCACAATACCAGCACCAGCTTGAAGATATGCCACCCATTCTCGGCGCTGCTGTTTGGTATCCTTATAAGAGTACATTGTGTCAAAACGAACTCCTGTTGGGAACACAATAGTCCTTAAAGCCAGAGCAATGTCCATATCTCCGTTAAAAGATATCCATCCAAATCCACCACTGTAAGGCCCACGCCTTGTCACTTCCAACTTATCAATTAGCTCCATTGCCTTCACCTTCATGCATTCAAATTACCAGCCAAACATATATAAAATTCAGATTAGAAAATATTACTTCAAATTAATGAAGCTTTTAGCTCCCATGGCTTAAATTGATGGCATTGAGTTATAGATTTTCAGAAGAAAATTCATGTAAAATTAACAGAAGAGAACCTTTGGAGCACCACTAACAGTTCCAACAGGCAATGCAGCTCGCAGGGCATCCCAGCAAGTGAGACAATCATTCAGCTCTCCTGTAACCTGCTCTACCACTAATTGTAAATGACTACCATATAGGCTTTCTTTAAAATTGATCGGTAATTAAAACTTTAGATAAAATTGTTTTTTTTTTTTATTGAAGAATTCTTCTTGCTAAAATAAAATCCTTGAATTCTATTGTTTCCACAATTCCACTGCAATATTAATTCAAATAAGTATTTTAAATTACTTTAACAATATTTGATATTACATGTTAAATGTTTTAAAATAACAACTAAAATTTAATAAAAGCAAAACATATAGATCTGACCGTGGAGCTGATGTGCATAACATGGGAATATCTTTCAACATTCATAAACTTTTCCACCTTTACAGAACCATATTTTGAAACCTGCAAAATGTATCAACAAATTGAGTTACTAGTTCATACCACTTCACATCATCACGTGACATAAATTAATATTCGGCAGCAGCTCCTAGTTTAGGTGGTAAATGGAGTGCCCTATTTGGATTGTGTATTCGAGCCTAATAGGTGCTTATTGATTTTCTATTCCCAATCCAAATAGAAAGAGAGTTGTGCCCTTTATTTTGTACTGATAAAAAAGAAAAAGAAGAAAAACCTTGCCAACATCATTTCGACCCAAATCAACCAGCATGATATGTTCTGCGCATTGTTTTTCATCATTGAGTAGCTGGATTTGTAAGGCTTCATCCTCTTTTTCTGTGTTCCCTCTTCTGCAAGTTCCAGCCAATGGACGATTCACAATCTTACTCTGTTATTTCGAATGTTTAAATTGTAATTAACACTACAAATCTTTAACAATTTGTGGTTTGTTAATTATAAGATCGAAAACTTAAAAAAAAAAAAAAAATTGTTACGTTGAGAAGTTGTATAACCAACGTTCATCAAATCTTTACCTTCTTGAGGCGAGTGAGAATTTCGGGACTTGAAGCAACAAGTATACACCCTCTAGCCTGATCAAATTAAGTTATAAGTAACGAATCATACTAATTAGTTGGTAGTTATTTTAAAACTGCACAAAATCAAATTTAGACATGAACCTGCAAGTAAGTGGTATATGGACTTGGATTAACCACTCTCAAAGCTCTATAAACTTCGAAAGGATCAGCAAAAGTTCTTCGTTCAAAACGCTGAGAAAGTACAATCTGAAAAATGTCGCCAGCCCGAATATGTTGTTTTGCCTGCACTACTGCTTTCTTGTACTCTTCACTCCTCATATTTGATTCCTTCAAAGCAGGGCCAAATTGTCTTGTATATAAATTCACGTAGCCTGGAGTTAACCTTGGCCTAAAATATAAAGAGAGACAAAAACCATAACAAATTTTAGTGTAAATCAAATCAAAACAAAACAAAACAATAGTCATGTAGAGATAATAGAGTGAAACAGTTACTCACGGGTCAATGTCTCGTACTTTTGCTAGTAAAATTTCCAAACGTTTCACTCCATCTTTGTAAGCCTCCTCCATTGAAGAGTACCGTTCTAGCCTTACCCAATGAATAACATATATTTTCTAATATTTAGAAAAAAAATCAGAAAAATACTATTATTAAATAGCTGATGGAGAGCTAAAAGCAAAAGCTACATAAATTTTAGCATTCAATAAATTGACATTTGTTTAGACTTTATGACATTAACCTAAAAACGTGATTTATTATATATATTGCAGCACATAAGTAAAGAGCACACTCTAAGTAGTTGAAGATATTGAAGCATATGTCATTAGTGATTTGATTAAAATTATATATTATATTTGTCAGAGAATTGGTAAAAAAAAAAAAAACAGAGAACAACAAAGTTTGAGTAGTACCTTGTCAACATGATCAAAAACAATAACGTCTTCATAGAGGCCTAAATGTATGTCAGGAAGGTTTCTGTCATCCTTGGGAGCCTTTGAGAAAGGGATTTTGCGCTTTTCCACATACCGAACGGTGTCGTACGAAAAATAACCCACCCAGCCACCTATCAATAGAATAATAGCATATATTATCTTGAGCATAGGCAAATAAATTAAATGCAATGGAGTCCAAATACAATAATCAAATTTAACCATTAAAAAAAAATGAACATCTCACGATAAGAGATAATTATTAATTGTTTAATTGTATAGCATGACTTCATTTCATATATAGAATTTTATTTTTAATCTCCTTAGAAAAAAAATATATTCAATTTTTTATAATGTAAATGAATATATATATTTCTTAGTATTATAAGAAAATAAATATATGTTTTTTTTTTTACTGAAATGGTTAAAAATGAAATTAGTTGAATAATTGAATCATTCACACATTAAAAGGTTACAAAATTTCATCAATTTAGCACAAATATCATTCTCTACCAAAACATTTCTCAATTAGATCCTTTGCTTTGATTTATTTTTAAAGACAATTCTTGGTGTCATAAAAAAATAAAAAAAAAATTTGAAAAATATATATTTTATTAGAATAATCATCATCTCCATTAATGTCTGGTTTCACTTTGAATCACTGATAGTAGGTTCATTTTAGCCCATTTTATCATAATTGGCCTAGTGTATATTAGTAAGTTAAACTAAAAATTTATAAGCTCAAAGTGAAATGAAAGTCTTTTTTTTTTCTTAACGATTGAAATGAAATAGATAATTAAGGCATTGAATTTATTAAAAGTAAAGGATAAATTATGTTATTAGTTTTAATACTTTAGTTAAATTTATATCTATATTTTCAAAATTTTAAAACGTACGATTTTATTTTTCAAATTTTCTAAATTTTATACTTAGATCTTTAAACTTTTAAATGATATGATTTAGTCCCTTAACTTTTAAAATTTTACATATAAGTCTTCAAATTGTGATCCATAAATATGTATTTTAGTAGCTAAACTAAAACTTATGTGTGAATTTGTAAAAATTTGGGGACTAAATTGTATAATTTAAAAATTTGGGGACTAAATTATATAATTTAAAAATTTAGGAATATATGAGCAAAATTTTTAAAATTTGAGAACTAAATTGTATAATTTTAAAATTTAGGGACATATATTTAAGCCTTCAAATGAAGTATCCAAAAATTTAGCAATATTTATAATGGCGACTCATAATTTTTTTAAATAACTAATTACACATGCGTACGATTTTTTATATTTGACAAGTTCAAACATATGTTATCTCGATGTGTATATAAAATATATGTCATTGTATAATAATAATAATAATATTGGCAACTCATAGATACAAAAAACCAAAAAAGTATGCATGGTACGAAAAGGAAAAATGATTTTAACAAATATTTTTAATAAATTATTTCCGACAATTGATTTGAGTCAATGTAATAGTGAATATATATTTTTGTGTAATTTGAATTTTTCCTTAATTTTAGAAATTATTTATTAAATTTAAATTTTAAAATTTGATAACATTTACATCATTGATTTAGATTATCTTATCGTTAATATCATTTGTTATATCTATTTTTCTCATGAATGGGCTTGTATATATATATATATATATATATATATCTTAAAAATGTAAACAAAGATAGTATCATTAATTTGGATCAAATTTCAAGATTGAAAGTTATTTTTGTTATTAAAGAAAATTATATAATTAGTTATAAGTTATATAAAAAGTTTTATTAATTGTTATGGATCTTAAAGCATGTTTGATTGATGAGAATAGACTTATAAATAAAATATGTATTTCTATTCTTTAGTTCGTTTGAACTTTTAAGGTACCAAATTGTAATTCTTTTGGAATACCTATTCATTTTAGATAATGAATATATATTCTTCACTGCAATCAAAGAAATAGAATTTAATATATATTTATCAAAAATAAAATTCTCAATTACTAATAAAATTGTTTATATTGTGAGATACAGAGGATATTTTAGAAAATTAAATAATATATATATATATATATATTCACTTTTTCTTATTTCGTGATAACTAATGATAAATAAATAAATAGTAAATTTTATTCTTATTTTTAATTTTATATTACCAATAATTATTATTTCTAACTAATTGATAATTTCAATTCGGTGAATCAAGCTAATTTGTTAACAAAACTTATACATGACAACCAATAAAAATTGACGGTGGAATGGGAATTAAATCCCCTTAATCCTTTTTTTTTTTTTTTTTTAATTAAAAGTTACACTTTATAATAGGAATGCTTTGGTTATTTTTTTTCTCAATATTGTTAGCTTACTGTTAAATATTGTCACACCTCTCTCACATGAGACATTTTGAAGGGAAATACGAACATTTAATCAAGCTTTTAGATTTCTTTTTATTGAAAAATATTTAAATTAGGGATTTGTCTAGGCTGATATCCTTAAAAATTTCAAATACTATAAATAAATAAATTTGCACTCACACTAATTATAATATGACATGTAATCAAATAAGTTTTTTTTTTTTTTTAAAAAAAGGTTACATATTTTTTAAAAAAAATTAGGTCATGTGTGATAACATAATTAGTATGAGTGTAAATGTATGTGATATTTTGATAAATAAAACATGCGGTGCCAAACAAATCTCAATCAAAGTATATGGAGACTTTGAAGAAATTTCTCTGTGTTTGAATTGGTTTCAGATTGTGTATATGAAAAATATTTGGATTTTGTCTTGTTATATAAGGATATCTCATCTTTCATTCTTCATGCTTATGGGGTCTTAACTAGAAAGCGAGACAAGAAAGAATCAGCGAGATTAGAAAAGACAAAATATATAGGGAAAAGAAAGAAAAAAAGGGTAAAATAAGCCTAAGAATGAAAAAAGAAAAGAGATCGAGGAAGACAAAGAAAAGAAATGAAAGAAGCAAAAACGAACGTGATACAGAGAAAGAGAAATAAGAGAGTAAGCTAGGCAAAGCAAAAATTTGGCATTTAAATATGTTCCTTTGATAATTTTATACCAAATATCCATTAAATACTATTAATGTGATTTGTATATACTACTTTCATCCAACTAAAGATGACAATGTGGAAAAAAGGATCAAAGTCTTAGTATAATAAAAAGTATTCAAATGTCCCTTTTATTTAAAATGGGGATTTAAATATTTAATAAGAGGGATGATACTACAAATAAAATTAAGAAAAATAATAAAAATAACACTAATTAAAATTTCTAATAACAAAAATAACACCCATTATGTTCAAATTTATATTTTCACAATTAAAAAAAATGATTGATATATCATTTTTTTTAACATCTGTTTAATTAGAATTGAATGACGGCAATTTAGACCTGTTTAATGTTGAACGTTCAATATTACATATTAAAACTGAACGTTCAATGTTATTGGAGTGTTTTTTATTATTATAAGTATTATTTTTGGTAATTTTTCATAAAATTATTCATTTTGTCAACAGATATACAAGAAAATTAATGCAGGTAAGATGACCTATATATCTCATCGTTAAGAATTACATTAATCATCTAATATTTTTTAATAAATTAAAATTTATCACTACTTAATATAAAATTAGTTAAAAATACGTGCGTTATATGTGAAGTATTTTATTTATTTTAATTTTTTTTTCTTTGATTAATATTTATATCATATTTTAAATAAATATGAAATTAATTTAGAATTCTTACGCTTAGTGTAAAACAATATTTATTTTCACGTGAATTGTTAATTTTATGCTTCCATATTAGTTGCAAAATTAAAATCATATTTAGAATTTTTATTGGATGTTAGAGTCATTATTGAATATGATCTTATTCGATTATCATGCTAATATTCATTTTCACATAAATTGTTAATTTTATGCTTCTAAATTACTTATAAAAATAAAATAATATTTAAAATTTTTATTAGATATTAGAGTCCTTATTCAATGTGATTTTTATTCCATTTTCATGTTAGAGTTTTAATTTACAAGAGTATATTCAATCAGGATTTTTAAAGACTTTTATGAATTTTAAAAGTTTAAGAGTATTCAATTTAAACTTTTAAAGAGTCTACAAAAGTTTTGAGGTATTCAATTAAAACTTTTTAAAAATCTAAAAAAGTCTACAAAGATCAATGTGTATTCAATTAATTATTTTCAAATGTTTATAAAAGTTTTCTTGTATTAAAAAACTTAGAGACTTTTGTGATTTTTATGACTATACTATAGACAAGAATTCTACCACAATTATACCATATTCTTCTAGAAGATTTTTATGGACTTTTTAGGTTTGTTTGCTTATGAGGCATGTTTATAATCATTGCTTATATTGATTATAATTTAGGGTTATAGCAAATTGAGTTTTATTAGTTCACTGTGTTTGCTTATAATGATACTGACGGCTTGAGCGTTTAAGTCGGAGGTTATAGTTCTCTTGAATTCATGTAATTCTTGATTTATATTTTCTTTTTCATATTGAGTTTATGATTTTGATGAGTTTTTTTTTGCAATGAAAATACTATAAAAATATAAGAAAATTTATAAATTTTGATTTAGAATATGCGATTCATTTTCTTATTATATCTATTTATAACTTATATCGCGAAAAACAAGTTTACTTTACTTACTTAAAATCTTGTTTCAATAGGGGAATTGAAAAATATATTCTTTCTTTAAGGAACTAAAAAGTAATATGCATTATGCATCATTGTATATATGCACTTATCACTAGCACTATAAAAATATTTTACTTTTATAATACATATTAAACATTTGTTATTAATATATAATTATTTCTAAATAATGTTTATTTGTATAATTTAAGAAGAACAAAAGTGACTTTTATTGAAGTTATGATATATAGAGTAGTTTATAATATTGTTTAGTTGCTATTCTTTCAAACATATTTCAAAGAGTATGATATTTACCGGTATTTATAACAATTAATAAATAAAAATACATGTTTAATATAATAATTATTAATTAGAGATTTAGAAGAAAAATACGTAAAACTAATGACAAAACATGAAATTTGGATGAGAGTAATGTATTATTAAAGTTAATGATTGATGCTACCAATCGATGGCATGATAGTAATAGTATTTTTAGCAAGTCAAATGTTGAAAGCAAAATACTTCTTATTCTAATTGTAAACTTATGCATAAAAAGACATACACTAATTATCAAAATCGTGTTAAATAGTTTAAAAAGTGATATAACACATTTTGTAAACTTATGTCCTATAGTTCTAGCTTTGAGTGGGATCCTATATCAAAGAAGTTTATTACCGGTGACAAACTATGAGAATATTACTTAAAGATAATATTTACATTTTTATTAATTATTATTTATAGAAAATTATTGCATATATATACTTTTTTGTTTCAAAATAATTTATCATTTATCTATATTGCAGTCACATCCAAACAACCTACAATTCTGATGACTTTTTAATAGAACCTATTGATTCCGTTTTTCCTCAACATCAGAATGGACGTGCACTTCACCTTGCTATGGACCTACGAAAAGAGAAAACCTGTTATGACCTTGGACCATGATGCTAAGTCAGTTTAGGTAATGTTAATGGTAGAGAGACTTAAACCTCAATTCTGTGATAATAGGGAAAAGAAGTGCAGATAGAGAGAATATAAGAGCTGTATGTATTATTGTCAAGTTATGACATTGAGAATGTGTACAATGTGCGTATATAGGAGATAGAGATATACTTATTGTCGGTTACTTATACAAGGATATAAACTTCTCCTTATATCGAAGGCATATCTCTCTCTAATTATCTCTTATCGAATTATTAGGAGATATTTAATAGTTAATTATTTGATGGTCGTTTATCTAGCAATTGGGCTTCTTCGCTTACTCAGCATTTACTGGGCTGGGTTATGGATTATATTGCTGATTAGGACCAATAGGAGCCTACTATGTAGTGTGTGTAATTTTATGTCCAACATAATCCCCTAGGCCTCTTGGGCCTAGTTACATAGCATAGGAGGTCTAGTTGTCGTTTTGTCGATAGCTAGACACTAGGTCATTTCAATCACATTGGTGGCCGATGGCTCACACTTATGCACTGTTCCATCGATAGGGTTGGTAAAACTTGGACCTTGTTCGGTAGTGAAAATGTGTGCGATGGATTTTTGGGGTTGGTGATACTTCCAGAAATCCAATCGAAGCTCCGATGTGGGAGATATGCCAGAGTCAATGTTGCTTCAGAGAAAGTCAACCCTTGATAATTTGGAAGGAAACTTGAATTTTAAAATTTGAAACTTAGAGCCAAAAGTTCCTTGTTCAATTTTATCCCTTGGATGAGCTTATGGGTGGAGTGGATGAGATTATCTTCCATCTATATATATATATATATACGCTTCTATTCCATCATTCCTTTCATACAATTTAACATTCTAGAAAGAAGAAGTGAGAAGCTCAATTTCTAGAGGGAGAAAGCTTGGTGTGAAGAGTCATCTTAAGGTATTTTCTTTCTTCCCTTTTCCTTTTCTTTTCATTATTTATTTCTGCAAGTGTTTAAGACGTAGAGGAGGCACTAGGTCTTCTTTTCCATCTAGACACTACACTCCACTCTCACTCACATCTGTGCAGAGGTAGTTTAATGCACACTTCTGTGATGGACTGCTTTGGCCATCATGGGCACGAATGGAGGTGGGCCATAAAGGATAAGAGTCGATTGTGAATGAGTGGAGGAGTGAGGATCCACCCGAACGTGGCATGGGCATGGTTAGTGGGGTGTCGACCAGAAGAGGGTCATCTGGGCAAGTGCCAACTGGATGGGATCTGTTTGGCCATATGCAATCTGAAAGGTGTCTGTTCAGCGGCTTACCATCCAAGGAGATCCTATCCGACAAAATGTCGTTTGTGATGGGTTGCCATCTGATGGTGGCTTTTCGGGAGGTGTTCTGTCCAGCAGTGCTCTGTCCAATAGCTCTTTGTTCAGTGTGGCAAAGAGGATGGTGTCATTTGGCATTTGCTAAACTCGTGCTATACAGTCGGATGTATCTAGGACATCTTGGCATGGTGTTCTTGGTCGTTCTCATATGGAGGTCAAGTATATTGCATGGTTTTAGAGGATAAATCTTCCAAAGGAGAAAGTTCAAGTAACGTTCCAGTTGGGATTTCGTCGAGTCAATTGGATGAGGAGAACTTTGCCTTATTCACTATCAACCAATATCGATCCAAGATGTCAGATTATTTCTTAGACATTTTGAGGGGGATGTTTGGCATCCCAGCATCCATCACTTTGATGCCTCATGTTCCTGTAACCATTTGGAGTAATCCCCTTCCTGGGAGAGTTACACTTTTTTTGACCTACTTTTTTACTAGTCTGCGGCTCTCTTTTGCACGAATTGTGCAAGAGTTCCTGTCCTACTTTGGTGCTACTCCGTGCCAATTTTCACCTAATGGCTACCAGATATTGATGTCTTATTGGGTGCTCTGAAAGGATCATGGGAGAGAGCTTAATGTAGAGATGTTTACTTACTTTTACTATGCGTAGCTGTCGGGGAACGCTACTGGTTAGTTCTATTTGAAAACTTTTGGGAACAAAATCCTTATCGAGGATCTTCCAGACACAAACAAAGGTTAGCAAGATGCTCTTTTTACCTTGGTGGGGGATTTGATGCAAATATGCTTGGGGTTCCCCCTACTCTTTAAGAGTTATGCTAGAATGATAAGCCTGTTGAGCCTCAACGTCTTTTGTCTTTATATTCTAACTTTTTTTCCTTGTGTGCAATTTAGTAGAGGCGTGGAAATCTTCCTGGGGGAAGAAGGAGTTCATTGAGAGGCTGTTTGCAGAGCCAGTATGGAAGCATAGTAGTGATTAACTCATCCTACTTGAGAGGATTGCACATTGGGGCTTAGATCTTACAGGTTCCACTTCTGATAGTAGCCCCTTATTGAGGAGTGTTAGTTTCTTTTATTTAGCCTCTAGTGTACCTTTTGCAATTGCTCTGCGATCTTGTCTATGGTTAGATGGGGCACGATTAGTGGCCTATCTTGGTGGTGACCCTTCATTGTGAATGCTTCTTGGTCGATGTCGCTAGCTCACTACTACAATTTTATCAATAGAAGGCGTTTCTTTATTTTAGAAGTTATATAATTAATAGCATTTGAAATGAATGAAATGCTTTTAAAAGTAATAGAAGGCGTTTAATAATAAAATTCATTTTTATTAATCGCCTTTAATAATTGAAATGTATTAAGTGCGTTTAAAATGCTTTAATATATATTATTATACGAGTCATTTAACACGCCGTATATAATTATAAATTTTTAAGCGATGATCTAAGGTGCTGGAAATCATATATTAGGGCGTTTGAAATGTCTTGTAAGGTTCATTTTACAAGGGCGTTTTAAACGCCTTGTAAGAGTGAGCGTTGTAAACAAGTCGGTAATTGAAGGTCATATTAGGGCGTTTTAAACGCCTTATAAGGTGCGTTTTAAAAGGGTGTTTTAAACGCCTTCTAAGAGTTGCTAGTATCAATCAGCTATTAGGCCGTTTTCAACGCTTGTCTAAGCCCTCAGCCACGTTTGTCTCCTCCAATCGTGCACCACCATCTCCTGCGCCGTTATCCTCTCCAGGTGCTCCTCTTCGCCAAGACGTTCTTCTCTCCAGCGCTGCTCCGTTTTGCCAGTTTTCTCTGCTATTATTGATCTTCTTCCAATAATTTTGTTCCTCTTTTATACAATTGCAGAGGACGAGAATGAGATGAAGCATCTAGAAGCTCTTGAAGGAGCAGAGAAGTGTCTCCGTTTGTTCCAGATCGATCTTCTCGACTACCCATCCATTCTCGCGGCCATTAATGGCTGTGCCGGAGTTTTCCACCTGGCTTCTCCCTGTATCGTCGATGAAGTCCGTGAACCCGAGGTGGGTTTGCCTTTCAACTTTATTATCCCCATTTTAGGGTTCAATTTTATTTTATTTTTTTGATTTTTTTTCTTCTTCAAATCCTAATAGAAGGAGTTTCTGGACCCAGCAATCAAAGGAACGATTAATGTTCTGGACCCAGCTATCAAAGGAACGATTAATGTTCAAGCTCGGCTATCACGCCTAGTCCTAGCTGGCCAGCTGATGTGGTGAAAAAGAGAGGATTGCTGGACTGATGTTGAGTACTGCAAGCAGAAAGAAGTGAGTACTGTGCTATTTCTTTTCTTTTTCATATTGTTTTGGTACTTGAAGGTTTCAAACACAATTATCATCTCAAAACGCACTGTAAATTGTTTGTTACTTTTAATTAATTATTTATTTTATTTTTATGGGTGCTATAGTTGTGGTATACACTTTCTAAAATAATGGCAGAGAAAGCTGCTTATTTTTATTGTGTGTTAGTTTCTGTGGTTTGTTTTTTGGTTGCATGTCTTTCTGACATGGAGGTTTGTTTATTTTGTTTTCTTATTGTTGAGTACTGGTTGCATGTTGAGTACTGGTTGTTGTTTGTTTTGTTTCCTAGCTGGCCAGCTGATGTGGTGAAGAGAGAGGATTGCTGGACTGATGTTGAGTACTGCAAGCAGAAAGAAGTGAGTACTGTGTTATTTCTTTTCTTTTTCATATTGTTTTGGTACTTGAAGGTTTCAAACACAATTATCATCTCAAAACGTACTGTAAATTGTTTGTTACTTTTAATTAGCTTGTAGGCTGCTTATGTCAAATAAATAGAAGTGAAGAAGGTGAATCTTTAATCGCAGAATATAAGAATACACCTAAGATGCAGGTAGCTAGTGAAAATGCTCATTCAACTTCAAATCAAAGTAACAAATCATAACAAACTGGAAAATCCTGTCATTTTGTTTTGCTCTCGTTCAGATCTACACCTAACAAATAGTCTTTTTATTGAATATGAACCCAATTCAATGAAACTTAACAAGAGGGTCTGATTCAATCCCCCATTTAACAAGTCACCTTCCAATTTCTAATTTCTAATTATCGGTGATATACAAAATATCGTAACCAAAATGTTACAGGTTATCTCCATCCCTAGTTTTATATATATATAAAAATATAATATCACTCATTTATATTCCTAAAATACTTAGACAAACATATATAGAAAGAGTCACAGACACACACGTATATATACATTTATCTATCTCTAATAAGTGCATGTATTATAGCTATAAGCTTGACCCCATGAAAAGCAATTTATTACATTAGTTGGGGGAGATAGTTGAATGGTCTATTTCATTTCCTGACCAAAAACACCCATCTCTTCTTATATCAGCTACTCATCTTGTTTTTTCAATCATACCAGAGAGCCAAGGGACTGAGCCAAGGGATTGACCCCATGAAAAGCAATTTATGTCAATATATTAATGATTAATTTTATAAATTTCTTTTACATGCAGTTTTTCAAAAAAAATAGGTACTTACAAAATGAGCTGAATGAATTACGGCAAAGCTGGTGTCATTATGTCTATGATTTTCTCTACCCATGAAGACGATCATAATTAATTATTAGAAGGTATATGATTTTTGTCTTTCTTTCACTTTAATTCTCATTCGCCTGTATTCAAATCTTTGAATTCATGAGTTTTTATTTTTTTTAACTCATTGATGAGCTGATCTTATTTTTTATTTTTTGTTGCAGGATAATATTTGAATTTGAAGAATTTGGATCTTGATTAGATAAATTATTTTCTTTAATTGCGCTTCATGTTAATTTTATTTGACATATATGTAGCTAGGTAGATTTTTTTATAATATATACTTTGCAATTAAATGTAATTTTGTTAATTACAATTACTTATATATATCTTTGCTATTAAAAAAATTCACTTTTGAATTTATTTTAATTTAATAAATTTAATCATTGTATATTAGGTACTATATTTGAGTATTTGTGAATAAAAGCTAGTTACTTTCGTTTCATATATATTATATATTTTTTTTATATATAACTAATATTATAGAACGATTAAAACGCTTTCTTTAACTAGCAGAGAATCAAAAGTGTAGTATAAATAGAGAGCTATTAAAATGCCATCTAAGTTAATTACTAGGGCGTTTTAAATGCTATGTAACAAGAAAATGAAGGCGTTTAAAATGCTTTCTAAACGATGAAATATTATATAAGGCGTTTTAAACACTCTATAAAACATTAAATAAGGCATTTTAAACGCCCTATAAACTTGATACATGACAATTCAAAACAAAGAGGGCGCTTGCTAGTCAATAAAGAGAGCGTTTGAACAAAGCGAATCAACGCCTTTAAAAATCATAATTCTTTAGCAGCACCTGCATATAAGGCGCATGAAGAAGTGCCTTCTATTACTTTAGAAGGCATTTTTTAAACGCCTTCTATTGACTATTTTGTAGTAGTGGCTTGTGTGGAGCATTCTTGCTAGTGTGCTTTCAATTGCTCATGCAAGTCATGTTGGGTGAGACCTAAGCGATCCAATGCTGACTAGTAAGTGTTTGGCCAACTTTGTGTCATGTGCTAGTCATCTTTGACGATTCATGGGCACAGATTCTAATGGGATGGGTCACATTGCCGGTTAAAGCCCATTCAATTAGGAGAGCTTTGAGTGTTGGATGAATCCACAGGGACTGAATTTGGTTCTAGGATTGGCGATATTGAGAGGTGTTCTAGCACAACCTGGAGTGTATTTTCCAATGCTCCCAAGCACACTTGAGTCCAAGTTCTCTTTCAGCAAGCAGATCGAACTCTTTGTTGGTGGGCACCAATGGGTATTTCTTCTTGGCTAGGCTTGGAAGGATTTGGTGGTGTCACTTGATCACCTAACATAGTTAGAGTTTCATAACTGGAAGGATTCATATTTCTTAGGAAGAGTTATGGTGGAGTTTTCACAACCAACTTTCGTAGGGAACTTAATCAACTTATGTTGGGGCAATCCCTCAACTTCCATTGGGGCACTCCAATAAACTAATTTTCTTAGATTTTTCTTCTTAGATATGGTGGAAAACATAACAATGACTCCTAAGAATCTCTTTTGAGTTGTCAGCTAGTAGAACACACTTCGTTCCTATAGAAGGTACTAGATGTCGATGTCATTTTTCGTCAACATAAGAATGGGGGCGCACTTCTCCTTATTGTAGACCTACGAATAAAGAAAACACATTACCTCGAACCCCCATGAGGTATGGTAGCCTTTGGCTCTCCGATTCTTAAATCAATTCAGGCAATGGTAAAGAGAATATAGGAATTGTGTGTATTATTATCAAGTTATGACTTGTGTGATAATGTGTACAAGGTGCGTATATATAAGAGATAAAGATATACTTGTTGTCGATTACTTACCCGTGGCTATAGATTTATCCTTATATTGGAGGCATATCTCTCTGTAATTATCTCTTATTGAATAATTATGGGATTTTCGACACTTAATTATCTGATGGTCGTTTATCTATTAATTGGGCTTATTCACTTACTCAGCCCTTATTGGCCAAATTGCTAACTATGACCAATGAGAGTGTGTTATGTGACATGTGTTATTTTATATCCAACAGAATTAGTTAGTGAATCAAAATCAGATTCATAATCCAATAATGAAAATGATGAAATTTCAATAACACAAGAACAAAAACGAGAAATTGCCGATGATTGGAGATTAAAGATAACATTAGATATGTGGAATGATGCTAATAATGATCACACTTAATAATATTCAAAAATAAACTACAATTTTTGTTAATTTATTTCTAGAAATACAAGAACTTATTTAATAATTAAATTTTTAATATTTAATTAATTTTGAGTTTTATATGTTTTTTAGTTGTTAGTTTTATTAACGTGTATTCATTTTTTTTTCTATTATTTTTGGCATTATTTTATACTTAACGTGAAATAATTACATCATTAATTTTTTACATATTTTTTTATGCATTATATTTTATAATTTATTTTTTAAAGCATAAGTAATATAAATTTTTTATTGGCGTGTAGACTTGAATATATTTAAATTTTATTTATTAATGTCAATATATTGCAAGAATGAAGGGATGTGAATATCTTTTGAAAGCTAAGATAAAAAAAATTAAAAGTTGTAAAAAAATTTGATAATAAAAGCATATTGGAATTATATAAAAGTTAATATAAGTCTATGAAAGTTTGTAAAAATCTTAAAATAAAAAGTCTATTAATATTTTTTGAAATATAGAAAAGTCTATAAAATTCTATCGAAAATCTTAAAAAATTTATATAAATTTATAAAACTTTTAAATTTAAAATTCATAAAAGTTTTGAAAAATCTCAATTGAATACATGCCTATTAATGTGATAATATATCTTAAAAGAAGAACTAATGTAAATAGCTTAAAATATAAGAATAATTTTGTCAAAAATATTAAGTATGATTCAGACTTTTATATATATAATATAAAAATACTGCTCTGAACGTAAATTATTGTACTTATTTTATTTTTGAGAAATTTAAAAAAATATAAAATATAAAATTATTTTTTTGATTAATTTATATAATATATTTTTAAAAATATATAAAATTAATTATTTTATGTTTTTAAATTAAAAAAAACTCAAATTCAATTTTACTAGACCGGAGTTATAGTTTTTGTCATTTATCTTTTGCACCGAGTCACGTACGATTCAAACTATACTTAATTATTTTTACGATATATTTTTTAAACTATATGTAATTAAATAAGTTTTTTTTTTTTTTTTTAATTATTGCCTATTTGAATAAGTCTTTATTTGTACTATCTAAATTAAATAGTGGAAGATAATACTTATAATTACAACAGATTTGCTTGGGTTCTATCCATTTTGCACATTTATAACTTAATCACATTACAAAATATTGGTTTTATTTTTACTTTAAATTATGTTTAAAATGTAATATTCAGAATATAAATATAAAAATACATAGATATCATTCAATGAAGTGATTTCATTTAACAATTAGTACATAATAAAATTATAATAAATAAACATATATCTTAGATACATATATTAAATTGTTGGGTTTAAGTACTTCATTATTTATAACTTAATCACATTATAACATGCTAATTTTTATATTAATGTCCAATTAATTTTAAAAATGTAATATTTAAAATATAAAATAAGAAAAATAGACATACATATATCATTTAGTTTAGTTACTAATTCTTCATCAAAAATAAATCTTTTTTTTTTTCAACGATATGATATAATTTAGGTCAATAATTTTTTTAATATTTTAGTGTTTTAATTTTGTTCATAGTGTAACTTTCTTTTATGTCTTTCAAAAAATATATATAATTAAACATATGCACACATATTTTATGTCAATTGTATATTTTATTTTTATTAAATAATTATTTAAAAATATAAATCAAATTTAAGACAGAGCACATGCAAATTATAAAAATTGAATAGAGCAAGATGGTGTGTGTGTGTATATATATATATATAAATGAATGTACAAATGCATGTATTTTATATACGTATTACATTATATTTTATTAAATATTTATTAAATTTATAATTTAAAATTAAAAAAATATGAAAACTAATAAAATATAATATTAGTGAATAAATTGATTGAAGTATTTGTAAATAAAATTAAGTAACTTATTTTGTTATTTTGATATTATAAATAGATAAATTATATAATATATTAAATTATAAATTTTTAATCTTGATTTTCAACCATGAAAAACTTCAAGGAAATAGGTCTAAGATGGTAGACTTAAAAGAAAAAAAGGAATATATCAAGAGTAAGATTATCTATCGATCTATATAATATATAAGTATTTAAAATAACTAAATTAAAAAATTATATATATATATATTTATAAATAAATCAAAATATTGAAAACAATTGTATAAAATTTATTAAGTACGCATTAGTGTTTATATAATAATGAGAAGTGTTAATAAACATTAAGTTAATAACATACCACAAAAAGTATCAGGAAAAGCATGGGTAAGTTGTGGACTCCAAGTCTGTGAAATCCTTTCTGGTATTTCCATGGGATCATCCAAAGTCTCCTCAGTGAAACGCCTATCTTCGTGATCAATGATTGTTACCTTGTTTTCTTTAGCCACGATCTCCAATGTTGGATGAGCTCCAACCACACTAAACCTTCCCTATATATACGTACACATCCAATTAATTAACAGTGCTACAAAATCGATCAACTCCTCATTAATTAAATTAATTTATTAAGATGGACAAAAAGTTGTCAACATATAAATTGAAAAACCAGAAGAAGTTAAAAATACTAAGATCGATGATAATGCGTACCACACTCGGATCACGAGTGTTTGGTTCCACAGATTCACAAAGAAAGCTGGGAGCATCTCTATCATCTTCCTTCACCAAACACCGATATGCCAGAACAGGGGTAAGCTTATCCGAGAATATGCACTGGTGTAATGGAACCAAATTCCCCTTCTTTGAAGCTTCTTCAAACTTCTTCGCCGAGTCTTGTTCAACTGATCATCAATTCATAAAAAAGAATTATCAGATGAATGCAAAACGAGAGTTGTACGTACGATCTGCTTCTCTAGCTAGTTATTTGTACTAGATCGAGAGTTGATTTGAATGATTAAATTTTCATTCTCAATAATTTTCTTGGAATCCATACAGAGACAATTAAAGGGAAAAAAGAAAGAAAGATAACACTGACCAGATGATGGGGTAGAGAAAGCGCAGCAAAATTTTACTTTGCGGATATAGCACAGTGAGTTTGCTGAGCTTGTAGCACTAAACGTAGTGGAGGTGACGGGAATCGGAGACAGCCGATGACGGGAAGCGAATAAGCAGCAAGAGGAGGTCATGAGTGACTGCATTTTAAATTTCCGGTGGTCGTTGGTCTAAATCGGTTTCAGTTTCTGTAACGGTAGGCTGAGTTAGCTAGGTATGCGTTACTGATGAAGAATAACTGATAATACTCACTACTACACTACACGAGGCTAGCTGTACTCATATTTCTCATTTCTCAACCAAATTGACTAATATGCGTACTTTCCTTTTATACTTAGATTTCTATTGCACTCTAGGTTCTTATTTCTTAATATAGTGTAATTCTTTATTAGTTCTCGACTGACTGAATATGTAGTATGTTCAGAGGGGAGGAGGCTGTAGCTGCACGGGCCTCTGGTTTCGAACTATTCTTTTATAAAAAAAATTAATTAATTAATTAATTAATTATTTGAATAATTTTAGTATTAGATAAATAAATTATATATAATAATATATTGCGTTTAATTTTGTATAAAAAATTAATATATATTAACAACATTTAATAAATGCATTGATAGAAATAATATGAATAGTAAGTAAAGTGGTTATTTATATACATATTTTTTTTTTTATATATATTTGGTAACCAGTGACATAAATAAAATTGTAATCATTTATTATATAAAAATACTTCTTAAAAGTAATACGTAATAATTCAAAAAAAAAATTAAATATTTAACTTTAAACTCAACATTATAAAAATTATAAAAAGAAATATACAATAAGTTTCATATTAAAATTTTATAATTCATATTATCAAAGTTTTGTTTCAACCCAAATTTTAAATTTATCTAATATTATTATTTTACATTTTATTTTAATAATTTTTTGAATTTATTTGAAATTTTCTTTATATGAAAATTTTAATATTTCTTTGTCCTTAGTTTTTTATTTTTTTTTATTAGTCAGTCTTATATTTTTTATTAACAACATATCTTTAAATGTAGTCTCCAGCTTAAAATTCTAATCACATTTTATTTTTTAAATTTTTATATATTTATTTTTATTTTTAGTTTTAACAGTTATAAATTTTGTTATGTTTGATTGAGCTTCCTATTTACTTATTTTTTTTAGTTAATAAATTTATTTTATACAATACTTATTAACTTATTATAGTTTTTATTTAATTTTTGTTATGGGTTAAATATATATTTTTTAAGTGATAACAAAACGTCTCTATAATATATGGCATATAAAATTTAGCATTAAATTGAATAGATTCTACTTTTAACTCTTATTCATTATATATTATTGCGTATTTTTTGTTGTTTAGTTTTTTAATAAAAAGTTTAGCTTGCATAGAAAAAATTGAATTCAGCCTCCCTAATATATTTTTCTAGCTCCACCCCTAAATATGTTACAATTATAAGGAAAGATAATAAAAATAATTTTATTTTTTTATTAATTTAAATTTATAATTTTATATTATTATTGATATGAACCAACATATTATTTATGATCAATATATAAATTTTCCCTATTACATCCTTTAAAAACCTTTCATATAACACAAGTCTCAAAATCTAACAACACTATGTATTTTAACGAAACATGATCCATAAATAAAAATCTATCAACCAAGGTGATCTAGCTAACGTAATGGTAATGTTGCTATATAAAATTACTCTTTGCATTTTGTACGTATTTATTTTATTTGATAATGGGATGTATTTTTCTCTAATAAATGTTTAGAAGAAGCTAAGACACATAAATATGATACTTACATTAATTAATTATAATGTATTGTATTATGTGTCAAAATAGTTTTGAAAGTGAATAAATTATTCATATTCAAGCAAATTGTCACGTTTTATGTAATAATTAATGAATATAAATTTGTGTTCATTTATATTCCTTTTAAAGCTTATTGATATGATTTATGTTTATTTTTGCTGAAAAATAGTTTCACGTGTACATTAACTTTTAAAAATGTTAACTTTAATCACTAATTTTTTTTATAAAAAAAATACATTATAAGTCTCTTACTTATTTTTTAGGTTCACAAACATTAAATTTGAATTAATTATTTTAATTTAATTACAAAATTTATGTTTCACAATAAGTGACTGATCATGAGATGGATTTTTTATTTTTCGAAGAAAAATAAATATTTTTATTATTGACAAATTTATCTTATGATTGCACATGAGTTTTACTTGTCTAAATAGCAGCTAAATTGAAATAATTAGTCCAATTTGTTCTTAAGTGTAGCTTAAAACTAAATAAGAGACCTACAATTTATCATTTTTTTTTTTCAAAATACCGTTAGAGTCTCTTACTTATTGCAAAAATGGCCCTTAGATTATGTATTTATTTTTTGTAACAATTTAGTTATTGCTATTTTTTAAAAGTAGAAAATCAAATTTGTTATTTTTGTCAATTGTATTAATTAAATAATTTTTTTAACTTGAACAAACTATAATTGAAAAAATTGAAGAAAAAAATAAAATAAATAAAAACATAAAAAGGTCAATTGTTATTGTGTGATCATTTTTTAATAACAATATGACTAAAATATCACAAAAATAAGTACATAATCTAAGTTTTATCTTAAAATAAGTATGAAATTTATACAATTACCTTCCCTCGAAGAAAATTGGACTTAAAGTGTATTTAAAGCTATGGACATAAAAGGGAATTATTTATTGAAAGTAGACTAATTGTCCAAATCAATAACATGCCATATATATATATACATGTTATTGATTTGGACAATTAGTCTACTATCAATAAAAAAATGGACCCCTTTTTTCTCTAATTTTTTTCCTCTAAATTTATAATTTTAAATTCTTATTTCTTTAAAGTTTTAGACTATACATGCAATACCAATTTACAATTTTTCGGACATAAAAACCTCTTTTACCTATTTTTGCGGTAGTAGCCGAACCGTTTTTCAAAAAATAAAAATAAAAATGCTAAACACTTGGGTTCACAAAATCTGGAAAGCATGTTGGTTACAAGTGAAAAAAATTGTGACGCCTGAATTTGAGAAACAAGAAAAGTTTTAAAAAGTATATTGAAGGGAAAAAAGAAAAAAAAAAAAAAAACAAAAACAAAAAGCATACGTTTATTTTTATTGTGTAACCATTAATATTGTGTAACCATCAATCGTAACCATTAATATTTTTGAAATAATCTAATGGTTTATAAACAGCCACGTAAATATAATTTTTTTTTTTAATAACACTCAAAATCAATATTTTTTTTTTTTTTTTGATCAATACTCAAAATCAATATTAAAAAGCATTAATATAGACTTATTAATTAATATTAAAAAGTTGTATTTTCTTAACTAAGATAGTAATGCCTAATGCGGCGTCTTGAAGAATTAGCCTTAGGTAGTCATAATGATTGTTTCTCTTTTTAATTCCTTTCTTAAAGACTCTATCTTTTTTAATTAACTTCTTGATATCTTTCTTTTACACACTCTCTCTTTATTCAATAATTAATCTGTGAGTTTTACTCGAAATGCAAAATTTCAAATAAACAAGATCTTCGTTGCACATTCTTGTAAGGCTTATTTGTTTTATCCCTAGCATTGCACAAACTAAGCACCAACAATATCGTTATATATATATATATATATAGAAACAGGTTTGCCTATTGTTTTAAAGAAATTATGAAATAACTGAAGAATTTACTTAGTAGACCAAACAACTTCGGCCCTAAATGACAGACTATTCAAGTGTTAATTAGAGTATTATAGAAAAAGTATTTTTAATAACAATACTCGCATTCTAGCTGCACAGTATTTGATGGCCATGGATGCTTGCGTTTTATACAATGACACATATACGAACACAACAAAAACCTACAGTCTATAGAAAATATGGGCCTAATTAACGAAAGTTAAGAGAGAAATAGGTCATGACTAAGAGTTAGTTTTCCTTGTAAAAAATAGCAATGTGTAAAGAGTTAGATATTATTTGAAGGACCAAATGACACACAACATAATCTGAAGGACTTCGATGGCACTTTTCTCTATTTATTATTATTAGATTATACTTCAAATTAATCATATTACTTTTATTTCATTAAGTATTAACTATTTGTGTTTTTTTAAAAAAATATTTGCACCAATCTCTCATTTTATCGACTAAAATATCAAATTATCACTTAATTTAAAAACATTTCATTATTACGTGGCAAAATTAAACACCTTAGATTCAGTGCAATAGATGTGAATGGTTTGAAATTAACGTCAAGGGCAAACCAGGATCAAAATTGAGTAAGTTACAACAGTCATGAAACAATATAATTAATATTAATAATTAAAAATATATGAATAAATTTATTTAAAAAAAATTATTAAAAATAATACTTTTAAAATTTATAATAATAAAATTAGTATTTTAATAATATTAAACGTTCAACATTGAATGTATTTAAATTATCTCGTTCAATTCTAATTAAATGAATATTAAAAAAAAATGATATATCAATCTTTTTTTTAATTGTGAAAATATAAGTTTAAATACAAAGAGTGTTATTTTAGTTTTAAGAGTGTTATTTTTTTGTTGTTTTTCTGGAAAAAAAAAAATTAGTTATATATATAATTTGAAATAATATTGTATAATAGTGTTGATAAATATAATTAAATTTATAAATTATATTTAATAACAAACTATTACTAAATAATTATTGTGATATATTTGTTTTACGAAAAAATCATTGGAAAATTGCTTAAAAAAGACTTGTGACTTTTTAAGAGTACATATAATCTTTAATGACTCATCATTATAGCATGCGGTACGCCTTCCAAATCTAATCATCCTTAAAAAAAAAAAAAAAAAAAAAAAAAAAAAAAGGTCTTAACATTCTTTTAATGTCAACATTTAATTTGTTGTGCATATATATATATATATATATATATATATATATATATATATATATATATATATATATTTAAATAATGATATAAATATTAAATTATTATATACATCAAATTTTTATCGTAAAAAAAATTAATTATATTATGATAAGTAGACTAATATATATATATAAAATTATAAATTATTTTGAGACATAAACTCATGACTAAAGCACTATTTTTATCACTAAATTACTGAAAATTATGATAGTTATTTATAATATTTTTTCTTTAACACATAAAGGAAAAGACAATATGCTTTCAAAAAAAAAAACACATTTTGTGGGTTTGGACTAAGTATAATGCAATGCATTATTATTATCTAATTAATGCAACTTCCAATCGTTAGACAAAGTTATAGTAATAACCACTCTAATGGTAACTTGTTTTACCATAGGACTAAAGGTTTCAGAAAAATCAAAACCAAGTACCTGCTTGTAACCTTGAGCCACAACTCGTGATTTATGTTTATCTAGCTGGCCAGAAGGAAGACGTTTAACACGAAAAATTCATTTGCTACCGATAACAGTTCGATGCTGGGGGGAGGCACAAGAACCCATGTTTTATTGTGAAGCAATGCATTAAACTCTTGCTGCATTGATTCAAACCACTCAGGACTAGCTAAGGCTTGTTTGACAGAGGTAGGTTCTTTTTTAGCACAATCACTAATGGCTGTTAGATAGGCTTTGGGTTTGAAAATACCTTTCTTAGCTCTTGTCACCATCGAATGGCCATTTGTTGGAAGAGATGGAACAAGAGAAGATGGGCTTGACTGTGAGACAGGCAAAGAAGAGGGAAGTGTAGAAGCAACCTTAGTAATAGACTCAGGAGCAAGAGAAAGAGGAACTGGAGAAAAGACAGGAGGAGCAGAAGAAACAGAAGGAGCAGGTGGAACAGAAGTAATAGGTAAAGAGGGAACAGATAAAGCACTAGAAGACAAAGGTGACTGAGACTGGTCATGAGAAGAGTAATGTGGTTCATCCAAAAAGGTAGAAGATGGCTGTTTAGGAGAAATGGTACGAAGAACAGGAAGCACAGTTTGATAATGAGATGATGGTGGCATGAATAAAGGTGAAGATGACTTAAGATGTTTAAAAGGAAAATCAGTTTCATAGAAAACAACATCACGACTAAGATAAAGTCTACCATCCTTAGAAAGACACTTATAACCTTTATGCTTAGGATTGTAGCCTAGGTACAAGCCACTGATCTGTTATCCAACTTGTGCTTATTATAAGATCTCAAGCAAGGAAAGCAGAGACAACCAAACACTCGAAGAAAACTATAATTAGGCTGTAAGTGAAACAAAGTTTCAAGAGGAGAAAGATCTTTTTAAGACAGAATTAGGAAGTCGGTTGATGATAAACACACTAGAAAAGAATGCCTCATCCCAAAATTTTAAAGGAAGAGAAGCATGACTTAGCATAGCCAATCCAAGATCAACAATATGCCTGTACTTGCGTTCAGCAAGACCGTTTTGTTCGTATGTATGAGGATATGAGGTATGATGAATAATGCTAGACTAATTAAGAAAACCAGTAAGTGATTGGAATTCTCCACCCCAGTCGCTCTGCAAGATTTTAATTTTACAATTTGTTTGAAGCTCAGCCTAAGCTTTGAACTGAAGAAAACCTTGATAAGCAGATGACTTGGTTTTAAGAAAATAAATCCAAGTGTATTGATAGAATTCATCAGTGAAATGTTTATAGTATTTATGACCATTGAAAGAAGATACAAGAGCCTCCCATATATCAGAGTGTACAATTTCAAGAGGAATAGTAGCTTTATGCAAAGAACTAGCAAATGGAAGGTTATGATTCTTACTATGCTGACATGCTATACACAAGTTTGTAGTATGGAGACTATTAGACTGAAAAGAAATATTACAATGTTGAAGAGCTTTCTTAACAACAGAAAAAGAAGCATGCCCCAGTCTCTGATGCCAAAGGGACAGATTTGAAAGATGAGCTACACAAGCAGAAGGCTTATTAGGCATAAGGACAAAAGGAGAAGAAGCTGACTTTGAGAAGGAAGGACCTGACTTTGAAGATGTGTGAGGAAGCTATAAATCAAACTTGTAAAGACCATCACTGAGTGTTCCCTGAAGTAGCACCTTTCCAGTGATATTATCCTTTACACAACAAGAATGAGAGTGAAACTCAAAGAAAACAGAATTATCTTTAGCAAATTGATATACACTAAGAAGATTCTTAGCAATACTAGGAACAAGTAACATATTATTCATGATGAGAGTTCTGTGATCTGATCCTAGATGAGAAAACTGATTATAACCAACATGTGAAATAGGCAAACCAGTACCATTACCAATCATGAGACATTTTGTACCTGGATAAGGCTGAGAAAATGCTAGATTACAAGGATCAACAGTTACATGATGGCTAGCTCCTGAATTAGGAAACCAAGAAGGTTCTTGTGACACTTCTGGCATATTAGGAGGTGAAGAATTTTGTGAAAAAGGAAGAGAAGAGAAACTTGATGCATAAGCCACAGAAGGTTGTATTAAAGATGAGTTCTGAGTGTTCTGTAATGAAACTGGAGTATTTGAATAAGATCCTGGTGTGAAGGGAATGGTTGGTGATGCAAACATTGCATGCATTGATGTAGGTGTTGGAAAATGAAAAGAAGAGATTGTTGAGGATCTGGATTGTTTAGGATGTGCTGAAAAGAAATGTGAAGAAGGTTTTTGGAAATTAGCTTGACTAGTAACAACATTAGTGTTATGCTGAAAATTTCTGTCAAACCTATGACAACAAGTCATAGCAAGATGTCCTAATCGTCCACGTATTTGACACTGAGTTCTATTTCCACTTCTTCCAAAGCCACGGCCTCTACCTCGATTATCACCTTGATTACCATAGCTTTGTACATTCTCTGGTATAGTTTTTGATTCTGAAGTTGGAGCACCAGACAATGATAATTGTTGCAGTTGAGAAGGTACACCAGTCACTGCACTTCGATCATCACGCATCTTGCTGAGATTTTCATTTTTAGTAGCCATATTTATAGTTGGTAGAGGAGAAATCAAAGTTACTTTTCTACGTTCAACTTTACTCTCATGGCTCAACATTAAAGCCTTAGCATCATCCACTGTTATTCTTTTAGTTAACATTTTCTCTGTAAGTGTTGCAAATACACTATCAAATGACTCATCCAAATCACTAAGAACATACATGAGCTTCTCCTCTTCTGTTACAATACAACCTGCTGTTATCAATTCATCGCAAAGAATTTTTACTTTCAGAACATACTCATTCACAGATAAGTTTTTTTTCTTGAAACTTTGCAATTCCTCTTTTAATTGTATCATTCTTGCTCTTAACTTTGAAGCAAAGCTTTTCTCTAGCATACACCATGCCTCACGAGCAGTATCAAAACCTGCAACTTGTTTTAATAGATCATTTGTCATGCAGCTCATGAGCCAACACCCGAGCACATTATCTTGTTTCTTCTAAGACTTATATTCTGAATTTTCTTCTCCATCAATGAGGTATTTCAATGGTGGATCTTCTAATACAAAATTCTGTAATTTTAAACTCTTAAGAATCTTTAGAATTTGATGCTTCCAAATCGTGAAATTACTATCATCCAACTTGATTGTAACAAAAACATTATTGAAAGGAAAATACTTCTCTTCTTTCTGTTTCTCTGAATTTTTTCAGTTTTCGCAGATTCATCAATCTGACGAGTTTGTTTTGTATTAGGTGAGTTATCCATGGATCGTGTAGAATTATGAAGCTAGCTCAGCTTTAAGGCTCTGATACCATGACAAATTAAAGAAGAAGAAGAAGAAGAATCTTAACTTGCAGAGAAGAGAAGAAAGAAAACCAAGAAGAAGATAAACAGTGAACAAGAACCATGCATAGAGAAAATAAGAGCTGAAGTTTTTCTTTATTGATTGTAAAACAAAACATTACATTGAATGAATATGGTATCATTGTTTTTATATACAAATCAGTTACAGACTCTACAAATCAGTTACAGACAAACTATGAACAGAATTCTAGAAACGTAGCACATGGCATACGCACACCTAAGCATCTGTGCTAACAAACTTGCCACGTAAGCTCATTCAGCTTCCAAGCTTATTCAGCTCCTGCACCACATAAACTGCTACACATATTAGCTTCCAAGCTTATTCAGCTCCTGCACACACAATCACACCTCACATATCAGCAACTCTTCCAACAAAATGCATAAAAGATTATAGATATATTCGTGTTTACAGTAATTATAGACAAGTTTGCACTGCATTACAAAAATTAAATTAATATCAACATAGGACAAAACTTAAAGTTGATCGTTAAAATTCATGTAGTAATAATAAATTTGTAATTTAATGAGATGAAAAGTAAAAAATTTAAAAAGAATTATAAATGATTAAAAAAATACTTATTTATTAATTTACTTATTTAAAAAATCATAAAATTATTAAAATATGAAAATGTTTTTTTATCAGCAGGAAAACATTGAAACAGGTGGAGGGGGAAGCAAAAAAGAGTCGAAAAGTGGACTGCGTTGACAAATTTGGCAAGGACAGTAGTTGGGGGTTGCCATTTTGGGTCTACTTGATTTGGGTTTGCAATTTTGACGTTGGGTCTCGTGATATTGAGCATGGTGAGTTCGCAATTCTGACACTGGATGGATTGCGAATATTATGATTCAGCATTAAGCTCGTGATTTTCAGTTGTTAGGTCGAGTAATTTTGGATATTTTGTGGGGTTCTTAGAGTTCATGATAGCTATGGTGGCTGAGGCTTCGTGGTTTTATTGGCAAAATGAGTGGGTATATATGGCTAGAGGCAAATGTGGCTGACGACGATTTTAAGTGTTGGGTCACTCGATTTTGGGTGTTGTGTGGGGTTTACAATAGCTATGGTGGCTAGGCTTCGTGGTTTTGGTGGCAGAATGGATGGGAATGGTTGAAAGCAGCGATGCCTGACGACTAAATCTTGAGTGGGGGAGATGGTGGTTGGTGGTTGGTGGTTATGAAGGTTTCTGTTTTCTTCCTTATTTTTTTTGAATTTTTTTTATTTTTTAATAATAAAATAAATTATTATTTTATTTCATGTTAACTCTTTTACTAGCACTTGGAGTTCTTTGAAAATTATTTAAATATGACATATGTAATTGATAAAAAATGTAAATTTTGATGGCGCAGAAAAACATGTAAACTTGAGAGGCAAGCCATATTTACCAAAATTAAAACAGATAAATAGAAAAGTAAAACAAAAATATGAAGGGACTTGTCAAGTAAATATTTGAGAAATGTTAATAAAAAAGCAGTCTTTATATGGTACTTATCATTTGTTAAAATTATTACTATAATTATTATTATTCTTAATACAACAAAAATATAAAATATTCATATTATTATTATTATTAATTACAATTTATAAAATAATAATTAATGAATTATTATTATAAAAATAATAATTTAAGTTAGGGCTGATGCTAGTAATTGAGAGGCCCTACGTGACACTAGTTACGAGCCCTTTCTTATATTTATTTAATAACTTTTATTAAATTTTAAATTTAAATATATTTAATCTAATAATTTAATATAAAAAATTTAAAACATTAAATAAATAAAAAATAGCAAACAAAAATAATAATTTTTATTTAATTTATTTTTAATATGAAATAATATAATTGTAAGAATAATATCTAATACTTTTTATCAACTATGATTAAAAACCTCTTACTAATTCAGTTTGTAGTAAAAATTTAAAAATTTAAGATGAATAAAATTTATTTTATTTACACTTTTTTTCATAATTTACATAGCTAAAAAAAATAAAAAAACTAAATTAATTTAAGTAATGAATATTTAAAAAAAAAATTGTTAAGGATTATATTTCCATCACTTTGAAAAAAGAGTTATTATTATAATGCGTCTAATTATATATATTTTTGAACAACCATACTTTTCTAAGACATGGTATGGTAGATTTAAATTCTTAAAATATATTAGATAAAACGAAGTATAAGTATGCCTATTACTATTTAGTAAATGTTTTCTTCTAGGTAATTTAATAAATTCAGCTTCTATTATATTTTCAACAAATAATTAATTTATATGAAAGAATTAATTTTATACGTAATAATATTCACACCTTTTATGGAGATATATAATACGATTGAGATTATTTTGTAAAAAATTTGAATGTTTATCAATAAAAAATAATTAAAAATAAAAATTATTAAGTAAAATTAATTAAGATAAATAGATTGCCTTATATTCAAATGGTAGTAATTCGGGCTTAAAGAAAGGCAAAAATCATTATTTATTAAACTTTACTAGATTTAATTTGATTAGATTAGTCTAGATTTTAATAAAAATGAAATTAAAAAAAAAAAAAAGTAAATTTCTTATTATTATATTCTTAAAAATTAAAAAAATTAAAGACATTCTTTAGATCAAAGACCTCTTTTAAGTTGTGGCTATACAAGACCGCGGGTATAACCTATAGTTTGGGCAGATTTGAGTTATAGCTATTTTGTTATTATTGTACAAATTATTCATTTTTTAGGTAATAGTGACACGCACAACATAAACAAATTTATGTATCTAATTATTATTATTATTAAAAAATATCTATTTTATGATTAAAATTAGTGCTAGGCAAATAATTTTATCTATTTTTGAAAATTTGATTCGATCTATCAAATTCAAATTTTATATTGAATTTGTATTGAAAATTATATATTTCTTCTAGATTCATATCATTTTTGAATTGATAAATTATATAATCTGCAACAATATAGTCTAGATTGAATTATTATTAAAATTATAAATAAATGTATATTTTATTTTATAATATATTATATTTAAATATTATAAATACTACAATTATATTAAATTATTATTTTAATATAAAAAAAAATTTAAATTTTTAAATCTCTATAATAATTTAATAAGTATTGAATCGTACTTTCTTATTATTTTGATTTTCTTATGTCTATTTATAATAAATTTTATTAAAGATATATCAATTTAAAATTTAAATTTATATATTATGTTTTATATATGACAATAATTTATAAATAAGTTTTAATATTAATTCAACTTTATTAGATCTAAAAAAAAAATTAGATATACTCAAATTTAAATTTGTTCAAATTAATTACATAATTGGAACAAATGTGAATTGAAATTCTCCAAATCCGACCTGGATCGGGTTCCATTTATTAAAAACATAATTTTTTTCTTTCTTTTATAAACATATTCATAATCTTATCGTTTAAATATCATTAATTACAATCCTATCATTCCTCTCCCAACTTACATCTAAACTCAAAGCCTCCAAAAGAACAATAGAAAGATCATCTTCAAAATTCAAGAGTTGAAAACTAGCAAGAGCAAGTTCAGAAGCCAAATGATCAACTCTGTTTTGCTCCCTAGGAAGTTATATATACCAAAGTAATTACCTTAAAACATTCACATTCACATTCACATTCACATTTCGGACTATATACAAGGAAAAAAAAAATTTATGAGCCAAAGTGTACATGTATCCAAAGTCGATCCTTTATTTTTAGGTCCATCAAACAGTATTATGAGAAATAATATATATATATATATATATTAATTTAGTTTGCGATAATATCACCGACATTAGCTAGCTAAAGATCTAAAATTCTAAAGACAAAAGATTTACTTAAAGAAAATACTACTAATAATGGCTTATATAGGACAGCTGAGATGTGATAGATTGGCGAGATAACACACATATATACTTTTTCATTACAGTACCGAAGAAAACTTGAGATTTCATTAGTAGTATTTATGAAGCAAGAACAAAGATTAAGATAAGGGTAGGAAATGGAGATCCTCGCTGTTGATTGTGATATCATATAATAGCTAATGATGTGGTGTTGATAATGATTTTGGAGGGCACTGATAGCACTTAGCAAAGAGGCCAAAAGTGTCAACTTGTTTGATGAAGTTAGACATACTTGCCCATCCTCCAAATCCAAATCCAACTATTAACACCCACACCACTATAAATGCATTCACCAAATATACTGCTGTCCAGCTTGGTAAGAATATGGGTAGCTTCTCTGCTGCATTCTGTTTATACATTGAAATTACCATAACATTCATATCTATAAAATTAATCTTATATTATGTTATGTTTGCCAAAGAAATAGCTGAGAAATTATATAAAGATACATAATTACAAGTATAAATGAATACCTGACGGGCAGAAGAAGATCGAAAAGTGAGCATATGGGCTAAAGCAGGAATGATATAAACAGTGAAGCTGACCAAAAGAGCCCCAACAGCAGAGTTAATGGGGCCAAAGAAAGGAAATATGATAGCTAAGAACCAGATTGGTATAACTACTGGTAATCTTGCCAATGCCCTTAAACATATACTTTTAGTGTCATGCAATCCAATTACTTTCTCCCAAACAAAATATAATGGCGTACAAGCAAACCCAAATGTTATGAACTGCATGTGACAACAAAAATCACAAAGTAGAAAAGAAAAAAAAAATATATAGTTTATTATAATTAGCAAAGATTAATTGATGATATGGATAAAAGAACCTGGTGAATGAGCATTAAAACTACACCGGCGTCGCGCCAGGCATTACGAGGGAGGAGTGAAAAAGCATTGGAATGATTCAGGAGTTTGTCACCAAATGCCCAATACACAGCAGCAGAAGATGGGAGTGTTAGTGTGTATACATAGAGTGTCGCAAACAGATATATGTACTTGAATTTCTGTGGCTTCCACATTGCATGCATTATTTCCCTGTAAGAAAGCATTTGCATTTTTTTTTTTTTAATAATTAATGTTAATTAAATGACCTTGAAGGTGATCAATTTCACAACATATGATAAACAATAACTCATAAACGAATTAAGCAATGAACAATATTACAATATAAATCAAGTAGATTATACTTATCTTATTAGTCCCCATAGTAATTAAAAAAGATATAATTGGGAACTCAAGAGAAATATAGAACCGAAGATTTTTTTATTTTTATTTTATGAAAGTGTCACTGTCCAGATCACAGGTGGATATCAGTGGGGCCTAAGGAGGATTCAACCATGTCAACATTTAAAAAAAAAAAAAAAAATATGTGTATATTTTTAATATTAAATAAATATTTTATTTATAGTAATATATTATGTCTAATTTTTATGTACATATTTTAGTATATATTAATAATATTTAACTAATATGTGGATAAAAATGACGTAAATTATAAATAAAGTGGTTAAATATATACCTTTTTTTTATATATTTGGTAACTATTAGTAACAAAAATAAAATTAGAGTAGTATACTACAAAAAATTCTTCTTAAATATAAGAATCTAAATAATGTTTAAATATTTTTAAACTCAACGTTATAAAAATAAATTAAAAAAATAAGTATATGATAAGCTTCATATTAAAGTTTTTTAAATTTATGTTTATTATATTTTATTTCAATCCAAATTTTAACTTTATCTAATATTATATTATTTGGCATTTTATTTTAATAATCTTTTAGAATTTATTTGAAATTTTTTTATATAAAAATTTATTATTTTTATTATTATTAGTGATTCTTATATTATTTATAAACATATACTTTTAAATATAGTCTCAAGTTTAGTAAATCATATTTTACTTTTTACATTTTCATATGTTTATTTTAATTTTAATGTCTATAAATTTTAATGTATTTAATTGAGCTTTTTATTTGCTTAGATTTTTTAGTTAATAAATTTCTTTTATTCATGAATGATACTAATATTTATTAACTTGTTATATTTTTATTTAATTTTCATTATAAGTTAATTATAATGTGTTAACTCTATGTCTTTATTATAATATAAAATGAAAAAATTTAGTGTTAAATTGAATATAATTTATTATAATTTTTACTAATTTTTTATTTTATATAAAAAAAATTAACCCCCTAAATTTTTTTCTTGCTCCGCGCTGCTCCAGATCTAAATAAAAAGATAGAAATTCCAGGTCCAGATTTATAAAAAAAAAGATAGAAATTCCAAGAAGCAATGGAGTAAATAATTTTGATTCCATAAACAAATTAGTATCTTATTCTTCTAGTGTGTTACAGCATAAAAAAAATTTATTTGGGTATCATGAATCAGTACCTTATAAAGCTACCGCTACAAAGATTTACTGAAATAAAAAATGACTTTTTGAAATTTAAAAAAAAAACAATTACGTTTCCTTCAATGACTTTTTGAATTTTTAGGAGAGGTATTTGCAAGAAAATGACAAAATCAAGATTTAAAGTGTTAAAAGTTTTTTTTTTCCCCTTATAATTTAGTCCTTAATTAACTAAATTTAACACATGATTTAGTCAATTTTGATCAAATTTATGAAAATTAGAAGGATTAAATCTAATGAAAAGTAGTCATGAAATAAAAGTGCAGAAATTGATAAATGTTTAGCTTTTGTAAATAGATGTTTGAAAAAAACTCGGGGGTCCTCAGTATATTCCCCTAAATGCAATCTCTCTTTTTTGAGCCTAAAGCAATGGTTATGATATTTCTATGAATGTACCTCATAAATAGCTCTCATACGGTCTTACATTACAACTTACAAGTACAACCTTTGACCATTACAGAACAAACAAAAATGCACCAAAAGCTGGCAAGCATTTTGGCTTATAAGATGCCTTTTTTTTCCCCCCTAATCAAGAAAGACTTGTAGATGGAAATTCATCACCCGGCCATAGAAAGCAACCATGGTCAATGCAGGAAATTTCAGTGGGGGAAAAAACCAGAGTGCTAAATATGGGTAAACTCCAAAACCTAGTACAAAAGCAATAAGAAACATGGCTCTCTCTCTCTCAAAAAAAAAAAAAATTAGTTTCATTATTTTGTCTTCTTTATAAATTTTAAATTTAATGAGCCATTATGACTGCCAGAATAAGCCTAGTGAAAACCCACCCAACAAAAATAATTCATAATAAAAAGTATGGAGGCTACTCACACAGTGACAGCGTGCCCGCCGAAAGTGTAGAGTATGTTGGTGGCGCCTGTGAAATACAAGACCAGTTTTGTTGGGCCTGAATGAGTTACCCCTGGTTCCTGTAAAATTACATATTTAGCTCTTTCGAGTAAACAAGTCAAATCAACGTCCTAAATCAATTAAAGGAACCTTGGAACAGATCAACACCGTTGGCTGTAAAATTACAAAAATACCTGGCCATGAACAAATGCTGCAATGGCCATATACCAAGCAGTGTAAGTAGTCATTCCAAGTCCCAGAAACGACCAAATTCTGTAGTTGTGGAACGAAGGAATGAAAACAGTAGTGGCACAACAAGCTCCAAATATATAAGTCCATGTCCTCTTGTCCAATTTGTCATTTATATAGTATATGTTACTGCATTTTTACCACATAAACATATCAATAATCTAAAGTGAATTTAATAATATCCCAAAAACTAATCCATCCCTATCTTCTATTTGTGAGTTAAGAAGTCAATAATGACCTTGCACAAGCTATGAGCTGAATTACAGATCCAAAGAGAAGGAAAGTACAGTTGAAGGCTAATCCTGCCGCTTTCCAGTATGGACCCAATAACCCATCTAAGACTTCAAACCACTGTAATTAACAGAGAAAAAATGTGATTATAATCGGGTTTAAGTTTAGGAAAAGTGTGTAAATGTTTGTTTTTTTTTACTGTTTTGAAAAAGCTAACCTGGATAACATGGTTCTTGAAGCTGACATTCTCCTTTTCTTTTCGGCTTCGGTATTCAACGTAGAGAATACTGATTAGATAAGCAGTCCAGCTTCCCAGTATGCCGTAGAAAATCTGTAGTAGGATTCCTGAAAGCATGCCCAGTTGAGAGAAAGAGTATGGTAGTGTCAACAGAACTTGAGCAACCTGTTTAAACAAATTAACCCAAATGTTTCTTAGATAGTTGCTTATTATGAAAAAAGAAAACATTTTCCTTGGGTTTTTGTGTGAATTTTGTTTTGTGTACCTGATTTGAAGCACAGCTAAACCAGGCATCATAAACCGAACCACCATGCCAGAGGAAGCTTTTGAGACTGAAAATGGACTGATCTTGTACTTCTTCATCTCTGTCATCTGATTCACTCTCATTAAAGTTAGAAACTATGGCTTCCTCTGCTTGCTTCTCAGGCAACATTGCTTACAAATATGATAATAGATCTGCAAAAATAGAGCTTTACTGTTTAACATAAAGAAGTATATATGAAATGGTAATAACCGTATTAGGTGAAAAAAATAGAGCTTTACAGTTTCTCCAAATATTGAAGGAAAAGATACCTCAAACTGGGTTTCTGTTTCTGGTTTCTGAAAGATTTATGTGGGATTTTTTAAAGAGGAGAAACAGAGATCTTTAACGACAAATGTATAAATTTCCGGATATCAGGAGTGATCTTTAACTCCTATCAAAGAAAGAAAGAAAGAAAGGGTGCTTTTACTCGTTTCACATTCAAAAGAAAGCAAAACAGAGCAGTGACACTTGGATTGGTCGCCTGTTGCAGCTTTTTTCTTCTCTAGGAAGTTACGGTTTAATGTTTATCCAAGACTTGAAAGTGGCTTTTTAACTCCATGGTTGTCAGTGATTATGTTTTTCTTCGACGTTCCGACCTTTTCTTCTTTCTCAAATGAACCCAAATGCATGCCCTCTTCAATGCGATTTTAATTCAAGAAATCGGCATGTTTTGGAAGTCTCTTAAATGACACTAAATGAAAATAACAAAAATAAAAGATGCATCTGCTTATTTTAAACTTTAGAGTATGTTCCTTGGAGATTAATTCCTGGGCCTTGAGAGTAGAGACTAGAGATCTGCAGGAGAGTCAAATCTCTGAAGATTACCTGTTTTGAATTTAGAGAGCCTAGATATACCAATTTATCGGACTCACACGCATGCCATTTTAAAAATATTCACCCTTTTAAATACATTAGCATTTGATTTTTTAACAATGTATGATATTTACAAACATACTATATATAATAAAAATAACACCCGAAACAAGAAGAAAGGAAAACAGAGCGGCTTTTGCAGGCTTAGGAAAAAAAAAAAGATTGGTAGTTAGACCAATACTAATTGTTTTATTTATTTCTTATTTATTATTGATATTTGACATTTGCATTTTATAATTTTATTGCTTCTATGGAATGAAATGATTAAAAGTTTAAAACTTAATAGCATGCTAAAAGCTATTATGTAATGAAATAGACTGTCTTGTTGTTTGATTATTTTTATAATATAAGAATTAATAAATAAATTTTATTAGCAAAAAAGGAAGAAAAAAAATTATTAATCCAACTCATACCAATCCAATAAAATTGGTTCGATTGGATTGATTTTTTATATCTATTGGTTTAATTTTGTTCTCTTTTTTTAAAAATTGGTTATATTGAGTTAGTTCAATCACAGATTTAAAATTTGATTTTAGAAGAGGCACCATCAAAATAGTTAAAAAATAGTATTATTTATTTCTCGATTATTAGTTGTTTTTTTTGAAAAAGATATTATATATATATTATATAAATGTAAATATGTTTAAATTATTAAATTTATAGTAAATTATTTAGTGATAAAAGTTTAAATTTTAAAGTTCAAGGAGACATAGGTACATTATATCCATAAATTTCTCTATAATTATCTATAAATATTATACTTAAAAAAATGTTAAAAAATGAGATGGGTCACGTGTCCCTCCTTCATGCTACACACATTCGCCACGAAGTTAGTTCTAGTTTTAGTCTAAATTCAATTATATAATATAGTACTTATTTTAATTAAATATAAAATTAATGTAATTATTAAAAAACAAAAAAAACAAAATTATTTTTTTATTAAGTAATTTGATTAACAAAGAGTGTATTCCAGTAAAAATCAAAAATAAAAAAATGTTAAAGATTGTTTTACTGTTCAATAGTAATGTTTTTTTTTTTTGTTGTTGTAAAAAATGACGATTGGTGTTTGTTATTGTAATTAAAAAATATTTATGAATACTATTCATTACTGTGAAAGAGTAAAATGACAATAATATTTCCTCATTAATTTAATAAAATTATTTTATTGTTTATTTTGTTAAAAAATGTATATTTTCAATAATTTATGGACTAATAAGATATTACTAAATAACTTTAAAAATAAATAATAAGTACTAAAACAATTAACATAGTTACTTAAGGCACCACTAAATAACTTAAAATATAATAAATATCAAAATATTAATATAAATACCTATAAAATATCATTGTCGATGATATAAATGCCTATGGTTATTTTACTCTAGTGGCAAATATAGAAGCTTAGAAATATATTTGTCTTTCGTACCAACAAAATTAATCTCGCTTTACTTCTACAACAAATACTTTTTTTTTTTTTTTGTAATGTTTAGAATCAGCAAGCTTTGGCTCATTTTTAGGTACTTTAGTTATTTTGCTTCTGATATATTATAAATATGGTCTTGGTTGGTGTTCGAGATATTTATTAGAATTAGTTGAAACCTGTACATTTATTAATACATTAAATAGCTGAGTAAGGTTACATGTATATTAGGATCTAAAGGTCTTAAGATATTGACGAAAGTGAAGAGGACGACCTCAACACACAGTGTGGAGGACGACCCTACAACACCAAGATAAAGACAATCTCGTCTGATTACGAAGTGAAGAAGACGACCTCAACACACAGTATGGAGGACGACCCTGAAACACCAAGATAAAGACAATCTCGTCTGACTACGAAGTGAAGAGGACGACCTCAACACAAAGTGTGGAAGACGACCCTGAAACACCAAGATAAAGACAATCTCGTCTGATTACGAAGTGAAGAGGACGACCTTAACACAATACGTAGATAACGACCTCATTACTATATCAAAGTAGAAGTGACCTCGTAAGATGACAACGCGGAAAAGATGACGTATAACGATCAAGTGATTAAATAGTTTTTATTTAATTGTAATTATTAATATTTTTTGACATCCTTTCTAGTTAATCTGTCCCATCAAAACAGATATAGATATTTATTGTATCTATATATATACATGAACATACAACTAAATAGAGGGAAAAAAAATATTGATTTTTAGAGTGAGAAAATTCTCTAAAACAGTTGGCATGATTATTACCAACTTAATTTTTAAAAATTTTACTTTAGGTACAATTTTGCTTTTAATGAAAGAACATACCGAATTTTGATGGGAAAAAAATTTATTCTTTCATAAAATGTCCACTTGCAGTTAATTATCTATAACTTTCAAAAATATAAAAACCAAATTTCTTTTTCAACAGAATCCTACAATGGAAGTAAAATGCATGATAGTTTGAAAGATAAATAATTCTTTATATTTTAAAAAAATAATAAAAATAATATTTCTTAAAATTTATAATAACAATAACAATAAAAAAAATAAAAAAAAAAGGGGTAGATTTCTCTTATTATACTCTTGTCTACTTAGTTGTTTCAATCTCAAGGCACTGAGGATTCTCTATCACCAGTGTTTGGAGATTTCCAGCATTGCACTTCGATAGTTGCTATCTTTCTTTCACTGACAATTTGTGGTTGTTTCTCCTTTAGCATCTTGATCTAGAGTTTTCTTAGTCGCCATTCTTGATTAATTGGAGAAATTGTGTTCTGTTTTTCTTGCTATTTTTGGTTTGCTGTGGATTTTGTTTTCAAATGTTGTTGATTCAGCATCAAGCATCAAGCTATAAAAACAAAGGGAGGAAAAAGCAACAGAGTTCTTCTCAATCTCACTAGGCTAGTTGCTCCCACTGATCCATCCATGGCCGCCACCATATAACCTTGGATTTCTTTTCATTCTCGTCTTTCTCTCTTCTGTAACAACCTGGGAACAAAATTGGTTTAAACTTTTATGCTAATTACTGTATCAAATTTCTTTGAGAAGCATCACACTCTTTGAATTTTCCCTTCCAACTTGGTGTTGGTTTGTTCTTCTCTTGTAGTTTGCTTTTGTGATTTATGATTTTGAGATTTGTTACTTGTGCCCTAGTTTCGTAATTGTTTCGATTTTGATCGAAGTTTGCTAATTGGAGCCATTATGGAGGAGATACGAGCTTGTGTAGCTTTCCTGGACATTTATATTCACCATGGTGATCTAGTTAAGAAGTTAAGAAGTGTCTCAAACCTTGTGATTGTGGATTGGGTGAAAAGTAATAAATTTCAATAGTATTATGTTGTTTGGGTAGAAAAATAGATTAAGCATGACTCACTTTTGGCTCGACGAAGTGTTCATGATGTGCTATGTCGTCCAAAAGCATTTAGTAGAGAGATGTGAGATTTAGATAAGTTTTATAGATAATAGTTTGGACTTACGTGCTAGTTTCTTTGTTTTTTAGCTATAGTTTCTTTGTTCATTGTGGTTTGATATAATTTTGTTTATTAGTTGTGTCGATTTTATAAGCTTCATTATTTTTTTTAAGTTATCTAGTTAGAATATTAGGGAGAAAAATTATTATTTATGGTGTCTAATTTATATTAACTGTGTTACTAATTATTTGATTAGTTAATTTCTTATACTATACGTTGTGTATAATTAATGTTAGAATTCTTAGATTATATTGTCTTTTTTTTTTAAATAAAATTGCTCTTTATGACAAAATAAAAACTTATAATAACAAAAATAGCCTTTCTTATGTTCAAATTATATATGTTAATAATTAAAAAATAATTTTTACATTTTTTTTAACTTCGTTTAAATTAAATTGCGTTAATTTAAACCTAGTTAATATTACACGTTAATGTTATTGCGGTGTTAGTTTTGTTATTATAAATTTTATAATTGTTATTTTTTATAATTTTTTTATATTTTTATTAAAGTTCGAGTATATCAAAGACAGTAATAGATTTGTCTTTCATTTATCGTTAATTTTTTTAAAGTTTTTGATAATGAAAATTTTAAATTTTAAAATTTCGTCTCCTCTGACCTAAAGAGAGACTTCATGGTCCAAATGTCCAATTGAAAGGAGAATATATAGAACTTTTTCTATTACATTTTGTAGCAAATTTCATCGTCACCACTAGATTTTTGCATTATAATAACCTCAACATTTAACATTATATCACAAATATACTTTGAGGTTTTAGATCTGACAAAATTATAAAATTCTATTAACACTAACGGATAATTTGATATATTTGAAAGTTTATCTTTATAATAATATATTTTATATGTGTAAAGTTTTTGAAAAATAATAAAAAGTAAGCACTTTATTCTTTTCCATCTGAACAAATATAAAATCGAGAATGACGATCAAAATTGTATTCAAACTCTAGCCACTTTTTTTTTTTTTTTCTCTCTCTCTCTCTTACAAAGTAAATTATTTTGTTTCCATGATCTCCTTCTATAAGAGTCCCTCTTTGATAGATTAGCTTTTTTTGTTTTGGATAAAAATACATACATACATACATACATATATATATATATATATATATATATTGATTTTGTTATAGGGTTTTTTTTTTTTCAATGAGATTTTATCTATGACAATTTAAGTTATGTTTATGCTCATTTTTCTTGTGTTTCATTTGAAGTCTAAATATATTTGTCTTGTTTAAGATTTTAATAATTACAAGATAGTATTAAAATTTAATTGCTTATAAAAACATCTAATATATTAATTGAAACAATTAAATACTTGGTTCGAGTATTTTACAACACAACGAATGATGAAAGTTAATATTTTTTTCCATGTGCCAACAAATGTGATTAATTTTAGTTTATTTAATTTAATTATAGATATATTTAAATGAATGAATTTTGATCTAAATTGTATCTTTGATTTTTATCAATGAAGTTTATTTTTTATTTTTTTTCAGAAAAAGGTATTTCTTTCCCTCCCTTAAAATACATAATATCACAAACAAAAATCATGTAAAACAATTTTTTTTTTATTTTTCAAATTAATTATTTAGTTTTATAAGTAATATATTATTGTAAAAATTGTATTACATTATTTCTTTTAGTGCATAATGACCTACTTATTTACATAGTTTCAGTTTTTAGCATTTTTTAAGAAAAAAACATATGTTGTTTTTCTTATAACACAAAACAACATATATATATATATATATATATATATATATATATTTTTTTTTTTTTTGAAAAATATATGTTTTTTTTATATTAAATGTAAAGTTTTATATAAAGAGGAATTATATTACAAAATTAAACATGAATTAGTTGCTGCCGAAATTAAAGAATGTGTTTTGAAGGAGATAAATTTGGTTCATGATGGAGAGGAAGGTAGTTAGTTATGATATTACAAAGGTTTATTTATAATTGTTAAATGAAAATAATATAAATTACACAAAAAAAACATGTAAATGTAAATATTTACGTTTATGCCACTTATTTATTTTAAACTTAGCTCTAGAGTATATGGGTGAATTTTCCGATTATTTGCAAAGCTTAAGTAACTATGGGATATTATGGGAAACTCGAGAATATTTATAATAGATGTAAATTCTTAAATTTTGAAAATAAGGTCGTATGATTTAAGAATTTGGTGTACGAATCTTTTACCAGTCAAAAAGTTGTCAGAACTCAATCTTTTAAAGTGACTTTGATCTCTATGAACAAGCCCATTAACTTTTTTATCAAAAAAAAAATGTAATAATAATGAAAAAGAATCCCATTAACGTCTATTTTTCCAAATTGTTACTAGGGCTCCTCTATCTTCTCCATATTTTTCCTAATATTCTCCCTTTGACTAATAATCGATGGAGTCTTGCATGGCTTCTCATCTTGGTGTGATACATCAACAATTACCCTAATCTCTTAGCATCAAATTCATTGAATGGAAATATAACTACGGCAAACTGACTAGCATCAGTCTAGCACATTGTTATTGAAGTAACCCTAATTCATTTTGTAAAATTAATTGATAATTATATATGAGTCGGTAATAGTATAAGTCCTTTATTTATGTCAAGATAGGTAGTTTATTTCATTTATTATTTTTTTGTAATCTAACTTGTTTCGAAAAAGTGACAGCAAAAGAATAAATGTTGAATTTTTTTATTTCATTTTTATTTTTTAATATTTTTTTCAATTGTTATTTAGATATTAATTTCATAAATTTTCTTTATGCATAGACAACAATGAATACAAATTTGACCAAAAAATAATAATTTTTATTTTTTTAAATTTTATCATTTGTCATTGTATTGCTACTTTTTTGTAACAAAAAAAACTAAATTGTTATAAAAATAACAAAATGGGTAAACTAATTTAACATAACTAAAAATCCTAGGTGTATTTGTCTCTTATTTTATATATAGTGATTGTACTTTGAAGCATGCCAACAAAAACTAGCTTGGCATGACTTTTTGCATTGAGTGGGAGTAATATTTTTAAATGAAAAGGTATCATGCATTACAATTTAGTAATCAAGACCTAGTTTAAATGTGTAAATCACACTTACAAGTCGGTAAAAGAAACACAATATAGTCAGAACAAATGAAGAAATTGATAATATAATCCGAGTTATGTCTTGTGGTTGAGTTGGTGATTTGTCGGATAGTTTTTTTTTTTTTCCATTTTAATTAGAAGTCGTATGTTTAAATATTAAGTACCATTTGATATTTAAATGTTTTTAATCGCATTCTCTAAAAAAATAACAAAAAAAGAGAGAATATAACTCTAAATTAAACCTTATATGTATTAATATAACTTATAATTATGAAAACACAAGCCTTAGGACAAACTAAAGAAAATAAAGGAAGTAGTCGTGCCTGAGCAAGAAAATTAGTTTAGATGAGGCTATATTGTGTATGTTTTAAAATACCAACAATATAAATTATAATTCAACATGTTGAATGTCTAGAGTTCAAATATTATTTACAATAGTATTAGTTGAGTTGTATAAAAAATTAAAAAATTGTTATAGGCATAATTCATACTTATTTAAAGCTCAAGCACAATTATATATAATCAATATTTTTAATATATTACAAGTCATTGTTATTATTTTTTCATAATATATTTTATAAAACCTCTCAATATAATTATTCAATATAGTTATTTTTTTACTAAGAAAAATGCCATCATCTACTAATAGTTAGTGAAATGTATTAATGTTAATTAGTTGTATATATTTTTTAATACACACCTTGTGTTTATGATTTAAAATTTAAATTATGAGATATTTTTTAATTTTTAGAATTAAAATAATTATTATATTTTATAAATTTAAGAAGAAATAAATTGCAATTGATATTAAAGGACTAGTTTTTACTGAGTAATCACTTTTTAATCTTCTAATATACAAAAATAAATTGTAATAGTTTCCTACATGTTGTGATTTTATCTATAAATTTTATTAAGAATTAAAAAAAAAATTGATTTATATGTGAGTTAAAAGCTAATAAGTAATTTGGAACAAAATATTAACTTGGGCTGTAGCCGGTTAATCCAACCCCATAGTTATGCCTAGGGTGTCCGCGGTCCGGTCCGGTTTTTGGTAAAAAAAAAAATAATGAAACCGAACCGAACATATTAATTTAACCAAACCGAACCGAACCGATTGACTAATAAAATTTTCAAACCGAACGGTTTGGTCCGATTTGGTCCGGTTTGGTCCGATTTGGTTAACGGTTTTTTAATACAAATTTTTTTTAACTATGTATTAAATATCATAATTAAATAAATATCAAGTTGAAAGAAAAAAAACATAACATTCTAAATTCATGAGATATAACAAAAAAAAAAAAAAAAACTCTTTTTATGTATGACTTCTTGAAATAAAATTTAAAGTAACATGTATAGTTATACTTCTTCCAACATAATGATCAAAAATAAAAAAGAAATCATAACTCATTACATCCATTGAAAAAAAAGCTCTATTGAGCTCTCTCCACAATTCACACATGTCGTCTTCAAGCATGTTAAAACTTATAAATAACATACTAAAGATGTATCTAAAAATCAATTACAGTCTAAAGCTAAATATTTTTGTAAATTTTATTGCAAAATACAATAATACATTAATCCATGAATAATTCAAAATAATTACAGTCTAAATTCTAAAGTATTAAAAAGTTTACACAAGTTCATAATAATGACAAAGAAAATAAAATAAAGATATTAATAGTGAAGCGTCCACAAAATCTCCAACTGCAAGAAAAATAATTATTATTTTTAAATATAAAAAAAGTAAATTTAATAATATATTTGATTATTTAGCAAAACTTACCATTAATTCTTTGACTAATAAGAAAAACTATCAATCATCATTGATCAATATAGTGTCTTTAACTAACTCTACAATCAAATAAAATCAAATATCATTAGATAATAATATATAAAAATTAATATTGTAAATAAATTTTAAGTAATGCAATTACCTGAATCAATATCTTCATAAATCTCGAGATCATCAATGTATTCTTGTAAAGCCACATCAACCTTATTTATAGTGGGAGAACGAAACCAATTTTGAGTACATACTAATGCTTCCACCATTTTAGGATTAAGAGAACTCCTAAATAGATCAAGAATACGCCCTCCTGTGCTAAAAGCTGACTCGGATGCAACTGTTGAAATTTGAACTGCTAATACATCACGTGCAATGAGAGAGACAATAGGAAACCTAAAAGAATTTGCCTTCCACCATTTCAAAATATCAAACTTATCCAACATGACACTTTCACATGGGGTGTTCAAATATTTCTCAACCTCAGATTTTAACTCCAAACTATTTTTCTCCTCTAAGCGTTTAAGAAATTTCATCTTTCTTGCTTCTTCTGATGAGGGAATCCTTCCTATTACATCTTGTGCTTGAGTCACACTAGATTGACAATCCTCTCCATGCACTACCTTATAGTAAGCTTTGAACATGTCAATGAAAGTATTTTTAACATCTTCTTTCATTTTTTTAGCAATTTCTAAATCATAAATCTCTTCAAATAGAAACTCCAAATACTCCAATTTGTACCTTGGATCAAGTACAAATGCAACATACAACATCTTATTGGCCTTATTAACATTTTCCCAATACTTCTCAAATTTTATTTTCATGCTAGCAGCCATATTTTTCAACAACTCATCATCGGAATTACACCATGTAATTATTTGAGATTGAATGTTATGCAATTCTGAAAAATATAAATTTGATGTGGTAGACAAAGAAGTACTGAATGCTAATGTAGAGTCATAAAAAGTCTTCAAAAACTTAACAAAAATACTAGCATTTTTCTAATCATCTATTGTTGGAGGCCCAACATTAGAACGCTCCTCATGAAAATAAGAAGTAAAGTTTGATCCTTCCTCTTCTTCAAGACGATCAAAAGCTTTTTGAAAATCTAAAGAAGATTTTAACATTAGATACGTTGAGTTCCATCTTGTAGTCACGTCTAACACGACACTTCCTTTAGAATCAATATTTTCTTTAGCAGAACACACTTTAAACTTTTGTAATCTCAAAGGAGAAAATCTAACATATCTAACCGCACAACGAATACTCAAAATAGTATTGTGAAGATCTTTAAGTCCTTCTCTTACAACCAAGTTCAAAATATGAGCACAACATCGTACATGAAAAAACTCTCCACTCATAACAAGTCCATCATTCCAATTTTTCAACTTCCTTTTCAAGTACGACACAACAATATCATTTGAAGAAGCATTATCAAGAGTTAAGGTGAATACTTTACATATACCCCAATCACGCAAACTTTGTTCTATCACTCTTCCAACTGTATCACCTTTATGATTTTCGACTTGACAAAAGTTTATAATTCTCTTTTGCAATTCCCAATGTTTGTCCACATAATGAGCAGTGAGACAAATATAATAAACATTTTGAATTGAAGTTCAACAATCACTAGTAAGACAAACTCTTTGCTTTTCACTAATAAAAGAGTTTCTCAAACTTTTTTTCTTGTCTAAATATAGTTGAAATACATCCCTAGAAATTGTTTGACGAGATGGCACATGAAACTTAGGACAAATTTCAGCTATAAATTTTTTAAATCCCTCACCCTCAACAAATCTAAAAGACAATTCATCAATAATAATCATCTTTGCTAAAGCAACTCTAGCACGTTTTGCATCAAATGATACAGCAACTAATCTATGAGTTGTCGTATCACCCTCTCCTTTTTGTGGTTGAAAACTTAAAATTTTTTGCCCTCTATCTACTTCCTTAGGAATCTTCTTGCATAAATTTTTGAAATGATTTATCATTGAAGTAGTTCCATTCCTTATAGGATGAGCAACATAATCTTTATTACAATAATGACATGCAGCTCTAGGATTTTCAGCATCAAAAGGTCTAATGTATGAAAAATGATTCCATATATCTGACCTGGAATTTTTTGGCTTCTTCATATCAGATTCTTCATTGTCTAAGTCAATATTGCTTCCTTCTATTCCCCTTTTTGAGGTTGACTCATTTACATTTGGTAGTGTCTTTTCCATTTCTTCAGGATGAATTTCAGGTTCAATGTCTTCAGTCATTGTAAAGTCTGGAAATTGACTTGATCTGATAAACTCAAATAGATCATCATCACCTACATTATATGTTAAAAATATTTCAAAAATTATAAGACTGTTAAATTGACAAGAAAGCTTGTACGTTTTAATAGGACTCATAATGTAACTTATCAAGAAATGTAGTATTTATTATTTAATATTCCAATAGTTATAATAAATGATCTCAAAGTACTCAGAAGCATATTGGGGAAAAAATGTAATAGTTATTCCATGATAACTACCAAATAAAGGAGTATGAATTCCTATTCCTAGTATTCTATTCTTATGAATTATTCCAGTCATGCCTTTATAGTTAGTTAGCTGATCTTGTGGCACACTACTATGAAGAGATTTATGAGAAACAAATCCTATGAAGCCGTCCTGCATACCATCATATATGACTAAGAAATAGGAAAAATCATCTATATCCTTCATCTAATTTTATGCAGATTTATCGAATCTCAACCATTGCAGATTTATCAAATTACCATACTCTGTCTCTGTGTATACAAGTTTAATAAAAATATAAACAACAATCAGAAACCTTGACTTCCTTCCATGGCCGACTCGAGGACTGGAGGAGCTCGCTGGCTGGCTGACGGCAGGCGGCGCACGTTAGGAGGGGCGCACAAAGTCTGGGGGAGCTCGCTGGCTGGCTGAATCGCGAACGGGAGGAGTTGCACTACGGGACGTGGGACGCGGGCTGGCTGGCTGACTCGAGGACTGGAGGAGCTGAACGGTGTGGCGCGGGACGCAGGCTGGCTGGCTGGCGGCAGGCGACGCGGGCTGGCTGGCGGCAGGCGGCGCACGCTTCTGGTTCGCGACTTCGCGTTAGGGATTGGAATTTCAGTTCGAAATTCGAATGGCTGGCTGGGAAGGAATCCCGTGTTAACATAATATATATATATAAAAAATAATATTTTTAAATTATTTTAGAATTTCGGTTCGGTTCGGTCCGGTCTGGTTTGAAATTTCGAAAAATCGGACCGAACCGATAGTCAATCGGTTTGAAAAATAAAAAACTGGACCGGACCGTTTTACTTATTAAACTGTCCGGTTCAGTCCGGTCCGGTCCAATTTTTCGGTTTTTTTCGGTTTGGTTCGATTTTTGGACACCCCTAGTTATGCCACTGCTTATACCCCAACCCTTGCATAGTAAACGAGAGCATTCTACCTCTAAAAGAGATCTTGAGTTCGAATACCAGTAGAAGCAAATTTATCTAACTTTAACTCTTTAAAGAAATGGTCCAAGGAGTCACCATTAGAGCTATCAAACGAGTGAGTCGTGTTGAGTTTGGATCGATCAATTTATGATCCAACATGTGTAAACTTGATCTAGACCCAACCCGTTTATTAAACAGGTTAAAAAGTGTTACCTTGGCCTAACCTGTTTAATAAATAAATTAACTTATTTAACTCATTTAACTCGTTTAAATATATCAAATAACATATATTATATTTTATAATGTAAGAAAATTTGACATATTGTATAGTATCAATATATACTTATGTAACCTATTAATGTAATAAATTCTAATTAAACTAAAAAAAAACTAAATTAATTTAAGCATTATTTCAACAACAAAATTGTTAAAATATTAATTAATGTAAAATAAAAAATAATATTGATAATCATAAATATTATGATGCATCAAAATCTAAGGTGTTAAAATCTTAAATACTAACAAAAAAGGTCTAACAAAAATATATATTATAAATTTTTTTTATAAATAAAAATTTATTTAAGTCTAAAATAAATAATCAATAATCAAAACATACAAAATTAAACTAAATAATATACTACTATAAATTGATAAAAATACAAAAATAAAAGATGAAATAAATTTATACATCATCATAAGAATATTTGAAAGTACAAACCTACAACATAATTATATTATAAAAAATTATTTATATACTCTAATAATATTAATTATTTATTCGATTTATTCATATGAGTTAACCTATTAACCTAATTTTTTAAATGAATTAAACATATCAAATTATTTAAGACATAACACATATAATCCCAATCTATACCTTACTATTTTGAGAATAAGTCGTGGCAAGTTCGCAAATCTTATAAAAAATTGCTGGTTCTACTCACCATTATTTCTTAAAAAAAGAAATACTTGTTAGTCTAATTTATTTATTTTCTTTAAACCAATGAATTTTGGGTACTAAAGAGGCGCTCTTCAAAACTTTCATTTCAAGCCGGATATGGTGGGCTGGAAGGTGAGAAAAGATCAAAAAGTGAATGAAATAAATATATATATAAATACACACACAGGAAAGAGTTAAATTAATCTATTTTCATTTAATTTTTTAGTTTAAAAAATGTATTATTTAGTTCTAACACGTAATTATTTTATTATTAAAATCCTCTATCCTAATTCGGCAGCTCTAATCTCCCTCATATGAATGGCTACGGAAATACTTGCACTACTGTTAGGAAATAAATTGTGAATATTCTCCATTTTCATTTCAATTTTCCTCTATCTTCACCATAGTTGAGGTTTTTCATTTGCTTAATTAATCTCATATTGCTTCTCAGCTGGGTTTTATAGCATTTGTTATGTAGAATTGTTAATCAATGTAATACACTTAGCAATTCTCTGTGTAATGTTGTGTACATGGATTAAGGTGCATACGTGCATGTGTGAGTCTGCATGTATATGATAATTAGAGCTGAAAGTTTGTTAGAGTTAGCACGTGGATTGTTTGAACTGATAACAACCACACAACACTATAAATGTGAGTTAGCACCACTGATCAAATGATGAATTGAAAATATCTTCATATTATCTTGTTTCTGTCTTCTTCTATCTTTTGTTTCTGGTTGCTGTTATGTTCTCTTGCTGAATCTTTCATGGTATCAGAGCCATAATAGCTCAACAAAGTGCTTCTGTTGATATTAATGGAGAGACGATGACTCTGAGTAATAATCAATCGAGCATTCTGTCTTATCCTTTATCTAGCATACCTATCAATCCTAATTTCTCAGTGAAGTTAGACGATACAAATTTTCTTATATGGAAGGAGCAAATCAAACATGTAGCTGTTGTGTATGGACTCCAAGGATTTCTGGAAGGTACAGAATCTATTCCTACACGAAAGATCAAGAAGGTTCTTCAAGATGTCTCATGTGGTGGTGTAAATACTGAGGAAGTATCCAGAATTTGAGATCTGGGATCGCAAAGATAAGATAGTAATGAACTAGATCTATAATTCAGTATCTCCAAGCAAGCTGAAATTTCTATATGGAATCTCATCATCTCATGGATATTGGACTGCTTTATCAAGAAACTTTCAGGATCATTCTAGTTCAAATCTGATGGAATTAAGGTGGAGGTTGCAGACAATGAGGAAAGATAATCAGACCATGGATGAATATATTGAGAAGGCAAAGGAATTGTTTGATCTAATGGCAGCAACAGGAGATCATATCTCTATTAGAGAGCAAATTCTTTATCTGATGGGGGGACTAAATTCAACTAACTATCTGTCTCTTGTGACTACAACAACTAATAAGAAGAAGGTACCTAGCTTGGATGAAGTTTTCTTTATGATGAGAACTCATGAAAGGCAGATCATGCGAATGAGTCCAATTGATTTTCAGTTAATACAAGCTAATGTTGCTCATAATAATCTTACCACAAACACTCAGTTCTCACAGCATGTACAGGAAGGTTTACAAAATCCTAGACCTGGTGGTATGTTATATGATAGTTCTCAACAAACAGGTACAGGTAGTACAATGGCTTCTCACTATCAAATACATCGTGCTTTTCCTCATCAACCTAATCAACATTTACACCAAAGCTTTCCTAAGTATGATAATAGTGAAAGAGGTAGATATAAGGGGACTTGTCAGATATGCAAAAAGATAGGCCATAGTGCCTCAAGATGTAGATTTAGGTATGCACAGTCACACAATAACTTCAATAATAATCAGACTCAATCATTTATGCCTAGGCATCCTATGTCATCCTTTTTTGTAACCAGACCACAAGTTAATTTTTCACACCTGTCTGCGATACCTCAACAACAACAGTTTTCACCATCTAGTTTACCGTTTGTGTTACCTATGCCATATAACTCTACAACTCCAACACAACAGACTTACACTCCATCATCAATATCTTATCCTAGTTCTATGAGTCCACCAGACTTGAGCACACCATCTGCTGGCCATTCATCTATGAATTTGACTCAACATGGGATTCAATATCCTATGATCTGTGGGTGTCATTCTCAATGGCCTATGTATCCACCACAGGCCTATAATACTATGGTTGCCACACCTGCGATTCATTAAGATCCTTAATGGTACATGGATTATGGAGCTAGCCATCATCTCACCTTCAATAATACAGATCAGTCTGGTGCATCTCCATATGTAGAAAATGAAACTGTGCTGTTAGGTAATGGCAACTCAGCTCCTATCTCTCATATAAGTCAGGGTCATATTAGTAGTGGTAGTTTGATTTTTAAGCTCAATAATTTACTACATGTACCTCAACTTGCCAAGAATCTCATCTCAGTTAGACAGATGTGCATTGATAATAATGTTTCAGTAGAATTTTTTCCTAACACTTTTTGTGTGAAGGATCTGAGTCAAGGGAGGATAGTGCTGAGAGGAGGTGTGGATAATGGACTCTACAAGTTTCCTAATGGTACTTCTACTGAGGAGTCAAAGCACAGAAAACAGGTTTTGAGTTGTACTCCTACTATTGATTCTGGTTTATTACATAATATTGTTGATTCTGTCAATTGTAGTTCAGGTGTTCAATGTAATAAAGCAACAGTGAATAATCTGATTTGGCATGATACACTAGGCCATCCTCATTTACCTGTATTGAAACAATTTTTACATGGAATGAATATATCTTGTTCTTTTGATTCTACTAGAGACATGTGTGGTGCATGTAAAATGGGTAAGTCACATAGGCTGCCATTGAGTCATATCCATGAAAGATCACATCTAGCATTTGAGATTGTGCATGTAGATGTTTGGGGTCCCTCACCTGTTATAGCAGATAATGGAGTGAGGTACTTTTTACTCTTTGTGGATGATTATACTCGGTTTCAGTGGCTATACTTGTTACATAATAAGAGCCAAGTTGCTCAAATTTTCTTACACTTTAAAGCCTTGGTTGAAAGACAATTTCATAAGAAAATTCATCACATGCAAAGTGATGGTGGAACTGAGTTTAAGTCCTTAGAGCCACACTTGTTTCAAAGAGGTTATAAGAGGAGAATTACTTGCCCATATACTCCTGCTGAGAATGGAGTTGTTGAGCGCAAGAATAGACATGTTGTAGAAACTGGATTGTCCATGATGATAAAAGCTGGCTTGCCATTAGAGCTTTGAACTTATAGTTTCAAGACTGCTGTCTACTTGATAAATAGACTGCCTTCAAGAGCACTGTCAAACAAGTCTCCATTTGAGTTATTGTATCACCACAAACTAGATTACTCCAATTTGCGTGTGTTTGGGTGTCTTTGTTTTCCTTATACAAGACCCTACTTAAGTACTAAACTTGATATCAGGTCGATTCCTTGTGTTTTCTTGGGATACACTGAACATCAGAAAGGGTATAATTGTATTGACCCAGTTACTAAGAGAGTTTATGTCTCTCCTCATGTGGTGTTCAACGAGCTGAAATTTCCATATCTTGTCACGGGTGTGAGTAAGTCGAATTCAGTGTCTTCTGCCTCACTCAGTGATAGGTTGCAATCACCTGTCCAACCTATCCATTTTGTCAATCTTCCACAGTCTCATGGTTAGAATAAAGCTATCTTCAATGTTCTTGAACTTATGGCTCAGATAAACATGCCTGTCATGAGTCCCATTCACAGTCAGTTTTTGTCTTCTAGTGCTCAGTCTTTTGATCAAGCCAACATTTCTAACTCAACGTCTATTTCTCCACTTCCAACAGCTCATTCTTCACCTATGCCTATTTCTCCTACTCAACCTAATAATCAAGAACACTCTTCATCAGATACATCACAATGTTCTTCCTCTTGTGATTTAATTTCTACTTCTACTTCTTCTCTTGAGTCTTCAATGCTTCCTTATTCCTCATCTGGAATACCTCAGATTATTAACCCAGAAGGTTTAAAACTTACTGTAGACCTACCATCTCTATCTCAGATACATAAGCCACCTATAAATGATAATATTCACTCTATGCAAACAAGAGCTAAGTTTGGTGTTTATAGACCCAAGGCACTAGTAGCTGATGTTATTCTTCCTGTACCAACCACAGTAAAAGAAGCTTTGAAACATTCTGAATGGGCTAAAGCCATGAGCAAAGAATATGCAACTTTGTTAAAAAAACTCAACCTGAGAGTTAGTTCCTCCACCTTCACATGGGAAGATTATTAGTAATAAGTGGGTGTTTGCTGTGAAGCTCAAATCAAACAGAACCTTAGAAAGATATAAGAGCAGACTTGTTGCTAAGGGATTCCTTCAAACTGAAGGAATTGATTACAATGAGACATTCAGTCCTGTTGTGAAACCTACCACTATTAGGGTAGTGTTAACCCTTGCTCTTTCTAAGGGATGGACAGTGAGACAATTGGATGTAAATAATGCATTTTTAAATGGAGATTTAGAGGAAGAGGTGTATATGTATCAGCTGGAAGGATTTGTTGATCCAGCTTGTCCAAGATATGTATGTCATCTTAAAAAGGCTTTGTATGGGTTAAAGCAGGCTCCTAGAGCTTGGTATACCAAACTGAGTAACTGTTTGATTTCATGGGGCTTTAAAAGTTCTCAGTCTGATACGTCTATGATGCTATATAATGATAGAGTAAACACAGTAATGTTGTTGATCTATGTAGATGATATTTTGATCACTGGTTCAAATGAAGCTTTCATACAGAATCTAATCTCTAAGTTGAATAATGTGTTTGCCTTAAAAGATTTAGGAGAACTGAACTATTTCTTAGGCATTGAAATGACACGATCTGAGGGTGTTCTTCACTTAAGTCAACAAAAATATGTAACTCAGCTGCTAGAAAGAGTACAGCTTTCAAATGCTAAGTCTTCTTCTACTCCTCTTGCTCTAGGGAAGAATCTATCTAAGTTTGATGGTAGTCCTTTAGAAGATGCAGGCCCTTATAGATCCATTGAAGGTACACTGCAATATTGCACCCTTACAAGACCTGATATAGCATATTCAGTAAATAAACTATGTCAGTTTCTGCAATGTCCTACTGATGTTCACTGGCAAGTTGTGAAGAGATTATTGAGTTATCTTAAAGGAACAATTGGGTATGGACTTATGTTACAGAAAACTGACTTGTTGACAGTAATGGCATATACAGATGCAGATTGGGCATCTTGTGTTGATGATAGAAGAAGCACTAGAGGATGGTTTGTGTTTTTAGGAAATTCTCTGGTATCGTGGAGTTTTGGAAAACATCGTGTAGTATCTAGATCTTCAACAGAAGCAGAGTTTAGATCTTTGGCTCTTACTGTGGCTGAGATTCTATGGTTAAAGAAGCTGCTGGTAGAGTTGAAGATTAAGCTTCCTACTGCTCCAGTTATTTTTTGTAACAATCAAGGTGCTGGTGCGTTGGCTAAGCATCCTGTACTGCATTCAAGAACAAAGCATGTAGAAATTGATTTTCATTTCATTCGTGAAAGGGTGTTAACTGGAGAAATGTGTGTGGAGTTCATTACAAGTCAAGAACAGCCTGCAGATATAATGACAAAGTCTTTAGGGACTGCTAGATTTACTGATCTTAGAACCAAGCTCACAGTTCTCAATAGAGATATGAGCTTGAGGGAAGATGTTAATAAATGTAATACACTTAGCAATTCTTTGTGTAATGTTGTGTACATGGATTAAGGTGCATACGTGCATGTGTGAGTCTGCATGTATATGATAATTAGAGCTGAAAGTTTGTTAGAGTTAGCACGTGGGTTGTTTGGACTGATAACAACTACATAGCACTATAAATGTGAGTTGGCGCCACTGATCAAATGATGAATTGAAAATATCTTCATATTATCTTGTTTCTGTCTTCTTCTATCTTTTGTTTCTGGTTTCTGGTATGTTCTCTTGCAGAATCTTTCAAGAATTGTGAGGAATTGTTTGCTTTATTCAGTTTAAAATTAAAAATATACGAAACAAAATTTAAAAACTAAATTATATTATTAAGTTTTCGATTTAGTTTTAAATTGTTGATACTATATGGGTTTTTACATGTACCATGGGTTCAAGTTCACAAAATCATGCATTTCAAGTTTCAACCATACTCCCTCACCTTCGCCAGCCATCTCTTTTCTCTGTAGAATTTTTTTGATCTCCATTTCCATCGTTAGGGATTATTCTTCCTCTCACATGCAAACTTCATCATCTTTACCATTTCCTTTTTCTCCATCTCTGTTTAGTAGTTTTTTTTTGTTTTTGTTTTTTCCAACAATGGAAGAAAACATCCAAACGACCCCGATAAACAAGGTGAGATTGAGGTTGAAATGTGAAAATTTTGTTTTTTTGGGTTCACGAATAGATAGGAAATGATGGGTTATTACGGATTTTTTTTAATAATATTTTAAAATGATGAATTTATTCAATTCAATATTTTAATTTAGAATATTTTAATAATAAAATATTAATTATAAAATACAAAAAATTATTATTTGGCCTCTTTTTTTTTTATAAGCAAATAAATTAATAAATACATTTTATAAAATAGAAAATTGAAAAAGTTTTTAATTACGGATCTAATAAGCCTAGAGGGGGGTGAATAGGTTATTTTCAATTTTCAACAAATATTATATAATCTAATCACAACGGCCAGACATGCAATCGCGTGTAAAGATAAATGCGGAATAATAAAACGACACACGATATTTTTAGGTGGAAACAACCTAGGCCACAACAATGACCTAAGAGGAAAACCACCGGTCCACCGGACCACCTAACTATCCACTATGAAAATAATGTTCAATTACAACCATAGAGTCCAGAAACTACCCGTCGCAGATAGATCCCCCTTTCTGTAATTTACTTACGAGCCGCTTGCTCCTTTCACAGCCTCCAATAGTTAGATGTCTGGATCCGGACCAACGTTCCGATCTACTTGAGTCACACAAGATCAACCGAACCCGTCACCTTCGGTAATTTCGAGTCACACGAAATACCGAACCTGTCACCTGTAACGTTAGCACAAAAACACAAGTGCAATGTGTGTCCTAGAGCGGATTCAAACAATAAACAATCCTAACTAGCAGATTCAATAACATGCGATGTAAAAGCAGGATCAGCTAGCAAACTCTAGAACATTCAATATTAAGCTCAATATCATGCAAATCAATTAGGCATATGAATAAAACATGAAAAAGCCTAAGAACAATAGATGAAGAGAATAAGCACAATTCAGATGCTAGAAAGTATTAGTGCTGTATAATTCTAAATGCTCAAGTTGATTGATTATGCACAAACATCCCTTCACTTATATAGAGTCCAATCCTAGCTCAAATAGGATTTGCAATTCACTATAACTCTACTCATATCAGGATTTAGTTCTCAAAAGAATTCTTCTCATACAATGATTCTATTCACATCAGCATTTATTTCTCACAAGAATTCTACTCATACAAGGATTCCACAATTAAAATAATCCTACGCAAATAAGGACTCTATTTCCAAAACACTTTTATTCACACAAGGATTCTACTCATACAAGGATTCCACAATTAAAACAATCCTACGCAAATAAGGACTCTATTTCCACAACACTTTTATTCACACTAGAATTTTGCTTTCTCATTAAATGAGTCAAATTGATAAAAGTAACACATGGGTCGAATACACAAAAAGAGTTTGAGTAGGAATATAATACTGGCTCGATCGATCGACAGGCCATCTCGATCGATCGAGAAGGTCTCGATCGATCGATACACAAAACTCGATCGATCTAACTCAAACAGAGAGAACCTGGATCGAAGTTGTTCTATACTCGATCGATCGAAAAGGGTTCGATCGATCGATCCAATTGCTCGATCGATCCAGTCCAAACAGAGAGCACCTAGATCGAAGTTGTCTCAGTCTCGATCGATCGACCACTCGATCGATCGATCAATACTCTCGATCGATCGACCAACATGTGCACAATTACATTTTTCGTTACGATCCATACTAAGTGTCGTGCTTAATTGTGTGAAGATGTATGCATGATATAATATTATACCTGTCATATGAGCGTTCCAAGCTTGATGACTCCATCACCATGTATCGTCTGATTAATCGGTGAATTCCTATTCTAGATTACAATCAAACATTTTGTCCACGAAAATTGTCAATACAAAATAAACCTTACAATCTCCCCCTTTGGCATTTTCGTGTGACAAAACTACTCTCTCACTACATAACGCTCATGGTTAAAATATCATTACATCAATTACATAGTGGACTGTCTATGATCTGGTGGACCATCTTCGCTTGATACTTGATACGCTCGGTCCACTGAAATTAGACAAACAAATAGCACACAATTTTGGCTTGAAAGCCTCATTGCTTATTAGTTCAGTGTACATAAAGGTGCGAATGAAATATAGTGTATGTGCAACATGAATCTTTCTCCCCCACAACTAATAAATGCAACATCTCCCTCTAAATCTAATCTCATAGCAACATGAACCTTTCTCCCCCTTTTTGGCATACGAAATTGACAAATCATGAAACACTAAAGATGATAAGGGTCACTCTCAACAAGGTGGGCTAAAAATGCATAAGAGCACACATGTATATGTCCAAAGCATGTAGGAGGAATTGCATAAGTCAAAAGAAGAATAATGAAATATGTATGCAATGACTCCCCCTAAGTTCTATGACTCTCTAGACGAAAAACAAATTCAAAAGAAATTTTTTTTTTTTTTTTTTTTATTTACCACACAAAGTAATGAACTCATTTAACACGAATAAGCATACAACCAATTGAAAAAATTATTTTTGCTTAAATTTTGATTATTCATTGTATTAGCAAAATAAATAGGTCATATAAGCACACTAACACATATAATGGCATATTGACATTCACTTAAGGTAGTATACAAATGTGAACTCCACTTGTATTCCAATAATTTCATTTATGACCAATTTTAAGAGACTCAAAAGAAAATAAGTTCATCTATCATGCTAAATCATAATTGAGTCATCAATCTTACATAATAAAATATGTCTATGAAAAAAGAGATTTTTTTTTTTTTTTAAAAACATTTTTGCTCTTTCTTTTTGTACATGCCAAATAGAATTTCTTAATTAATTTTTTTTTTTTTTTAAAAAAACATGTACGAGCCATAAATCTAATACGATGACTTTCACACTAGTTATGAGGTAGCCCTCTCCGCTCACTACGGTAGCTTCACACATCATAGTAGGTAGCCCTCTCAATACTAGTTATCTCCCTAAGATGAAATATTTAAAAAATAAGAAATAGAGCTCAATATAATTTCGCAATCAAGATTAGCTCAAGTCTTAGGGTCTTTCAGAATTAATCATAAACTTCATAGATGACATACATGAGTGTTCAGTGGGTGTGTGCATAAGTTCAGTCAATAGTGTCATCATATGGTAACAAAGTAAATATGTGCAGAATTTTGAATTTTAGCATAGAATATACAATGAGAATCAAAATAAGCCACAAAAGATAAGGTTGTAAAAGTATAAGCATCATTTGAATCCAAAACCTTGTAGACCCCCTTTTTTTTTTTTTTTTTTTTTAATCCAAAAAAAATTAACAACAAAAAACGAAATAAACCAAAAAAAATACTCACCTAGGGTCATTTAAGCACTCAAACAAAAGTACCTAGGTGGTCTAGCAATAGTGATCAATTGATAGGAAACATGCAATCTTTCCTAACCCAAATTTTCATGAATTTTGATTTCTTTATGTTTTTGGGTTGAGACTTAATTGCATTAGATTTTAAAGGCATACTCTTAGGCTCATATTTCCTATTCAAATTCAACATAGGCATGGTATGATGATAATTATGAGTTCTATACCTATAATCATGAAGATGATCATTAAATCGAAAAGCATTCATCAAAAATCTACAGTTAGGTCGAATATGGCCTTTTCTACCACAATGATGACAAACAGGCACAAACTTAACAGTTTTAGCTCCTACGGTTTTAGTGGGTGTTTGTGCAGAATTTGTAGCAGTAGAGATAAAGTTAGAAGACTTTACAAATGTAGTTTTTGAAGTGGAAGGTGTACAGTTTTCTTCTGAAAATCCAAGTCCACTTGTATCACCGAAAGGCTTACCAATGCTCAACATCTTGTCTAGTCGTTCAGCTCCAATTGTTAATCTTTTGACAGTTTCCTTTGATTGCTCCAATTCCTGCACAAGCTTTGAATTTTCCTGTTCAATACCTGCAAGACTTAAACTTAACTTGTCAAAATGCTCAGACAGTTCAACTTTTTCTTTTTCTAAAACTGATAAATTAAGGTCTTGCAAATTGATCTGTTCATTCAGCTTTGTTACAGTTATGAGTAGTTTATCTTTTTCTTTCTTGCATTTAATTAAATCAATAAATAACTCCTCAAAACTGTTTGCATTAAATTTATCAAGGATACGTTTACTTCCCTCTTCATCTGAGTCAAAGTCTGACTCACTGGAGTATCCACCAACAGTTGACGTAAAAGCTACGTAGTTGGTGTTAGCTTTTTCTGACCCACTAGCTTGATCTTCATCACTTTCTGTGTCACTAAGGGTAGCATTGAAAGCTTTTCCTGTTTTCTTCTTCTTGTTGGCACAATCTGCTGCATAGTGTCCAAAACCATTGCATTCAAAACATTTAGGTCCAGTGGGTTTAGATTTCTTACTTTCTGAACTCATTGGGGTGAATTCTCTTCCCTTACGATCTTTTCTGTTGAACATTCTCTTGAGTTTTCTAGCAAGTGTGAGTAGCTCTTCATCATCACTATCACCATCGTCAGCATTGGTGGTTTTCAGAGCAATTCCAATGTTCTTTTTGGGTGCTGGAAAGTTCATCTCAAATGTTTGAATTGACCCAACTAGTTCTTCAATCTTCATGGTGTCAATGTCTTTGCTTTCCTCTATCGCTGTAACCTTTGCTTCAAAGCGTTCTGGTAATGAGCATAAGACTTTTCGAACCAACCTGCGTTCATCAATTTTATCTCCAAGATTTGAAGAGGAGTTAGTAATATCACATAAATTAGCATAAAACTCTGAAAACGTTTCATCCTCCTTCATTCTAAGATTTTCAAACTTAGTAGCTAACATGCGAAGTTTTGTTCGTTTAACTTGGGACGTGCCCTCATGGGCAACCTCTAAAGTGTCCCAAGCAGCCTTAGCAGTTTCAACATTAGAGATACGTCGGAATTCATCCGGCGACACAGCACTAAAAATAGCATTAATGCCCTTTTGGTTCCAGCCACTACCAATTCTATCTTGGGGAGTCCAATCAATCCTAGGTTTAAGTGTGACAACATTATCCTTGGTAACCGTAGGTGGTTCCCAACCATAAAGCACAGAGTTCCAAACACTTTCATCTAAGGAACGTAAAAAGGCTCTCATACGAGCTTTCCAATATGGGTAGTTAGACCCATCAAAATAAGGTGCACGGGTTGTAGAAAAACCCTCTCTCATATGATCCATAATAAGGTCCTAGGCAAACACTAAGTATATCTAGTGACCTGCTCTGATACCAATTGAAAAAGTTTTTAATTACGGATCTAATAAGCCTAGAGGGGGGTGAATAGGTTATTTTCAATTTTCAACAAATATTATATAATCTAATCACAACGGCCAGACATGCAATCGCGTGTAAAGATAAATGCGGAATAATAAAACGACACACGATATTTTTAGGTGGAAACAACCTAGGCCACAACAATGACCTAAGAGGAAAACCACCGGTCCACCGGACCACCTAACTATCCACTATGAAAATAATGTTCAATTACAACCATAGAGTCCAGAAACTACCCGTCGCAGATAGATCCCCCTTTCTGTAATTTACTTACGAGCCGCTTGCTCCTTTCACAGCCTCCAATAGTTAGATGTCTGGATCCGGACCAACGTTCCGATCTACTTGAGTCACACAAGATCAACCGAACCCGTCACCTTCGGTAATTTCGAGTCACACGAAATACCGAACCTGTCACCTGTAACGTTAGCACAAAAACACAAGTGCAATGTGTGTCCTAGAGCGGATTCAAACAATAAACAATCCTAACTAGCAGATTCAATAACATGCGATGTAAAAGCAGGATCAGCTAGCAAACTCTAGAACATTCAATATTAAGCTCAATATCATGCAAATCAATTAGGCATATGAATAAAACATGAAAAAGCCTAAGAACAATAGATGAAGAGAATAAGCACAATTCAGATGCTAGAAAGTATTAGTGCTGTATAATTCTAAATGCTCAAGTTGATTGATTATGCACAAACATCCCTTCACTTATATAGAGTCCAATCCTAGCTCAAATAGGATTTGCAATTCACTATAACTCTACTCATATCAGGATTTAGTTCTCAAAAGAATTCTTCTCATACAATGATTCTATTCACATCAGCATTTATTTCTCACAAGAATTCTACTCATACAAGGATTCCACAATTAAAATAATCCTACGCAAATAAGGACTCTATTTCCAAAACACTTTTATTCACACAAGGATTCTACTCATACAAGGATTCCACAATTAAAACAATCCTACGCAAATAAGGACTCTATTTCCACAACACTTTTATTCACACTAGAATTTTGCTTTCTCATTAAATGAGTCAAATTGATAAAAGTAACACATGGGTCGAATACACAAAAAGAGTTTGAGTAGGAATATAATACTGGCTCGATCGATCGACAGGCCATCTCGATCGATCGAGAAGGTCTCGATCGATCGATACACAAAACTCGATCGATCTAACTCAAACAGAGAGAACCTGGATCGAAGTTGTTCTATACTCGATCGATCGAAAAGGGTTCGATCGATCGATCCAATTGCTCGATCGATCCAGTCCAAACAGAGAGCACCTAGATCGAAGTTGTCTCAGTCTCGATCGATCGACCACTCGATCGATCGATCAATACTCTCGATCGATCGACCAACATGTGCACAATTACATTTTTCGTTACGATCCATACTAAGTGTCGTGCTTAATTGTGTGAAGATGTATGCATGATATAATATTATACCTGTCATATGAGCGTTCCAAGCTTGATGACTCCATCACCATGTATCGTCTGATTAATCGGTGAATTCCTATTCTAGATTACAATCAAACATTTTGTCCACGAAAATTGTCAATACAAAATAAACCTTACAAAAATTAAATAACACATTTTATTAAATAATAAAATCTATATGATATTTTTCTCTGTATATATTTGTCTAACTTAAAAAATTTCTCACTGGTTTTGAGACAATAATCATTTTTATTTATAATTTTTCCCAAGGTTAAAAGGTTTTTTTTTTTTTTTTTTAAAAAATCAAAGATAAGTGGACGTGAAAAATAAATGCACATTTTTTAAAGGTAAAATCAAGTTTTTACGATATAATAAATTATGACCGGTAATTACTAATTATTAACAATTATGGTTAAATATAGGAAGAGTGTTTCCGCTCCAAATTTCCAAAATCTAATTAATAATAAGTACATTAAATGGCTTTTAATTAAGGCAAACATGGGTATGGCGTGGCTTAAACTCAATAAGCAACAAAAGAGCTTATTAATTCAGGGGAAAGAAAAGCTTCTTAAATATACACACATTTACAAGTTAATTAAATGCTACCTAACTTACTTAGCTTTAACAAATTATAAATGCATATAGTACCTATGGGCATATTTCAATAATAAATAAATTTAACAAATAATATTAACAAATCATCATAATTATAAAATAATTTAAATCAATAACGTACATAATATTATATTTTCAAATTTACATTTAATAAATAATTTATTAAATCAATGATAAAATCAAATCAAATAAAAACATATATTATCATTAAAATAACTTAAATTAATAATTAAAAATAACTTATTAAAAATATTTGTCTAATTCATTTGAGTCAATAAAAAAAAAATCATATAATGAGGTTAGCTTGCTCATCGACTTAGTATCTATACTATATTATATATAAAAGTATAAATCATGTCTAATATTTTTTTGATAAAATTATCCATATATTTTAAACTATTGACATTAGTTATCTTTTTAAAATATATTATTATATTAAATAAAGATTCTAAATATGATAATTAAATAAGAATCACATAAAATAAAGACTCTAATTATAAAAATAATTAACTGAGCAATAGTGCTCACCTTAAATGGCAAATTAGGCTTATTTTAAAAAATAAGCATAAAATATATAAAAAAAAATTATATCTTTTATATAAAAAAATATCAACCTAAATGGTAAAATCTAAATCATAAAATATTTATAAGTTTATTTTATTTAGATTTATTAGTTAAATAATGTAATGTTATTGATAATTTTAAACTTTTCTTATTTTATTTTATTTCAAAGTTTTTCTAAAAAAATGCCCATTTTATTAAGTTTAAAATAAAGTCATAATTTCTTATCAAATTGTTCCATAGGAAAACTAACAATTATTTAACATATTTATTATTTATTTTTATTGCTTACTTATATTTTTTTAACAAATGTTTATATTATTAATTAATTTTTATTAATAAATAAAATTTAAATTTATGAAAAATATTAAATGCTTATTTTTAGATTCTCATACTTTATAAAAGTTTTACTCAAAATGAATTTATTATTGATTATTTTAAAATATATTTTATCTTAATTTTATTGATTAATTTTTTAATTAAATATTAAATAGTTGTATTTTAAAAAAATATTTTATTTATTTAAAATATTATATTAACATTTATTTTGAATCTAAATGTGCTTTTACTTTTGAACTTTATGTCACTTCTGATTTTTCTATGTCCCTTCAAAATCCCTTTAAAAGGAGCAGCATCCCAGGACATGCTTTTGAATCCCATCAATCATCATATATCTCTAGTCTCCACAAATTTAATAAAGAATTTATTTATCATTTGAAATTACCATCTTTATTCGAATATTTATAAAGAAAAAGAAAAATAAAGATACAAATGTAAGGAAGGGAAATTATTGAAAATGCAAGGGAAATTATGAACGTAGGGCCAAAAATAATCCTGATAATGGTAGCTAGTCCTAGTCATAAATAATCATAATTATCATTTATATAATTTTCTACCCTATCTTAAAAAGCCTTACGTCCCACATCAGTCATCAATTTTAAGCAAAAGAAGTTTATATATTTTAAATTCCAAAATAAATTTTAAATAATATGATATAATATTATTGTTAAATATAATAAAATTAATATAATTTTATCTAATAAAAATTTAATAAATTAATTATACTTGTAATATATAATTTTTTAAGTGTGCTCGAAAAAGTTTCAGTGGGCTTAACTTTAACATCATTTTTAAGGGTGTTAATATTAATATTAACAAAACAATACAAATAGGACCATTAAAATTTATAATAAAAAATAATAATTTTTAATATGTTCGAATTATATTTATTAAAAATATAACTGTTTACTTTTTTTTTTTTTTTTTAACTTCTCCTATTGGACGTCGTTCAAATTGATTTACAGTAATTTAAATCTGTTCAATATTGAATGTCGTCAAATTGAATATTCCTTAATATTATTAAGATACTATTTTTATTATTATAAATTTTAAAAGTGTTATTTTTAATAATTTTTCTTAATATTATCATTAATGATTGGTATTATATTCATTATTTTAGTGACTTTGTAGCTACTAAACAACATTGCTTATGGGATTAAATACTTAATTTAGATTATTTAAATTTTTAATACTAGAATTATGTATTTTAACTATTTTTTCATCAAATTAAAATATTTTATTTTTATTTTTAAAAGTAAGAAAAATATAAAAATAAATTAAATATTAATTTAAATATTTTTTTTATAGACATAAAAAAAATTACATATTATTTTATTAAAAATATTTATTAACATTATTTAATTATATGATACAAGTTGTCATTAAATATCATACAGATTAATTATAATATAATTAAATAAAGTTCAATTTTATACAATTATAATCCATCCTAAGTAGCATAGTTGGCAGTGGTCTAAAGGCAAGGGAGCAATGTCACATTAATAGACAATAAGGTGCATGATTCGAAGTTCATAGCTTTCATATCGAGCTTGCAAGTGACACTCCCTTCCTTAGCTTAGGATTGATGAATAAAAAAAAAAAAAAACAAATGTGTTGTGTTGAGCCGAACCGCCCACCTCTTAGGGTGGTTTTTATTGAAAAAAAAAAGTTACACAATTATACTTGATCCAATACAATGAATCAAATATTATTTGGCTAGACACCCTGGTATACGCAGTTTGTGTATTTGAGCAACGGTACGGCCATCATTAAACTGGAGCAGCATGATATTACGTAATCACTGCTCTACATAATACATATGATTTTATTTGGGTCCTCGCATCGCATGATAGGCAACAAATTAAGTTTCGAGCTTTTCGTTCCACCGTCTTTTTCTTCAAATTATTACAAACTGTCATGTGCATATAATCACTGACTCGGCAACATTATTTGTATTCATATATGCTTGTTTCATTATTTTATCAAAAATATATTATAGAAAAGAAAAATATATAATGTTTGTTTACACCTAAAATTCTTAACTTCTAATTTTTAGCTCCTCAATTTTGTAATTAAATTTCTAATTTTTAAATTCTTTTAAAAAAAAAATAAAAATTTGCATAATAACTAACATCTATATTCCATTTTATAAAGTAGAAATTAGAAATTGAAATATTGCTTATTTAATAACCAATTTTTAAATTTTAAATTTTTAAGCTCTAAAGTTTAATTTTTAATTTTTTTTATTATGTGTTGTTATTAAAAGAATTATCTTTAATGTTTCGTGTATGATGCACATGTTATTAAAAAAATTATCTTTAAATTTTCTGGATATATTAATGGGATTCTACATTTTAAAATTTTAACAAAATAATAATAATTACTTCATATAGCACCACAAAAATCATAAAATAGTTAAATGATTATAGAGAATGAATGCACTAACACCCATAATTGCCTTATAATTATTTTCGGAAATCGTCTTATTTACGTAAGTATTTTATGAAAATTCAGAATATACATTAAGTTTTTTTTTTTTTTTTTTTATTATAAGTTTCGAGTTTTTTTCACTCAAAATTACCCAGGTATGTAGTCAAAATTTAAAAACATACCTTGCGTAACTTGCAAAATTCAACATAAATCATGATTTTTCTTTTTCTTTTTCAAAACCTATACAGTGAATATTCCCTTTTATAAGTTTTGTTTCAAATTATCTATATTCTTCTTATATCCAATTATAGAGTGTCATGTGTAATTTTCAAATACATAGATATATACTTAAATAAAGCCAAAATGTTTATTCTGTTAACACCCTTAAGTACTAGCTTTATTTTTATAACTTATCTATTTTTTGAGACTTTAAAGAAGAAAATAGTATAAATTATATTTATTTTTATATTTTTAATTTTATCATTTGAAAATAATATTAAAAAAAATCTAATTTAATTATTCTTCTTTATGTTCTTTAGTCGAGCTCGTTGTAAAATATTTGTGGTATAAGCATTGTCAATCACTAGCAATTGAGTAGTGTGTTCCTTTACTCAACTCTTATAAAAAAAAAAAAAATCTAAATATTGTAGATAGTGATGTTCTCACACCTAAAACAATTAATCTTCATTATATTGATTATAATATATAAATTGATACAACATTGTAGGGAGCAATTTTTTTTTTTTTTTGTAAGGGGCGATTATAATGATAGCATATAGTATTAGAATATATGTATTATTTCCTTTTTCTTTTTCTTTTGTTTTACACACTTTGACCTATATAAATTATCATGAATTTGGACTACATGCTCAATAATAACTTATTTCTTTGAATCTTTTACAACTTGCTAAGGAATATTAATGAACAATATTGCATTACTAAATAATCAAATTGTAAAATTAATTACATAAATGCCATCTGTCTAAAAGTAGCAAGATTTATGAAATTTTTTAAATAAGTATCAGGACTAAAAACTCCAATTTTTATATTTAAACAATTATATATTGCTTCGATAAAATTATCGCAACTCATATCCTTTAAAATTTAAAATATATATTATAATAATTTTTAAGTCAGACTCTTTTTATATTAATGATAAAATTATAAATACAAAATAGATATTAGTTAGATTTTTTTTTTTTCACTCTAAAAAATATATATATACGTTAAGTTATAAAAGTAACTAATAATTAATAGTGTTAATAGAGTAAACAAATGAGCTTTGTTTAAGATTTAAAACTTAAAAAGAAAAAGTACACATTATACTCTGTAATTTAAGGGAGAGAATGTGAGCACATAATTTGAGACAAAACATTGAATTTTTTATTTTTTATTTTTGAAAATTTACCAAAAACAACACTCTTAAAATTTATAATAATAAAACTAGCACTCTTAATAATATTGAACGTTTAATTTAAATGTGAAATATTAAACGGTTAATATTAAACGAGTCTAAATTGTTGTCGTTCAATTCTAATTGAATGAGTGTTCAAAGAAAAATGACATATTAATCATTTTTTTTTAATTGTGAAAATATAAGTTTGAATATAAGGGGTGCTAGTTTTGTTATTATAAATTTAATGGGTGCTAGTTTTATTATTTTTCTAATTTTTTTCTCCCTAAAAGTTAAACACCAACCCCTATTGTCTTATTTTGCATTCAATTGTTAAGTCTCAAATACGTAAACTATATATTCTATATTTGTAATTATTTAACCAACGGTGTCCTGAGTTAATATTACATCTTAGGGAATAAGATTCCTTTGGTTGCAATAATAAATTGAAAAATTATTTATTAGTCTTCCACAAGTTAAAATGTTGTTCCAATCTAATCAAAATAAAACAAGTAGTTTAAGAGAGTAAAAAAAAAAAAAAAGTATATGTTTATATCTCTCCATGTCATTTTTCTAAACTAACATATTTTAGTCCAAATAAATAAAGAATTCCTCTTAAATTACATATAAGTGAAGTGACTACTTAAACAAGTAAATTCCTTCACATGGCAGTAAAAAAAATTGCAGCCATGCAGGCACCAATTTCAATTCAATGTGAAAACGAATGTAGACGGAGAGTACCACACCGTCTCTAAATGCTAATACGACTAATTAAGTTTTTATAAAGAAAAAAATATTTATTAACTATACGTGTTACAGTAATATTGCAACCAAATTAAGGAAAGGTTACATCCAACTTGATACGACAAAAACACAAAAGCAATAATCAAGATGATAACAACATCAGGATGGAGATGTCAAATTCAACCTATCTTATTTCATTCATAATAACGAATGTACACATAAATTTAGCCTAGAAGAAGAATGGTTCGATACTTCCCCAATAATTTTGAATACTAGATCTCTTTACTAACACTCACACTTATTATAAAAAATAAATAAAAAAAACACTCACAGTTATCTTGTTACAGACTTCCATTTTATTTTTTTTGAAATAATTATATTATTTACATGCCCCGTAACTAAAACTTGAATACTATAATTTTTACATACCTAATTGAATTATATTCTATTAATTCAGAAGCTCCTTGGCTGCCCTTCATTTATAAATTTACCACACTACCTCTTCTTTTCTTTGTTTTTTCTATTTTCATTTTCCTCTTTTCTTATCCATTCAATAAAAAAATATTTTGTAATCTAAAACAAATAATATTTAATAAAAAAAAAATCGTCACAAACCCACGGCAATTAAGACATGAATTCTATTAAATGATGTATCAATTATTGATTAAATATAAAGTTTAGAATATGGGACGAAGAAGTGATTGTGAGACTCCTTACTAATAAAGGCCGATTAAATTGTGCTAAGTAAATTGTAATATGCATCAAGTTATTATAAAAAAAATTTATTCAATTTTTTCTGTACAACAAATATTTTAAGAATTGGGTAGATCTTAAAAAAGACTCAAATTCAAACCTCCTATTTTTAAGAATTCAACACTTATTTATATCGCATCAATATTTTTATTTATCTTTACCACTTTTCTATTATACTCACAGTTCCTACATATCCTCAGAAAAAATCCTGCTTCCTGAAGAAGCAAAATATAGACTTACTATTAAAAAAAAATGGTCTAATATTCTTTTCTTTTCTTTTTTTTTTGATAAAAAAATAGTCTTTTATATATATATATATATATATATATATTTTAAAGGCATTAAAATCTCTTTCTTTTTTATTAATAAGAGAAAACACACTCACACATTCAAGTGAAATTCAAACTTGAATTCTTGGTAGGAAAATTGAGAGTCTTGTCACATAAAATACAGGAGATTCTCAAAATTTTATTAGGGTGAGAAAAATTCAGAGAATAGCTAGATCCTTAACTGTGAGGTTTTCAAAAAAAAAAAAAAGTCTAACAACATAAAATACATGTTCGGTGATTTGAGCCGTTTCATCTTTTTGAACAAGCAAGTGAGCAACAGCAATCTGTCTTGTTACGTTTAAGTTTCTAGGACTTTTCGATTACTTGTTACTTACATTTAAGTTTCTAAGATATTACAGTTACACCAAAAATTTCAACTTAAAAACTTCAAAAATAATTAATTGATTCATTACATGTAACGAACATTATGCATAATATGTGTAATTAATTTTAGGGTTGAGGGCAAAAGGGTATTATAATTTATATAAGTATAATTCATAAGTTTTGTAGTTTTTAAATAAACTACCTAAGTTTTGGTTCCGTTGCTTTTATAAAATCAAAACTAAAGATTTATTTTGATTGTTGATTGAGAATAATTTTGTCATTTGTCGATTATGTAACTAAATTTATAAATTTATTTTTAGTTATTTAGCATCACTCTCGATCTCTTTTAAGTTTTAACCTTAATAAAATAGTTATTCTAAAAATACCCACAAACTTAATAACATGACTAAAAATAACAATATTTGGCTCAAATTCTCGATCAATAATCAAAATAAAAATTATTGTTAATTATATGAAGACAAATAATATAGTAGTTCACTATAATGTTACGAGAGTTATATGCTCCACTTGCGTAATCTACAAGACTCCAACAACCCTTTATCCTTTATTTTATTGGTCTGCTTGTTAAAAAAAAGAAATTATTGGCCCTTAAAATGCTCGTAACATGTAATTACTAATTACATTATTCGATGTAAAAGTTATGTATAACATTGTTCCACGTTTCAAAGCAAACAGATAACTTATAATGCTCATAACACAAGTCATAAGAGAGCAAGTGAAAAGTGAACATGTTTGAAAAATGTTAAAAAATAAAAAGAAATGTGGAAACAAAAATTGGTTTGCAACTTACTAAAAGAACAATATACCAGATGGTATTCAATATGGAAACAAAAATTTAGAGAATTATGAATAAAAGATGGAAATAGAAACACAATTTTTTTTTCATACCTCTACTCTTCTTAGGAGGAAATCAAATTTCATACCTTGCTTAAAACTCTCCAATGGAAGAACAACTTGGTGTCGGCAAGAAATTGGAGCTGAATTTCTTAATTACTTTCAACAGCCTTTTTCCTTGGATAATCCCCTTGTCAATCCTGAGTTGAGTGACTTATTTTCACAAGTGATAGATAAGGACGAAAACTCACAACTCACCGATATTCCCAACCCGGCAAAAATTAAAAATGTTTTATGGGAGATTGAGGATTATAAATCACCAGGTTTAGATGGGTTTCTTGTAGGTTTTTACAAAAAATACTGGTATATTGTAGGTGAGACAATAATTGGTGAAATACAACAATTCTTCATCACTAGTATACTCAAGGATAATTGAAACCACACATTCATTACTCTAATCCCAAAGGTATCAGGTTCTATGACATGCAAAGATTTCAAGCCTATTAGCCTTTGTAATGTAAATTACAAAATCATCTCCAGAATATTATTGAACATATTGCGGGCCATTCTGCAACAACACATATAACCTTTTCAAACAACCTTTCTCCCAGGTTTTTGGATAGCAGAAAACATCATTTTAGCACAAGAAGTAGCTCATACAATATCCAAGAAAACTTCTGGCAAAGGTGGACTAATGTGTATCAAATTGGACATGAAAGAGGCATATGATAGAGTAGAATGGAACTTTCTCATGAAAATTTTGGAATTATGGGACTTTTCAGAGAAATTCAGACATCTAATTCTTCAATGCATCTCAACTACCTCATTGTCAATATTATTGAATGACTCACCTTTTGGTCGATTCAGACCTTCTAGAGGTGATCCATTATCACCATATCTTTTTTTTAATTATCTCATAATGCTTATCAGAATGATTATGAAAGCTGAGAACTTAGGAACAATCCATGGCCCCACCCGTATCCCACTTGATGTATGCTGATGATGTAGCAATCTTCTTGAGAGGTAACATTTCAGACACCCAAAGCATAAAAAACATTTTAAAGGATTATGGAAGCTGGTCAGGCCAAAAAGTGAATCTCAATAAATCGGTCATCTTCTTTTAAAAAAATATGCATCATAAGCCAAATTTTGCAATCTGTCAAGAACTTCAAATTGAACAAGCGGAAGGTAGCATCAAATACCTAGGTAATTTTCTCCCCCTCAGTATATCAAAAAAGGAAAACTTCCAATGCATCATCCAGAAACTCAAAACCAAACTTCAAAGTTGGAAATCTAAACTTCTATCCCAAGCTGGTAAAGCAAATCTGATTCGCTCAGTTATGCAAAATATTCCCATCTACTCCTTAAGCACTTTTAAACTCCCTTCTAGTATCTGAGAAGAAGCTGATTCCATAATTAGAAAGTTTTGGTAGAACAAAAATGCAGACAACTCACATTACTTTTCTCCTATAACTTGGACTCAACTTTATCAACCCAAATAAGCAGGTGGATTGGGATTTCGATGTCTCAAAGACTTTAATCAAGCAATGCTTTCCAAACTTGCTTGGAACATTTTCAAGTTCCCAAACAAACTCTGGGTTAAAATTCTAAGTGCAAAATATATTAAAGAGTTGGAATTTTCACAAGTTCAACCAAGAAACTCAGATTCCTATATATGGAAAGGCATACTTTGGGGTAAGAAATTAATTCTTTAAGGGGGCTATTGGAAAATAGGAAATGACAATACCATAGATATTTGGACACAACCTTGGATCCTCGGCTTACCAAACCAAAAAATTCCTAATAGTATTTGCCACAACATTCATGTTAATATTTCCACACCCTTAGACATTTGCCACTGGAATCCCAATCTCCAATGGGATTTCAACAAGATTGACAGGATTTTTTCAGCTTATGTCGCCATTTTCATAAAAGCCATCCAACCACCAACTCCAGGTCAACCTGATATCTTCACATGGTTTGGAATTGGTACTCGAGAATTTTCAATTAAAGATGCTTATCTTATTTTGGTAAAAGGAAGAGGCGTATATGATTGCAAGAGTTTTTGGAAATTACTCTAAAAATTAAAACTACATGAAAGACACAAGCTTTTCCTTTGGAAAATTTTGAAGAATTCACTAGAACCAAAAAACGACTGGCTTGATTCACACAAATATCATACCAGAATTGTGTATTATGCTATAAAAAAGTGGAAGAAATTGAACATCTGTTTATCAGTTGTGAAATCTTGCAATCATGGTGGAAACATTGGAATTGAAATTTATTATGGGAATTCACACATAAGCTCGATATTTTCACCTATGTAAAATTCCTCCTGCAACCCCCAAAACTCCTACTTTTCCACAATTGCTCTACAGAGATTTTTACTTTGACGGCAGTCATAATGTTAAAACAACTATGGTTTATCAGAAACCAAATAGTGTTTAACAAAGGGAAGCTCGAGGGGATCCAATCTATCAATTCAATCACCAGAAGAATTGAAGAATTCAAAACCTTTCTAATTACACATAGACAGGTTGATTCTCACAACCCAAGTGCAGATGGCATTGTTCCCATCCCAAATCAGTGGCAACCATCTCCACTCAATGATGTAAAATATAACTTTGATGCAGCATGGTCTTGTGGTCAAGTAATAATTGGATTTGTAATTTCTGACTCCAATGGTTCCATTATTGAGACATAGTCAGGTCAAACTCATACCACTGGAGTGGATGTTGCTGAAGCTCTACCTTTAGAAGCTGCGATAACTCATGCCTTAATAATAAAAACCAAAGCGCTCTACATTGAAGGGGATGCCAAGTTTGTGATACAAGCTTTGATGGAAAATAACTGAAATTCGATCTCAAATACATCTACTGAACTTATCAAGGAATTACAACATTGCCTTATAATGTTTTCCATGATATCAGTGAGATGGATTCCACGACAACTAAACTATAGAGCTCATAATTTGGTAAAGGAGATCTCACCAGATGCGATGGGACTAGCATCTTCACATGTTTCTTCGCCTGATCGAAACACCTCCCCTACCCCCCCTTAGGCTTAGGCCTATCTTGTTTAGCAAAAAAAAAAAAAAGACATTGAAGGTCACATGCATGTATGGGTTACCTGAGTTTCTTTTGTACGATTTTATTTATATTTATCATGATATTAATCTTTTTGTAACCTAATTAAAAACATGTGCTTTGCATATGAGTTATTTTACTTGTTTTAGTTTTTTATTTGCTTAATTTTTACAAAATATTTAAAATAATTACGAAATTAGATTTTTTATATTTCAAAATTAATCGTGAAAGTGAGGTAATATTTGGAGTTCTTATTAGATATAGTAATCGTCATATAATTAGAGTTCTTAAGTGATGTTGTTCTTATTCTATTATCATGTTTAGAGTATTTATTTAATGTAATAATAGATCTTAAAATGTCAACTAATATGAATAACTTAAAATATATTAATAATTTTGCCTTAAAAATATTAAGCGTAATTCAGAATTTTATATATAATACCGACTTCTCTTAATAATAACACTATTTAAAGTATTCTAAGTGCCAATATTTTATGGTTATTGGAGTAATTTTTTTCGTAATGTTTATGTATTTTTTAAAATGTGATCAATTTTAAATAAAAATTAATATTATTTGGAAAAAATTAATATTATTTTTGCTATATGTTTGAATTTTTTTCTACCAAATTATATATTTCAAATTTAATTAATTATATGATAAAAAAAAATGACTAATTATAATATTTGCCTAAATGTCTTAATACATACCCTAATCACCAACGTACTTTACATATAAATTATTTTACTTATTTTAATTTTTTTTATTAATTTTTTCAATATATTTAAAATAAATACAAATTAATTATCATAAACTTTCAACTTATTTATCAAAGTAAACTCAAAACCATTTTCCATCATCAGCCGAAACATACGAAGAGTGGGACTGATATAGGGGCAATTTACTGTTAGGAGTGAAATGGACAAAAATAGCAGATTTATTAATTAAAAAGAATAATTTAAATTATATTAAAATGTTAAAATATCCATATTACCCTTCATTATAAGGTTTCTAATATGCACAACAAAAAAACTGCTCCTCACCCTAAAACATAGAAACTGCCGCCGCATATATCATAAAATTAAGATACAAAAGTTGATTTACCAACACTTCTCAAAACAAACTGCTCTGTTTAAATTATAAACTTAATCATAAAAGATACAAAAGCAACAACTAGATATATCCAATTTAATCATCATAAATTCAAAATCAACAACCATCTTTAGATATCTTCTCTTTCAAATAGCATAAATCATATAAATTTATGATTTACTAGCACTAATATCATTCACATATTTTCGGCAAAAATATTAAAGAAAATTACACCCATCGGCATACTCAAGTTTTCAAAGTTTGTGGAACACCATTACAAAAAACTAAAACTATTATCTGAGAATAAATTGATGATGGATATGGAAACGAACACAAGGATTTCCTCAGAAAGTAAGATTCTCATAAACTTTCCTAAATGTTGTTTGATAATATATTTTTTGAATTTGTAAATCAATAAATAATTTATTTGTTTTTTTTCATTTAGAAAACTAGTATAGTGTTTGTTAACTACCAATCCGAAATAGATTTTTTGTTGTGAATGATTTATATAAAATTTTTAAAAATCAAGTGGAAGAAATTTTTAAGTTTCTGTATCATTTACAGAAAAATAATATGTATTCAATACATATTACATAAAGTTTAGTATTATTAAAAACGATACAAGAAGATTATTTTAAATACGTACATCTTGTAGAAATATTCTAAAAAGCATCGTAAAGAAACTCTTAAACTTTTTATCATTGTGATAACAACTTTAATTATTTGGAATATTTTTTGGCAACTTGACGTTATGTTAAATATTCAATTTTTTGTTATTTCAAACTGTGGGAATACAGAAAGACAACAATTTCTAAAATTATTACAAAAATATTGATTTTATTCGATAAATGTTATTAAATTTTTTTGGAAATCATGAGAAATTGATTTTATAGTTTATGTGACATTTACTGAAAGCTAACACATATTCTGGACATATTACAAAATTTTTTGGTGTTTTAAAAAATATTACAAAAAGATAATTTTTTTATGTACAACTTGGAGAAATATTGAATAAAGCATGGTAAAGAACATTTAAGGTGTAAATCAATAAATGTTGTTTGATAATAAATTTTTTGAATATGTAAATTAATAAATAATTTATTTGTTTTTTTTCATTTAGAAAACTAGTACAGTGTTTGTTAACTTCTGATCCGAAACATATTTTTTAGGTGTGTATGGTTTACATAAAATTTCTAAAAATCATGTGATAAAAATTTTTAAGTTTATGTATCATTTATAGAAAACTAATATATATTTAGTACATATTACATAATTTTTAGTATTATTAAAAATGATACAGGAAGATCATTTTGAATATACGTACAATTTTTTGGCAACTTAATGTTATGTTATTTGTTATTTCAACCTGTGGGAATGTAAAAAGACAACAATTTTTAAAATTGCTACAAAAATTTTGATTTTATTGGTAAATGTTATTAATTTTTTTTGAAAATTATGAGAAATTGATTTTATAATTTATGTGACATTTACTAAAAGCTAATATATATTCTCGACATATTACAAAAGTTTGGTGTTTGAGAAAATGTTACAGAAAGATAATTTTTTTATGTGCTTAAAATGCATAGAATTTTGAAAAGAATAGTAAATTAATTTATGCATAAAATTTACACAAGATTACGTATATTAATGTCAACAGATTTATGCATACCATTTATACATATCAAAATGTGTAAAATAGTTGTGTCTCACGTAAATTTTTTGTCATTTTTTGTAATAAAACTCTCATTTAAAGCAAATAGTATAATACAAGTTTCTAATATATGTAATACAATCAATTTCACTCACTCCAATGAAGAAATCTCATAAATAATACCATTATAAAAAAAAACATAAAATTTAACAAATAAAATTGAATGTAAAAAAAAAAAAAAAACTATTAGCAATTAAAATCAAGAGAGAGAAAGATAAGGATAAAAATTATTCCATACGGTGATCAGATAATTATGTAAATATTATAAAATATTCAAATAAAATATGTAACTTGTACAAAATTTGAACAACAAGTATGTAGTACTTACTCAAATATCCAAAATAGGACAAGAATATTATGTTTGTTAGACAGTTAAAGACGTCTTAGTGCTACCACCAAAAATTAAATGTAAAGAAAAAAACTATTAGCAATTAAAATCAAGAGAGAGAAAGATAAGGATAAAAATTATTTCGTACCATGTTCAAATAATTATGTAGATATTACAAAATATTCAAATAAAATATGTAACTTGTACAAAACTTGAACAACAAGTATGTAATACTTACAAACTAGGACTCAAATATCCAAAATAGTAGAAGAATATTCTGTTTGTTAGACAGTTAAAGACGTCTTAGTGCTACCACCAAAAATTGAAAAAAGATGAGAAAAATTCAATAAAAGATACGAGGGGAAGAATTAAAAAGAAAAGACTACTTTCTATTGATGAATTTCAAGCCTTAAACAAGGAATGAAGAATGAAAAAGGCAAGAGAAAATGTAAAAAACAAATGTTTATGAATTACTTTTGGCACATACTTTTTCTATGTAATATATTATATAATAATTTATTGTCTTTACATTAATTATTTTTGTTAGATATAAATAAAGCCTAATTAGCCAATTGGATGTTTTGAATATTATACATATTAAAAATTGATTATAACAGTTTGTTTACGGTAATTATATAATACGTACAAATATTGTATTTTTTAATATGCTATTATAATATACTGCCTTCTACCAATTGCAAATATGCAAAAATTTTTATGACCATACATTATAGCTCTTACCTATTTTTATGTAGCACAAAAATATTTTGTTATGTTTATATTTACCTACAGTATATAAGCATACTTAATCTAACCATAAAAATTGCGAGTGCCATGTACATAATTTTGAGAAGCTTTCTATAATTACAAAAATTTCATTCATAAAGTGTACATTGTACATAATTTTGAGAATTGTTATGTAATAAATACAGAAATGCGTAAAATAAAGTGTACTATGTACATATTCCTTTTCTTTTGCTTAAAATGCATAGAATTTTGAAAAGAATAGTAAATTAATTTATGCATAAAAATTGCACAAGATTATGTATATTAATGTCAACAGATTTATGCATAATGTTCATACATATTAAAATGTGTAAAACAGTTGTATTTGAGACAAATTTTTTTTGTCATTTTATGTAATAAAACTCTCATTTAAAGCAAATGGTATAATACAAATTATTAATATATGTAATACGATCAATTTCACTCAGTCCAGTGAAGAAATCTCATAAATAATATCATTACAAAAAACATAAAATTTAACAAATAAAATTGAATGTATAGAAAAAAACTATTAGCAATTAAAATCAAGGGAAAGATAGATAAGGATAAAAATTATTTCGTACTGTCATCAGATAATTCTGTAAATATTATAAAATATTCAAATAGAATATGTAACTTGTACAAAACTTAAACAACATGTATGTAGTACTTACAAACTAGGACTCAAATATTCAAAATAGTACAAAATATATTTTGTTTGTGTATACTTACATACATACCTATAACTCATACATTACTCAAGTAATATTTCATTAATATTTATAGATCCTGTCTCAAAAATCTATATAATAAGTACGATTATAAGTATATATTCCAAATATACATAACTTGTACAAAATTCATATTATATTTCTATAGTACTTACAATCCCTTATTCAAATATTAAAAATAATATGTACAAGTAATACTAATTATATTATATTATAAATGGATAGAGAAACTATATGAGCTTAAAATATATATATATTCGAAAAATATTATTAATTCAAATTCAACAGCGTCAATGGCAACTCTAAAATTTACAAAACAATTAAACACTCCAATTTATTAATTATATCTGCTAGCATCATATATGTTTTAATTTGTGTCAATATTCTGGTCCAGACCTCCATTGTTGAAAAACTATGCACAATATCTGCGTCGAATCCTTGTAAAGCTCAATGAGTAATCATTTCAAATCTCCAACCTTTAACGAGGAATTCAACAAATTTCACACACCATATGCCACAATCATGGTTGCAAATTTTAAAAATATATATACACATTAATTAGAATACATTAACCAACGAAAGATATATTAAATGAAACATGTTATAAAGGAAGTATACTTACTTATTTAATTGCTTCGATAATCCACTAACTACTAAAATAGAAAACGGTTCACATGGATCAAATGTCCCACCCTGTCTATAACCATGATATTGTAAATGGTGTAATATATGAGGTACCATAATTGCAACATGATTACACTTATCAACAACATCAATAGTCTCTAATGAGTCATATATTTTTATCATCCTGTCTTTTAAACAAATAGCGCAACATATTTAATGATTATAATCCACATTGACAGGTGCATAAACAACATCAAGATCCTTCCAACTTTGGGCTAAAAAATCCAAGGTAGATACGTTCCTAATGCCAACAGCGAAGCACACCAAATATTTATTAGCGTTTAATTTGACATCCTTCAATGAAATATTACCCATTCTAGTTGTCTTTTCAATAAATATCTTACACACATTCTAGGTTTAAAACAACAAAATGAAAAACATATATAAGTAATTGGATGAGGAAACTTGACAAAAATCTCATAAACTCAAATAAACCCAAATTCAAATAGGTATTAAAGTAATTGACACTAGGGGTGACAGAAACATACACTGAAATAAACATCAACTGTGGTATATTTCATCAAACCATATGGAGTGCTTGGGTATCTTATTTTCCAAGAACGTATTTCATATAGGATTGCATCAATAAGCTATTTGTAATTTTAAGACATACAAGCCAAATAACTGATTAAGCAAAGAACAAAACATTAATATATTACAGTCTCAAACATACTTACAATTGCTTCGAGCCATCCATTCCAACTACTTAAGGGTTTGAAAAAATCAATCTTATTAACTTCCAAATTACCGTATTGTAACCTGAGTTTACCACTATTTGAGAAGGCAAATGTTCAGTCACATAATGAATATTGAAAAATTAATTAAGTGAATAGAAATGCCAAATTGAAATAAATTAAGAACGAACTTACGATCTTCGACCCTTAAACCAATCATCAAAATTCTTTAACCAACCAACATGCAACTTTGGATAAGGAACAGAAGGAAGAACTAATTCAGAATCGAACTCATTCAAATTTGAATTATGTAAACCAAGAAGCTCAGGTTGAGAAGAAGATACTATCAGTTGACATTCAGCCTCCATACTGCCATGAACAAGACTAGTCATCTTCTTAACCGGGCAAACATAAGGAGTACATAAAAATCTTGAAGGTTTAATCAGTCTCTTCCCTAATTCCATTACAAAAGGCAATAAAATTGAATTGCTAACATCACACCTTAATTTAGAACCTGAGTGGTAAATCTGTGCAAAATGTTTCAATTGGGAACAAGTCTTTGAATCAATCGGGTCAAGTGATGCCAGTGGAGTCTTCATGATGATTTGTGTGGATCCCCAATTAATTCCAAGGTCAAAACTCGGCATATCATCTTTCCTTTTAGCATGTATTTGTGGTTGTTCATTATTATTAGTAGGAACAAGACCATGAATCGAACGAGTGAAAATAACTTCATTTTCAAAATTCACTGGTTTAGAGTAATCCTCATCCTACAAAAAAAGTATCTGAGCATACTTAATCTGACCATAAAAATTATTCGTAACATGTACATAATTTTGGAAAGCTTTTTGCAATATTTACATATATTTGCTAAAGTGAAGTGTATGTCGTTCATTATTTTGAAAATTTTTATGTAATAGATACAATTAATTCTAAAATTAAGTATACCCCTGTACATATTTCCTCTAAATTAGCATAAAACACATAGAACTTAAAAGAATAGAAAACTAATTTATACCAAAAATTTGTAGTAATTATGTACATAACTACATAATAATCATACATGTCAAAATTATAATTAACTCAAAATTCTGTACCATTTCCACATAATTTACAAGGTGAAAGAAACAAAATAAAATTCTCTTATTTAAAAGCAAAGGGTATAATACAAGTACCTATTATATATAATATGATCAATTTCACTCGTGTCAATAGAAAAAATCTCATAAATAAAATCATTAACAAAAACATAAAATTTAACATATAAAAAATAAAGATAAAATTATCAACAGTTATAATAAAGATAAAAGGGAACCTGAGATTTGGATTGTGCTTTAATCAACAACTCCAATTTATTAAGGATCTCATCAATATATGTAGTAATCTTTGAATAAAATGCATCAAGATCATCCAAAGTGACATACGAACTTCCATCCCTCTTACGTTCTTGAGGCTTATGCATTTTCTTGATATCTTCAAGCATCTTTCTCATAAATGTTGATACAGGGAGAGGTGCATCAGATTCCATTGTCTCAACTTGGGACAATGTAATGGAGTCAAATAATACTTTCTTAACGTGTTCAAATAAAGAACCAAATACTGGTGACCCATCAAACTCAAGAACAATGTTTACTCGAATCTTAAATATAACAAAAATAATAAATAATAAATCATTAAGCAAAAATATGAACACTCATAAAGTACGAAAAAAATCATAAGTTTTAAATGAACAAAAGAGATTTCAAAAATATTAATTATTAAAAGTGACAAACTTGAGCATTGTTATTCAAAAATGTTTGCACCTCATCAAAATCTGGATACATACTAGAAGACCATTTCAGCATTAGAGGAAAACTTTGAGGTCGATAAATAGCATACTCTAATAAAAGTGCAGAAATTGCCTCATATATCCATAACTAGAATGCCAATGGAAAACCAAATAGTTGAAACTGAATACGCTCATCTTCTCCCGATTTAAAACCTCTCACATCTTTTTTGCACTCTAATTCACGTACAGTACAAGACATCTCAAAGTAATCACGACTCAAACAATCAAATAAACAACCAAAAACTAACTCGCCCCATTCATAATTATTAAAGTCATCAACATTTAATGCTAATAACAACGCATCCTTACAAACTGCAACCTTCTTGTTCTTCCTTATCAAGCCACACTCAAAAAAATATAACAAACAAAGCATAACAGCATCTCCATCATCAATATTCACAAATTCATAATGTATTTTACTTTCATCAACCTTTTATATATTTTTAAATGAACTTTTCATAAAAGATTTTCTAACATTATTCTTGGACAATGTAGGAGGAGTTTTACTAATACAATCAACCAGAAATTCAAGATAACGAATAGAAGAAAATGTACTAAAATACTTTTTCTTAAAAAAAGTCATTGTCTGATCAATGCAACTACGATGATCGTTGGAACACATTTTCAATCTTGTAGCTATCCAAACCTCAACCCGTGAAAATCTTAAAACTTTCGTGTCTAAACGAAACCATAATTCTTTAAATTCCCTTGAAGGTTTACACTTTCTTAATAGGAGAGAATGAATGAGTTGACAATTAAATTTACATTTTGGCAAGTTCAAAAATTTTCCAAACAGGAGGACATGAACTGCTTCTTCTAATCTTCATTCAAGACACTTTTAATCCGCATAAGAACACTATGTGGTTGCGGATTACTACCAATCCTTACATTGAAATATTGTTTTCTAGTAAGAATGGTCTCAAAAGAAAATGTGTCTTCTAGAAAACCACCCTATAAAAACAATTAAATTGCATTAAATAATGCCTAATAATAATTTTGTAAGACAAGCGAAATAACAAACCATAATTTACATTACAACAAACTTTAGATACATATTGTATAAAAGAATTGAAACAATAAGAGTATGATACAATATCATGCTTGTGAAAACACAACTTCAAACCAGTAATTCAATTTGTAATCAAATTACAAACCTTATATGATTTATCTATATTTATAGCTTTGCTCCTTTTAGGCTGTCTAGGTGCGTTCTGAATGCCTTGATGTCCACACCGCTTCATTCCTTTAGGAGAAACATGAACCTTTTTTTTTTTTTTTTTTTTTTTTTTTTTTCAGTTTAGACATCCAGCAAATAACAATCACAATTTAGAAGCGTTCATTCAGTTTTATTATTAGTATTTTGAATGCATGTGTCTATAGTTTGGTCTATCCTAAAAAAAAAAATTACTAAATTACTACTCGGAACCAATTCTAATAACTTTATACTAAATATCTAAATACTTTGATCATGAGACCACTTCTAAAAGGTACTTCTAAAATTGCAATAATTGTTTGAAAATAGCAAAGGAATATAAATCGGACGTAATACATGTATGTAAAAACTAAAAAATATGTATATAAGTAATCAACCCATGTAAAACAATAAAATATTTTTTCTGTTACACTTACAAAAACCTTAAATGTTTCTTTATCAAGCTTTGTTGAATATTTCTCGAAAGTTGTAATATGTCAAGAATATATATTAACTTTCAGTAAATGACACATAAACTATAAAATGACCTGCATATATAATTATTTATAATTTTTGTACAACTTATAAAATGATTTATAATTTACTTACAATTACAATTTACAAAATGATCTAGACACATAATTATTTATAATTTATATACAACTTACAGAATAATTCAAGTACAAAATTATTTACAATTTACATAATGACTAGCGTCATAATTATTTACATTTTCTTGTACAACTTACAGAATGACCAGCATACATAATTATTTATAATTTTTGTACAACTTACAAAATGACCTAGGTACATAATTATTTATAATTATGTACAACTTACAGAATAATCTGAGTACATAATTATTTACAATTTTATACAATTTGCAAAATGACCTGATTATAAGAAAAATTTAACTACATAATAAGTCACTAATAGAAAATTCTACCATAGACACGCTAATGATATATTTTGAGTAAACAAGATTGTAATACTTCTTCTATATATTCTGTACATGTTATAAAAAAAATTTTAAAATTATAATAATTTTTTAAAAATGTTTTAACGCAAGAAATGTATGAACGCTAATTCTGTACATGTTATATATTATTATTACATTTGCATTATAAAAAAGAAAAGAAAAGAAAATAAGGTGGAGTACAATTAAACTAAACTAGTGTGTTATAAATCTTGTATTATGAAATCATGAAAGTAGAATTCAATTCTCAATCTCCTCAAGTAGAAAAAATTAATCATTAGCAATTGCACCATGTAGAAACAGAAACAAAGTTGCAACACTACATGAACACAAGGCACAACAGTCAACAATGGTAGTGCAGTTAGAAAATGCAGAATTGGAAAAGTAATGATGTGGAGCTAAAATGAGATAAAGCAGATAAACCAATTCTAAATTTCTGATATTTCATCCATATTTATTCCAACCATTAAACTTCCTCTTCTACAACAAGCTCATTGTCCAGATACTAATATATATTTATCTACACATAGATCTACCAAAAGAAAATTATATGGCAATAAGAGCTTGGTGTAACATCCCAACTATTAACATACGGAGGAAAAGCTTATCTGATTTCCCAATAGTAGTCAAGAATCAAATATTGGTCTGGAAATATAAATTTTAATTGGGCATCTATAAATGACTTTGGTGTAACATCCCAACTATTAACATAGGGAGGAAAAGCTAATCTAATTTCCCAATAGTAGTCAAGAATCAACTATTGGTCTGGAACTATAAATTTTAATTGGGCATCTATAAATGACTTTTAAAAAAAAATAATCATTTGCAATTGCAGAAATAATACTCGCATATAGATGAGTTGAATGATGATTACCAAGAAGTTCTGTATGATCAGAGGCCGGTGATGGAAGTTTCTTGCTATTGGTGATGAATTGTTTCCACCACTGATAATGGAGGTTCTACGTTGCTGGATTTTTTAGAATTACTAACAGCCACTAATCCCTCTACTTTCTTTGCAGACGTCAGTGATAGAGGCTCCTCCACTGCTAGTGATTAAGGGATCTGCCTCTGATATCAGTTTCTATATTGTTGGGTTTCTAAGCTACGTAACATAATGGAAGAAATAAGAAATAGTGTAAGGTTTTGGAAGGTTAAAATAGTAAATACATGCATCTAAAACTACGTCAAAAATCAATTTATGACAAATTAACTCTTTAGTTAAAACTCATCTATATGTTGGTATTATTTCGAAACATACGTGTAAAATTAAAATGAAAGCCCAACTAATAAGCCCATATAACAAACTTACAGGCCCATTAACAAACCCAAGTTGGCACCACCATTAGATGAAAATCGAACATGACCGTCGGATCAAAACCCTAACTTCGTCTTTCCTTCTTATTTAATCCCAACAAACTGCGCAGAGCCTCCTCCCCCCGCTCTCATATACAGGTTAGGGTTTTTTTCCGTAGAAAGAAAAAGAAATCACTAAGAGAGGTTAAAGAGACGGCATTGCTGTCCACCTTGACCAAGCATAAGCTTCGTCTAGGGCCTCGATTTTGTTTTATTCTACCTCTCTGTAAAACCTCTTCGTACCCATATCTAAAATGTCTCCCAAGCTCTCCAAGGCCGATAAGAAGATCGCATACGATGCGAAACTATGCCAGCTCCTTGACGAGTACAGCCAGATCCTGATTGTAGCTGCCGATAACGTTGGGTCTACTCAGCTTCAGAACATCAGGAAAGGTCTACGTGGTGATTCAGTGGTGCTCATGGGTAAGAATACCATGATGAAGCGTTCAGTTAGGATTCATGCTGAGAATACTGGGAACTCGACCTTCCTTAATCTCATCCCCCTTCTTGTGGTACGTAAAAATTTACTAAGGACCCTTTATTGTATTTTGTATTTTTTTTTTCATTGTTTTTTTCTTTGGAATTTGAAAGAACCATTTGTTGTTTATTGTATTTGACTTTGTTTTTGGGCGATAGGGCAATGTTGGTCTTATTTTTACGAAGGGTGATTTGAAGGAAGTGAGCGAAGAAGTGGCAAAGTACAAAGTGAGTTGAAAACCGATACTGTCTATTTTATTTCTGTTCTTCTTTACTGGCAGTGTCCCCTATAAGCATTGAAATGATCATTTCCTTTTTTTTTTTTGTCAAAAATTGATTGTTGATGTTATGAGATTTATCTGTATCTAATTTATGACTAGGCATTGTTTTCTTTCTTATTTAGCATTTGTAAATCTGTAAGTTGTAGACGTTTTGTTGTGCATGGTTTTAGACTATAAAAATGAGAGTCCCACATAGCTTACTAATGATACTAATTTGGTGTTTCATATGTAGAATGTATGTGTCTTACCATGGCATTGGGCCAGTGATGGCGCTTATATAGTTTATAAAATTTACACACCGTACTTTACGTGTATTAATGTCAATTCTGATTGCAATAATCAAAGTGAGGTTTATTTTCCTTTTTGAGAGATTCATTGCCTAGTCTGTTTCATTTTTTTCATTGTAACTATAGTGTCTAAACGTAAATTCGATGGAAATAGTAGTATTTCTGCCCTGAATTCCCTTATTCGTATAGCAAATAAGCATATTCTTTATCATTTTTTGCTGCGTAATGTCTATAATTGAATATTAGCCTATTGAATTGAGTTCAAATTATAATTGAACCGATATCAATTTAGCCTCTCATGGTTTTTTGAAGCCAAAGTTGTATGAGTTCTGCCGAGTATTTGTAACTCTCATTATCCATTATGTAATAGGTTGGAGCTCCTGCCCGTGTTGGTTTAGTTGCACCAATTGATGTGGTTGTTCCTCCTGGAAACACTGGTCTGGATCCATCCCAAACTTCTTTCTTCCAGGTAAGAAATTTGATTTATTTACTTCTTCGTTGAAGTTGGCATTGACACCTTGAAATTTCCAGGTTCTCAACATCCCCACAAAAATTAACAAGGGTACTGTTGAAATTATCACCCCTGTTGAGTTGATTAAGAAAGGCGACAAAGTTGGCTCCTCTGAGGCTGCCTTGCTAGCTAAGCTTGGTATAAGGCCCTTCTCTTATGGTCTTATTGTCCAATCCGTCTACGACAGTGGTACTGTTTTCAGTCCAGAGGTACTTGATCTGACTGAGGATGATCTTGTTGAGAAGTTTGCTATTGGAGTATCCATGGTTACCTCATTGGCAATGGCCATATCGTATCCTACCCTGGCAGCAGCTCCTCACATGTTCATTAATGCTTATAAGAATGTTCTTGCTGTTGCTGTTGCCACTGAGTACACATTCTCTCAGGCAGAGAAAGTGAAGGAGTTCTTGAAGGTATTGTATTGTGTTCATGAAACTTTTCTACTAACAAAGTTTTCATATGGTCCATTTTCAGTCAGAGTTGTGGTTTTTTGAGTTTAATTCTGGTTGTAACTAATTGAATTGTGGTTTAATGTCTTTATGAATGCAGGATCCTAGCAAGTTTGCTGCAGCATTTACCACAACCGCAGCTGCTCCAGCTGCTGGTGGTGCACCTGCTACTCCTGCTAAGGAGGAAGAGAAGAAGGAAGAACCAGCTGAAGAATCAGATGATGATATGGGTTTCGGTTTGTTTGATTAAACCGTCGATGTTAGTGACTGATATGTAGGTGTTTTTATGTTTGTGATTTCTCTTTTTATTACTAGTTTGATACTCTTTAACGTTTTATGTAATCTACTATTTATGTTTTAGGATTCTGTATCTTTTGGATTTAAGAATTTGAATGTTGCAAGTGAAATTTTATTTGTTTAGTGGGTGCATTCATTTCTGCTGTATTTTGTTGAATACTTGTCTTACACGGTACGGCCTGTTGGTAAGGGTGGTAATTCACTCTACAATCCCATTGTCACGAATTATTTGTTTAGGAAAATGACTCGTAATAAGTGAAATTTATATTATCGTGTTTAGTATATTATAGGAAAAGAAATGTAATATATTTTCTTTATGAAATTTTAAAATTATTTTTGCCTTTAAAAAATTGATATATTTTTAGACTTTTATTTTAGTATTTTTTTTTTTTTTTTTGATAAAAGTAGTAACTTTCATTAAATAAGGATCCATAGTATAATCTTAAGACATCAATTCTAAAAAATACATTATAATTTTAAAATCATAGTCAGGACTAGCTAGAAGCAAGAAAATCATAAGCGTGAGCGAATAATTATGAGCGATCAACATTAGCTCGTTATTACAACTCACTCTAATGCCTGACTGGCTGAAATAAAACGGTGAATAAATCCTAGAATCAGAAAATGTAATAAGAAAGTAATCTAAAACCTCATCAACAAACTTACAACAAAATAGATCTGCATATTTTTAAACACAAAATATCGCCAGATAAACGAAAAATACAGCAGAACACACATAAAATACCCGATAAAATAACCACAAATATATAACAAATATAACCAAAATACCTAAAATAACCCTTCTTTCTACAGTAGCCGAACCACTGCCGGAACACCGCCACCGTCGAAGTCTGCAACGCCAACCGTGGAAGGAAAGTTGGCGGTAAAGGCAAGGCCGAGCAAGGAAGAAAATGTATGGGACAGGGACATAAACCGCCGAGCAGGACGACGTCGCCATCGAGGATCGCCATGGACAACCTCAAAAGCTCGATCTCTGCCGGCAACGAACCTGAAAAGGAGAGGAAAAAAAACAGAAACACAGCAGAAGGAAAGCAAGACGGTGATTTGAAGAAAGGAGTTGGCTGCCAGCCCGACAGCCGAAAGGCCCGCCGGTGGCCAAAACGCTTAAAAACGCTCAAAAACCCTAAGAGAAAGAGAGAGGGAGAGGGAGCGTTGTGTATTCTCTAAATGTACAATAACTTTTATTTTTAGACTTTTATTAAAATTAAATAAATTAAATAATATTCTTTTAGGGGATGCAAATATGCAGTAGATATTTTTGTCATTTATAAAATATATAATTTTTTTATAATTTGTAATCTCTTAAAATTACAATTTTGTTATAATTTAAATGTTAAATTTTAATTATGTTATTATTTAGTTAGATTTATTTATTACTATTCAAAGTTTAAAATGTGGATTTTTTTTATATCTTAAATAAAAATTTAATATTTGTTATATTTAGTATTTAAAATTAGTATTATATCTTGTCAATTTTATAAATAAAATTTTTAATAGTGTATTGAATATACACAATAATTTGATTTTTTTTTCTATTTTTTTTTTTATTTCTCTATTCTTATTAGGTTAGCTTTTTAATACGTTTCTAGCTATGAAAAGTTCTTTTAACTTTTATACTATTGATAAATATTTTTTTATGTCAATTTATCACTCATCTTTTCTTGTTTTATTTACTTCAAAGATTACGTGCTTTATTTTTTTAGTTTGATTTTGTGTTTATGTGTGTTTTCTTTTCATATGTACTATTATTGAAATAATAGTAGCGACTTGTTTTAATATATTATTATGAACACAAACTTCTTTTGTAATGTATCAAATGTAATTGATCTTCAAAATTTGTAGGTATGTGTATGCCCTTGGACATTAATATATAACTCTCTTTCATCTTGATATTGTTTTGTAAAATATATAGTTTTTATTATTTTGTTGGTATGTATACGCTGTTAATTAGTAATTTGTATATATTATTTTGTTTTAAAATAGCTAATTTTTATTAATTTTAATGTATATACTATCCCTATTTTGGACATTTATTGTTTTGTTTAAATTATATTCATATTTTTATATGCTTTAATTAGACTCTGATGTAATTAATTATAGTTATCAATTTTTAATTGATGAAGACCCAACTTATGTGAAGAACTTGAATTATTGATTGTTGTTGATTAATATATTTAATTCATGTATTATCTTCTTTTTGAAATTAATTGTCAAATTGTCTAATTAATTAATGTGTCATAAAAGAAATTTGTGATTAATTATAAAACTAATTGCACACCATAATTAATAAATTCCAATTGATTGTTAATATATATTAATACTACCAAAATACATAAAAAGTTTATTTATAGATATTAATATTGCTAATATACTTGAATTATATTTATATTTATATTAATAAATATAGTAGAATGCTATTATATAATTTTTTTAGTAATTGTTACTAAATATTATTACTAAATTTAATTTTTGTTATGTATATTTCATATCATCAATTGTGTGATTTAATGAAAAGTAAAATTTAAGAGAGTTTTGTATGAGAGATTAATTCTTGAAAGCCTTTTTTTTTTTTTTTTTAAATGTTTCTATCTAAGAAGTTGCTTTTTAAGAAGATATCGCCGTATCATTCTTTTCTAAGAACATTCTTGATGAATAATAATTATGTTACTACGTCGTTATTATTATTATTTTCCATAAAAAGAAATAAATGTTTTGAATTAAATATGAATTAATTATATTATTTGTTTAATAGTTATCATAACGAGTCTTACAAAATTAAAATTTCTTGCTCTATATTTGTTATGAATTTTGGATGCTAAGGTCCACCTTGTGGCCAACAACTTGTGGAAACAATTAAAGATGGAAATGTATCTTAGATGATCGTGCAAAAGCACCAATCATTTTGAGGCATCACCTCAATGAAGGACTGAATGTATAGTATTTAACGGTAAAAAATCTATTAGTTATTTGGAAGGCTTTAAAAAAGCAATATGATCATCAAAAGATAGTTATACTCTCCAAAGCTTGTTATAAATAGATGCACTTGCATTTATAGAATTTTAAAAGTGTTAGTGGGTACAACTAGGCATTGTTTAAAATTAGCTCTAAATTACAATTGTGTGGAGAAACAATTGTTGAAAATGATATTTTAGAAAAAATGCTCTCCACTTTTCATGCCTCCGATGTGGTCTTGCAATAATAGTATCGAGAGAGAAAGTTTAAAACATACTCAAAGCTAATCTCGTGCATTTTGTTGCTAAACAAAATAATGAGCTATTAATGAAAAATTATCAAGCATGCTTACGTGCTCTGCACCAATACCAGAGGTAAATGTTCAAGTACAGGAAGACAAACTCCAACTATGACTTCCTTTTTTGATCATGAAGTTGCTAGGAGAGAACTAACAACTATGATAATCTTGCACAAATACCCTTTATCTATGGTGGAATACATTGGGTTTAAGTGATATTCTAATGTTCTACGGTCATCTTTTAAGATAGTGTCACGTGATACAATAAAATATGATATAATTAATATCTATACACTGGAGAAGGAAAGACAATGCGACAATTAAAAAATAATAAAAGTAGAGTGGCAATTACTACTGACATGTGGATTGCTTCCAATCAAAGAAAAGGATACATGAAATTACTGCTCATTACCTTGATCACTCGTGGATTTTGCAGAGTCGAATTTTGAGGTTTGCTTATGTTCCATGTCCATATAACATAGAGACTATTGAAAAGCTGTTGTTGAAGTGCTTCTCTGATTGGAACATATGTGATAAGTTATTTACTATAATAGTGGATAATTGTAGCACAAATAACTCGATTATTTATGTTTTTTTGAAAAAAAAAATAGATAATTATTCACTCTTATTAGATGGGTCTGTTTTACACATTAGGTGTTGTATTCATATTTTAAATTTGATTGTGAAGACTGGGTTGGAAGTTCTTGGTGTTAAGCTTCTTAGGGTTAAAAAAAATGTCGCTTATTAGTCACTTATTCCTGAAAGAATTGAGGAATTTAAAGAAGACGTCAATAAGACAAGAGTTCAATACACTAGAAAGTTGGTACTTGACTACAAAACTAGGTGGAACTCTATGTATGAAATGCTATCCATTGTTATTTCTTACAAGAAGGTATCTACTCATTTTAAGTAGTGTGAACCTCAATTCAAATGTTCCCTTCTTGATAATGATTGGACCTTGGCACAACAAATTGTGAAAAAGTTGAAAATTTTTTATAGAGCCATGCATAAATTTTATGGAATACAATATCCTACTACAATTTTTTTTCCAGAGATTTGCCAAGTAAAAAAGGCATTGTGTGATTAGCTTATATCACTATATGAGGAAATTAGGACTATGACATCAAGTATGACATTGAAATTTCAAAAGTATTGGGATGACATACATAGAGTTATAGTTATGACAACTATATTGGATCCAAGGTACAAAATGAAACTAATTGAGTCTTATTTTTCTCAAACCTATGGAGCTGATAGTTGCAAAGATCATATGGATAAAGTGTATAAAACTTCTTTTAATTTGGTCAATCAATATCAATAAAATAGTATAAGATAATAGTCTTCTAATTAGTCATTTTTATCTCTAAGGTTAATGTAATGGGTAATGTTGATCTTTTATTGCATATGATTTGTTTGAGTCAATTAGTAGGACTACAAATTTGGTAAAAATAGAGTTTAACATTTACTTGGAGAAAGAAATTTTACCTAAAATAGAAAACTTTGACATATTTGTTTGGTAGAAGACACATGGTATTAAATACCCCATATTATAACGAATTGCTATAGATTATATAGTTAGATTTATTTTTTATTATTCAAAGTTTGAAATTTAGATTTAATTCTTTTTATATCTTAACTAGAGATTTAATATTTGTTATATCTAGTATTCGAAATTCATTGTATATTGACAACCCTATAAATAGAGCCATTAACATTGTATTGAATATACACAATAATCTAATTCTTTTCTTCTATTTGCTTTCTTTATTTATCTATTCTTGATTATTTATCTTTGTTATATTTGGTTTACAAAGATGTTTTGGTCAACCTCTATGTCTATGTTTAAAGAAATATTTTTTAAATATGGTTTTTATTTATCTATATTCTCACTACATTTTCGCTTTCTATGTTGTCACATAAAAGTTGGAGATGAAACGGTTAATGCTTTCATGATTTTTGATACATAAATTATTTTTTTATTTAGGATTGCTAAGCTTATTTTATCTAGATACTGAATAAATAGTTTATATAAGTTTAAAAAGTTATTTTTTATAACAAAATATTAAATCCAGTTTCTTGTTGATAAATTGTGGGTATATGAAAGATTTATCCTCCTATTAATACATTTGTGTCTTTTAAGACTTTATTAAGACTTATTATATTATTATTTGCTATTCTTACTTCTAATTCTTTTAGTGATTGTTTCCAAAGTTCTTTGGGAATATATATTGACTAATTACAAATATATTTGCTCTTGTGTCAATATATGTATGTAAATAGTAATTTTTATATCCTTTAAATTTCAATCATATTTTTATATATGTATTAATTGGATTTGTTATGCTTAATAGTTCATTCATTAATCAGAATTATAATCAGAATCAGAATCAAATGGTTTTGAATTTGTTATTTCCTCTTCATTTTCTTTTAACAGATAAATACTGCATGTATCATCTATATCTGATTCCTCTATTGGTTTTAATTTCATTGTAAAAGCTTATTCTAAAATTTTTGCTTACATATCTAATATTTACACTTCTTTTTTCTTGATGGACAATAATTTTTCTTTTCAGATGTATTATATTTTCTTTTTTTAAAATATCTTTGCTTATAAGGTTTTCTATTATATATTCTTTTATATTTTTAGAAATTTTGTTTCATAAATTTATATCTTTTGAATTTTCTAAATTTATTATACTTATTATATTTATTATAAGGTCATATGCTACACCCATATTTTTTTTATTATTCTAAAATCTTTTGAATCACAACAGATTTTATCATTGTTTAAATTCTTTTATTTCTTGACATTTTACTATTATCTTACTTTTAAGATTTCTTATTCTTCCTCCTAAATTTAGTATCAGGTATGGTTTCTATATTTCTTCCATTCCATCATTCTATCTTAGTTTTATGCAGGGACGGACCCAAAAAAAAATTTCTAACAGGGCTAATATATATTAAAAAACAATTATTTATAATATCAAAATTTATAACTAAAATTTAAAAAATATATATAAACTTAAAAGGCAAACAAAAAAATATATAAACTTAAAAAGCAAACAAAAAATTTATTTAAGTTGTTTCGACGACACTTCCTAAAATTTATCAATTATCATATAAGGTTCAACAAATTTAAAGAAATAATAGTCAACTGTTATGAAAAAATAAGAGTGCTAAATATATACAAAGTTATACTTACATAGGCCACTCAAATTAATAATTATACAATATTTATCGATAAAAGTTTAAAAGTTACAATTTTTAAGAGATATAACATACATTTATTGATTTGGTTGTAAGTTTAAGTACAAATATTTTGAATATATAATATTTTTTAAAAAATCATATAGATAATTTTAATAGATTTTAAAAAAAAATATCAAACTTTAACTTGATTGAGCAGCAAGCAACAGACCATAGAACATAATTATATAACAGAAAAGGAGCAGAGTTGCAGAAAATATAAGACCAAAAAATGGTGTATTAGTTTAAATTTATTTATAAAATTTTTGTGATAAATAATATATTGTGCTTTACAAAATACTAGTAATATTTATTAAATTTATAAAAAAAAAAAAAAAAAATCTCAAAAAGCTACCCGGGCTCAAGCCCGGTGTAGCCAACAGTTGGGTCCGTCTCTGGTTTTATGTAATATTTCAGATAGTTTTTGAAAAAATATTTCTTTATATATTTCTTGCTTATAAGATGGTAATTTATGATAATACATTTTTTATTCACATATAAAAAAATATATGTAACACATGTCGTACATTTTCATATTTACTAAATGCCATTTGGTTTCAGTTATTTTATTTTTACTAGATTCTGTAATATTTTTTCCTTTATCTTCTCTAATGAATTTTTTATATATTTCATTGACTTCAATATTTAAGTATTATCTTCCTATTATTGAATTTTCTTGCATTCTTAAATGTTTTTGTTTAGTTAAATTTGAAAACTAGACTTTTACATTTTCTGTCATTTTATGAACTACTAAAACTCTACAAGTTGAAGAGTTTATTTGTGTGCTTATAGAAGTTTGTATAATTAGTTAATTACATTCATTCTACTAGATCCTTCATCTAAGGCTTTCTTTCTATCTCTTATACATTCTAAATCTAGAATATTAATTTTATAATTTTCTTGTGGTCTAAATTTTGGTCTAATACTACTTCTAGTACCCCAATATAATCATTCTCTCATTTTAGGTTGTTGTCTTCTTTTATTAATTAGTTCAGGTTGTCCTAATCTTTATCTATTTCTATCTTTCTTATGTGGGTAAGATGTTTCTCTTCTTTTTGGGATTGATCTTTGTATTGTTAATACAGGTTCCATTTGAATTATTTGAGTTATATTTTCTTGTTAAAATTCACTTTCACTAATTATTGTCATATTATCTTCTTCTTTATTTGTAGAAAGTTTTTTTTTTCATAAAGTTTTTCTAATTCTTCATTCCTTAAAGTTAATAAACTAATTAATTTTTCTATATCCTTGTTTTCATAATCCATGAATTGTTCTTTCATATTTTTTCTATATTCCATTAGATTGTGATTATTTTTTTAGATTTTTCATATTTTTTTTATTATTATTTTTGGATATTAAAACATCAAATATCCTAGAAAGTTTCTTTTTAATCCTTTTAATGGATCAAATTTCAATCCATTTCTTATTGGTATGTTATTAATATATCTTTTTAATTCTGTAATCTCTTTATACATATCCAACTTCATTTATTTTAATTATTGCATATTTTTAATATTGAATTCATCTATAATATCTATTTTTTCTGCAATAAGAATTAAATTTTTTATTATAAATATTTAGTTGTTACATATGCTTATTAAGCTATTATTTTTTTCTAACTCTATTTCTAATAACTTGTCTTTTACCATAAGTTTTTAATTATTTCATTATATAAATAAGTTCTTTTACTTCTTTAATTTTTTCTTTTATTTCTTCTATTTTCTATCTCTTTTATTGACTTCTACCTGAGTGTCTATAAATTTAATTCTTTTTATTTTACTTATTTTTACTGGTATGAGAGATTTTTCTTTAATATCTAAATTTCATTAATCAGGGACTTTATATTCTGTTAATGTTTCTGGTTTCCTTATTACTTGTCCTTTTTATTTTTGAAAGTTTTATCTACTTCTAAGAATTTGTTTTGTTTATAGATTGAATTATTGTGACTATTTGTTAATGAATATCGTATATGATAATGAATTAAAAATGGATGGTTTCTATCTTTCATTAGATTTATTCGTTCAAAGTCATAGGCTAATCTTAATACTTTGTTTAAATTTTTATCATAGATATTAACAGCAAATTTAGGATATTCTGTAAATTTTAGTTTTTGGTATCCTAAGTTTTCATCAATCATTCATAACAAAACATCTTTTTTGTTTGTTATTACATTTTTAATAATGCTAATTTAATTGGTGTATCTATTCATTTTTTAAAATGTACTGTTATTAAAATTTGTATTGCTCCTAAATAAATGTATCTAATTTTTCCTTTATCTTTCCGGAGAATTTTTGACCATTTTTTTTATAATGGTTTATTTATCAATTAATAATATATTAAATCTTCATTTTGTACTTATTATAATAATACTCATTTCTTTATTACTTATATCATAATGTATTATATCTTTTTTTGAAAATAATTTTCTTATTTTGAAAAATAATTCTTCCTTAAATCCGTCTCCTTCTTGAAGGTTTAGTTTTGATTTTTGTATTTTTTTAAAATTTTTTTTTACTAAATATCATTTCTTGTAAAAAAGATCGAGATATGTTTTTTGTTTCTACTTTTATTATTTCTTAATTTTCTACTCTGACGTTTTTAAGGAGTATATGTTTTTATCTTGTTTCTAAGCTATTACAAATTTTTATTGTTTATATAAGATATTTCAATTTTTTATTGTCTTGTAAGGTATTATAGATTTTTATTATTTTGTAAGGGTTACAAAAATTTGGACTAAGAATTTAGTGATAGTGGTAGATGTTAATAGTAATTCTCTTTACATCCCATACGATATGGGCTTACTGTGGCTCTTTCTAGGAACTGCAATCTTTAACCAATAATTCCTTTTTGTTTTTATTTTTTTAATGACAACTATCTGATTGAAAGGGGGAAGTAAGGATCCTCCAAACTGTGTTGCAACTCTCCGAACTCTGTTGTCCCGCCTCTGCCTCTGCCCCTGCCCCCCTTCAATATCTTCAAATTTAAAAGCATCCTCCTTTCGCAATCGATCACAGAGAGACTCCATATCTTATAAGTTAAGTTGTTGAAGTAATTTTAAGATTAATATTTAATATGAATCAATTATATTATAACATATAGATATCACCATTCATAATTATGATGCCTAACTCCTAACCAACCAGATTAGGGATAATAAAAAATAGTGGAAAAACAGATTAGATGATGAATTAACAAATTGGCCATGCCGCCCCATGTTTTCCTCTTGAACTAATGGACACACCTTTGTTGGAATTTACGTCGGCTTCTTTTAGAAATGATGTTAATAGCACTAAACTGTACCTCTTACAGATTTAAACCAAATATATAAGATTAAAAGGAGCAATGTTTAAGAATAAAATATTCAAATTGAAAATTATAAATTAAAATATAACTTTATTAAAAAAATAAAATTACTAAAAATAACACCAATAAAATTTATAATAATAAAAATAGCATTTAATAACATTGAATAATGTCTAATTAGATGGCGTTCAATTTTAAACAGGTCTAAATTATCGTAACGTCTAATTAAACGGTGTTATAAAAAATGATGTAGTAATTATTATTTTAATTATAAAAATATATAATTTGAATATAAAAATATTATTCTTATTATTATAAATTTTAAAAAGTATTATTTTTATTATTTAAAAAAATAAATAAACTGTTATTGCTTTCACACTTACAAAATCACTGCAGCCTACTTTTCATATATGTGGCTATAACAACAAATCCATTTGATTTTTTGGCCAGCATTTTTGGAGTTCAAATTTTTTGTACTACCACACAAAACTGGGACTAGCACTGGAACGAAGAATGGTGCATATGGATGTAGTTTTTTTTTTTTTTTTTTCTTTTTAAGAGACTAAAATTTTTCTTTCTTTTTTTTATTAATAAAAAAAAATACACTTATACAATTTGGTAAGATTCAAACTTAAATTCTTAATAAAAAAATTAAAATTCTTACTACCTTTTTTTTTTTGCCAAAATTCTTACTACCTTAACCACAAATTTTTTTCAATTAAGTAGTTTTGTTGAGTTTTCAACAAATGGAATACTAAATTGGAGTTTACCAAGTAGGACGGTGAGCACCATTATAATCTTTCTGCATGCGTGGCTGTAGTTGTGACAGGCCAGAACGCCAATTTCTTCCTAATCATGTAGTAATAATATATTTATAAATTTTTTTTTGTTACTATTATTTCTTTATGCTATGGTTATGACAAATTGTAGTTATGACAAATATTATTGACTCAAACAGTATAATTTAGTTTTTTTTTTTTTTTTTAAGATTATAATTAACTGTTATATTAATTATGATATTATTGATTTTATAAAATGATTCGTAGGATAAATGATAACAAACCATTATTCAAATGATTTTCTTTTTTATACATAATTCATTTCTTATTATTATAAATGGTATCACATGATATACAATATTTGTTTTTTTTTGGTCATGAGAACAACTTGATTATCTAATTTAGTCATTTTATTTGGCATAACTCGAAAATGATACGTCGGATTCATGATAACAAACTATTATTCAAATTAATTATAGCTCCATTTGGTCCCACAACTCTTCTCCATTTATTTGCTCAAACTCGGCGACATAATGTTACATAAATCCTTCAAGTGACCACTTGCTACTCTCATAGGAGAGATCAAACAAACTTCAAAGGGTTTAGTGATGGAGGGTAAGAAAGAGGATGTTAAATTGGGAGCCAACGGACTACAAGCAGGGATGTAACCAAAAATATTTTTTTAAGGAAGCTAATTTATATTAAAATAAAATTTTTAATTTTTTTATTTATAATATCAAGATTTATAGCTAATATTGAGAAAATAATATAAATTTTAAAAATAAACAAAAAAAATTATTTAAGTTGTGTCCGATAATACTTTAGAGCATAAAATTCATCGATTATTAATTCAGATTCAATTTCTTCTGCAAACTTTAACAAGTGGTTTTTAAGATCACTTACTTTTTTGTTGGTAGCCTCAATAGAAGTATTTTTGATTGATTGTTAGTCATCTATTTTCTTAAAGAATAAATTAAGAGTTTTAAATGATTTAGAATTTTTGTGAGGTTTATCCATTATAACTTACAAAAAAAATATTTAATGTAAATTAAAGTATACAAATTAAAAATTACAAATTTAAATAGACCTAACAACAAATAAACAAAAAATTAAAATAACTAAAGAATCAATAAATAAATTATATGCCTAATTATTTTTTTACCTATTAATAGTAATTGATAAGTATAGAAATTTAAAATAAATGTCATGTTCTAATATAAAAATGGAACAATATATATTTTGAAATAAAGAACTTTAATTAATAATTTAAAGAAAGAAAAAAAAATATTTAATGAAATAATGATGAATTGTTATAAAAAAAAAAGAGTGCTAAATACATATAAATTTATACTTAAATATACACTTAAATTAATAATTAAACAATATTTATCGATCAAAAGTTTAAAAGTTATAATTTTTAGGAATATATAATATATAACTATTGATATGAGTGTAAAATAAAACATAAATATTTTAAATATTTAATATTTTTATTTTTATTTTTAAAAAAAATATATAATTATAATATAATATATTAGATTATATTTATATTATTAATATTAATTAAAAAAAATTTGAAAAGGCTGCCCGGGCTCAAGCCGGGCAGCCCACACACAGATACGTCACTGATTACAAGGAACCACCGCCGGCTCCATTGTTCGAGCCCGGTGAGCTTATTTCGTGGTCGTTTTAAGGGCTGGAATTGCCGAGTTCGTCGCCACGTTTCTGTTTCTCTACATCACCATCTTAACAGTTATGGGGGTTGTGAAGTCTGATTCAAAGTGTACAACGGTTGGCATTCAAGGAATCGCTTGGGCTTTTGGTGGCATGATCTTCGCTCTCGTTTACTGCACCGCTGGCATTTCTGGTTCGTTCTAGACGCATCATTTTCTGGTTTATTATCCTCACGTTTACAACGATTATCTCGTTTAACGGCTTGATCCATTTAAAAATAATATTGAGAAAGGGGAAATTTTTTTTGGGAAATTGCTGGACATCAAATCCCAAAACTAAATTTCTGAAGTATTTTGAATCTAGCTCACATTTAGAGTAAAAATACATTGAATCTATCTAATATTAACGCCCACCGTGGGGCTCGAACCCACGACCACAAGGTTAAGAGCCTTGCGCTCTACCAACTGAGCTAGACGGGCTTCATGAAGCTAAGCTTAAAACTTGACCTCCTTCAAAAATATTATATAGTAAACTCAAACACAACACAGGTTATTATTATTATTATTTTTTTTCTTTTGGTCGCAGGATGCGCAGCTATAAAAAAAAAAAAAGTTAGGGGATTAAAAATTAATTTTTTTTTATATAAAGCAAAAAAATTAGTTAGAGTTATAATATATTATACTTAATTTAACACTGAATTTTTTTATGTCATATTATAATAGATATATAAACTTGACACTAAAAAATTATAAAGTTAATACATTATAATTAACTTATAACAAAAATTAAATAAAAATATAATAAGTTAATAAATATTAGTATTATTCATGAATAAAATAAATTTATTAAATAAAAAACCTAAGCAAATAAAAAGTTCATTCAAACACATTAGAATTTATAATTGTTAAAAATAAAACTAAAATGAACATACGAAAATGTAAAAAGTAAATATGATTTAGAATTTTAAGCTTGAGATTATATTTAAAAATAGCAAAAAGTGTCATAAAAGTCCTTTTATTTTTATAAAAGGTGGCATTTAGTTCCTTAGGTTATAAAATGGTGTCTTTAAATCACTTTGCTTTTAAAAAATGTGTCTTTAAGTCACTCTACTTGTAAAAAATGTGTCAAGTAAGGATAAAGTTAATTTTCCATCCAATTTTCCTTTAAATCTAACGGAATAGCAGATGTGTCATATGCATATTTATATTTTTTGATATATATGTATATACGTAAACAAATTAATATTTAATTAAAAATTACTCAAATTTTTTTTATTTTAAAAAAAAACTAAAATAAAATTTTCAATTTAATTTAAATAAAATTTTCATTGTCTAATATTTAAAGTCACAATTTAGATAATAAAAATTTTATTTAAGTTTGATCTAATTTAATAAAATTTAAATAGAATTTTCATTATTTAATATCTAAAATCACAAATTAGACAATGAAAATTTTATTTAAGTTTAATAAAAAGAAATTGTAAAAAGTTAGAGTAATTTTTAATTAAAAATTATTTAATTTGATATATATATATATCGAAAAATATAAATATGTATGTGACCTATGTACTATTCCGTTAGATTTAATAAAAATTGGATAGAAAATTAATTTTGTACTTGCCTAACACATTTTTTTACAAGTAAAGAGACATTAAAACATATTTTTCATAAGCAAATGGACTTAAAGATACCTTTTATAAACTAGAAGACTAAATGACACTTATTGCGTAAACAAATAGACTATTTTAGGCTCTTTAAAAATATATGTTTACAAACAATATAAGAATGACTAATAATAATAAAAATAATAAAATTTTTATATAAAAAAATTTCAATTAGATTCTAAAAAAAATTATTAAAATATAATGTCAAATAATATAATATTAGATAAAGTTAAAATTTAGATTGAAATAAAATATGATAAACACAAACTTAAAAAGCTTTAATATGAAGCTTATCATATACTTATATTTTTTAATTTTATTTTTATAATGTTGAGTTTAAAGTTAAATACTTAAATATTTTTTGGATTATTATATTTAAGAAGAATTTTTACATGGTATACGACTTTAATTTTATTTCTATTACTAATAGTTAACAAATACATAAAAAATATATATATTTAACCATTTTATTTACAATTCATATCATTTTTATCTATGTATTTGTTAAATATTGTTAATATATACTAAAATATGTATATAAAAATTAGACACAATGTATTATTACAAATAAAATATTTATTTAATGCTAAAAATATACATGTAATTAATTTTTTATAAACAAATTAGCCAGAGCTGTAGCCCCGTCCAACCGTAGATCCACTCCACCCTTGGGCACAGGTTCTATGTTCCTATTGTTTTGGTTGCAGGTGTATGGTTTTTAGCAGCCAGAATCATTATTTTATACCACTTGAAAATAATAAAATTTGACTGATTGATCAAATGTTCTAATTTGCTTGTTGTCTGCAGGAGGTCACATAAATCCGGCTGTTACTTTTGGGTTGTTCTTTGCCAGAAAGCTTTCATTGACAAGGGCAGTGTTCTACATGTTGATGCAATGCCTTGGGGCAATTTGCGGAGCTGGTGTTGTGAAGGGGTTTGTGTACCAAATGAAAGGTGGTGGTGCCAACGTTGTTGCCCACGGCTACACCAAATGCGCTGGCCTTGGTGCTGAGATTGTTGGTACTTTCGTTCTTGTCTACACTGTTTTCTCTGCTACTGATGCCAAGCGTAGTGCCAGAGACTCTCATGTCCCAGTATGTCTCTCCCTTCCTTAATTTCTTAGAATTAATTTTTTGATAGTCTTTATAATGGTATTGTGTATGGATTGATGGTAGCTTTTGGCTCCCCTGCCAACTGGGTTTGCTGTGTTTTTGGTGCACTTGGCCACAATCCCCATTACTGGAACTGGCATTAACCCAGCTCGGGGTCTTGGTGCTGCTGTCATTTTCAACAAGGAACAGGCCTGGAAAGACCTTGTGAGTTTTCTAAAACGATTTTCCTTTCTGTTTGGATTTGAATCAGAAATTCAAAAGCAATTAATATCATGGGAGGTTGATGCTAAGTAATACATGTAGAAAAGAAGAAAGTGATATTTCGTTCTGAATATTTCACTGACTTGTATTACTTTGCACATATTACATGAATTTATAATAGAAATAAAACGACATAAAAGGATAATAATTAAGTACAATAATCTCTACCATATTGAGAATGATCTCTACCATATTAGAAATGATCTCTACCATATTAATATTTTATTTACTTTCCTATTTTAAAATAAATCTCAACACTCCCCCTCAAGTTGGTGCATACATGTCACACATGCCCAACTTGTCTAAAAACTTTAAGAACACTCAATTTGAAAAATGCTTTGGTGAGAATTGCTTTGTTGATAGCCAAATTCTTTCATAGACTTTGTGAATTTGCTTGCTATTGTAAAAGTGGGTTTTGGGTTTTCAGGGGTGGCGCGATTTGTGGGTGTGATTTTGGTCTGATTTCTGTTTTGGTCTGTGTCTGCGGTGGTCTGTGGGATCTGTTTTGGCGGATCTGTTTTGGCGGATCTGTTTTTTGGTCTGTGGGATTTGTTTTGGTCTGTGTCTGTGGTGGTCTGTGGGATCTGTTTTGGCGGATCTGTTTTGGTCTGTGGTCTGCGGTCTGTGGGATCTGTTTTGGTGGTGGTTTGCGGTGGTCTGTGGGATCTGTTTTGGTGGTGGTTTGCGGTGGTCTGTGGGATCTGTTTTGGTGGTGGTCCGCAGTGGTCTGTGGGATCTATTTTGGCGGATCTGTTTTGGTGATGGTCTGTGGTGGCGCGACGGAATGTGCCTTTGATGTAAGAAATCTTTTCTCGTTCAACAATATGCATCTCCTTTAATTGAGATCACACATTATAATTTTTTTCAGTAAGTAAAATGCCAGCATTAAAGGGACTTTCAGACTGAACAAAAAAAGAAACTGATTTGGTTTCAGATGATTCAATGGAATCACTCCTTTTTTTTTTTTTTTTTTTTTCTTCTTTTTTTTTTTTTTTTTTTGTTTTTTGTTTTTTGTTTTTTTAAATAGATATATATATATATGGAATAGAAAGAAACAGAAAACAAAAAAAGGAATTAAAATACGATGAGGCTGAGCTGGGACAGGGCGTTAGTGGCCACGAAGGGGCTGTGCACGGCGCGGCGGGAGGTGCGCGATGGGCGCGAAGCTGACTGGTGGATCTGGGATGCGGTCTGGTGGATTTGGTACGCGGCGCGGCGCAACGCTGATTGGGTGGATCTGGGATGCGGTCTGGTGGATCTGGTGCGTGGCGCGACGCTGATTTGGTGGATCTGGGATGCGGTCTGGTGGATCTGGTGCGTGGCGCGACGCTGATTTGGTGGGGTGGTCCGGTTTTCATATCGCTGATTTTTTTTTTTTTTTTTTTTTTATCTGTTTTTATGGTTGATATGATTGAATCTGTTTTTATGGTTGATATGTCGGTGGTTTATCTGTTTCAGATCACTGAAAATGTTGTGATCGAGTTTCTGGGTTGATAGCGGCTATGGATTTGCTTTACGAGTTGGGTTTTGATTTCTGTTGGGTTTGATTTTTTGAGGTTGATTTCGGTTTGATTTTTGTTGGGTTTTTGTTTGATTTCTATTGGTGGTTTGACGAGTTTGATAAGTTTGGTTTGGGTGGTGGTGATTGTCTGTAGTGTTTGTGGGATTTTTTTTATTCAGAATTCTAACTTGGCTCTGATACCATGTAGAAAAGAAGAAAGTGATATTTCGTTCTGAATATTTCACTGACTTGTATTACTTTGCACATATTACATGAATTTATAATAGAAATAAAACGACATAAAAGGATAATAATTAAGTACAATAATCTCTACCATATTGAGAATGATCTCTACCATATTAGAAATGATCTCTACCATATTAATATTTTATTTACTTTCCTATTTTAAAATAAATCTCAACAATACACAACATGTTTGCACATGTTTGTGTGTTGTTTTTGGGCTGCAGTGGATTTTCTGGGCAGGACCATTCATTGGCGCAGCACTGGCTGCTCTCTACCACCAGGTCGTGATCAGAGTTATTCCCTTTAAAACGAAGTGAAACTTTTATTTTCGTTGATTGTTGTAACATTTACGTTCCACAACAAGAATTAAAGGAAGTACTGGGCAACTTTATCTCCTTTCTTTTTTAGGTTCAAAGGTTGAAGGGTACCCGTGTATGTGTGGGCATGGTCTATGAATTGTGTATTTCAACCTAGATAATAACACCGACCGACCCTATATGCTCTTCAACTGTTTTTTTTTTTTACTCATTTGACTTGGTGCCACCAAGTTGGTGGTATGTTGTCCAGTTGTGTTTATTTGGTAAAATTGTAGAAGGAATCAACAAGAAGAGAGTAGGGTGGTAAACTGATATTTGTGAAAATTAATATAAATCATGAGCCTTCTAACAAAAAGGTTACTTAAAGAGAGAGAATGTTTTTTATAAACAATTTTTTATTAATGTGAAATATTTATTTTTATCAATTGTACACAAAAATTTATACTTATTTATATCTCCAAATTAATTATATCATAATACGTGATAAAATATAACTATTTTTTTATTTTTAAAATAATTTTGAGATGTGCTACGATATAAATATTTATATATAAAAATAAATATAAATTTATGTAATCTTAACATTTCAAGATCATGTGAAGCATTAATGACATTACTCGATGATGGCATGCTTGCAATTATTTTGTGTATAATGTTTGCTGGTAATAATTAGAGATGTGAAATGAGCAGCTTAACTCAACTCAGTTCCTGTGATGTTAGCTCAGTGAGTTTATGAGCTAAATACGCCTACCTCACGAGTTAAAATTAGCAGTTTACTTGATTTATGAGTAACTTACTAATTCATTTAACAAAAATATGTTGAATTAAAAAACTAAAAATAACAAAATTATTAAAATGTAATTATTAATTATTACTATAAAATGGACAAAAATATTATTATTAGTCAAAATAAGAGAAAAAAATAACAACTAATGTTTTTAAAATAAACGAAGATAAAAATAAAATTAAATTGTTATTAATAAATATATAATTTCAAGACAAATAGTAACTTAAAAAACATACCAAATATAATTGAGATTAAAGAGATGAATATTGACACAGTTTTAAATAATTTCAAGACAAATAGTAACTTAAAAAACATACCAAATATAATTGAGATTAAAGAGATGAACATTGACACAGTTTTAAAATTTAAATTGTATTAATTTATAACTGAATTTATATATCATTGAAAATATCAAAGAGTCTATTTTATAATAAATGTTTCATTTTAAAATTTTGTGTTTTCTAGAAAAATTATGCTCATTTTACTGAATATTGTTTAAATTCTATTAAACATTTTTGAAATATAAACTGTATTAATTTACAAAACATTATAATTTGTTTTATATATCATTAGAAGAATTTTAGTTTCTAAAAAAAATTATGGTTTATGATTTTGAGTTTTTATAAAAAGTTATGCTCATTTTATTAAATTTTGTTCAAATTTAGTAGAGATTTTATGACTTATTTTTGAAATATAAACTGTACTAATTAACAAAATATTATGAATTATTCCATATATTATTAAAAAGTTCAAGAAGTCTTGTTTATATATAAAAAAAAATTACGGTTTATAATTTTGAGTTTTCTATAAAAAGATATAATTATTTTACTAAAGATGGTTCATATTCAATAGAACATTTTTAAAATATAAACTATACTAATTTACAAAATGTTATGAATTATTTCATTTATTATTAAAAAGTCATATAAGTCTAATTTCTAAAAAAAATTATGGTTTATAATTTCAAATTTTTTATAAAAAATAATACTTATTTTATTAAAGATTTTATATTCAATAAATTATTTATGAGCATTCAAATGTAGAACAACAATATATAGAGATAAATTGCCAAAAGATTGAATTCCTTGATTGATGTAATAAGATCAGTAGAAACCAGCTTGATATCTATTGAAAGGGAGTCAAAATCTGCAAAATCATCTTAAAATCTGTAAAAATGGGATGAAAATTTGAGAAGAGTCGAAGACAGACTTAAAATCAGTAAAAATGGAGTGCAAAAAGGGAGAGAAGAGCTTGATCATGTTAGGCCCTTTTTGTTGGGTCAATACTGTAAAACTGCGAGATTTTGCAGAGTTTTTTTTACCTATATAGCAAAGATATGATAAAAAATATCAATTTTATCTAAATAGCAAATTTAGGTAGTGAAACGGTGAGTTTTAATTAGATAATAGATATGATTTTTACCAAAATACCTTTTTATTCATTCATTTGATTTATAAATATGTAAAGCTTACAATATTTTCTGAAAATATTGTAAGGCTTACAAAAGTCATGATAATTCAATTTTTTATAATTATTTTTATATTTATATTTATGGCTGTGATGCCAATTACTGATTACTCTTAATTGGAACAGATTACATTGATTACAGAAGTCATGTGAATGTACATGTTACATACAAAATAAATTTGTATGTAACCTATACATTCACATGATTACTCTTAACTAGAACTGATTACATTGATTACAGAAGTCATGTGAATGTACATGTTATATACAAAATAAATTTGTACAAAAGTCATGTGAATGTACAGGTTACATACAAAATAAATTTGTATATAATCTGTACATTCACATGACTTCCATAAGCTGTTTAAAACAACAAGAACATACAAATAGTACAATACAAATGCCCATTTTAATTTTGTGTTTGTTTTTATATGATTTCTGCCATTTTATAATATATTTTTATTGTATATACAAGTTACATTCAAGTTTAATTTGTATGTAAACATAACATTTAAATCTGTGGATGAAAAATGTCATTTGTGTTTCACCAAAACACAGTTGTTTTGCTATTTTAAGCAAAAAGTCAATTTCATTCATTTATGTACTATCTCAAATAATTGATTCGATTTTGCACACGTAAAAAACAAACAAAACAAACAAACAAATTCACCTATTCTATTTTCAAGAATTATAATTTCTAATTGGTAGATAATTTTAATTTTATGAATAATATATATTTTTTTAATCCAAATTAATGTTTGAATCCAAGTTATAACATTATTTTCCAATTTGATATGAACGTGGTATGCACAAATTAATTTGAGTCTATATATAGAGAGAGAATCATATGGGCGACATGTAATGGGCATTCTGTAAGCAATAAGGGCATTAACGGAAAAGTTAATATCATGTACGTTTTTTCCCGAATTAAATGCATATCGCTCGTGACTCTAAAGGCTCTACATTTTATTAGTTGCACTTGACAAGCAGGATGACAATTTATTCTATAATTTAATTAATTGAATTAAATTTAATTTAAATTAAATTCAGATTTATTTTATCCTAATTTAAATAACTAAAAAAAAAAAATTTAAGCTAGATTAAGGTCAGTCTAATAGCTCGATATGAAATTAAATTAAATTTTAAATAAAAAACTAAAAAGAAAATAAAAGACTATATTGAAATTAAAATAATCTTTCATCTCTTTCAGTACTTATCTTTTATAATATATTAATTATTTTTCTTCAATTTTCTTTTGAAAAATAAGCTGATAATGAATAAATAGTTATAATTTATTCATTTTATCATAATAATATGTTACATTAATTGATATTAATACATTTAGTGTTTAAATTTATCTAACTTTTTAAACAAAAAAATAATATTCATATTTAATTCCAATTAGTATTATAAAGTGTATATTTTTAAATTGATTAAGTATTAGTTTTTGAAGTAAAATTTCAAACTTTTTTATCAACATGTGTTATGCTATTCTCTTTTTCACTTGTTCATTACCTTGAAAATTATGTATTATGTAATATTCAAATTATATTCTCGTGTATATAAAAAAAGTTATATTATCGTGTGACATTTTAAGTTATTTTATCTCTTCATTTTTTGGTAAGTATTTTTATTTAATCTATTTATCTCTATTTATTTTGTTTAATAGTTAAAAAAAAAATTATATGGACTTGAAAGTTCTTTATTCTAAATATGAGTTTTCATAAAAGTATGAAAGGCTCTAACTTTTGCATGGGTGGGGTTTAATGACGTTTACTCATTGCTTAATTAATTTAGAAATTGACTTCTTACTTTAATAATTAATTTTCTCTTATATTTATATATATTTTTTATTATTTTATGTAATGATACTTGAGCTTTAATCATTAAACATATATTTTTTAAATAAAAAAAGTCATATTAAATAAAAAAAATATATGTAATTAACAATTCGGGCTAGTTTGGGCTTTGTGTTTGGTTTGAGTTCGAGCTCACTTTTGTTGACTCGAATTAAATTTAAATTGAGCTAGAATTTGACTAATTTACATTGAGCTAGTTCGTGCTAGTTTAAACTAACACAGCTAGTATAAATTAATACTTTTACTTGTAACACACTAACATGGATTTTTTTTTATTTTTTAATATCATATTATTTAGCATTAAGGAAGCCTAAGGTAATTCTGTAAGTAATTTTCGGATAATACTGTTAGAAATTTGTTTACCAAATTGAAAATCATGTTTTCTAGATCCCATGTTGAATCAAGAGAAGAAGAAGAGATTATTGCGGAAGCGTACCGGAATCCATAGCGTTCTTCTGTCGAACAGGTTCAGATCTTCCAATTGATGCGCAGTTGTCTAAAGAGTTTTTCTCTGTTGATGGGGATACAGAGAAAACTTATGTTCTACAAGCACTGCGCTCAAATGGGGACCATGACCCCTTTATATAGATAACTGCCAAAGGCGGTTACCAATTATTGGTATTTTTAAATTGGCCCCTCATCAACTTAAAAATACAAGTCTGGTCTCTACACATTAATTCCACAATAATTTAATACCCGATAGCCAAAATTAAACTTTATAGATCACCTTTTAATTGGCTAAACTATAAGATAGCATAGCACATTTAAAACTACATGTGTGGCCCCACAGATTAATAATATTTTTCCAACAATCTCCCACTGGGCCACATATGTAACTTTGTAAATGTGCATAACCTTATGAGCTCATGAAACTGCCATCACAATTAGGGTACTTTCGAACAATCTCGTCCATTAATCATACTGATACAGGATCAAAGCGATCTTCGTCACATTTATCGTGACTAAATCTATCAATGGTCACATATACCAATACAACCAAATGACATAGATCAATCATGGATGTGTAGCATGAAAATTACATGTAATGTGATCCAAACATGTCTATTTTCAACTAGTCCTACTTTATTCTTTATTGAGATCAGTATTACCACATTACTTAACAGAGTGTGTTAAACCAAAACTTTACTTCTGCAGAAAGTAAACTGAATAATATATGTATATAACAAATCTGAAGTTCAACATAAAGCAACAAATCAAATTCAAACTCCCACTAAACTAAAGTATCCTCAAACAGGATAACACCCATATGAGCAGTATGCTCGTGAAAGACCTTGGGTGGTAGTCCCTTTGTGAGCGGATCCGCTATCATGGAGTTTGTTCCAATGTGCTCTATAAAAATCTGACCACTCTGCACTCTTTCTTTCACAACCAGAAACTTGATGTCAATATGTTTTGACTTCGTTGAGCTTCTGTTGTTATTAGAATATAGAACCGCTGATTTATTGTCACAAAATAATTTGAGTGGTCTTTCAACACCCTCTAAAATACGCAGCCCAGTGACAAAATTTCGCAACCATATTCCATGATTTGATGCCTCATAACAAGCCACAAATTCTGCGGCCATGGTGGATGAAGCCACAAGCGTTTGCTTGGCAGACCGCCAAGAAACTGCCCCACCAGCCAACAGATAAACATAACCTGATGTGGATCTCCTGCTGTCTTGGCATCCAGCAAAATCAGAGTCGGAGTACCCAATGATCTCTAACCGATCTGATCTTCTATATGTGAGCATATACTCCTTTATTCTCTGTAAGTATCTCATAACCCGTTTGGCTGCTTTCCAATGATCCATGCCTGGGTTACTTAAACATCTGTCTAACATGCCAACTATGAACACAATATCCGGACGCGTACATACTTGGGCATACATTAGACTCCCTACAGCCGAAGCATAAGGAATCTTCTGCATTTCTTTAATTTCAAGGCTATTCTTTGGGCATTGGCTGAGTCAAAATTTGTCTCCCTTAGAGACTGAGGTTTCACCTGGTTTGCAATTTTGCATGCCAAACCTATTGAGAACTTTCTCAATATAATTCCTTTGTGACAGTCCCAATATACCCCGAGAGCGATCTCGGTGTATCTCAATTCCTAATACAAAGGAAGCTTCACCAAGATCTTTCATTTCGAAATTCTTTGATAGAAATCTCTTGGTGTCATGCAAGATGCCTATGTCATTTGTGGCAAGTAAAATGTCATCGACATACAAAACCAGAAAAATATGCTTACTCCCACTAAACTTGTGATACACACAATCATCAACGACATTCATCTCAAAACCGTACGAAAGACTTGATGAAACTTGAAGTACCACTGACGGGAAGCCTGCTTGAGTCCATATATGGATTTCGTCAATTTACAAACCATATTCTTTGAATCTCCTAACACAAAGTTTTCTGGTTGTACCATATAAATTGTTTCTTCAATGTCACCATTGAGAAACGCTGTTTTGACATCCATTTGATGCAACTCAAGGTCAAAATGTGCAACAAGTGCCATAATTGTCCTAAAAGAGTCTTTCGTGGAAACCGGAGAGAAAGTTTCTTTAAAGTCAATTCCTTCCTTTTGAGTAAAGTCTTTGGCTACAAGACGTGCCTTATACCTCTCCACATTACCCTTTGAATCCCTTTTGGTTTTAAATATCCATTTACAACCAACAGGATTCGCACCAGCCGGTAATGGGACAAGTTCCCAAACTTTATTGTCTTGCATAGACTTATACTCCTCATTCATGGCTTCAATCCATTTATAAGAGTTGGAACTTTGCATGGCTTGGAGGAAGTTGATTGGATCATCTTCCGACATTCCACTTTCTACCTCATGTTCCTGGAGATATACAACATAATCATCTGAAATTGCAAATCTCCTTTCTCTCGTGGATCGTCTTAATGGCGCGGGTTCTTGAGGTTGTTGAGGTTGTTCCTCAAGAATTGTTTCCTCTGGAACAATTACCTCATTTTGAAAGAGGGGTTGAATAACATTGTCTTGCCGAAGATCTGAATTCATCTCTTGATTAATGACAGGTATGGAAACCTGCACATCGTCAAGAAAAGTAGTAGCAGGAATTGGGATTACTCCCTCTTCCTCCTCAAAGACAATGTTCCTAACTTGATTTCCCCTCCCAAACTCAACATCCTCAAAAAATGTTGCAATTCCCGTCTCAAATATAGACTCACTAGTAGGATCATAAAACTTGTAACCCCTTGATCGTTCTGCATAGCCAATAAAGTAGCTGCTAATGGTTTTGGAGTCCAATTTTCTTGCATGAGGTTTATAAGGCCTCGCTTCAGCAGGACATCCCCAAATACGCAAGTGCTTTAGACTAGACTTTCGCCCAACCCAAAGTTCATAAGGCGTTTTTGCAGCTGCTTTAGTTGGCACCCGATTCAGGATATAAGTTGCTGTCTTTAGAGCTTCACCCCAGAGTGACTCTGGTAAAGTAGATTGACTAATCATACTTCTTACCATGTCCTTAAGAGTCCTGTTTCATCTCTCAGATACACCATTCATGCTAGGCGACCCTGGCATAGTGTATTGAGGGACGATTCCACATTCCTCTAGGTATTTAGCAAACGGTCCCGGACGTTGTTCACCTGATTTGTCGTATCTACCGTAGTATTCACCACCACGGTCAGATCTGACACTCTTTATCCGTTTGTTGATTTGTAACTCAACTTCGGCCTTAAATATTTTGAACACGTCCAAAGACTGCGATTTCTCATGTATAAGAAATAGATACCCATATCTAGAATAGTCGTCTATGAATGTTATAAAATATTGTTGACCATTCCAAGATGCTGTAGGGAATGGACCACAAATATCCGTATGAATCAATTCTAAGACGTCCGTAGTCCGATTTGCATCTAATTTCTTCATTTTGGTCTGTTTTTCCCTTGATACACTCAACACAGACATCAAAATCTGAAAAATCAAGGGATTCCAAAATCTCATCAGACACAAGTCGCTCAACTCTAGATTTAGAGATGTGACCTAAGCGTTTGTGCCATAATGAGGCTGAAGTTTCCTTATCTAATTTTCGCTTTGTACCTCGTGACTCTACATGCAAGGTTTCATTATAAGATGAAACAGTTTCCAGCAAATATAGATTATCAAAAGTATTAAGTAAACCAGTACCAATAACATTTGAATTTAAAGACAAAGTAAACTGAGTATTTCCAAATGAACAATAATAGCCCAATTTGTCCAAAACAGAAATGGAAATTAAATTCCGTCTAAAAGACGGTACAACAAAAGTGTCTTTCAAATCCAAATAACAACCAGTTTTTAATAACAATCTAAAATGCCCTATTGCCTTCACTTCCACCGACTTGCCGTCACCCACAAAGATACATCTTTCAGCATCAGTTGGCTCTCGGTAGTTTAGGCAACCCTGCATAGAAACACAAATGTGAGTAGTAGCACCAGAATCTACCCACCAAGTGTTTCTTGGTACAGATGCTAAATTGATCTCAGAACAGACCAAAACAGGAATTATACCTTTCTTTTCACGCCATGCGCTATACTTGGCACATTCCTTCTTTTGATGTCCAGGCTTACCACAGAAGAAATAATCGTCATTACTTTTCTGTTTCTTTTGCACTGGACCCTTAGGAATAGCAACTTCCTTTCCTTTAACCTTCCTTTTACCCTTGTCCTTAAAAGTGCTTGACAGATGAGCACTTTCAGTCCTCTCTTGCTTCAATCTCTCTTCCTCTTGCACACAAAATGAAATGAGCTCATTGAGAGTCCATTTGTCCTTTTGGCAGTTATAACTGACCTTAAATTGACTGAATTGTGCAGGAAGAGAGATCAGAATTAAATGCACGAGCAAATCATCTGATAAGTCGAGCTTTTGTGCCTTAAGTTTTGAAGCAAGATGAGACATCTCCATGATGTACTCTCTGACATTACCTTTGCCCTTATATTTCATTGAAATCAAGCTTGCTAAGAGCGTGCTTGTTTCAGCCTTATCGTTTTTGACAAAACGATTCTGAATTTCCTCAATGAACTTACTGGCAATGATAGTGTCATCTGTTATTGTACCTCGAAAGGCTTCTGGAATCCCGCGCTTCATGATCATAAGACTTAGCCTGTTTGAACGGTCCCACTTTTCAAAGTACGCAATTTCCTCAGGGGTACTTTGTGCAGTGAGATCATTCGATTTTGGCATTCTTAATGCCAAGTCTATGTCCATGCAGCCAAGAACAATCAATATGTTCTCTTTCCAGTTCTTAAAGTTTGTTCCATTTAACATTGGAACATTGTTCATGTTGGCAGATATTGTAGTAGTAGACATTAAAGCTGAATAGAGAACAAAATTAAATAAATAAACTATGCTCACATAAAATAACCAAAGTAAACAGTCATTAAATTGATTAATTACATGACAACATTTCAAGATACCAAGCACAACATTAATATCAAGTCTTTGGACAGTGATATTAATTGTAAGTAGTACTCTTGTTGCAATGATCAAACAATGACAATAAGTTATGTCAAATAATAAATCCATGTTTGCATTGATTCATTATTCACATGAGGTCACCTTGATAATTGTCATACGATTACCATCGCAGGTGCGTGTGTAATTCGGCCAAACATGAACCCCTCTTTGGATTGGTTAATATTCGCATGAATTACACACACACTAACATCATATCCAATTATTCTCCCAATATCAATATACACAAGAGTGGTCACTTTGGTGACATCATGCATAAATTGATGTAATTAGAATACCAGATAAGTGTTAAAAAAAAAAAAAAAAAAATGTTGTATATAATTAATCAAAATTTAAAAAAAATAGTCTTAATTCATGAATTAAGCTTCAACAATATATGTAATTTATATATTACACACACATACATGTCTATATATATATATATATATATCCAAAAATTCTATATTATATATATATATATATATATATATATATATATATATATATAACCGACTGTATATATATAAAAAAAAATTTATATTATATATATATAACACCAAAACTGTGTGTAATCAGTACGTTATATAATCTGATTCGGGGCCACTAAGGTATATGTATATAATATACATATAAGATATATATTAATACAAACATAACAAACAGCAGTCCTTTTTTTTTTTTTTTTTTTTTTTTCTCCACATGATCCACATGTGCAAAGGAAACCGAAAGTACCGAGGAAACTGAAAAAGGGCAGTTACTTTCAACAAAAAAAAAAAAAAAAAGGTTTTGCAGGAACAATTATATGCGCACAATTCGACATTGTCTAGTCATAAAACAATTCTCCAAGATGCCGTGAAACATATATAATTTCTCAGAAACAGATAAGAACGATTGTCAAAGCCCCAAAAACAAAAAAAATCAGGTACATATCAACGAAGAAGCAATTCAGAAGATATATACATATACATAAAAATAAATCAAGTATATATTTCATCGAAGGAATCAATATGGAAGAAATAATGCCGATAATATTATATCGATAATGCAAATTATTTTTCAGATTTTATGACACACCATACAGAATTCATTAGAAATATATTAATCTCTAAAATTCATAGATCCTTTTGAATCAAACATGGGTAGGCTCTGATACCACTTGTTAGAAATTTGTTTACCAAATTGAAAATCATGTTTTCTAGATCCCATGTTGAATCAAGAGAAGAAGAAGAGATTATTGCGGAAGCGTACCGGAATCCATAGCGTTCTTCTGTCGAACAGGTTCAGATCTTCCAATTGATGCGCAGTTGTCTAAAGAGTTTTTCTCTGTTGATGGGGATACAGAGAAAACTTATGTTCTACAAGCACTGCGCTCAAATGGGGACCATGACCCCTTTATATAGATAACTGCCAAAGGCGGTTACCAATTATTGGTATTTTTAAATTGGCCCCTCATCAACTTAAAAATACAAGTCTGGTCTCTACACATTAATTCCACAATAATTTAATACCCGATAGCCAAAATTAAACTTTATAGATCACCTTTTAATTGGCTAAACTATAAGATAGCATAGCACATTTAAAACTACATGTGTGGCCCCACAGATTAATAATATTTTTCCAACAAATACCGTTATCGCTTACTTAATGCGCACTATACATTGCTTAAGTGATGAGATAGAGTGACCTTTTTTATTTCTTTTGAGAGAGAGAGCGAGACTTAATCTAGAGTATTTAATGTTACGAAGGAGACCCACTTCAAAACTATTGAACATGGCGGCAATGGACGGCAAAATATACCATTTTCATGTATATATATCACATGCTGTATAAATAAAATGAAGTCGAAAGTATCAATTTTAACTGAGATTAGCTAAAAGGATGTCTTTTTGGCTCCTTTTTGTCCACAAGGTGACAGTGAATCTTCCACTCGTTGCGTAAGCAACATAGGCCAATTTCGGTGGAGACATGAAGTTCTTGAATACAAATAAATAATTAAGAGTAATATTAGCATCAAATAATATGTTTGCATTAAATTAAATGTTAAATTAAAAAAATAAAATGATAAAATTATTATGATATTATTTAATAATAATGATAAATTATATAATATTTATCATTTAGTAATTTGTCCGTAAGAATGATGTATGCTAAGTTATTATAAAAAAAATGTTTTCTAATAAAATTCAAACAAAAAAAAAAGAATATGTTAAAAGAGCGACTGGAATTCAATCGTGCCCTAATTTCAGCGGAGACTTCTCGAATCTCACCGTACGTAATATTCATCATTTCTATTTTCTTGCCGGAAATGAAATCCCCTTACAGAAACAGCGTTACTTTTCACACTCACTATTATATTAATTTAGTCCTTATTTAAGTTTAAATATATTTAATAACTGTTTTAAAATAAATTTGTTGTTAAATTCATCATTTGAAATTTATTATAAATTTGTAAGGTTCGTTTAATAAATGCACACTTTCTTTATTTTAATTTATAAATTTAAATCATACTTAACTATTATTTAAGTTAAAAATATAAGATAATAATTATTATTTTTATTATTATTATACCAAAAATTTATAAAAAATTCATTTTACTTTTATTTTAAATTATATTTTAGCATTATTATTATTAAACAAATTTATTGTTATAATAATAATAATAATTTAATTAAAAAAATATTTAAAATATTATTTGTGATATTCAAATTTTCCCGAAAAATGTCGCTAGCGAATTCTAGGATGCAGCTGGACAATCAAAGAAGACAAAGGCAGACGACATATGTCACTGTTATATTACCTAATTTTCAACTCCTAGTTACTTTTCTTTTTTTTAATAAAAAAAATAACAAAACTAATATTTTTAAAATTTATAATAATAAAACTAGCATTTTTTATATTTAAATTTATATTTTTATAATTAAAAAAATAATTAATATATCATTTTTTAACACCAATTTAATTAGATAAACGACGATAATTTAGACTCGTTTAATATTGAACATTCAATATTTTATGTTCAAATTAAACGTTCAATATTATTAGAATGCTAATTTTATTACTATAAATTTTAAGGATATTACTTTTAGTAATTTTTTCTTATTTTTTTCTTCTTTCTACAAACCAGTAATCATCATCTCTCAGTGACAAGCTAATAACACATAAAAATACTAATTATTTTAAAAATATTATTTAGTTATGTAATTTTTTTTATTAAATAAAAAGTTAATTAAACTTTAGTATCTTTATTATTTTTAAATAAAAATTTCAAAACTTTTAAAATAATTAATGTTCTAACTTAATATAAAAGTTAATTAACTAAATTTAATATTTAATAAAATTATAAAATCAATTTATTTATTATTCTATTATTATATATAAATTATTTATATAATGATACATAATAAAATTATTTTTAAAATAAATAATTAATTAAATTTTCTAAATAATTCATTGCATTATATAAACAAGCTAAAAATTAATATAAATTTATATATTAGTAGCATTTATTTCTTCACTAATGTATGTGTGACTTTCTATTTTACTATTTTCTCGTTTGTGTTTGTTTCAATTTTACTACTATTTGATTTTTCTTTTTAATTGTACTTAATAAGTTTAGAGGATGGGTGAATAGCTTATTTGTAATAATTACGACTAATTTTAATTTCTAAACTAATCACATCGGCCAAACATGCAGTTATGAAATAATTGCAAACAACCTAGGTTAACTCGATCTAAGAGGAAAACCACCGGTCCACCAGGACCACCTAACCTGTTCACTATAAAAAAATAAATGTTCAAGTACAAGAGGTCTTAGACTACCCTTAGAGTGATAAAGCCCCTGTGTACTCTACTTACGAGCCGTAGCTCTTTTCTTCAAAGTCTCTTCAAGGTAGGTGAATGGATCTAGACCAACGTTCAGAACAACTCTTCTCAAGCTCTCGAACACGTTCACGGAACAACCTGAAAAGTTAGCACAAATAACACAAGTACAATGCGTGTTCTAGATGGACTAATGCAATGAACAATCCTATCAATCGCTTTAGTTAGATAATCAGATGAAAGTATAAGCAAATTGAAAATCTAAAACAAATATGATTTAAGCACAGATCCGTATTCAATAATTCACGATATATTAAATAGGCTCAAATCTAATGTATTTATGCAAATATAATAGATCAAAGATCAATAGATGAAGTAGGCATGAAATAGCATAGATGAAAAATATAGAGAGATGAATCTAAGCCTAGCACATAAATCATAAAAGCAGCAAGTGTAATTTAATCAAGCGCATGGACTTCTATTTATAAGCAAACTGTAATGTATTGTGAAATCCTAATAGGAATATGTCACTTGCTGATGTGTCAAAATATAATTGGTAATTGAGGGCTGATTAAGGTTAAAAATCAAGTGTAAAAACCTAATTATAGGCAGCGGGATCGATCCGGCATGGAGGAGGATCGATCCGTCAATTAAAAAAGTTACGCCAGCGAGACTTTGGATCGATCCAACACACATGGGGATCGATCCATCTAAAGAGGGATCGATCCATCTCTCCAGACCTCAAAAATAAATTGTGTAGATTGAACACGATCTGTTGAGGATCGAAATGGGATCGATCCAACCATAGGGGGATCGATCCAGATATAGGGGGATCGATCCAGCTTAGTAAAAAACTCACCGTTCAATTTTACACAGCGAGGGGAGGATCTGTATGGGATTGATCTGTATTGGGATCGATCCGTCTCAAGAAGGATCAATCCGACTATTTAAAAAGGCTCATAAAAGTCATTCAAAATATCATAAATTAGTCAAACAAAAACCTATATGAAATGCACTTAGATATGTATGCAGGTTACCTGAATATTAGTCGTTAAATTGTTGTAACTACTATGAGAGTTATGATATCTCAAAACTTGTTGGGAGGAGTCCTAATAACTAAAACAATACAACATGAAAATTACGTCCGCGAAACTACCAACACTCGTGGACCTCACACCTTTAGTTCAATTATGAACCAATATCTTTGTTTTCAATCCATATAAGCGATAACAAAAAAAAATCCATATGAAAATACATAGTACTGTTAGTACTCAACTTAATTTACTCTCTGTAGGATCATAAATCCTTTTGTGATGTTGTTATGTATCTGATATTAGCAATTAATTTCTTTCACATGAAATTAAATTACATTATTAATTATTAAGAACAAAACCACTAAAGAAGCAGCTAGCTAAATCTTAATATGTGAGCTAGTGATATCTTCAAAATAATAATATTTGGGTAGGTAGAAAATCTACAAAAAGATAGATTTGTTATTTAAATAAACAAAAAAGGATAATTATAACAGTGCACGACCCTGCATGAAACGTTAAACACAATAAGAATAGTTTGGTACCACAAAATTTCTAGGAGTTAGATATAACATACATTATGCCAAACGCAACAAGACAAATCTTAAGCTCGTGATCACAACATCCTTGGGAATTGTACAAAGTGCTAAACTCAACTTGCCCCTGCAGTTACTTCTACCAAAACTGTAAGGTTCCTCCTCCAATTTCATATATACATAAATAAAAGTTTCCTCCACCATTTATTATAAAATTACATTATAGATAAATAATTTTGAGATATTATTTGCAACTTTTTGTTCCCAAACTACACATTTTGAAGTTATCACAATTTGTTTTTTTTTCAAAGAAGTTATAACAGAATTGATGATCATAAAATATTTTAATATGATATCTGATCATGTATTCAAATCCTTACGATTTCAAATTATTCAAAGTATCAGGATTATAAGGTGTATGGAGTTAATGCTTGAGATTTGAGAATGAGTACATATATCTACGTGTGTATATATATATGTGTGTGTGTGTGTATGCATTGTATATATAGAAGAATTTAAGTTGTACTAGAAAATTGGTGACCAACCTACTCCAAAAAAAATTTCATTGATCCATAGGCCTATCCTACAATATGACTTACAATATAAAAAAATTTCATTGAAGCCTCTCTTAGAGATTAATGACTTCCAATCATATATATTATTGTGTATAGGGACAAGCTCTAAACTCCAAAATCCTATTACATGATGAATTTTGATGTATATAAATAAATGTCTAAAAGAATGGGTTCGATACTTTAATAGTCCATTTATTTTTAAAAAAAAGTACGCATATGGACCCATATTTTCATAATAGTACGCTAATAATCTTTACATTTAATTTTAGGTATACTAATGATCTAAATTTTTATGTAATTGAAAATTAATACATGTACCACACACATATGAGAATTATGAAGGGTAAAATTGTCTTTAAAATTATTTTTTTCCTTGTTATTGCCTGTGAAAGTTGCCTTTTTTAGTTCAAAGGCTTTGGTTTTTTCGTTGTTATCAAAACTTCATTAAATAGAATATAGTATATTTGATATTATTTTTCATGTTTTTCTTGTAAAAGAGAATATAATATATTTGTATTACATTTTTCAACTAACAAGTTTTAATCCCATTAAATATTATTTTGACCTAAATAATATTCTATTTTTATTATGGTATTATAAATATAAAAAGATAAATAAGAAATTTTGTGTTAAAATAACCAAAAAAATATAAAGTATAATTTTAATGTGTTTATGAAGATGGTAACCATATTATGAAAATTTGAACATATGATTATAAATTATAATAAAGTTTAAATATGAAACTAAAAAAAAAAAATGGTCCCATACAATTGTAAATAAATTTTGTTTAGCATAAATTTGATGTATTATTCATTATTCTTTTTTGTTCAAAAATAAGGCTCACTAGAGTTTAAGGAAGATATAGTAACAGCCACACACCGTCACACCATATTATTCATTATTTTTGAAGTATATATATTACACCTCATTAGTTATATTGCTTTTTTTTTTTTTTTTTTCTATCACTTATTGAAATTTGTGTTTTTTTAAAAAAATATCTGCACTAATCTTGAATTTCATTAATATGGAGTACTATATTATTACTTATTTCAAAAGAAATGAATAGTTTGTCCGTAAATATTTTTTGAAGCTTTAATTATATTAAAGATAATTTTACCCTTCATAATTCTCACATGAGCCATACATATGCATCAATTTTCAATTCCCAATTAAATAATTTTTTTGAATAATTAGTGTAAATTAAATGTAAAAACTAGTAGTATTTTACTTAAAAAATATATATTTATATCTGTATTTTTTATTAAATATAAACTATTAAAATAAAAATAATAAAAAATAAAATAGTCACCCACAATCAAATGAGAAGTGTCTTTTTGGATTCTCCCGAACAGAAAGGAGCAACAACTAGCAGACTGAAAAGTGGCGTGTAGTGCCTATACAGGAACCGGAGCCACATGACACGACAAAAATCAAATTTGTTTCCTTTTTGGCTGGATTAATATTTTTTTAATTTGTCTCCACCTCCTTTTTTTTTTTTGATAGATGTGTCTCCACCTTTTTTCGTTTTTTTTATTTATTTTTTATTTTTTTGTAGATTTGTCTCCACCTCCTTAAAAATTGGTTTAATCTCTGCATTATTTGACTAGATTGTAGCTTTGTCAGTCTGTTGCGATCACAACCATTCAACTTGTATCAGACAGTGTATAACTTTTGACTTTCTCTCTAGCTATCTCTTTTAGCCTCCTCTACCACCTTTAGTTTTTTCCTTCTTGTATAACTTAATTATCTAACTTATTTTATTTTCAATTCTCTAAAAATCATATATCTTTTATATTATATATTTAAAAAACCATATATAAATCGCATATAAAAAATATAATTTTTTTACATTTTAAAAAATAAAAAACAAATATATATATATATATATATGGACTACCTTAGGGAAGTTAAAAAATAAAATCCATTCACAAAGAAGAATTCTTTTTTTTTAATAGAAAATTTTATTAATCAATATCTTAAAGTAAATTAAGTAGTGAATTTTTGTTTGAGATACACATCCAAACATCAAAAAGGTACATCAAGGAAAAGCTATATCATTAGGAGAAAAAATGTAAACGGAGTCACACATTAGTGATAAAACATGAGCATCTAACAGCTTTCTCAACTAACCAATCTCCAATAACAATAATGACTTGTCAAGCGAATACAAAAAATTATACTCAAAACAACACACATTCCTACTACTAAATTTTAGAAACTGATCACCTAAAAAACTCACAAACTTTTGAGACATTTTTAGACCACAATAGAACCAATCAAACTACAACCACAGGTAACAACAGATAACAATAACAATTACTTACAAGCTTTTAAACACACAAAAATTGTAGGACAAAATCACACACACAAACAATAACCTTATTAAAATTAGCAAAAATCTAAACAACACACTCCGGTGGAAACACACTAGCGACAGAGCAAAGGGTTGGGCCACCAACGATGGCGGACCGGGCATCTACACTGCTACACCAGCTACCTTCACTCAGGCTCACATCGAAACCGAGCCAGACAATCCCTAACTACCGCACTAATGCTACCAAAGAACACCGCCAAAGTAAGATCGGAACCACCAATGACAGAGCACCTAACCCCATCGCCTACCACCACCATGACTAGGCCAAGAGCAGGACAAAGGCGAGGAGTAGTTGACCAGCAGACCAGATCCAATGTTCCCCACAAGAAGGAGAACCAAAAAGTGCCACCACTGCCAAAGAAAAACAGAAACAAAACAAAAATCGATCAACAAGGACAACCAGACAACACGGCCGTTCCTCCGCCGTTGGCCAATCAACAAGAAGAAATCCCAGAGCGAAGGCAAAGAAATAGATAGAGAGAGAAAATGAAATGGATGATGCACAAAAAAGAATTATGATTCACGTTATTTTATCTAATTATAAATTAGGTCCAATCTTGTTTCATATTAGATATTTTTAAATAAAAATTTTCTATTACATTGTTGAAATTAGCAACAATGCACAATATATTAAAAGGCACTATGTATCAAAGAAGATGAACTCAATGACATATTTAAAAATGTCAAAAATACATTTGCATAGATTGTTTCAAGGAAATTTTTTTGATCTTTTCAAGGATTTTTTTTTTGTATGAAACGGTTGCTTGTATATGTAATATGCTTTGATAATTTTAAGTGTTATTAGGATATTCAACTAAGAAAAAAAAACTTTTATGGTCCATAAATTTACGTCTTTGAGACAATTTAGTATATTATATATAAAAATATATACTTATATTATTATTTTTTGGTAACTTTAGTTCCTAAATTTTATTAAAATAAGATAATTTAATTCATAAATTTTATTAAAATATAATACTTTAATCTTAAAAGTTAAACTAAAATATATATTTTTTATTAAAAATAAAATTTAATTATATCATTTAAAAATTTAAGGAATAAAATATTTCATAACTTTGATGTCTACTAACCCAAATTAAAATATGGCTTTTGTATATATAATAATCTCAATCGCAGCTCTTAAGGACTAAAAAAAAAAGAAGATATTTTATTAATATTTAGTGAAACTTACATTTTGTCTGCTCGCAAATCAAAATCAAAACGTTGAACAGTGGCAGCTTTTACGCATGTCGCTCAACTTCTATCGATCGCTCAGCAGAAAATCCCGGGCAAAGATACAAATCTACATACATAATATTCAATCTCTCATGTACAGTCACATACTCATATAGTCATATGTATGTATATATATAAGTCACCTTTCCTAAAAACCCTAAAGTAGAGAGAGCTTACATAAATTATAAACAAAATTATTGTTAGCTGATTTCCATAATTAAAAAAGAAGGAGAAAGTATTTAATAAATAAAATATTCAATTAAAGGTATTATATATGCACACGGATTTACATAGATCATTTTGAGTTGAGAAGAGAAAAGAGAGAGAAGAGAAGCTAAGGCTAGGTAGCATATTGTTTGAGATTAAAATGGAAGAGGGTTTGTCAGGCTTTTGTATTAAAGGAAATAATGGTAGTACTAATATTGGAACAAAGGGTGGACGTTGGAATCCAACTACTGAACAAGTTAAAGTTCTGATTGATTTGTTTAGGTCAGGAATCCGAACCCCAAGTATTGATCAAATTCAGAAGATATCAAATCAGTTAAACATTTACGGTAAGATCGAGAGCAAGAACGTTTTTTACTGGTTTCAGAACCATAGAGCTCGAGAACGTCACAAGCGTTGCAAACTTTCACAAAACGATTTCATTCTTCTACAGGATCACAACATTATTTCATCTTCTCCTAAATGTATATATACGTATATGCTTTTTATTTATTTATTCATTTATATAATGTCTATGTAAATTAATTTTTTCCTTTCATTTTCTTTTGTTTTTTTTTCTTCTTCTTTACTGTGTTATTTCAGATTATGCTACAGAGAAAACGAAACATGATGAAGTTTTTAATCAGCAGCCAGAAAGAGTGATTGAGACTCTTGAGCTATTTCCCTTAAACTCCTACGGTCAAAATGAAGAGAAGCGGAGATTTCATACAAATGAATGTTATTGCAATGAAACAACTAGGGATTTTGATCGGTGCACAATACAGACAGAAATAGATCATCCACCATTGGATCTGCGTTTAAGCTTCCTCTGAACTTATTATACTAATGTATCTTAGGGAAGGGGTAAAATAGGGATTGAACATGGAGAAAATATATAATATGTAGTATAAATTAGAAAACTAGTATTGTACCTGTTAACTTTAGTCAATGGCATTTACAATTAACTTATCAAAAATGTTTTTTTTATCATTTATATATTAATTCACGTTATACAAATTAATTAATTTAAAAATTAATTCATAATTTCAAATTATTAACTTTACATCTAATATCATTATAAAAAAAATTAAACTTTATATCTAATAAATAACTTACATACATATTAAATTACTGTTAAGATTTTATTTTGAAAGTCTTTTATAGTTAATTAAATATATATTTTTTAGGGTATGAAATATTGGTCGGACATTCTCCTCTAAATGCTCGTAAAACTTGTTTTTATCTCTCTGTGAATTTATCTGTTTGGATACTTTGTTTTTGAATATGATGAAATGAATGGATTGGAAATAGGAATTCCTTCCTCTCATGAGAGATGTCTCGTTGGAGTGCATAAATTTTACATTGGGTTGGACCTTCCAGCTCTGCTTCAAACATCTTTGAATTTCATCAAATATTATGCTAAAATAAGATAATACTATTCCAGTGGCGCAGTGGTGGTTTTTTATTATTATTTCTTCTTTATTTTCAATAAAATTTACAGGTCTCATAACATGTAGGAAACAACTTGTATTTATTTTTATATGTTTGCTCTTATTTTTTTACCAAAAACTAATTTTTAATATACAATTGCAATTTATTTAAACTAATTTGATTCTAAAATTAAAAAAACAACTCATAATTTAAATTTTAAACCATAGACACAAGGTGGGTATTAACAAAACTTATGTACTATAAAATACTACTTTGCACCGAGTATTATTAGATGATGACATTTTTTTTCATAAAATATAATGATTATATTGAGTGGTTATATAATATATATAATTATGAATAAAATAATAGCAAAAAATTGTCAAAATATCTATTATATATAATTGTGCTTGGTCTTTAAATAAGTATGACTTATGTCGGCAATAGTTTTGGGATATACAAATCAACTAATATACCTGTAATTCTGCAAATGAGACTTCAACTATAGACCTTCAACATGTTAAAACAAGCTTAATATTGTTGGGTTATAACTTATCCTCTCTGGTTTATAAATTTTATATTTGGTTCTATAAAACACGCACAATTTAGGCCGTCTAAAAGATTTTTCTAGTAGAAGAAAACAACGGCATTTTCATATGGCAATAATTTAAGCAACAATTTTAATTTTACATAAATTGTTGTACAACAGCATTTTAATTTAATAAATTTACTTTTTTGTCTTTCTATTCTCTAAAAGACTCACCTAATTTAAAGCAAGCATAACATCAAAATAAGTAAGTCAAGCCAGTAAAGTATATTCACATATTATATATTATATAAATTATTTATATATTATGTAAACTTTGTAAACCCATTTACATACAACCACATTAGTGTGTAAACTCAATTTATATACTATATAAAATATATTACATGCTATTACATTAGTATATAAACTGTAACACAATTTACATATATGTTAAATGAATATATAACACAATTTACATCCCATTAGTATTATACAGTTAAAAACATTTTTGTAATTTATATAATTTTAATGTAATTAAAACTCACAGTTTTAATTTTATTATTGCTAGTTTTGAAAAATATAATTTGTAATTATAATGCAAATTATTTAAGTCAATTATTCGAATTTCCATGTGCGTACATATAGTACTGTATTGTATTATGCTCTAGAAATACTTGAATTGAAAATGACTCAGTTTTTTGTTATCTTTCCTTTTCCCTTTCTTTACTTGTGATTTTGTTATATTAATTATAAGTTATGTAAATACTTTTTTTTTTTTTTTAAGTTTCATGAATTTTGATGCTTTCAGCTTTCTCTATTATATTTATTCACCCACACAGTGAATAGTGATAGTAAAAATACGGGGAAGAACAATTTAAATGATTCTACGCCTAAAACAGAAAAACAAATAAATAAAGATATTATTAAAAACAGTGTCCTAGCCTACGAATAGTTTTATTTCCACCAACTTTTTAATTTTCTACCTAGAGAAAAACCTTCTTTTGTCTTTTTCCCTTACAAAATCTATTATATCTGTACATAAAGGAGGGTTTCCCCCCTCATATTTATTTATGTCGATGATATTTATATTTTTTATTTAAAATAAGTAAAGAAAAAAAAAATAGTTAATAACTTATATAATCTGAAAAGATATATTGGTAGATAAGTGATATTTTTTAATAGTATTATATGTATCATGTTATTGTATATCCAATAATAAGATAACTAAATTATACCGATTTTAAAAATGATGATTATATTTAATTGGTACAAATAAAAAACTCAAGTATCATGTTACCTTCAATAAAATATTCCTTATAATAATATAATAAACTTTTCTTATAAAAAAATGAGGCTTTTACGGGAGAATTGAATCTTAAAATAATTTTATTGTCATTTTATTTTTTTAACAATTGTATTGGATTCTCCTTCTGCAAGAATGTCAAAGAAATCTTGTCCTATGAGCTAATGAGGTTTGTATGTAATGTTATAATTACTTTGGTCTATTTGTTGTTTTATGTAATGTTGTACATTTGGTGATTGTATTTTTTTTCTAATTTAATAATATTTTAGATTTTCATTTTGTTGCCTATAATTTTGTGGTTAGGATACTGATTTTAGTATTTTTGTAATATATTACATATTGCATAGTGTAAGTTGTAATAGAGTATCTGTTGTTTTTTAGATTATGTATCAAGTTAAATGTGGTTGTGTGTATTGTTTTAGTTTTTCATGTGGTTGCTTGTACTGTTGTACATTTGTTTCTAGGAGTCTGACTTTATTGTTTATTATTCTACATTAGATTGGATTTAAATTGTTTATGATTTATATCTTAAATTGTTTATGATTTATATCGTAACATGTTACATTTTGTATAATATGTTACATGTATAATATTATTAATGTTACATTTTTTTATTTGTGTTTTTTTTTATATTAAATGTCTTGAAGATAACCTCTCAATCTAAATGTACTTACTCCTAGTGATTCTTTCAACATTCGATGTTGTCGTGGTGCTAAATCAAATGCTACTCTTACTCAAATTAAAAGTGTTTTGAATGAACAAAAGATCAAGTTTCAGGAATCTTATTTCCATAATTTTTATAGTCTTCCTAACTTACAGTTCAATAGGCAGTTTATCTATGAAATGTTGTTGATAAAGTGTCTTCCTTGTCATTCTGCAAAGGAGATTTGATTTTGCATCAACTCAAAAGTATTGAGATTTTCCAAAACGGAGTTTTGGATTGTTATTGGGCTGAAACTTTCGAGTAACGAAACTACAATAAAGGATTCAACGTCTTTCAATTCAAAATATTTTAATAAATTCTCTTCTATCAATTATTTGAAGCTTCTATTTACTAAATTGAGAAGCCAAATCCTCACTATGGGTAGCACCCGTAAGAAGAAGTTTTTGAAGAAAGTTAGTGGTGGTGTTTCTAGTTTTACTGGTAAGAATAAACTTATTAAAGGTAATAAAAATAGTAAGTTCTAGTTTTGAATTTGTTGATGTTTTGCCGGATGATGCAGTGATGATATGCTTGCTTTATTTCTTAAAATATGGCTTGTTGGATAAGTGTTGGTATCTATAAGGAGGTGTTGCTATTGGCATCTAATTGGGTTAAATTTAACGAGTATCCATGAGATGATTTAGTTTTTAATTACCTATATGATAGTCTGAACAAAGACTATTTGAACATGTATCAGATTGCAATAAGGTGTTCTTTTGGGGAGGATGATAGGGTTCGTTTACAGTTGTATGGTTTGAGTTTGGCTTTTCAGGTTTGGATTTATGATATCATTCCTAATGTTGCAAATGAACTTACTGTTTGTTTAAATGATGAGTTTCTAATAATGTTGAAGTGCTCTGTTCTTATTCTACAAGAGCTTTTCCATACGAAGGATATTTTAGAAAAGCCTTATAAGGTATTATTTGTGAAATTGATTCTTTTTTTACATCTTTAATAGATTATTTTGTTTCATTATGTAACATGTATGAATCTAAAAACATGTTAGTATGTCTATGTATTTAATTGCTTACATATTAATAGTTCAGTGTATTTAATGATTTATTACTTTCTTGTTGCAAGTTCGTCTCAATACTATTATTAAACATAAGGATACATCTTATTTTAAGTCTCTTCATTCAATATACTTTGACAAGGTGACTTTGTCTTAACCTATAAAGATTAGTTCTCAACATGAACTTGTTGAGGATATATTAAAGGAGACTTCTGAGGCAAATAATAAGCGCTATTCAGTTCTTGATGAAGATGTTAAAGATTCATCAAAGTTTACTTTAATTGTTGATGAGTTGTATGAAAAACTGACTTCATATATTGATAAGAAGTTTATGTTACAACAAAAGTATATTAATGAATGAAAAGTCCAGGATTAAGAAGCTGCGATTGATGATCTCCGCGCAGATCTTATATTGTTGTCCTCTAAATTTTCTCAGTCTGTAAGTTTGATATTTACTATGTACATCATTTAATGTAATGATTTATATTTGTCAGTTAAAAATATGTAACTATTTATATTTGTTTTGAATTTTTTTTTTGTTACAACACACTCCTAAGTAACATAGATCTCCTTCAAATGTTTTTTAGACATATTCCTTCGACTAGGTGTGAAATGGTTAGTAGGCCAACTTATGTTTGTAATGGAGATAAAACTTTGTTTGATCTTGGTGTAGACATTGAGTGTTCTCAAATTAATGTGAAGGATTCCCGCTCTCCATCCTATGATCCTAACTTTGATAATAATACTTTTGATCAATTAAATCATTCGAGTTCAAAGATATACTTTGATCCTTCAATTCATTATCCTAAATTTATAAGTAATTTTGTGTTGAAAAAAGACAAAAGAATGACTAAGCCTTCAAATTCATATATATGTACTTTTAAGAAAGTTATTGATCTTACTAATGACAGAATTTAAATTAAAGTTGAGCATTCAATTAAATCTGTCGAGATGAGTCTTTACAATGATACTGTTGCTTGAATTTCAAATATTTGTGAAGATAATTATTCATTAGAGCACCCATCCTATACCAACCTACTTTACCCAATGATTGAGTTAAGTGTTTTAATTCTTAGTTTAAGCAAATATATATCTCCGTATGTACTTTTATTACTTTTTTTAGAATTACATTCATTTTGTAAATTTAATGTTGTAGTTCAATCGTTCTGATTCATTATCGTTCTTTATCAATTCACTAGAAAGATTTCATTATGCCTTTGAAAATGAAAAATAAATTACTTGCTAGTTTTGTAAGTTTTAAAGTTGTTATTATTAGAATTTTTTTCAACTTAATTATTTAAAAATGTTTGTAATTTTTGATTTGTGTTGTTAATTATTTGCATATAATTTTTTATAGTATTTGGATGAGTTTTGTGTTTGGAGGTCTAGGTATTTCTACACATTTGAGTTAAAGATATATATTACCTAAAAACATTTTTTAATATATATTTACTTTTTTGCATATTTATGTTTATATTATATGTTATATCTTGTATGGTGTAAATGTTATATATGATTATGTAAATTATTACATGTGATACTTGATCAACTGTAATATGTTACATCTTATGTAACATATTCTTCAAAAGTAACTTATTACATAGTGCTTTTTTTTAGATAGTGTTTTTGTGGATGATATCTAGTAGACTTTGTAATTTTGTTGCAAGAGTATTTGAGATCGGTGAAAGTGCGTGATATTAATTTATAGTCTATTTGTATATTTAATAAGAATTATTTAGTTAAGTTTACTGTTGGATCACCTTTTGTTAAACATTGTCTAGTAGATTGAAATGATGTTGATGTTATCTATATGTTAATTAATTTGGATGATAATTATTAAATTTTTGGTGTTATATCAAACAAATTTATGCATCTCTTATCAAAGTTAATAACACCAAAAACCTATTAATTATCATCCAAATTAATTAGCATATAGATAACATTAACATCATTCAATCTACTAAACAATGTTCAACCAGATAAGGTAAACCAACAACAAACTTAACTAAATAATTCTTACTAGACATACAAATAGATTGTAAATTATTATCGCTCACTTTCACCAATTTCAAATACTCTTACAACAAAATTACAAACAAAGTCCACTTACAAGAAGACAAAAACACTATATCTAAAAAAAAACATTATATCTATAAAAAAAAAAAAAACTATATAATTTATTACTCCTGAAAAATATGTTACATAATCATAAGATGTAAAATATTACAATTGATCAAGTTTCACATGTACTAACATACATAATCAGATAAAATATGCAATATATTACAACTTATACCATACAAGATGTAACATATTATATAAACATAAAAATAACACATAAATATGCAAATAAGTAAAAACATACATTAAAAAAAATCATATAATGAAAAATGTTTCCAAGATAGTATATCTCTTCATCCCAAACGTATCGAATCTAGACTTTCAAGCACAAAACTCATACAAAATGGCATCTAAGTACTATAAAAAATAACATAAAATATATGCAAGTAATAAGTAATTAACAACACAAATAAAAAAATTACAAACATTTCAAATAATTAAGTTGAAGAAAATACTAACAATAACAAATCTAAAACTTACAAAACCAGCAAGCAACTCATTCGACCTTTTCAAAGTCATAATGAAATCTTTCTTGTTAATTGATAAATAGCGATAATGGATCGAAATACTGGCCTGCAACATGAAAAATTAAAAATATAAAAATCTACAAAAAAAAAAAAATGAATGTAATTCAAAATAATACTAAAAAAAATATAAGTACATACGAAGATATTTACTTAAACCAAGAATTAAAATGCTTATCCCAATTATTGGGTAAAAGTCGTTACGGGCAAGATAAGCACTCCAAAGAATAATTATCTTCACAAATATATGAAATTCTCGCAACTTCAACATCATTAGAACTCATCCCGACAAATTTAATTGAAGACTCATTCAATTCTACCATCAATAAGATCAATACCCTTCTTAAAAGAATATATATATATGGAATAGAACAAGTTTGTGAGAGTTTAATCACTCTCCTATATTTTCTCAACACAAAATTATATATAGATTTGAAAAGATAAATTAAATGATCAAACCTTAAACCCAAATGATCCAATTGATCAAACATATTGTTATCAAAGTTATTGTTACAGGATGGAGAGCGAGAATTCTTCGCAATAATTTGAAAACATCCAATATCTGCACTGAGATCAAACGAAAGCATGTCTTCCATCACTAACATAAATTGACCTACCAACCATTTCACATTTAGCCGAAGAAAGAATAAGTGTCTAAAAAATATTTGAATTAGATCTATGTTGCTTAATATTGTTTTGTTGCTACAAAAAAGAAATTCAAAACAAAACAATTAGAAAACAAATGTGAATCATTACATTAACTACATTAAAAAAAATACATAACAAAACATCAAACTTTCATACTGAGAAAATCTGGAGAACAATAATATAAGATTTACATAGAGACCAACAATCGCAGCTTTTTAATTTTAAAACTTATCATCAAGATACTTTCACTGCATCATAAACTTCTCATCAATGTATGAAGTTAATTTTTCATACAATCTATAAAAAATAAAAGCAAACTTTGATAAATCATTAACATTTTATCACGAATTGGATAACGCTTTTTATTTGCCTCAAAATTCTCCTTTAATACATCATCATCAGATTCATGCTGAAAACTAACTATTATAAGTTCAGACAAAGCCACTACATCAAAATACGATACATCAACCTTCTAAAGAAAAGACTTAAAATAATTTACATCCTCATGAACAACGACAGTATTGACACAAACATGTAATATGAGCAAACCACCTCAACATTGTCAGAAACTCATCATTTAAACAAACAACAAGTTCATTTGCAACATAAAAAATGACATTATAGATCCAAACCTAAAAAGCTAAACTTAAACCATACAACTATAAACAAACCCTATCGTCCTCTCTAGAAAAACACCTCATTACAATCTAACGCATGTTCAAATAGTTATTGTTCAAATTATTATATAGGTAATTAAAAACCAAATCACCCCATGGATACTCATTAAAACTAATCCCAATTAGAAAGCCAATAACAATGTCTCCCAACATATACCAACACTTTTCAACTTTCCAAACAACCCACTCTAAGAAATAAAGCAAGCATATCATCACCGCATTAATAAAAAAAATCAAAAAAATTCAAAATTAGAACCTACTAATTTTTTACTTTTATCAAGCTTTTTCTTACCAACAAAAACTAAAAACATCACTACTAACTTTTTTCAAAAATTTACAAGTACAAGTCAGAATTTGGCTTTCCAATGCTGTTCACTAGGAAATTCAAATAATTGATAGAAGAGAATTTACTAAAATATTTTGAAATAAAAGATGTTAAATCCTTATCAACCTCAATCGTATCTTCATTACTCGAAAGTTTTAGCCTAGTAATAATCCAAAACTGTATTATAGAAAACCTAACACTTTTGAGTTGATGCAAAACCAAACCTCCTTTACAGAATGACAAGGAAGATACTTCTTCAACAACATTCCATGGATAAGCTGTCCACTAAACCAAAAATTAGGAAGATTATAAAAATCACCAAAACAACATTCCTAAAGCTTAATCTTTTGCTTCTTATTCAAAACACTTTTAATCTGAGTAAGAGCAACATCAAGTTTAATACCACAACTACACCGAATGTTGAAAGAATCACCAAGAGTAAGTACATTAGAAAAAAAGAGGTTATCTTCAAAATATTTAACTTAAAAAAAATAAAAAAACACAACTAATAAAATGTAACATTAATAATATTATACATGTAACATATTATATCCCATATTATACAAAATGTCACATGTTATAATATAAATCATAATCAATAAAAACAATTTAAATCCAATTTGATGTAGCATAATAAACAATAAACAATAGAGTCAAACTCTTAGAACTATAATAGAAACAAATGTACAATAGTACAAGCAATCACATGAAAAACTAAAATAATACAAAACCACATGTATCAAAATACATAATTACAAAAACAACAGGTAACCTATTACAACTTACGATAACATATTACAAAAAACCACAAAATAAATACAAATATACAAAATTACAGGCAACAAAATAAAAATCTAAAACATTATTAAACAAAAAAAAAATATAACCACCAAATGTACAACATTAATAGATCAAAGCATTTATAACAAAACATCAAATACAAACAATAATTCAAACCTTATTAGCATCATCTTTAATAGTAGGACAAGATTTCTTAGATATCCTTACAGAAGACAAATCTGATACTTTCCTCTTAGACATTCTACAAGAAAAACAGAATAAAAAAAAAATCAAAAAATATAATAGTAAATTCGTAATACACTATAACTTAACAAAAAGGCTTGAAGACTGAAAACCAAAAAGAAACAAAAACATCATAAAAACCTTTTATTATAACTAAAGAGAATTTAAAAAATATAAACAAAGAATTATAGATCCAAAAAATTGGTTATCATAAACACCAAACAAAAAATTTTTATTGAAAATAACACATCTAAAACTTATAATAACAAAACTTGCACCACCAATAACATTGAAAGGGTCTAAATAGCCGTAAACGGATGTTCAAGAGAAAATGATATATCAATAAATTTTTTAATTGTGAAAATATAAGTTTAAATACAATGGATGTTATTTTTATTATTACAAGTTTTAAGAGGTGTTATTTTTGTTGTTTTTCCAACAAATTTAAATACTAAACTACATTATTGATCACAAAAAAGTATGCATAAACTAAAAGCTATCAAATAACTCAACATAACAAAAATAACATTATACAATAAAATACAAGAAATATCAAATCAAAAGCAAAAACTACTAAATACACCAAAAAAAAGTAACATAAACACAAGTGATCACAACACTGAAAACGAAACCCTAACAACCACAAATGAATATTAGAAACCTTACAACAAAAAAACTAATAAAAAATTCCACTAATTCGGAAAAAAATCACGCATACGAACAATGAACGTAAACAAACAAATAGATGCATTGTAACCACTAACTCGGACTTACTTCCATAATAAATATCATAAAACATACAAAAAACAAAGATAGTTAAACAAAAATAAGAGCAAAAATGACATGCAAATGTAGATACATACATAAAAAATATTATAAAAAAAAAAAGACAATTACCTCATAGAAAACGTTCACCGGAATGAAAAGTTCTAGAATCCAAAAATCCTCCAAGAACATGACAATACAATACAACAATGAAGACAAAATGAAATACGAGACGAACGAAAGTCACAAAAAGAGACACGAAAGAACAAGAGAGAACCACAGAGAGGGAACAAAAACTTAGGGAATAAGCTTCGTGCAAGAGAAGTGGGAAATAAATCAAACTACTCTAAACTGTTTAAGAGCAAATTCATAAAATCACTCCCCATAAACGACGTTGTCCAGCGAGTTCTGGAAAAAATGCACTCAACCTAATATAGGCTCTATGTTGGGTCATTTGGACACACAATGGACCATAAACTTGTCACTTACAGACACAATTTCGTCACAAGGATCTTAAACGTAAAGTGGGAAATCAAAGATGAGAATATGAGACAGTAACAGCAATAAATATTTACAATTTACATGGAAATTAAACTTTTAGGGATTCCAATTTCCTAGTGGCAAAGCAAATATAAAGTTCGATTAGCACATATAGATAAATTTTGTACGTGCTTATTTAGGTTTTGTAAATATTTGCACAACATCCCGTTCATAGATCTACCCTCCCTTTATACAGTGAGATACAAATTATAAATCTTTAAAACAGGAATTAAATTAGTTGACCTTTTGGCCCATTATCATGTGGAGTTTTAGCTAAAACATTGCAAGAATTTGACTAATATTAATAGAGAAAATGAGAATGGATGTGATCATGAAGGTGGTAGTTAACTCACTCAATCACTTGTTCCACTGACCATCGACAACAGCTACAACAGGGTTGCCAAGTAGGCAAGGACACTCGCAAGCTTTAGGGGTTTTGCTTGGTTACTCTTTCAAAGGCACAGTTGATGTCCCCAACAGCTATGGTGCTATGTCTTCCTCTTTCTCAACTTCTTTAATGCATTGATTCTATCTGCATCTTTACTTCCTCTTTTGAATTCTTAAGGGATTTATTTCAGATTATGTAATGGAAAGGAAAAAGTTTCAAATGAAAATGCAGAGCTAGAAATAAGAGCCATAAGCTTCGTTATAAAATCAAAATATTCATTTTGTTAAATGATGAAAGTACATAATTTCTATAGATCAAAAGAGCAACACAATGCATAAAACTAAATCTCAGAAACATATAAGTCGTTGACAAAGTATGTGTGGGGTTACTCAATTAAAGAAACATTGACGTTTTACTCACCTTTCTTCATGATTATCAGGTTGCACTGACTCCTCAAATTCAGTATCCATGATAGCTCCATCCATAATATGTATAACAACTTCCTGCTTCCTGATATCTACTCGTTTGGATCTAACCCTGTTAACGACCAACATTCCATCCATCCCCTTCGAAACATACAACATAAATCCAGATATCGATTCATACAAATTCTCCTTACCAAGGGGAAGGCTAACAGAAGTTAGTTTTTGAGGAATGGCAGAGAAGCCTAAAATTCGAGTAACAATAGCATACGTATCATTCATCTTTTCCACAGTCAAGCTACCATTTGCGAGTAGCCCTAAATCGCTCTCAAAAGCTTTCTCTGAAGGTAAAAAGACAGTAAAAGCAAGATCTTGAGGCAGCATATCAATCATTATTTCTCCTAACTTCCCAATAAACTTATCATTTTCTACAACTTTTCGAATAAATTTTGTAGTAGGATACCACCTAACAGCATCTGTTTCAAGAGGTAACTCAGGAAGCCGAAGCATTGAAATAGTGACAACAAGAAGGCAACAAACAAGCACCACCACCCACACAAAAGGAATCGAATTCTTCAAAAACCGGACTCTCCTCATCTTCTCCAAATAGTTCACTTACTGAAATAAGTACACCTTCTCTAATCACGTTGATTCTGCAAACATTATAATTGCAACAAGCATCAGTCACCAGTTATCTATAACAAATTTTGACCCTTCAATTAAAGGAAAATTTTCCCCTAAATTTGTTTATCAAAATGTTTCGAAGAAGCCAAAAAGGTAAACACATTTGTTATAGATAAAAAAATTTTGACCCTTCGAAATATTAGAAGGGGAGGCTCAAGAGTTTGTGAGTCCATAGGCTACAATTAAAAATGAAATGCAACTAGAAATGTATTGAAAATTTGATAATAACACATTTGAATGATTCAAAGGTACATTTAGCATCAAATAAGATCACAAAAACTAGCTAACATTCACAGTAACATACATTAGTTACCCATTACTAAACAGAATAGTTGGAAACATAGAGAGTGGGAGAGTGGACTGTAAAGAGTATTGGTTTATTGAATGGCCAGGGGCAACTGAACTGGAGTATACTTGACGGCCCGCGTTGATTTGGAAGGGGAAACTATGAAATTAGGGTTAGTGGAAAAAAAAAAAATTGGATATGGGATTTAGCGGCTTTATGTGCTAAGAAATCTATAATGAAGTGGCATTTGAATTTAAAATTTAGGTTGGTTGCAGAGGAAAGGCTATTGGTAATGATATCGAATAAGACGATGAGGTTTGATGTCAATTGGGGATTTGGGGCTTCAAGAATTGGTCAGAAATTTTCCTCTTTGATACCATCATTCTCCGTAGATTCTCACGTAGTTGGTCGCAATCGAGTTTGCAAATAACTGGATTCATATGAAAAAGGAATTCTCAGAGAAATGAAGATTATGGAACTGAACTAGGGGTCGATCATAAGAAATACCGATCTGCGTAAAATGTATGAGACGGTACCTCGATTGAACAAGTTTTAGCACATTACCAAAACCACTTCGTTGAGAAAGCGATAATTGCAGAACAAGTTTTGATTCTCCACTGCTCCATGGATTCGTTAGGATTGCTAGGTTCAAACCCCCTCACTTTCTTATTTGGGCAAACACCTTAAATAGGCCCTTTCATATGACTAATTGCAAATTTATACCTACAGTGAATTTCTTGCAAAATAAGTCCTTTACATAAGAAATGAAAAGTATGAAATACCTTACAAAAATATATAACACCTTATAAAAGAAATAAAAATCTGTAAAAATTTACAAAATATACATAACCTAAAATGTCAGAAATAATAGAAAATTAAGAAATAATAGAAGTAGAAACACAAGACATTTCAGGATGTTTTTTGCAAGAAATGGTATTCAGTAAAAAGAAATTCGAAGAAATTCAAAAATCAAAATTAACCTTAAAAGAAAAAGATGGATTTAGAGAATAATCATTCTCTAAAATAAGGAAATTATTTCCAAGAAAAGACATAATATATTATGGCATAAGTAATAAAGAAATGAGCGTAACCATAGCTGATGCAAAAGGAAGGTTTAATATACCATTAATTAATAAAGAAACTATTATAGAAAAATTATCAAAAATCCCTAAAAAAGATAGAGAAAAAATTGGATATATCCATTTAGGAGGAATACAAATTCTAATAAAAGCACATTTCAGAGAAGGAATAGACACCCAATTAAGTTAGCATTATTAGATAATAGAATAACAAACAGAAAGGATGCTTTGCTAGGAATGATTAACGGAAATTTAGGATACCAAAAATTAAAATTTACAGCATATCCAAGATTTGCTGTTAATATTCATGATAAAAATCTAAACCAAGTATTAAGTTTAGCTTATGACTTTGAACGAGGAAATTTAATGAAAGATGGAAACCACCCATTTTCAATCCACTATTTAGTAGAATATTCATTAACAAATAGTCACAATAGTTCTATATATGGACAAAATGAATTCATAGAAATAAACAAAACTTTCAAAGATATAGGACAAGTAATAAAAAATCCAGAAAAATTATCAGAATATGAAGTACCTGAGGAATGGAACTTAGATATTAAGAAAAAACCTCTGATAACATCAAAAAGGAATAACATACAAAGAATAACATTTGTAGATACCCAGATGGAAGTTAATAAAAGAAATAGAGAAATAAAATAATTAAAAGAGAAAATTGAAGAAGTAAAAGATTTAGTCTACACAATGAAATAATAATGATCAAAGAAAAACTATTAGAAATACGATTAGAAGAAAATAATAGTTTAACAAGTATAAATAAAAACTAGATATCTATAATGGAAGCCTTAATTCTTATAGCAGAAAAGATAGACACTACGGATGAAAGTATACAAGAATCAAAAGGAATACAATTAGAAATATATAAAGAAATTACAGAACTAAAAAAGGATGTTAACAACATGCTAAGAGGAAATTGATTAAAATTTGATTCATTAAAAGGATTAAAAGAAGAACCCCCTAGAAGATCTGATGCTTTAATACCCATAAATGAAAAAAGAAAAGCAGAAGAATCTAAACAAATAATAACAATCTAATGGATTTAATAAAATACAGAAAAAGCTTAGAAGAACAATTTATGAATCCCGAAAATAAGGATATAGAAAAATTAATCAGTTTATTAACATTAACAGATAAAGAATTAGAAAAACATTATGAAGAAAAACTTTGCACAAATAAAGAAGAAGATGATATGACAATAATAAGTGAAGATGAATCTGAACAAGAAAATACAACCCAAAGAATTAATATGGAACCAGTATTAATACCTAGAACAAACCCAGAAATATCAATCCCAAAAAGAAGAGAAACATCTGACCCACATAGAGAAGAAAGGTATAGGCCAGAAGAACCTAACCTAATATACAGAAGAAGACAACCACCTAAAATGGAAGAAGGATTACATTGGGGTACTAGAGGAAGTATTCCATCAGAATTCAGACCACATGAAAATTATAAAACAGATATTTTAGACTTAGATTGTATAAGAGATAGGAAAAAAGTCTTAGATGAATGGGCTAGTGGAATGAGTGTAATTATACAAACATCATCAACTACAAACACAAACCCTTCAGTTTGTAAAGTTTTAGTAGCTCACAAAATGACAGGAAACGTAAAAGTTTGGTTTTCAAACCTAACTGACCAACAACATTTAGGAATGCAAGGAAATGCTACAACAGGAAGAGATTATTTAGATACTATAATCAATGAAATATACAATGAATTTATAGGAGAAGATAAAGGAAGAAATGTAACAGAATCTAGTGAAAATGAAATAAGTGAAGCTAAATGGCACTTAACAAATATGAAAATATGTGATATGTGTTACATAGATTCTTTTATATGTGAATATGAAATGTATTATCATAAATTACCACCATCCATACAAGAAACTTATAAGGAAATGTTTTACCAAAAACTAACTGGAACATTACACAAAACTATGACAGAAGAATGGAATAATAGGAATAGACAAACTATACCTGATACCTTAGGGGGAAGAATAAGAGGATTTAAGAATTGGATAATAATAAAATGTTAAGAAAGAAAAGAATTCAAACAAATAAGAGGAAATGATAGAATCTGTGCGATTCAAGAGATTTCAAAACACCAGGAAAATATGGTTGTAACATAAGACCTTATAACAAATATAAAAAACATAAGAAATTTAAAAGATTTAAGAAATATAAATTTAGAAAACAAAACTTCCAAAAATATAGAAGAAGATACAAAAGAGAACCTTATAAAAAGAGATATTTTAGAAGGAAAAGATATTATACACCTAAAAAGAAAAATTATTGTCCATCAGGAAAAAAGAAATGTAGATGTTGGATATGTAACGAAGAAAGACATTATACTAATGAATGCCCAAATAGGCTCCAACATAAAAAAGAATTTAAAAAGGAATTTTCACAGAAAGTAAAAATATTAGAAGAAGCCTTTAGGATGGAACTAAAACCAATAGAGGAATCTGATATAGATGATACATATAGTATTTATCTATTAGAAGAAATAACAGACTCAGAAACATCTGACTATAATTCTAATTCTGACTCAGAATAATGGATAAAATATTAAGCATAACAAACCCAAATAGTACATATATAAAAATAGGATTAAAATTTAAGGGATATAAAAACTATCATTTACATGCATATATTGACACAGGTGCAAGTATATGTGTAGCTAGTAAATATGTATTCTCAGAAGAACTCTGGAAACAATCCCCAAAAGAATTAGTAGTAAGAATAGCAAATAACACTACAATAAATTTGAATAAAGTACTAAAAGATACAGATGCATTAATAGGAGGAGAAATCTTTCATATACCTACAATTTACCAACAAGAAACTGGAGTTGATATTATATTAGGAAATAACTTTCTAAATCTATATCAACCATTCACACAATACTTAGACAAAATAAGTATAACAACCTTAGATGGAGAAACAATTTATGTATCGAAAATTAGGAAAGCATTAACTGTTTCATCACCAACCTTTATGTCACAACATAAAAAGCGAAAACGTGGTGAGGATATAGAAAAACAAAAACCATACTTAGAAAATATTTCTTTAGATATAGAGGTTGACCAAAACCCCTTTCTAAATGAAATCCGAGAAGACAAAGCCTTAACAGGAATAAGAAAATTACTAAAAATAGTATGCTCAGAAAATCCTTTAGATCCAAATATCAATAGATATAATGAAATAACAAGAATAGAATTAAAAGACCCTTTAAAAGTCATAAGAGTAAAACCAATGATTTATACTCCAGAAGACAGAAAGGAATTTGAAAAACAAATCCAAGAACTTTTAGAATTAAAAGTAATTATTCTCAGTAATTCACCACATTCTAGTCCAGCGTTCTTAGTAGAGAAAGAAACTGAGAAAAGAAGAGGAAAAAAGAGAATGATAATAAATTTTAAATCTTTAAACAAAGAAACTATTGATGATGGATATTTATACCAAAGAAAGAAGAATTATTATCACTCATAAAAGGAAAGAAATATTTTTGAAGTTTTGATTGCAAAAGTGGATTTTGGCAAATAAGACTTGATAATGAATCACAAAAATTAACGGCATTTAGCTGCCCTCAAGGACAATTCCAATAGACAGTTATTGCATTTGGACTTAAACAAGCACCATGTATTTTCCAAAGACACATGGATAATATCTTTAAAAAGTATCACAATTTTTGTTGTGTTTATATAGATGATATTCTAATATTCAGTAATGAATTACCAAAACACTATTTAGATATTATTAACGTTTTACAAGAATGTAGAAAATCAGGAATAGTGTTATCAGAAAAGAAAGCAGTAATTGCTCAACAAAAAATAAAATATTTAGGGTTAGAAATAGAAGATAGAAAACATCATCTACAACCCCATATTTTAAACAACATACAAAATTTTCCTAGTATAATCAAAGATAAAAATCAATTACAAAGATTTTTAGGATGTCTGACATATGCGGAAGCATATATAAAGAAACTAGCAGAAATGAGAAAACCATTACAGGCAAAACTTAAAAAAGACTATGTCTGGCAATGGACTGAAGAAAACACTAAATACATGGATAAAGTAAAAGCACAAGTAAAAAATTTACCATCTTTATATCATCCAGGACCAGATGATAAAATGATAATAGAAACAGATGTTTCACATGAATATTGGGGAGCAGTATTAAAAGCAAAAGTTGATAACAAAGATGAATATCTTTGCAGATTTACTTCAGGATCATTTCAAGGCCCTGAATTAAATTACCACAGTAATGAAAAAGAATATTTAGCTGTTAAAAAAGCCATAAAGAAATTCGCAATATATGTCATAAGTTCAAAATTTATTGTTAGAACTGACAATAAAAATTTTGGACATTTTTTAAGAACTAACATTGCAGGTGATTATAAACAAGGAAGACTTATAAGGTGGCAGCAATGGTTTAACTATTACAAATTTGATGTAGAACATTTACTAGGAAAGAAAAATTGTTTAGCTGATACTTTAACTAGAGAATTAGCACTTCTAACTATGTTTTTTATGGCAAGAATGGATTCACTCGACATCAAGATCCAGATCAAGGAAAAGAAAATTTTGATTCACGAAACACAAATCAAATGCCTCAAGGAACAATTGGAAGTATTAAAACTCAAACAGAAATTACGAAACAGAGAAACCATAACTAATCCAGAACTCCATATGGAAAGATCTGAAGAAGAGGAAGTTGGAACTTCAATAGGAACAAAGATGCAGAGAACAGAAATTGAGGAAACTGCCAGTAATAACCCAAAACCAATTAAAAATTCAGAAAAGAAAAAACAAAAAATGAATTGGGCTGATGAAGCCGAAAAGGAAGACTCAAAAAAGATTTATGTAGTCTATAATGGACCTAATCCAGGAATATATACCAATTGTTCAGAAGCAAGTAAAGCAGTAAATGGAATTAGTGCAGTCATCCATAGATCCTTTACTAATAGGATTGAAGCAGAAGGAAGCTATAAAAACTTTAGAGTCCCTAAACTCTTAACCCCATCAGAAATAACAAAAAACTATTCCTAGATAGTACAACAACCAGCAATAGGAACCAGTAGAATGAGGAACCTTGGAACAATCCACAGACTAATAATTTTCAAAGAAGCAATTAATAATTCATTCGAAGAAGAAAAAGAAAGACAAAAAAATTTGACAAAACAGGAATGGTTAGGATTATACAACCTAGCTAGAAAAACAACCGAAGAATATCTTGAAAACATGAAGTTCTATACAATAGAAAAGGATTTTCCTTCAGGCAGTAAATTCAATATTTTAGAAGGAGTTGATCCATCATTTGTCTACAAAGCATTCCATGCAGGACTAATAGAAAACATATATCCAAGAAATGAGTTAAAGGAATTAATATATTTTCCTGATAATTTTAAGAAATCTATTAGAAATTTTAAAAGAAAAACTAGGCTACAGAAAAGCCTATTTACTTAAGATGTTTCAGTTCTTTGATGGATTGGAACCAAGATATACTAGTAAGTCTATATCATTTCATTAAGCTTGGTGTTTCAAGCAGTAAAAGAGAAGTAACTCGCCCAAAGGGTTTGCCAGAAAAGGAATTCAATATTGATGAATTAAACCTCGAAAGAGGACAAATGTTGAGTCAAATCTATCATGAAATAAGAAGAATTAACAATTCTTCAGAAGTAAAAGTAAATTATTGTACAAGTAAAACCATTATTACTTCTCAAAGTAATACAGTTATCAATAATGAGGACAGTGAAAAAGTAATTTCTTATGAAACAAACTTCAATTGTGGTAATATTGAAGTAAGTGAGGAAACTAAGAAGGTATTTTGCTACTACTCCAAACAACAATCGACAGATCATCAATGCAATTATTGCTTAAAAGGAAAAATTCAGATAGAGACAAGCTCGTCCAGCAGTTCCATGTCGGCAGAGCCCACTATGTAGGACCCTCCTCAACAGCTGAAGGCAATAATGTAGATAGCAATAATGTAGGCGTCTCAATGCCAAATAGGAAAAGTTGGGCATAGTGTAATCCCTCCAATGTAAACAGAGAACTCTTATTGCTTATAAAAGAGAACTCTCTAAACTTCAAGGGGTACAACACGAAACCTAACAACCATCCATCTTTATTTCAAGCTTTAGCTATATTTGTAATGAGGAAGAACTAAGAACCTCTTTCAAGGTTACTAGTTCTCTATCCTGTAATACTTTCTGTTAATAAATAAAGAGTCCATTTCAAATTCCAATTTATCTCCCATCCATTAAAATTAAGTACGGATCTCAGAAGATCAGCAGGGTCAGGAGGACTAACAGCTTGGATCTGGAGTGAGGCTTAGTTTTTGGAACAAGAAGATAGCTTGGAAGCGGAAGAACGCGGTGGACCCATATTTAGAAACAGGTTAATCTGCAGGTAGAGACTGGTATACCTTGAAATTCCATACATATTGTTTAAACTTGTTTATATTACATGTGATGATGAATGATGAACAAAATAACATGAAAAGGAAATCTGAAACTATACTCTATAGAAGTAAAAGTAGGAAATATTCTGAAAATCAAGAAAAATTAAAAGATGCAATATATTTAAAACAATCCCTTATTTGTTTTAAAACATCTATAAAAGAAAACTTTGAAAAACGTACATGAAGATCAAAAGTAATGGAAAATTTATAAGGATTAATTGATTATTTCACTAAACAAGAACAAAGAAATAATTTAATAAAAGGTCAGGATAAAGAACACTTAGATTTAGAAGCAAGTTTCGAACTAGTACAAATAGACATTGAAGAAAACAAGGAAATTCTAGAACTAAGTTGTTGGATAGAATAAGAATTAGGAGAAAATAACTCTGAAATTCAATAGAAAAATCATGACTAGTATAGAATATTTTGAAAGAAAATATATGGAATTATTAGAGGAATATTTTGACAATGAAAGTTATGAAACATGTTTAGAAAATTTTCTAAGGTTTGACACCTTATTAGATTACTACACAGATTATGTCTCTAGCATATTATTTTTAATAGAACATCCTGTAGGAAAAATACTAAGAAATTATTTTACACATAAATTTGTACAAGTAAATAAACCAGAATTCGATAATTTAATCTTTGGATTCTATTTATTTAAAGAACATATAGGAAGATAAGTAACTGAAACTTGAACACAAAATTCAGCCAAAAATTGGTATCAGAGCCAAGAAATTAAGAAGAAAGATGTATAAAATAAGGTATACTCAACCAAATTCAAGTAGAAAAATGAATTATTTAAAATATTACAAAGAAGAAACAATAGAATTAATATTGCAAATTAAAGATATAACTAAAGAATTACCTGAGGAAAGAAAACAATTAATAATTTACAAAGTACTCTATAATTATAATAAAGATTTAACATGGTTACACCATAAATAAAAATGCTCACAGAAACACAAATTAATAATTTAAAAGAATTAATTAATCTAATCAGAAATACATAAAATAATAGAGAATTTAATAAGGATTTTATAGGAATATTTTTAGCATGTTTAGAAATAAAAATAAATAAACTAATTCTATCACAAGAATAAACAGAGACCTTAAAAGAAAAATTAGAACAATTAGAAAACATAAAAACAAAGGAAAATTTTATAAAGGAATTTAAAGTTTTTATAAACTTTATTTTAGAAAAATTAATAGAAAATACTTAAAAGAAATAATCCTTTTCAAAACCTACTTTAAGAGATCATTTTTGATAAAAAACCACTTATGGGTATAAAAATGCAATTTGACCCTCCAAAAGGAACATTTAAGACAAATACCCTTCTTATTTTGATCAATAAATCGGTGGGATCAACACGGTGGTGTGTATTACAAGAAATAGTTTAAAAAAATATTTCAAGCATCTATTTCATTTATTTATTTATTTTTAAGTTAAATTATGTTATTGTTCCTAATTTTTTATTAAATTTATATTTTATTCTTTAAATTTTTAAATTTTATAATTTAATCCCTAAATTTTTAAAAATTTATACATAGATCATAAAATTTTGATTCAAAATAGGTATTGTAGTATCCTAGATAGGGTCTTTGTGTGAATTTTTAAAAGTTTAGAGACAAAGTTATAGAACTTAAAAATTTAGAAACTTATGTGTAAAATTTTAAAATTTTGAGACTAAATTATATAATTTAAAAGTTTGAAAATCTAAGTATGAATTTAGTTAAAGTTTGAAAATCAATGTAATAATTAAGCCCTTTTTTTTTTTTTAATAAATCACAACAAACACACGCAAAGGAAATAGTTAAGACTGAAAATAGATAAAGTAAATTTTATCATACGCTGTAAAAATAAATGTTGGGAATTTTTCAAAAATAACTCTTCTAAAATTTATAATAATAAAAATAGTACATTAATGTATAAACTATCATAGTTCAATTTGAACAAACGTCTAATTAAACGACGTTCAAAAATAATAATAATTCAATAATCATTTTTTTAATTATAAAAATATATAATTTGAACATAAAAAAATATTTTTGTTATTATAAATTTTAATTAGTATTATTTTTTATGTTTGCCCAAAAATATTTGACCTTTAGATAAACGAAGACACTTGCATATTCTTGCAACACATTTTAACGGTTATAATTTGAGTAAATGGCACTAGCAATTTCATAACTTTTGACAAATAAGCAGTTTAATTTTATAGCTTTTAACTAGAGTAATTTAGTTTCATATTTTTATATAAGGTGTACTTTAATTCTAAAAATTTCAAAAAAAAAAAAAAAAAAAGGACTAAATTGTACATTTTATCTAAAAAAATATGAGATTAAAATATATTTTTTTTTTATAAAATATGAGACTAAATTATTATAATCTAAAATTATAAGATTAAATTATTCTTTTATTCAAAATTATAAGATTATTAATATCTTTCTCCCTTCCAATTTTTATTAATGTCACGCAGCCAAATGACTTTATCCTCGTCCTTCTTTGCTATAACAAAATTATTGGTTAGAGTTACTTTCACCGCAAAAAATAAAATAAAATAATAATAATAACATTTTGAAAAAAAATATTTTTTCCTTAAATTTTTTAATAATTAATTAATTTATTAATTAAAATAAATATAATAATTAATTAATTATTTTGGTATTTTATAAAGTTTAGTTTTTATAATTTTTAAAGTTTGCGTGAATGATGATAATATACTAAATAAAATCTAAATTTCAACATTTTGGTGAAGATCATTATTTAATATCTTGAATCATTATATCAAACATTATATTATTTTTTTTAATCATTAAATTACCTTAAGTTACTCTTATCCATTGAATAAATTTATATAAAATGTTCCTAACCACCTTTAAACTACCAATATATGGATGATAGATTGGATGTATGTTGCGTACAATGTAATGTAGAACTTTCCTTTTTCTCCTAAGAAAACAAAATTTTCATTCACTCAAATTAAAAGTACAAATAAATTTTAATTGCATTATTATTTATAATAAATAAAAATACTACTATGCTAGGACCCTTTTGTCACTTCGTTGATAGTACAAATAAATTTTAATTATATTATTAATTATAATAGATAGACATACTACAATACTATAATCCTTTTGATCAATTCGATAATAACACTAGCATATTCGCCTCTTTTAATAATTTTTATATGCTTATAATGTTACAAAAAGTACATTAATATTTTCATTCAACTTTATTAATTTTATGAGCTTAGCTTCCAAAATACCATAATTTTTAATAAATAAAATAACAAATCTACCTCTTACATTAGATATTAAAAAAGGTACATGAAAAATAACGAAAACATACCAAAAATTGCTATAGACGAAATTTATGCAAAGAAACATCGCCCTAAATCTATATCTAGATGGATAAAGACCACAAACTGTGGTCAATTTTATTTAACTAAAATTAAAAAATGAATAAAACTTAACAATCAATTCTCACATGATGAAGCAGGAAGAAGCAAAATCAATACAAATATGAAATGAACTCGTAGGCTCAATTCATTGAAGGAAAATAATAGCTTTAGAGAAGCAACAAAAAACAGTAAAACTCAACAACAACCCACACTGAGCACCACCCTCAATTATATGCCAAAGTTAGTTACTTAAAACGCTAACAAATATTGCGTTTAAGTGATGGGAATAATAAAACTATTACTTATGCCGAACAACGCTAACAAAAAACAACGACAGATGAAAATTGTAAACGACAATTAAGAAATGGTTAATAAATGAATTATTCTTGTGTATTAGCTGCACTATTGTCTTGAGTAGCTCCTGCACCAATCCCCTCTTCTTCAAAAGAATTCGTCTCAGAATTCGAAATGTTAGTTGAAATGGCATCAGGTGGATGGTAGAGAGAGATATCAACAACATTGAAAGTAGTAGAAATTTTCTAATCTTGGGGAAGACCAACAACATAAGAATTGTCATTGATCTTCTGCAATATTGGGAATGAGCCATATCTTCTATTTTGTAGCTTAGTACAACCAGCAGGTAACCAATGTTTAATCAAAAATACCATAACAAACTGTCCAACGTCAAAAGTCTGAAGGTGTTTCTTTCTGTCAGCATGTGCTTTATAGCTGGCATTCATCTTGCTAATATGATCTCGAGCCTCCCTATGAAAAGTTTCATAATCTTGATCCTAGGTTGTGGCAACTTTGCTTGTAGCATTTGGAAGGTTAAATATATCAACAGTAGACTTGGGTTGTTTAGTATAAACAATTGAAAAAGGAGTTAAACCAGTGGTTCTGTTAACAATGCTATTCATAGCAAACTCTATTTAGGGAAGAGCTTGATCCCATTTCTTAGGATTGTTGCTAACAAGGCACCTTAACATGTTGCCAACAGTTTTGTTCATAACTTCAATTTGTCCATCACTTTGGGGATGGTAGGCGCTACTAAAGTTGAGTGTAGTACCAAGCTGCTTCCAAAGCTCTTTCCAAAAATGACTTACAAATTTCACATCTCAATCAGAGGTGATGGATTGAGGAATATCATGGAGGCGAACAATTTCCTTAAAAAAAAGAAATGCAATGTGACTAGCATCATTAATTCTCTTATAAGCAATCAAATGCACCATCTTAGAGAAACGATCTACTACTACCAGAATTGAATCAACTCTCCTCTGGGTGATGGGCAATCCCATTATAAAATCCATGCTTAGGTCCTCCCAAATTGAATGAGGTACTGATAATGGGGTATACAACACAATATTATTGGCTCCTCCCTTTGCAATTTGGCACATATGACATCGTTGGACATACTTAGTTACTTCCCTTTTAAGGTGAGGCCAATAGTAGCGTGCCTCTAACAAAGAAATGGTTTTGTCACTTCCAGCATGAGCAACTAATACACCTCCATGAAATTCTTGGATAAGTTGTAGCCTGAGTGAAGTATTTGGGACACATAATTGATTGCCTTTGAAGAGATACCCCTCTTGAATGTGAAATTCCCCAGTATTCTGATGATTCTGACATTTCTTCCAAATTTCTTTAAAATCCTCATCCTCATTGTACTGTTCAAGGAGGTGCTCAAAACTGGTGATTTCATTGTGAAGAACAATGAGTAGAGTGTGTCTCCTACTTAGAGCATCTGCTGCTTTCTTACATTGACCAACTCTATGTTTGAAGACATATGTAAATTTTTGTGAGAAGATTACCCACCTAGCGTGCATATTAGATACATTCTTTTGGGAATTAAGGAACTTTAAGGCTTGGTGGTCATTATGTAGTACAAATTCTCTTTGGATGAGATAGTGTTCCCATTTCTTGAAAGCCCTAACAATGGCATACAGCTCCTGTTCATGTACTGTCCACTTCTGTCGTGCATCACTTAGTTTTTCGCTAAAATATTTAACAGTCTTTCATCTTGGGAAAGAATAGCACCAATGCCTACCATTGAGGCGTTTGTTTCTACTTCAAAGACTTTGTCGAAGTTTAGTAGTGCTAGAAGTGGAGCAGAGCTCAATCTGTCTTTGATTAATTGGAAACTCTAGTCTTGTGCATATCCCCATTGGAGTTTCCCATGTTTAAGGTAGTTGGTAATGGGTGCTGCAATGGTGCTAAAACCTTCTGTAAAAGGTGGCTAAACCGTGAAAACTTCTTACCTCAGTGATGTTGGTAGGGGTTGGCCAATTTTTAATTGATTCAACTTTACTTTCATCAGCAGCTATTCCATCAGCATAAACAATAAAGCCCAGGAAAAGCAATCTAGAGGAAGCAAACTCACACTTCTTTAAGTTGAGGTACGGCTTATTGGCTCTGAGAGTTTGAAAGACAGCCTTAATTTATTGCAGATGCTCCTCGCCTTTCTTGCTATGAATCAAGATGTCATCAAAATAGACCACAACAAAGTTGCTGGTAAAGGGTTTTAAAATTTGATTCATGAGCCTCATGAATGTGCTTGGGGCATTATATAGTCCAAAAGGCACCACCCTTCACTCATATAAGCCTTCTTTAGTTTTAAAGGCTGTTTTCCACTCATCTCTTGGTCTTATGCATATTTGGTGATATCCACTTCGAAGGTCTAGCTTAATAAACACTATGGATCCTTGCAATCTATCTAGCATATCTTCTATGCAAGGTATTGGGAACCTATACTTAACAATTATTTTATTCACTGCTCGGCTATCCACGCACATCCTCATAGAACCCTCTTTTTTAGGAACCAATAATGCAGGTACAGCGCACTGGCTGAGGCTTTCTTGAATGAGCTTTTTCTGGAGTAAATCTTCTACAATGGTTTGTAGTATTTCATGTTCTTGTGGGCTGAGCCGATAGTGAGGTAAATTAGGTAAGCTGGCACCAAGTAGGAGGTCTATACAATGTTGTATATCCCTTATGGGAGGTAGTTCAGAAGACAGTTCTGCAAGTGATAGATCAGTAAATTCTTTCAATAAACTATGAACAGTAAGAGGATGTTCAGTTACCTCAAGGGCTTGTTCTTTGATCACAAGAGCATAGATCATTTGGTCCCTGGGTTGGTTCCCCATAAAACTTTTCATGGTGGTACTGAGTAGGACTGTTGGTTTAGTGGGAATGTTTGGTTGCTTCTTCAGGTTGTCTTGTGGAGGTACAAGTGCTATCTTTCTCCCATTCCATTCAAATAGGTAAACATTTGGTCTCCCTTTGTGGACAACATTGACATCATGTTCCCATGGCCTGCTTAATAGTATATGACAAGCATCCATTTCCACTATGTCACACACAACTTCATCTTGGTAGTGGGTGCCTATAGAGAAAGGAATCTTACAGAGTTCTGTGACTTGGATGGCAACTCTTTTCTTGATCCACCCTATCTTGTATGGATTAGGGTGTTTACTGGTACCCAAGCCCAAAGTAGTCACTAGCTTTTTAGAGACAATGTTTTCAGCAGAGCCACTGTCAATGATAACCTCGCACACCTTGCCATTAACTGTGCAACGAGTCCTAAATAGTGAGTGTCTTTGTGTTGGTTCTAATTGCTTAGGTGTAAGCAATAACTTTTGGGTTACAAAAGAATAAGCTAGTTCTCCATCATCACCCATAGTGGCATCTGCACCCTTACAAATTTCATCTAGCTCATCTGTATTCTCAAAGTCATCTTCACATTCCTCCACTAAATTAGCAGCTCTTCTCTGAGGGCATTTATTGGATCTATGGCCTGGTTATTGACATCGAAAACATTTTAGTGGAAATGGTTTGGCATATGAGTTTGAGTGAGGTCGAGTTGGGTTTGCAGAGGTGTTTGATTGGGTAGGTAGCTTGGGGTTTGAGGGATTTTCTGTCTGGGATTTTGTAGGTAATGAGCTAGTTTTAGGCTTGTCATAATATGGTTCATAAACTGGCTTTTTAGGAAGCGTTGATTTCTTATGATGTGATATTTGCACCTCAGCCTTAAGAACCCTACTACTAGCTTCATGCACAGTCCAGCACGTTTGGCCGAATTCAAGCCTCTCATGAATTGGAGAGCTCAGACCTTGTAGGTATCTAGCAACCTTCTGTGGCTCTTTCTCAGTTATATTGGCCCTTATGCCTAATCTGAAAAACTCTTCAGTATAGTCAACAATAGTTTTGCTTCCTTGTTGGCATTGATGGTATTTTTGGTAGAACAATTGCTCATAATCAGTTGGGAGAAATTGCTTAATTAGTTTTCACTTCATTTTATCCCAAGAAGTGATGGGTGACTGATTAGAGAGTCTCCTTTCATGCTGTAATTGATCCCACCATGCTGAAGCTCCCCCAGAGAGTTTATATGCTATCAGTTTCACTTTCTTCTCTTCAGCTATCTCAGAATAATCAAAAAATTTCTCAACTGAATTATTCCAATCTAGGAAACCTTCCACGTGCATGTGGACAGAAAATTTGGGAAGCTCAACATTAAGCTTATAATCAATGCGCTCAAAAGGCCTATAGAATGGTTGTGGTCGCTCATATCTGTTTCCTGATGTTTGAGGATTGAAGGGAATTTGGGGCTAATGGTTGTCGAAGATTTAGGGATTAGGAATATTCTGTATTTCTTCATTATCTCTAATTGTTCTCTGTCGCTAATTATTTCTTTTTGGATTCACAGGTTGTGTAACTTTGAGTTGAGTAGGAGGTGGGTTGCGAACATTCATTCTTCCCTCTTGGTGGAAATCTTGCTGCATCTTCATTAGTTGACGGGTGATTAGTTCCAGAGAGCGTTGAATAGTTTCGAATCGAGAATCAATTCGATTTTCTAATTCCTGAAGATGTTTGTGGGTAACCATTACTTCGCTACCTTCATCAGTAACTTAACGTTTTCCTTAATCATTTCTTGACATAGTTCCTCAAGTGAACCAAAGGTTCTGATTCCAATCTAACGCAGGAAGACGCAAAATCAATACAAATATGAAATGAACTTGTTAGCTCAATTCATTGAAGGAAAAAAACAGCTTCAGAGAAACAACTAAAAATAGTAAAAAACTCAACAACAACCCACACTGAGCACCACCTTCAATTATATGCCAGAGTTAGTTACTTAAAATGCTAACAAATATTGCATTTGAGTGATGGGAATAATAAAACTATTACTTATGCCGAACGACGCTAACAAAGAACAACGACAAATGAAACTTGTAAACGACAATTAAGAAATGATTAAAAAATGAATTATTCTTGTGTATTAGCTGCACTATTGTCTTGAGTAGCTCCTGCACCACGTGGTATTAGCTCTCTTTTGTTAGCAAATTAAAATCTGAAAGATGAAGATGAACATATAAGAAAAAACAGCTAGGGTTATAAAGATGTAAGTATGTTAACTTAAATGTCTATTTTAGAAATTTCAAAAGTTAAAAATCATGAATGAGCTAACTTTAGAAAAGAGATGGGTTTATTTAGAAATACTATTATTTCTATTAATTTGGGAAAAATTTTAAGCTTAAGACCATTAAATTTACTCTAATTTATCAAAATATTTGTTTTACCTATTTTTTTATAATAAAAATAAATTTAATTATATAACATAAACTTCCTTCGCACATGAGGTTTCATCTTAAACTCACTCTAAGTTGTACATATATGTTGTTTTGTTTTACAACATAAAAAATATTAAGTTTTTTGGAAAAGCATATGTTTTCATAAAAAACATAAATATTTTTTTTTATAACATAAAAAATATATGTTTCATTAGAGAGTTAAAAATAGAACTAATTAAATAATTGAGTTATAAATAAATGAAAGTGTAAAAAATGCTTATATATTTTTAAGCTATACACGTTCTACAATAATTCTTCAAATTTTCTAGCTCACTAGTTTTTATGGTGAACTTGAAAGATAAAAAAATTAAAATAAATAAAGTTAAAATAAAAAACATGAAAATAATTTTTAAATATATATACTGATTATTTAAATAATATTACATATTCAAACACATAGGCATTGATATCTCTGAGTTCAAAATTGCACTTCCAAACAACTGTTTATTTATAAATTTATTAATAGGAATTTAAAATAAACCATGAACGAATCACGATTCGGGGAAGCAATGTAAATTGCGCTTATTTTTTCAATTTTTCTTGAAAATTTAAATGAAAAAAATACATTAAAAAAATTATTGTTGGAGGGCACGTTAGCACGAGATTACCCAGCTCGGTAAAATACGTAGAATAAAATCATGCTCAACGCTTCCACATTCGGCACCCTCGACCCCATGGATGGGAACACATGTTTCAATTGGACTCAGTTTAGTTGACTAGACTTCAAGCAGACAAAATTATAGAGTTTAGGGTGTATTTAGGGCACCGAATTGAATATATTTAGTATAATTATATTAAATTAAATTGTATTATAATTAATTTATATAATATTTGGTAAAAAAGATGTATAATATAATCGGATTAAATTAATTATATATATTTTATTAAAATAATTTATATTTAAAATAGTTTTTTATTATAAAATTTATTTAAATTTATTTAAATTTATTTTTATATTTTTATTATATTTTAAAAAAAAAATTATTTTTAATTTGAGGTAAAAGAAAAAGTTAAGACATATAATTTTATAATTAAAAATTCAGACAGACTAAGTTGATTGTCCAGTACAGTTTAGACCCACACTCCTTAATAGTATAAAATTTATACATAATCATACTTTTTTTTATTGTACAATATGGTCTGATTCACTATCAAACGTATGATTGTATATAAATTATACAATGATAATATTTAGTACGTTGTAACAAATATGTCATTAGTTTTAAGACATGATTATACATGGTATATATAGCCATTTAAAAAAAATAGATTATATCTTACAATATAAAAATAGTACTATTATGTAAAATTTTAGTATGATCAGGAAGTGTAGTATAAACTATATTGAATACTTAACTGAGTCCATCTAACTTTTCAATAATAAAATTATGTATCTTAATTTTTTTATCTCAAATTAAAAATAATATTTTTTATTTTAAAAATGTAATAAGAATATAAAATTAAATTAAATATTAATTTAAATAAATTTTATAATATAAATTATTTTATTAAAATATTTATAACCAATTTTATCCGATTATATTATACAATTTATTATAAAATATTATACAAAGTAATTATAATATAATTTAATTTAATATATTTATATTTAATACGGTATATTAAAAATAGCCTTAGTGTTTATAAGTTATAACCTCAGTGTATTGCTGATTTTGATAAAACAAAATTAAATTAGGTGATGTTAATCAGGCCATTAATCTCAAATTCATTACAGCATTAACGTACAGTGCAACCATTTATTGTGGAGGTATTATTTATTAGTATTGAATAAGTAGTTTATATTAATAGCATGTTATAAACATGGAAGGGAGGGTAAAGAATGAAAATGAGAAGAGGAAACATGGATCTCATTTTTTTTTTTACTCTTTAAATTCATAAATCTAAATTTTATTAGTCTATATCAACACATGTTTACAACAATATATAATTTTTTTAATTCTAAAAATGACGAAAGCAAAATATATGATTAAAAACTAAGTTAAAATGATAAGAAACAAATGGAATTAATTCGAATAAAATAGTTATTTTTAAGTGTCTTTTCAGAAAGATATTTTAAAGTTCAGTATTTTTTTTTTCATGTATTTTTAAATTATGTGAATATAATTAGAAATATTTTTAACTAATTTTTTTATTCTAAATTTGAATATTATTTTTTTTTCTTTCAAAATTTCAATTTTACCAAAAAAAAAAAAAAAGAGATAATTAAAAGTAGATTATATCTTTTATAAAATTAGTTGATTACATGTTTATACCCTAAAAATAAGTAAATAAAGTATACATTTCATAATTATATGGCATGTAGAGACATTAATCCAAATTTTATATTCTTATTTTTTTCATATAAGTCGGATATTAACCAAAATAAAACTCTTACTTGTAATCAATTTAATGAACAAGATTAACTTAAATATATTTAAATATTTATGAAAAATAACAAAACTCCCACCCAAATTTAGAACAATAAAAATATTTGCATCAAAATATTTTATATCCCTCCCATATCAAAGATATGTGTTATTTTATTTATCACTTATTTTTTTTATAAAAAATGTTTTGAATTATCTTTTTATTTTTGGATCAAATGATAATTTAGTGTCAATCTTACTATTAGACTACTAGACAAATCATATTTTGAATTATTAAATACCACTAGCATATAATGTGGTAAATATTGATTTTTTTAATTTAAAGACACATGCATTGAATTATTATACTTTTTAGAATTTTATATCTTAATTTATTTAATTCTACAACATGTTTGAAATTTATGTGATACAATGATAAGTAAATAAATAAATAAAATTGATCATAAGTTTTTGAACTAGTTATATCATGAAAATTGAAAATTGATATGATAAACATTCTTATTTAAACTCTTTAATAATTTATGTAAGGTGTTTAGCTCAATTTTTTTCAAGATTTAAAATATAATTTAAAGGGTAGCATATATCTTTACTTTAAAATATAATGATACTTTTGTTCAAAATTATTTTAATTGTGATTTAAACATTTACATATAGGATAATATAATATAGATTAAAGTGGTAAATAAGTTGGAATTATCTGATTTCAAACAAGTAATACATTGAAGTTATCGTTCTTTCTCTTTTCCTTAAACCTGTCTATTCCTTACAACTACTTTGTCAACTTAGAGTCACCAATGCAATATAATGCCTCAAATATTTTTCTCTCTTTGCTAGGATTTTTAAGATCTCTTGGAATTTCTCAATAATCTAGAGGTTTTTCATGGATTCCTCTAATTTGTTTGTGATCTCTTCGTTGTGCTCGAGTTCATCTCTTATTGTTAATAATATTTTCATTATCTCTTCGCCATTGTCGCTAGGGTTTTGTGAGCTTTGGTTTGGGTATTGGCTTCATAAGTTATGTTTATTTATATTCAATGTATCCAATGTTAGAATTTTATTATTGGGCTAACATTAATTGGGCTTTTATTGATTTATAAAATGGGTTGAATTATAGTTTAACTGAAATGCTTGGAGGCTCATTTAATTGATATGGGCTTAGCACACCTTGTGAGCTTGGGCCAATTATTGATGTGATGGACTTTGTGTAGTCCAATAGGGATTAGGATTTTATGATGGGTGAAACCCTAATGTCACCCTATAAATTCATGGATAGGTCCCCCTCCACTCATATAGAGAGAAACGATCGTGAGGCTCACCCATTAGAGTAGTTTCTTGTAAGAGTTGGTAAAGGGAAGACCTAACCTTCTTGATTATTTTATCTAATGATTTGTTTGATGGATTGAAGAATATTCATGACTGGATCAGGTATTTACTTTATTTGATTTGTGTTCTAATACATCAATGATATTAATGTAAATCTAACATGTGGTATCAGAGCCAAATTATTGGTGATTAGAATCAAATCGTTGACTTAAAGCTTCTAATTTTTTTATATGATAATATTTTTGTAATGAATCTATTTTGTTAATCTCTTCCTCTTGATTTTTTTTTTTTATCTTTATCTTCACTGAGATCTGCTAGTCAGTCTGTACTTCCAAGTTCCACTATTTTCAATTGGTTTCTTCAACACCCTTTTGCTTTATTTTTCGATACATGTGATTATCATTCATTTATAAATTTGAGTTACAGATTTGAATCTGAATTTATTTTTTTGGGAACTGGTAGATCTGTTTCTGGGATTTGATGTTTCATATAAGATCTGATTTGAATTAGCTTTATTTATTGTGTTTAGTATTTAGCTATTCTAATGGAGCGTGTTTTCTCACTCATGTTGTTATTTAGTTCAGATCTAAAAGCTTTTTATTTTTGGATCAGGTGGTTTCATTATTTGTCGTTGTCATAAAAAAAAAATTTATTTGGGATGAAATTTTGATTCATGCATATATGGCAATATGGCAATAATATTAACAATATGACAAGAGTATCTAATGATAATTATTTATCATTGTTTTCTTTTTAATGCATGTTACATGATTCATAATAATCTAAATTGTACTAATATTACATAATTATGTTAATGATATTATTTCTGAATGCTAGTAATTGATTTAATTAAATAATAAGTTGATAGCTTAATTTTGTTTTTTATAATATCTACTTGTACTTAAGATTATCCTGGACATGTTATAATTAATTTAAATGCAATGAATTTGCAAACTAATATATATGTTTCCGCTAGATGTCCAATATACATGAGTATATGAAAATTTGGATATTTTTTTATTGAAGTAATAATGATTTATGCATTTGGTAAGTATTGTACAAATAATTGTATACTTGTAAAATATATTTATCATGAATTTAATATTGATGGGTTATCATGATTTAATATTAATATGATGTTGTTTCGTCCTTGTTGTTTAATTTAATTATTGAACAATTTCGTAATGTAGCAAATACTCATTTAAATTTTAAAATGATTGAATATATATATGTATAAGGAGCATTGAGTATTTACTACAAATGCAGTCTTATTTATGGACATATATTTAAATAATTTTTAGAATCATAAATTCTAAATGAACTAATGCTTTTGTTTAAAAAAAAAAAATTATTTGTTTTTATTGGAGCTCCCAAGTAATTTTGGACTAAAGAGTGATATTGATCCAATGGATCAGCTCAAGGAATGAAATACATGACCAAATTAACAATACTTGAGGTAATGTATGTATATCTAATTATCTTTGAAATAGATTATTACTGTGAAAGTGACTTGTATATTAAAACTTTTGTTTTCTTTTGGTCACTTATGAATTACTTGCACTTTTAGAATGTGCATATAATTGCCTGCCCAAATGTGGTAATTATGTGTCATATTTTTAAGAATGCATGAAGTGTTAGGTGAAAATATTTGAACCTAGGGACTTGTCCTCCCAAAGGAGATAAATTTACCAAAAGTTCAAAATTTTCATTTAATCACTTGTTTTAAGTTTCTTGTAGTGTTTTGTATACTCCACCCAAAGGTGAGTATGCAATAATACTATAAAAATAAATTGTTGGTTCAAGAACTTTGTTATATGTTGTATGCTCCACCCAAAGGTGAGCATGCAATATTATAATAAGAATTCTTGTGAGGATGATCATTGTAAGTTCACTCTTGTTTGTTGACTATGATATTTTGATCATCATCATGTTATTGTTCATGACCTATTTAATCCTTATAATATTTATTGTTAATACATTTATGGAGTCAATATGTGATAAATAAATAAAAGGCGAATTCATTATAAGTCATGAAATTTTATTTGATATTTGAGACAAGTTTGTTTCTTAAGATTGTGAAATGCAGTTACTCACCCAAAGGTAGTAATTGTATGTCATGATGTTTTAGATATTGCATAGAGCAATTATAAAGATATTTTGACTTAGGAGCTTATCATCCCAAAGGGTATAAGTTTTCCAAAAGTTAGGTATCTTGGTTATTTGAATTGTAATGAGGGAACCTTACTGCATGTTGCTTTCTCATCCCAAAGGATAGTCTGCAATGGTGTATTTAGGACTCTCGAGAGAATAAGTATTTTATTGTAGTATACTTATTCTTGAGAATATATAAGTGATTGTTCATGGTTTAAGTTATATGTTAAATTCATATTATGTCAGCAGAACTTGTTAATCATGCATTCATAATTAACCTCATGTCTCCTCAAAATGTATAAAATGTAAAAATTTATTATGATAGAAAATTTTATATTAAAAAAAAAAAAACCTTAAGATATTGAAAGTCATTTTAAATGTAAAATAGTAGTTGAAATTCTAAATTGATTATTGAGTAGCTTATATGTTGTTTTATGTCCTGGGACATAAAATGTATTTGATCCTTTTTTTTTTTTAAAAAAAAAAAAGAAAAATTTCACAATTTTATGATGTCAATAATCAGTGGAAGTGTAATTTATTTCGACTATATTTTTTAAATGACTATGTATTAATACTTTGCATATATTATTGACTTACATAAAAAAAAATATTTATTTAAAGTTTTAAGTAATATTAATGATCTCGCATACACATATGGACATTTAGATAATTATGAGCATATTTATGTATATGGTATTTTGTATGTGAAACAAAATATGAATGTATGTTCAGAGTAGGAGCTATTTTAACTGTGTTAGTCTATAAAAATGAATTGTTTGTTCATAATTATTATTGACAAATACTTTAATATAATGTTGTTCTTACAAGCTAATATGCAACTTGGTGTTGTTTTAGCTATTATGTAAGAAACTTTGCCATAAAATAAATTCTAAAATAATATAGCATTTATTATAACTATAGAAATCAATATCACAAAATATATTGTCCAATTAGTGCTCCTTGGTGGTAGTATATGTATGTATTTCATTCCTATTGGGTGTGATGGATCAAATAATATGGTGTGAAAATCCGTGATCATTGCTTGGTGCACATAACTGAAGTTGTGTATTTTTATTATTTTTAAATTTACGTGCTATATTAACATATTTGTGCTGCAGAGTATAAATAATTTATATTTGAGCTCTGGATAACGCGTGATAGAAGCTTCACAATCTACCTAGTGACGTCACTGACATCATGAGATGTTGTACTAATGTTTTCATAAGGAAATGAGCGTCTTGTGAGAGACGTGAATGCATTTTTGTGAGAAAACGGGCGTCTCGTGAGAGACATGGATGCATTTCCATGAGGAAATGGGCATCTCGTGAGAGATGTGAATATGTTTTCGTGAGAAAACGATTGTCTCATAAGAGACATGAACATGTTACCGTGAGGTAATGTATATCTCAATTTTACAGAAATATGGTCTACCATGAGGAAGACAAAATGTCACCTTTGTTGTTAATATTTTGGTCTCATGAGAGATTATTTGGTGACATTGTGGTTTCGTGAGAACCATGAGGACCGATACAAACTTAGCATTGTTGGTTAAATAAATAGCTAAAGTTTGTACTACACTTCACATCAAGTGTGATGATGTCAACATAAACACTAATGTTATGATCATAGTATGAATTTATGCGATTAATGATATAATGACATATATGGTTTAATGCTAGTGGTTGTGTTGGACCGGATCATGATTGAGGTGCTTTGTTAGACTATGTTTTGTGGCCACAATTGTGTTTCAACCTCATACCAATTAATGTTGCCCAAGTGGGAGAATGTTAGAATTTTATTATTGGGCTAACATTAATTGGGCTTTTATTGATTTATAAAATGGGTTGAATTATAGTTTAACTGAAATGCTTGGAGGCTCATTTAATTGATATGGGCTTAGCACACCTTGTGGGCTTGGGCCAATTATTGATGTGATGGACTTTGTGTAGTCCAATAGGGATTAGGATTTTATGATGGGTGAAACCCTAATGTCACCCTATAAATTCATGGATAGGTCCCCCTCCACTCATATAGAGAGAAACGATCGTGAGGCTCACCCATTAGAGTAGTTTCTTGTAAGAGTTGGTAAAGGGAAGACCTAACCTTCTTGATTATTTTATCTAATGATTTGTTTGATGGATTGAAGAATATTCATGACTGGATCAGGTATTTACTTTATTTGATTTGTGTTCTAATACATCAATGATATTAATGTAAATCTAACATCCAAGACTTGTTGTGCTCTCTGGACTCATTTTTAGGTTTGATCTTGCCAGTGTCGGTATTTTTGAAGTTTTCATGATTTCGCTTAGGTATATACTTTATTGCAACTTGAGTTACGATGGAAGAGGTGTTTGTAAGTTTGGATAATCTCAACTTAACTTCTGAGATAGCATATTTAATTGATGAGGTGTAGGAGATGATGGATTTGGTGTTGCAGCTAGGGTGATTACAAATCATTTTGTGAATCTAGAGGCTTTGTTGAAGGTGTTTCATAGAGTTTGGGAGAAGAAAGTGGGAATTGAGCTCAATGCAGGAGATTGGACTACATTTATATTTTAATTTGAGGAAATGGATGATTTGGAATTGGTTCTTGGCATGCAAAACTGTAAGTATATAAGATGTGCATAAGTGATAAGTATTTAAAGTATGAGGATCGAACCCACGAGGAATATTACAACTTGTAAATGATTATCAATCAAAAATTGCTACTATTATTTGGACAGCAGAAAAAGAAACAAAAAACTAAGAATATAAATAACAATCTAGCAACAACCAAATATATGAGATAATAAGTATAGGAGTCATTAATCCCAAAACCCTTCTAACACTTGAACCACTAAAATTACCACGATGATATTACAACTGAATATATAATTAATTGACACTAAACTATGTATGCATTTCTTTCTCAAGTAAACTACACACAATGTAAAAGCTCAATCTAATCACACCTTCATGTCAATTAGAATAAATTATTACTCATTAAGAACTTCACATATGAACCACAAGCATAAAAATTGTACATCTCGGCCTAGATTCTACATATGTTATTTGATAAAGACAAACATATAAATTCTTCTCTTAAAGCTATGTATATATCTTTATTGCGTAATTATTAGTCAAACAATTACTATAATTCAAAACATACCAAATAATATAATTGTAAAAAGCAAACACAATGCATTAATTAATAGATCATCACGTGCAAAAAATGGGTTCATGAGATCCCTAGATTAATTAAATTTAGCTATTCATGTCTGTAACAAAATCAAGAATATTCATGAAAGAACAAATCAAATTGTCAAAGGAAATAAAACAAAAATAGTTACAAAAAATCTCTTGTATTATGACACCAATTCTCTCTTGAATCTTCACAACTTCAACTAGTACTTTTGATCCTTGGTTTGATTTCTCTATAATGGCTACTAGAGAATTTTTGTTGTTGAGAATGTTAACTTTTTTTAATATGAGTGATTGAATGAGTGAATGCATTAGTTTAGGAGTCTTATGGTCTATATATAGACTAATAAAACCTAAGAGAATTAGGTTTTGATTCTAAATAAGAGATTGAATTTCTAACAATTTTTTGCACGCACAAAAAATTTTCCCATCACGATTAATGTTACTTAAAGCCGTGGCTCAACCTGTTCGAGAATTATGAAAGTTACGCGCGCCATAGTTGAATGAATCACCACTGCAACTCAATGCTCTTGGATGAAATTCTCATATTGCTGTGCTGTGGCCCCATATCACTCCGGCAGCAGTCAATTGCTCTCAAGTTATTTTTGTTATCTTGTGACTCCACAACTCAAGATACTCACCGTCGTGGCTTGAAGGTCTCGATGGTTTTGGTACTTTTGTGGGTGCTCCGTCATGGCGTTCCTCTTCCTGTTTCACACCCTATTTTCACCACTTTGTGGGGGCCAAAATGATATATTGCCTCTGCCTAACATGCAATTTGCTCTTTTTTGGTTTGTTTTTGCTCCATTCACCTTCTTTATACTTATATTGACATAGTAAGATAAAATGTAGATATTCTCGTAATATTAAGTATGCAACAAGGCAAATAATTAGCTCAAAAGTGAACAAATAATTCTACTTTTGTAAATGCATCAATTCTGCAGAGAGCACCATGGAGTTTTAACAGCTCTCTTTTGACTATAAAGAAAATTGATCCATGTATGTGTTCTTCTCAACAAGCTTTGAATCTTTACCATTTTGGTTGCAAATACATGGTCTACCTCCAAATTAGTTTCTTGGAAAAGTAAGAGTTTATTGGAATTGGATCCATTTTCGTTTGCTAATGGTTTGGCTCATTTTATTAGTTTGAATTCAATTTGAATTTCGACATGCGATTGTTCCTAACGTTAGGATCTCATTGAATAGTAAGGACTTTATGCCAAAGGTTGTTTGTATTGATATAACATATGAGAGACTGTAGCATTTCTGCTATCTTTGTGGCTTATCACGCATGAAACAAACAAATGTATGGTCACTAGTGGATTAAATGTTGGATTTGAGGGAGACATGCAAACTTTGGAGAGTAGCTACATGCAGATTTAAATTTAAGTGCTCTTGTGCATGTTAAAAGTGTAGTTGGTGCAATTCCAAGTCTAAGTGTAGCTAAAGCCAATCATATTGCTTCTAATGTTGTACGAGGGTCAAAGATTGCTAGTCATAGGCTTTCTATGAGAGGAAGGTCTAATGCATAAAATTACAGTTTAGTTGCTCATGTTAGGGATGAGGACCTAAGTGTTAATAGTGAGGGTTTAGCGCAAGCTAGGCATGGTGGTGCTAAGGGGTGAGGAAGGAAAAGAGCGTGGATAGTGTCGGTGATAAGTTAGTGTCTACTAATAGTGGCAAGCGATCTCGAAGGGAGTTGGAGTATGTAATTGATGTGAATGCTAGTGTTAGTGTTGAAAGTTTGAATCAATGCTCAATCTCTTATTGTGATGTTCTTGATCTGCCTTTTGATTAGTATGTTGAGGTGGGATTTAGTCTTGTCTATTATTTGGTTTGCGTTTTTACTTTGGTAAGTTTGTTGGACTAATTTTTTCTTGGTTTTATATTAGCACATTTGTTGTTTAGGGTTTAGTTGCTTTGATATCTCAATTTAGTGTGTGTTTGGATAGTACTTTTAATGTATTCTGACTTATGGCTTCTTTATAAAATGGTTGGTTTGGTTTGTGTTGTTAGGAAGTATTTGCTCGACAACAAAGCTATGAGGTGCTTAAAGGCTCTTCTTCGAATACGTAGTACAACTTAGGATATGATGAGCCTTTTTTAGCCACAGGTGTACTCAGTATCATAAGTTAAGGTGGTTGTTCCTATCCTTGTCATATGAATAATTTCTTTTTTTGAAAGGAAAAAGTAATACTTCAATTAAAAACCTTCTTGCTACTAAGAGCTTTCAGCATTCATGTGGACAATATTGACCCTTTTTTAATATATTGAAGCCCACAAGCATATATAACCCACGGAGATTGAGATGCTTTGTATTTGAAAATCTATAGGGACATCCATGACATTTGTCGAAAGCAATTGATATACATAAGGGTGGCAATTTTTGACACGACATGAATGCTCAACACAATTTCGCACGAATTAAATTTGGGTCAAAAACGGGTTGGCGCAGGGTTGACCCGAGCAACCCGTTTTGTTAATAAAAAAAAGAAGAAGAAGCTAAATGAATGTGTTGAGTGCTGTACAGATAAGTTATAAGTTACTAAGTTAATAAGTTTGTATTGTAACCCACTGGCACTAACCCTAAGTAAACTAAGGAAGTAAGGAGAGTCCCTTGCCTCTCGGTCTCGGCAACCAGCAGCCACGAAACCCAGTCGCCAGTCACTCTTGAAAGTTTTTAATCACGGATCAAATATACCTAGAGGGGGGTGAATAAGTTATTTTCAATTTTAACAAATATTAATTATGTAACCTAATCACAACGGCCAGACATGCAATCGCGTGTAAAGATAAAATGCGGAATAAAAAATAACACACGATATTTTTAGGTGGAAACAACCTAGGTCGCTCCAATGACCTAAAAGGAAAACCACCGGTCCACCGGACCACCGGACTATCCACTATGAAAATCAATGTTCAATTACAAACATAGGCCCTAGAACTACCCTTCACAGATAGATCCCCCTTTCTGTAATTTACTTACGAGCCGTCGCTCCTTTCATAGCCTCCACAAGCTAGGTGTCTGGATCCGGACCAACGTTTCGATCTACTTGAGTCTCACAAGATTAATCAAACCCGTCAACTTTGGTAATTTCGAGTCACACGAAATACCGAACACGTCACCTGAAACGTTAGCACAAATAGCATAAGTGCAAAGTGTGTCCTAGAGCGGATTCAAACAATGAAAAATCCTAACTAGCAGATTCAATAGCATATGATGTAAAAACAAATCAGCTAGTAAACTCTAGAACTATCATGCAATTCTAAATATCATGAAAGACAATTAGACACGTGAATTATTCAGACATAACCACACAGTATGTTTGAACAATTAAAATAAAAAAGTGTCTAAGCTTAAAGATGAAGAGAAAAATGTTTTTCTTAGAAGCTCAAATCATATATCGAAAATATTAGTTATGTGTGGTTAATTATTATGCACAAATAAGCATCACTTATATAGAGTCCAATTTAACTTGAAAGAGGATTTGCAATGGACTACAACTCTACTCATATCAGGATTTAGTTCTCAAAAGAATTCTACTCATACAATGATTCTATTCATATCAGGATTTTGCTTACACAAGAATTCTACTCATACAAGGATTCCAACTTTCACAACAATTCTACTCATATAAGGATTTTGCATTTAATTTTAAATGAGTCAAATTGGTAAAAGTAACATATGAGTCAAATTAAAAAGAGTTGTAGAAGAACTGAAAAAGAGACTTGATCGATCTAACCAGATCCGATCGATCGATCCAAAGCCTCGATCGATCGATCCAAAAACTTCGATCGATCTAACCATGAAATTTCAAACCCGAGAGCAGTTAGATTGAAGTCGGTCTATACTCGATCGATCGCACATGCCTCGATCGATCGAAGACCTCATTCGATCGATCGATCAACATATGACTCGATCGATCGATCAATTTTCTCGATCGATCTAGTTCAACCCGAGAGCACCTAGATCGAAGTCGTTTCACGCTCGATCGATCTATAACTCGATCGATCGAACTATACACTCAATCAATCGACCAACATGTGCACAATTTATTTTTCGTTACGATCCATACTAAGTGTAGTGCACAATTGTGTGAAGATGTATGCATGATAGAATATTTTACCTGTCATATGGGCATTGCAAGCTTGGTGACTCCATCATCATGTATCGTTTGATTAAATGGTGAACTCTTACTCTAGATTACAATCAAACATTTTGTCCACGAAAATTGCCAATACAAAATAAACCTTACAACTCCTTAGTCGATCAGTCCAGTCCTCACCCAATTGCTTTGGCCTATTTGGATAGTTAGATGGGTTCTTTCATCTGGGCTACTTATATATTTTTATGTTTACTGAAAATTTGATGTTTTATCAAGTGGTTTAGTGTAACTAGACAAATTCTAAAACTACCGAAAGGGACCAAGTATTATTATTATTATTTTAATCTTCAACTGGCTTGTGTCTTAAGAACAGTCTATTTAAACACATAACTACCCTTTATTGTTTAATGTCTTAAATTCAAATAATATAAAGATTAGCCTGCCCCAGAGGTTGGGTCAATCAATTATGGTATAATTTGGGTTCTTTGGCTTATACTTGTACCTAGAAAAACAAAAAAAAAACACTGAAAGGAAAAGTAGGGTAACAGAGGCATCTTAAGTTCTGATTTTATACAATGAGTCTCAGACTATAAATAATGTTTTTTTAGTGAATCTGAATAGCTTGCTTGTGAATCTTTCATGAGGATATAATGTCATATTGTTATGTTCCTTCACTTCACTCGCAATTAGAGACTAGAAATTTTGAAGCACAAACTTGATTGTAAGGCCAAATACGGGATTTTCTGTTCAGACTTACAAATAATATACGATATAAACAACTTGAAGCATATTCTTATTATAATAATCTTTCAATAAAAAAAAATGCTTAAATAAGTTTTTTTACCACCAAATTTTTAGGATGATAAAAAAAATATCATTTAAATTTAATTTATTACTTTCATATTATTAAACTTTAAAAATATTATAAAAATAATAAATGATACCTTTTTAACGACCTAAAATCCACTCTTCTTCTTCTTATTTTTTTCTAACACTACGTACCACATTGTTTACCTTATATCTTAATTGTTTTTTAATTTAATAATTATTTTATATTATCTCGTTTTTAAGATATATCCATGTTAGGTTCGTAAGTTGTTAAATAATTCTAGTATAGTTTAATTTTACTTAGCAAGAAAGTAATGTCATGGAGAGTAAGAATTTTTTTAAATAACAACAATAATTATTAAATGGCAGCAATAGAGGTCTCCCCATTGTGAAACCTATTTGGATTTTAAATTTGAACTCTTGAGTTGTAAGTTCACGCTCTTTTAATAGTAATTATTGTTATTAATTAACATATGTGTTTTTGTTGGAGTAATCTAGTTAGATTGCAAATGGCAATTAGTGAAAATTGGATTAAAATTTGTTTAAAAATAAACAGTTATGTATGCACACTTAGAGTCTTAGACACTTATACAAGCACATACATATATTTGTAAGATTAGAACTTTTTTTAAAGAAATTTTGAAAAAAAAATTATTTTTGGAAAAATTAAATTTTTTTTTTTTTTTTTTTTTTATATTTGTAAAGCTTAAAACTTAAAAAATTCTTAGTAATTTTGTATTTTGCATTTTCCTAAATTAAAAGCGTTACTTTTTATTTATTATTTATTTATATAAGATCAAAATCGTTCCAGCATGGCTGCATCACTAATTGCAACATATTATTGTTTGGTACTTTGTGAATTATTTTCTTAAAACAATATGACTACGAAACAAAACTAATGCGTTTTAAAGCATTGAAACAAAACAATATGCATTTATGCCTCTTTATTTTATTTTCAAATTGCAATATAAATTATTTATTTCTATGATATGTTGCGTTTGTCTCATATGATCTTATGTGATATATAGATTAAAAGTAAAAATAACAGAATCATCAAAATAAGTAGAACAACTTCAAATTGAAGATATTGAAACTAATGATGAGGTTGAGATAGATGAGGTGGTGAGTTTGGATACAAAGAAAAAAGGAAAGAAACGTTTGAAAAAGAGAGCAAAAATTTGGGACTATTTTAAAGATCTTTCAATTGGACCTAACAAAGAGGAGATATTAGCGTGTATTTATTGTGGTGCTTCATTTAGATCTGAGTCATTTTATGGAATAGGCAATTTTACTCCTCATTATGCAAAGTGTCCTAGTAGAGATAATAGCGATATTATCTTGATAAAACTAAGGAAGTGTATACAATTCGCTCCACTAAATACGATCCAGAAATATTTAAGAATTTGATTGCTCGGGCAATTATAATGCATGACTTACCATTACAATTTGTTGAATATGAAGGTATTAGAGATTGTTTTTAGCATCTTTATCCCGATGTTAAGTTAGTTTCTAGAAAAACTGCTAAGGCTGATGTTCTTAATATGTACTTGAGTGAAAAATCAAAGATTAGATCTATGTTAGATGCATGTCCTGGAAGAATTTGTCTGACCTCTGATTGTTGGTCTTCTTTAACTTATGATGGTTACATTTTCCTCACATGTCATTTCATTGATAATAAGTGAAAATTACAAAAACGAGTGTTGAATTTCTCTTTCATGCTACCTCCACACAATGCCCCATCTTTATATAATAAAGTTCATTCTATGTTGCGTGAGTGGAGAATTGATAAGAAAACTTTTTCAATGACATTGGACAATGCTTCTACTAATATTAAGTTTGCTCCATTGTTGGTCAATAATTTGAGTTTTCGTGGATCTCTTATTTGCAATGATGAATTCTATCATATTTGATGTGTACACACATCATAAATTTAATTGTTCAAGATGGTCTCAAAGATGTTGATAATGCAATTTGTAAGATTCATGATAGCATCAAATATGTAAGAGGGTCACAAATGAGAAAGGAAAACTTTAAAGAATCAGTAAAATTGAAAAATTTGGATTCCACTAAAGGATTGAAGCTAGATGTTGCAACTAGGTGGAATTCGACCTATCTCATGCTTGAAAGTGCTTTATGCTATCGTCAAGTGTTTCAGTAATTATCTTTGATTGATTCTTGTTATGTAAATTGTCCTACGCTGTCTGAGTAAAGGTGGATAAGATTTATAGTTTTTTGTCATTGTTTTATGAGATCACGCTCCAATTTTTTGGAACCAAGTATCCTACTACAAATTTGTATTTCGTTTCTGTTAGTTCATGTTATATTTCTTTAAAGAAGAAAGTGCAGAGTGATGATGAGTATCTTAAAGATATGGCAAGTAGGATGCTTACAAAGTTTGAGAAATATTGAATTGATTTTAGCATTATCTTGTCCATAGCTTTGATTTTGGACCCAAGATACAAGTTAAAATTGGCTGAATTCATCTACAAAAGGATCTATGGTCAATCAACTTCTAAATATGAAATTTCTTTAGGAAATCTCAAGAATAAATTGAATGAGATTTATAAAGAATATGCTCAAGATGTTTATTCTCAAAATGTGTCAACATCTAGATCAACAGTTAGATTTAGGGATAGCGATGATGATAGAGCAATAAGTCATGGTCATGTCCTTTATAGAAAAGAAGAGGATCTAGTGGAGGTACAATTTATAATAATTTAACTAGTTAATTTATTACTAAAAGTTTATCTAATTTATTTATAAATTATAACTTTTGTTTTATTTCTTAATTTTAGAGTTTCAATTCTTGTGGTGATGACACTCCACAAAAAAGTCAATTGGAGGCTTATTTAGAAGAACCTTTAGTGAAGCAACCGATTGAAAATGGTGATTTTAACATCCTTGATTATTGGAAGGGAAACAATATTCGATTTTCTTTTGCGGCTGTTATGGCTCTTGATATCCTAGCCATTCCAGTTTCAATAGTTGCTTCAGAATCTGCGTTCAGTGTTGGTGGGAGAGTTTTAGATCAATTTCGCACTTCACATTTGCCTACCACGGTTGAGGCATTAGTTTGTACTAGAGACTGGTTTTATGGTGATAAAGGTATCGTATAATTTTTTATAACAGTTGCATATTTTGCAATATTTTCATTTTCTCTACATTTTTTTATAGATAATAAACCAAGTTTGGATGAGTTGGTGCAAGATGTGATACGCAAAGTTATAAATGAAGCTTCTTCTCAAAGTTCAAATGCTTAAAAGGTAATGATTACTTTTATAATTACATGTGTGTTCACCTTTTATCTTACATGAGTTATTCTTCTATTTAATATAGGTAGAGAGGGAGAACTCAGAAATGTGACTATGGTACATGCAGCTGAGGTGAAGCTTCTTTTGTTTGGACCATTTTTCATTTTGAAACATTATTTATGTATTTTATGGTTTATGTGTAATTCAACCACTTTACTGTAAAAGTGTGAACATTTTAGAACATATTAACAGATTGTCTTTGTTAGGTGTATTGTAATTTTATGTGAATAATGTTTAATAGTGTGAACATTTTGGTTTTTGGAATGTTTTGTCTATTTTGTACATTTTCAAATTTTCAATTTACAGAGGATGCTGCTATTAAGAGATTTACAAAGGATCTAGAGTTGTGATGGCAGAGAAGTCGGCACCAAGGGCTCCAACTACCTATAGGTATGGGTATCATTATCAATCATATGAACCTTTCTATGCAAATACAAGCATTTACATGCATGAGTGCTTTAGGATTTTATCATTTGGACATGTGTTCCAGCTTTCTAACTTGTCTTAATATTTTTAGCTTTGGACGTATATTTGTTGAATGTACAACTTGGTTCATCAAGCTGATTGGTCCCATATATGCCTAGGGATCTTGTCATTGTTTTGATATCTGAAACCCTCTTGTCATTTGTTTTATTTTATCATCTACTTATTTGCCAATTATAATCTAATTTAGGAGACACATTTTACATAAATTTTGTGTTTATGTACCTTCTAATAGGGAGAAAATAATGACTATAACAAGGAAGGAGAAAAAAAAAAAAAAGAGGCTAGAAGATAAAAAAAGGCAGGAAAGGCGGCTATGTTGGATAAGGTTATAGATTCTGAAACATTTAGTGATGTATAGAAGCATTGTGATATGAGTTTTTTATATGTTTATGCAGAGCATTGAGAAAGAACTAGTTCAACGACTTAGCAAAGGTTTATGGTGATATATATAATTATTCTCCTCAATATGCCACTATCATTTAGTTTATGTGCCAAAATTATATAACAATATTTTTTCAACGCACATAAACTATCTCATGTAAACCAATTTGCTATTAGTAACATATTTGTCACCATTAGAGTTGTGTCAACTTGAATAATATGAGAAAATACTAGTTCATGTTCGAGTATGGATCGATCCATTTCTACTTCAGGTCGCTTTCGTACTTTTTGGGTTCGGGTTCGGGTTTTGGGTCTACTCAGACCCGTTTAAAAAAAGGTCATGTTTGGGTTGTTCGGGTCCAAGTTTCATATTTGTGACCTATTTTCAATTCGGGTCATGTTCGGATTGAGCGTGTTCGGCTTGGGTTGAAAACAGGTTGACTCGAACACAACTCGTTTAACACAAACTGCCACCCCTAGATATACATATCTTATTTTTTCATCTTATAATATGTAAATTTGGTCTCTAGTATATTAAAAACACATCAATTTACACATGTAAACGTTATACTCAACAATTTGGCCTTACAACTACTCTATCAACTTAAAGTAAGCAATATAATATAATGTCTCAAACATTTCTCTCTTTGCTAAGTTTTCTGAGATCTCTTGGAACTTCTCAGTAATTTAGAGATTTTTTGTGGATTCCTCTAATTTATTGGTGATATTTTCTTTATGCTCGTGTTCATCTCTCACATTCCTGATACTATTTTCATTATTTCTTTGCCATTATCGCTAGGGTTTTATGAGCTTTGGTTTGAGTTTTGGCTTAATAAGTCATGTTTGTTTATGTTCAATTTATCCCATATTGGTTGGGCTCTGGACTCGTTTTTAGGTTTAATTGTGCTAGGGTTAGTAATTTTGACGTTTTCATGATTTTGCTTGTGTATATACTTTGTTGCAATTTGAGTTGCGATGGAGGAGTTGTTTACAAGTCTGGACAATCTCGACTTGACTCTTGAGATGGTGAATTTAATGTATAAGGTGTAGGAGATAGTGGATTTAATTAATAAGGTTTAGCTATTGCAGCTAGGCTGATTACGGATCTTTTTATGAATCTTGAGGCTTTTTTGAAGGTGTTTCGTAGAGTTTGAGCAAGGAAAGGAGAAATTGAGCTGAAAGCAATAATTCAGACTACATTTATATTTTAATTTGAGGAAATGAATGATTTGGAATTGGTTCTACAGAGAGTACCATGAAACTCTTTTATCTAGGTATGTGTCCTTAAATAAGCTTTGAATCTTCACTGTTTTGGTTGCAAATACATGATCTACCTCCAAATTGGTGGAAGCTGCCGATAATATTGAAGATTCTTGGAAAAGTAAGAGATGTATCGAAAATGGATTAACTTTTGCTTGCTATGGTTTGCCTTATTTTATTACTTTGAATTGAATTTGACCTTAGACGTCCAATTGTTCCTATTGTTAGGATCCCATTGAATAGAAAGGACTCTATGCCAAAGGTGTTTTGGATTGATCTAAGATATGAGAGATTGTCACATTTTTGCTTTATCATAGATGAAACAAACAAATGTATGATCATTTGTGGACTAAATGTTGGATTTGGTGGAAGACATGCAAACTTTGGAGAATAGTGGCGACCAAGTATGACTTTAAATACTCTTGTCCATGTTAAAAGTGTGGTTGGTGCAATTCCAAGTCTAAGTTGAGCTAAATCCAGTCTTGTTACTTCTAATGTTGTATGAGGGTCAAGTAATGCTAGTTATAGGCTTTCTATGGGAGAAAGGTCCAATGTAGAAAATTATAATTTAGCTGTTGATGTTAGGGACGAGGACCTTAGTGTCACTGGTGAGTGTTTAGTGCAATCTAGGTGTTGTGGTTCTCGGGGGTAAGGAAGGAAAAGACATGGATGGTTTTGATGATAGGTTAATGTATACTAATATTGGCAAGCTATCTCGAAGGGAGTTAGTGTTAGGAGTTTGATTAAATTCTCAAGTTCATGTTGTGATGTTCTTGATCTGCCTTTGGATTAGTATGTTACTATGTTGAAGATTGAGGGTAGGATTTAGTCTTGTCTGTTCTTTGGTTTATGTTTTTACTTTGGTAAGTTTGTGGGACTAGTTTTTGCTTAGTCTGTATTAGCTCATTTGTTGTTTAGGGTAGTTGCTTTGGTATATTTATTTAGCGTGTGTTTGAATAGTGCTTTTAATGTATTTTGGCTTGTGGCTTCTTTGTAAATTGGTTGGTTTGCTTTGTGTTGTTAGAAAGTATTTGCTAGACATGAAAGTTTTGAAGCACATTTCCAAACTTCTTGTTTAATAACTCTTCTTCGAGTAGGTATACTATTTGGGATAAGATAAGTTTTGCTTAGCCATGGGTGTACTCATTGTCATAGGTTGAGGTGGTGTTTGCTCTTCTTGACATATGATTAATAATTTCTCTTTCTTTAAAAAAAGAAAGAAAGAAAGTAATACATGATTAAAAAAACTATTGCTATTAAAAGCTTTCAGTATTTGTATGAATAATATTGACCTATTTTTAATAGGTTGAAGCCCACAAGCATATATAATCTATAGAGATTAAGATGCTTTGTACTTGGAAATTTATAATGATATCTATGGACATTGGTCGAAAGCTATTGATATATATAACCTATTTTTTTCATCTTATAATATGTAAATTTGGTCTCCAATATATTAAAAATACATCAATTTGTCCATGTAAACGTTGTACTCAACAATTTGGCTTTTATGGGATCTTTTTTTATCATTCATCATCACGTTTTTTAACCCAATTAACCAATCATTGTCACATTTGGTATCAATTCTTTGCATATAGATAATTTTGTTAAATATTTGATGAATAATTTCCACTCAAAGTGTCCACTTCTCTATCTTTTGAAATTTCCAAAACAGCTTTATTAAAGTTGGCTTGTGAAATTATTAGCCAAAAATTAACCATACATGTTGAGCTCAGCCGTACTAGTTATTATTAGTTATTGTTATTGAATTCTTTCAACGACAAAAAATTTAAGGAAAAATAACAAAACTAACACCCCCTAAATTTATAATAACAAAACTAGCACCCCTTGTGTTCAATTAAAATTGAACGACGATAATTTAGACCCGTTCAATATTGAACGTTCAATATTATCCGTTCAATTAGAATTGAATGACGATAATTAGACCCGTTTAATATTGAACGTTCAATATTTTACGTTCAAATTGAATATTGAACGTTCAATATTAAACGTTCAATATTAAACGTTCAATTCTAATTGAACACAAGGGGGTGTTAGTTTTGTTACTATAAATTTTAAGGATGTTATTTTTGGTAATTTTTCAAAATTTAATTACATAATGTACTTGCAAATAAAATAATGATAAAATAATAATTAATTAAATATACTTTTGAAACAATGTAGAAGGAAATAAAACTTAATTGTGTAGCAAAACTTAATTAATATTTTAGTAATAAAAAAAATAAAGATACACTATCAAAATGTATGAAAATACTAAAACTAATATTTTTAAAATTTATAATAATAAAATAACAATGTAATAACATTAAGCATTCAATATTCCAACATTTAATATTAAACGTGTCTAAATTACAATAATTTTATTTAAATAACATTTAATTAAACGGACGTTTAAAAAAAATATATAAAAATTATTTTTTAATTATAAAAATAAATATAATTTAAATAAAAAAATTATTATTTTTATTAAATAAATTTTAAAATATACTTGTCTTTTAAACTTTTGAATGCTTTGGCACAACGTACACAAGCAGACAAACTAGAAACTAGAGGTTAAAAGAAAAATTATGTAAATACGATAATATAATAATATTTAGAAAATACACAAGTATGTCAGAATAAGACAAAACATGCCCGATTTTCCCGTACCAAATAAGAACTGTTGAATTGAACCCAAACTTATTATATATTTATAACCCCCACTTTGATGATCTGTCCATTCACTACTTACAAACACATCAGAGTACGCCGTGTGTATCACCACACTAGATGAAATCCACCTCCTTCCCACGAATATCTCATGACTCGGTAGCTTAGCTAACTAGCTCGATACGTACTGCATGAATTCCCAATCCACCTCAAGAGCAGCCATGGTTTCTGGAGCCAAAACAACCTCCAAATCAACGGTCCCTGATCCATCTCTCCCTGGAAAGGCTGAAATCTTACCGTCAAATTTGTTAGCCTTACCGCTCCGAACAGCCAATGGTCTCCCCCACCCAAAATCGTTGTCGTACATTGGAAATCTCGGTGAGCTACCCATCGTGATCGATGCACCGTCGGCGTTCCCAAGTGGGAAACACCTAGGATTAATCTCCCAATCCTCCACGAAGCGGCGCACCATATTGTTATCGTGTGCCTTCACGTTTTCATTCAACTGCTCCGCACACCAACGTAGATCCCTACTCAGCACATCACTTGCGGTTGCGTATGTTGGGATGCTCTGTATTGCGTTTCCAAAGTAGTACGGATCGAGCTTTGGTTCCAACCTGTGGCGGCAATTCACCGCCATTCTGAAAGTAGTTGTTTTCAAAGGAGGTAACTTCCTGGCACGTGTCACTGCACGCCATAGTAGTGCGCAGAGGGACTGAAACGATGACAACTCCACTGCCGTTTTCGTCTCTGCAAGTTTGTTGTCGTCCATTGAAACAGTGTTTTTCAACCAGTTCAGTAACGAGTCGTTGTTTTGCTTACCCAGAATGTCAAAAGATTTAATAACATCGTCATCGTCATCATCACTTTCTTTCCATTTATGATTGTTTGTTCTTGCTTTGAGCTTCTGAATTGATTCTCGGTTGAAGCTGAAGATTCTTTCCGTCAACGGCGCGTCACTATTGAAGGTGATTTTGGGACCACCCTCTGGCAGTTTTAGTACCACTGGTGAAATAAGAATCGAGTCTCGAGAAAATTCAGGTTGCTTAGAAATCTTTTTGACCCCTCTGCATATTTCAGCAAAAGTGTTGAAGAAGTGCCAGAGAGAAGTACCGTCAATAACGGCGTGATTGACACTGCACCCAATAAACACACCGTCGTTTAACTCTGTGACCTGGACAGCCAAGATGGGTATGAAATGACCGCAATAGCTCACCGTCCAATCAAAGGCAAATAATTCCTTAAAGCAGTCGGGCACATGGGTTGGACTCAGAAGGTCATGGACGAACAAATTGGAGGCATTAGCGTAGATAAAGTCCACACCGGCATCGTTGCAGGTGAGGTACACGTAACCATCTGAGTCGGTGGTCAATCTACCAGCAAGTGGAGGGAAGTGAGATAGAGTTTGAGATAGACCGCGCTTCAGAAAGTTGATAAGGGAGTCAATTGGGAAAGGAGGGCGAGTGAAGAGACAACCCTTTTGGATGTAATGGCAAGAAAGCATGGGAAGATCAGAGACAGAGAGCTTCAGGTCTCCAAGAGTGGAATTTGTATCGGGGAAAACAGTGCATTTCGAGACCAGAGTTAGAGACGAAGAAGAATCTGCTTCAGAAGGCATTTTATATAGTTGGACGGGGACTAATATGCTTTATTAAAGGTATACAGCTTTATTGCCGAAGTCTTTAATTCTGTGCCCCCAACTCTTAGAGTGATTGTGAGTAAAGAATGAGGTACCATTGTTGAGGAAGGAGTGGTATTTATAGGGAAGGAGTGTGGGGTTTGGGTGCATGAACTTGAGTTGGTTTGCTACTTCCAATTTTTATTAGTAATTTCGTTGTAATGGTCTTAGCTGTTGCTTTTTTTTTTTCACAATATAAAGAGGGTCTTCTCTTATATTTTTTTAAAATTAATTTATGAGGGTGTCTATCCGATTAATTTACTGATTATATTATCATTCTCTCTAATCATTGATTATCTGTTTGAATAGCTTTTTGTTATCAAAAAGGCTTTTTACAATGACATATATAAATAATGACAAATTAAGAAAAACTTTGTCTAATTATCTTAACTAATGGATATTGGTCCCACGTTATTATTTTATAATAACTTGATGTAATTAAAAGTTTTAATATAATTTTTGAGCGAATAGGATTCCATAGCAATAAAATAGATTTGCTTCACTAACCCGCGCTCTTACCATTAGAAACTCTTTAGATAATCACGTATTTAGGATGTGGTATATTATTAATACTTATATTAATATTTTGATACTATTATTGTTAAAGTTGTTGAATGGTATTTTATTTAAAAACACTTTTTAGATTAAAATATATTATGAGACTAAAAAATAAAAAGTAATATAGTATTTTTGAATTTTTAAATTTTTATGTTTTTTATACTACTATTTCTTTTATTTATTATGCAAACTCTCATATTTCTTTATACTCTCATTTCATTTATCTTTTCAAAAATAATTTTTTTAAATTTTATTAAATACATTGATCTTCCGTAAAATTAAATACTATAAGCCTCAAAACATGCAAGACAAAATAAATTGGCCACTAATTCTTGTTAGCGTAAGTTATGTAAATAGTGCGTGATATGTTGTAATTAATACTTGTCTATATGTATTAGAACTCTAGTTTATACAAAACTTTTGTAATTTTTTATATATTCCTCCATGGTGAGGTGAGTAAATAACAATTTATTCTCGTTATATTTAACAAGATATTAGAGTGAATATTCAAAAAAGACTTTGTCTTTTTTTTCAGGCCTCGCAACAGTCGTGGTCGTCCTCTTCCAATTAATTGTCGCCTTTGGCCATATCAATCGCGATTTACCATCGATCTGCCAGATCCATCCCAACCTAAGGCGTTGACGATCTAGTCTTCCTCGTACGTCCAGCTCACAGCATCGCACCAGTCGTCACCATCTAGCAAGTTGGTGTCGTGAATCATCGTCCTTGCAGATCAACCCAAGCAGCGCCGACACCATCGCCTTCTCAACTTCGTCTCGAGCAGATCCTCCCCTTGGTATCACCCTCTAAAGAGACCAACAATTGGAAGTTTTTCACTGAAGCCCATTACCCACCAGTCCAATCTATAAAAAAAACCATATTTTGTTGCACATTATTATTGTCTGTTTCAATGGAAGATTCGAGAGAAAATCAAGGTTCTAAGATTACTACAGTTCCAAAATTTGAAGTCTCTATCAAGAGCTCAAAAGGTGGCTCTTTCGGGGGTATCAAACTCAATGGTACCAATTTTCGAACATGAAAGAGGGTTATGTTTGTTTATCTCTGTGGGATGCACAAGATGAGGCATATGATTGGAACAATCAAAGTCCTAGTGAAGGTGATGTGGAGGCTTATACTAAGTGGAAAGATGATGATGGCCTTGTAATGTCAATTCTATTCAGAGCCATAATTGATGATGTACTACAAATGGTGGAGGAGTGTGAGACAACTGAGGCCATATGAAGCATTTTGAAAAATCTCTATACAAATGAGTCTGACTTTATATAGGTTCATTAACTGATGTGCAAAGCTACTAACATGCAACAAAATAGGCAACCAATATCTATGTTTTTTACCAAGCTAAAGAATATATAGGGTGAAATTGATTAAAAGCGTCTGTGCAAAATTAAAAACCAGGAGGACCTTGTATGGTAAAAAAAGAGAAGGAGCTTGAACTAGTTCATGCATTCTTGAGAGGACTTGAAGTGAAATATAACAATGCCAAGGGCGAATTGCATCAAATGCCAGACCTTTCGAGCTTGATCACAGTCTTTACATATACATGTATATATATACATATGTATATGTATATACACACACACACACATACACAAATATATACACACATGCATGTATATACATACATATAAATATATATAGATATACACACATGCATGTATATACGTACATATATATATATAGATATACACACATGCATGTATATACATATATATATGTATGTATATGTGTAAATTTTTTATGTCTTTGTTGGTATTTTTGTGTGTAAAATATAGAGTTTGTTTATTTACTTAGTATTTTTGTCTACTTTTTTGTGTGCATTTTTATTGGCATTTTTGTGTGCAAAATACAGAGTCTGTTTATTAGTATTTTTATCTACCTCTTTATACGGTACTTTGCTTGTAATCAGTATCGCACTGTACTTTACTTGTAATCAGTACCGCACACACTTACATAATTCTTAACACTAATATATGTTTGTATGATACACACACTACAAGGTAATTTAGAGCATATTTATTGCTTGTTAAAATGTATTTTTACTTGCATGTTTTTCCCTTAATTGGTGGGTATTTATGACATTTTATTTGGTAAAATTTTTCCTTAAAAAACTTATTTTATTTGGCTCGCTGAGGTCTCATGAAAGGCTTGCCGAAGTGGTTGGCGAAGGGTTCACCATGGTACACAGGGTAGAACTGTAACTCGTTAAACCTCGCAGATATCTCGAAGGAGGTTCCTTGAAGTGGTCAACTAAGCCTTGCAAAAGTATACAATGAGGGGTTGGCAAGGTCCTGAAATCTAAAAAAGTCAACTATAAATATCCCTTCATCTCTCTTAATAAATACACCTTTTATACTTATTTAATCTTTCTTTCTCATACTCTTTGACCTGATATGTTGCATAAAATTTATGTTGCGTAAATATTTTTTATCAAAAATATTTTTTTCTTGTATCACTAATATATTAAGTGTTGTTCCATATTAGTGATTCAGAGATGATTATCTACTTGAATATTTTGTGAATTAATTTGAAAAAGAGATTTCATATTCTTAATACATAAGTATTATTTATGTATTGAGATACGAGGTGATGGTAAAGTTTGTTAAAAATATTTTATTAAACAAAATTTTCGTAATAACAATACATCGAGTGTATTTTCTGTATTGTTATTACTAGGTGGTATTTTCTGTATTGTTATTACTAGGTGGTATTTTCATATCAACATATGTCGAATATTTTTTCGTATTGTTGATACAAAGTATTTTTTCCTGAAATCAAATTTTGGATAAAATTACATATACTGTTATACACGCATATTGATTACAGGTATTAGCATCACACTGCATGGTGGTGTAGCTTTGGAAGTGAGTTAAATCCAGTTAGGATCACAATAGTTGTGGAGACAATTGTTGATTGAAGCCTAGGTAGTTAGGATGGGTAGTCCTTGATTGATAGCAGTATTTGGAGTCTTACCTTACCAAGTATGTATTAATTGTTTATCATTTTTAGTGAATTTGACTGCTAAGTTGTTGCCTTAAATAACTCGTAGATGTTATCATTTAAGATTGAAGTCTAAGTGAATTTACCACGATACATCGTTGTGCTTGCTTAATCTACTGTCTAAGTTAGTACAATCTTAGTATACACAGTATATGTGACCACATATATAGTATATATAAAGATTGAAAAGTATTTACAAATTTTATCATTATTGTCTAATATCTGTCTTTGTTGTTTATTCTGTACTTTCTTATTAATTGTAACTTGTTTTTGCTACTCATATGAGATGGGCAAGTTCTTAGATGTTCATATCACCTAAATTGACTGTTTATTAAAGAATGAAGTTGCATAAATAATGAAGCTCCAACTTTTAACAAAGAAAGTTTCTATAATTGCAAAAACAACTTATGGAAGCAACTTTGAGTGAAGCGAAGTATTAGAAAGAAACAAGTAGAGTTCAATGATTAAAAAAGGGAGGTAGCAATACAAAGTTCTTTCTTGCCAAAGCTACATAAAGAATAAAATGAAAGCAAATTAATGGACATTTCAATTCACGTGGAGTTTGGATTGATGCTCTAAACAATTTTCTCTGTTAGCTATAAGCTATTTTGAGGAAATATTTAAATCAACCAACCTTATTAATTCAGACATGGTGAAAGTCTTACGTGTTATTCAACCAAAGGTTAATGCAAAGATGAACTCTATCTTAATCAAGGATGTGTATGACATATGAAAGGTTTTGAGGTAGACAACAACTGAACCCAACAAAGCAACCGTGCCCGATGGGTTTCCACCAGTATTTTTTCAAACTTATTGGCATATTGTGGGTGAAGATGTACTAGTAGGCTAGTCGCTATCAAACGTATCTTTAGGTATAACACTATTTCTACTACTGCTAATTACGCTTTTATTCGTCTTGTTCCAAAAGTTTATAAACCCACACATCTAACACATGTTAGTTCAATTAGCTTATGTTCTACTATCTATATAATTATTGCCAAAATTTTGGCTAATCAGTTAAGAAGAGTGTTGGGTACAATTGTTAGTGAGTTTCAAAGTGCGTTCCTACCAAATTGTTTGATCTTTGATAATGTTCTAATGGCACATGAGTTGTTATTCCACCTATAATCTAGAAGGAAAGGGAAGAACTGTCATTTGAGTTTGAAATTCAACATGAGCAAGGCGTATGATAGGGTCAAATGGTGTTTCTTGGAAAAAAAAAAGATGTTAAAATTGGGATTCTCCTCTAAGTTGGTTGCTTATATTATTACTTGTATTTCTAATGTCAGTTATGTACTCTTTAATTCTCAATAATTATGAGGTTTGTTTTTTCAAACCTAAAAAGGGATTGCGTCAAGGAGATCAACTTTAACCATGTTCGTTTATTTTATATGTTGAAGTTGTATTTGCACTATTAATCTAAGAAGAAGAAAGATGATCAATCCAAGGTTTAAAGACTAGCAGAATTGGGCATGCCATTTACCACATTTTTTTTTTTTTTGCAAATGATTCTTTGTTGTTCTTTAAAGCTTCATTGGAAAAAATTGATATGGTTAAAGAGTTGTTGAAAATTTATGGAGCAATTAGGATAAGAAGTAAACTATCAAAAGTCTTCTTTATTCTTTAGTGCAAATATTCTAGATGAATTAAAGAGAAGAAAACAACTTTGGATGGGTATCCAAAGAGTGGATGATATTGATAAGTATCTTTGATTGGCTTCCTTACTTGGAAATTCAAGATTCAAATTTTTAAATTTATCATACATAAGATGCAAACCAGAGTCCAAGGTTGGTCCAAACAATTCATCTCTCTTACAGGAAAGAAATCTTACTTTAGTTTGTTTATTCAGTTATACCAAATTGTTCAATGTCTTGTTTTCTATTTCCAAAGACTTTGTGCAATAAAATTAGCTCTTTAATGGTTATATTTTGGTGATTGGGTTCAAAAAGTAAGAATAAAATTTATTGAAAGAGTTGGAAAGCAATTCAAAAGCCAAAGAAGGATGGGGTTTTTACTTTAAAATTTTGAGATTGCTGAACCTAGCTATGTTAGCTATGCTAGGTTGGTATCTTTTCACTCATAACTCTTGATTTCTTGCTCAAATGATGAGACATAAGTACTATCTTTGCTCTTCTTTTTTGGAAGTTAAGGTAGGGTCTAATGCATCTTGGACTTGGAGGGAGATCATTGAAGCCATAAATGTATTATTGGATGGTTTAAGATGGCAATCGGCTCTTAACAATTATTTGAAAATATGGGAATACCCCATGGATACCAAGGCCAAGACTTTTCAAGCCTATATCTTCAAAAAATTTAAGGGTTCAATTTGTTTGTGACTTACTTGACAATTATGGTTGTTGGAACATGCCTTTGATTGAAAAGTATTTTTACCTTAAGATGCTAATCTCATTGCTTCTATTTCTATACAAATAGTGCAAGTTGATGATAAGTTTGTGTGACACTTTAAAAAACATGAAAATTACAACGTAAATTCAAGTTGCAAAAGAGCTTTAATCATTGAAGATGAAGGAGTTTAGGGAGGAGAATTAGGAGGAGAATGTAGTTATAAATCACCAAATGAGCAATTTTAGAGAACTATTAAGAGTCTTAAACATCCAAGCAAGCTAAAATCCTTTACTTGGCAATGTGCTAATAATATTTTGGCTACAAAATACCAACATTATTCGTAGAGGGATGCAAGTAGACTCAATTTTCTCTTTATGTTGTGAAAATTGTAGACACTAATTAAGCATCTCTTGCTAAAATGTAACTTCTCTATTGAAGTTCTTTTCTTTCTATGATAGAGCTGTTAAATGACCTTGTTTCTTTGTGTGTTCTGGAAATCCAAGATTGTATGATAATGCTTTGGAGCATTTGGTATGAAAGAGTTGATGATGAAGAGCTTTGGAAAAAATTAATTATCATATGGTAGAGAATTTGAAAAATTAGAAATAATAAAATCTTCCGGAATGTAACGTGCTCAACTGAAAGAACCATGAGGTTAACTACTTTCTTATTGTTTGAGATTCAAAATTCTATTTTTAATATGTAATTCATATTTATTTATTTATGAGTTATGAAAAGACTTTGTGTAGTATTTGCCTTTTAAGTTTTATTTAAGCTCTATCTTAGAGCTCTTTTTTGTAATATTTTCATTCCATCAATGAATTACCTATCTTTGAGTGATGAATAACCAGTAATTTAAAAAATATATAGTTTCTTCGATAAAAATATCATATATTAAAAAAAAATCAACTTTAAATAAATTTAAAAAAAGAGTCCCAAAACTTGGGTTCTTAGTGGGAGAATTATGAGTCTTATCACCTGAACTACAAAAAATTCCCAAAAATACAAGAGATGCATGATCTTCTTTTTCATGAACATATGACATATTTTATCTATTTTGGTTTAAAATGTACCTACAATACACTTAAATTATATATGTCATTTTGAAAACAAATGTTTTTTTTCTTTGTACAGAGGGAAAAAGATTCTAAGCTTTTTTGTAATATATGAATTGTCTTTTTCCTCAAAATTTTTTAATTGTTATATCTAAAAATTATTAAGTTGTTTTTAATTAATATATTAAATATATAGTTAATAAATATATTTTTTAATTATTTACACACCTAATTTTGATAATTTTATTTTAATTCGATTTATTTAAATATTTTTATTAAATTAAGAAATATAATTAACTTAACCCAACAAGCGTAAGACTAAATTACACATTTTACCATAATAAACTTACTTTTTTTTTGTTCTTTCCCAAAAACGATATCAGCAAGAACTTTCTAGGTACTCAGATTCTTGTTCTTAAATTAATGGCCATCGAATCAGCTGACTGCTTGGCACAAAGGCGGGTGGTATTTTTTATTTAATCAGTAGATAACACTTACTTTGTCCATAGATAACAAAGTAGAGAATCCTACTTGCATGATTTAGTTTAATGGCTTTGCTTCTCAATTTTAATGTACAGGATAAAAGTTCAAGTACTATATATATACATAGTATAAAAAGAGGATATCCGAAGTAACATATATTTTTCGTTCTTATTTGAGAAATTATCAAAAACAGTATCTTTAAAATTTATAATAATACAACTAGCACCTCAATAACGTGAAATATTGAACGAGTCTAAATTGTCGTCGTTCAATTCCAATTGAATAGATGTTCAAAGAAAAATGACATATTAGTCATTTTTTTTAATTGTAAAAATATAAGTTTAAATACAATGGTTGTTAGTTTTGTTATTACAAGTTTTAAGGGTGTTATTTTTGTTATTTTTATCCTAATTGTTATTATTATTATTATCATCATTATTACAATAAAAATATATAAATTATTTATTTTATTTTTATATAAATAAATTTATCATTAATAAAAAATTATTTTAGTAATAATAATTTGTGTTGTGGAACAAAAGAAATAAGCTAAACTTAAGACAAATACAAGTCCAAAATTTGGAAATTAGATCATCAACAACTAGTTAAAAATAACAAACAAGGAGAAAATGACAAAATATAAAAACACGTCCACGTAGCAGGTAATAATTTATAGGAAGACGGCATTAAGATCTTTCTGAGAAAACGGGGAAGTATATTAATAGGATTATGCAACTGGGAATGGGGTATCTAGAAAATATAAGATTGAGAATCTGAGTAAGATTTAGATTTTATACTTCAAATATCTCACAGCTGAATCCAGTAATGCCCGCCTGGAATTACACAATATCCATACAAACCCATATATATATATATACTCTTTCAGATTTACAATCTTATTGTTAATAAGTTTTACTTAATTATTAGTTCTCCCTAATGATGTAGAATATTACGAATCATGCATACTCTACTTACATTAACTGATAATGGCTGAAATTATGACCCTACGTTTTCTTTTTATTATTTTTCCCATATTTTAATTTCAGAAAATCATTTTTGGATGATTTATTTTTATAGTGTACTCAAAATTAAAAAATATATATACTTATTCAAAAATATATATTGTCATTACCATAATTTTTTTATTTACTAAATTAAGATTTTTTTTTTATAGTATTGAATATATTTTACATTCTTTTAACTTATCAAAAAATTGTGTGTGATTCATCATAGCCACCGTATTTTCACCTATGTCAACTTTATATTTAGTTGTGCAACTTTATAATATACTAATATATGCTGCCAATCCCGAAGTGGTGTTATTCACGCAAGTGTTCCAAAATATAATCCATGTACGGTTGGAAGTATTATATATATTTATTGTATATATTACGCAATAAAATAGATAAATATTAATCATTAATTTTTTAAAAATAAGAATTAATATTAAATATGTGAATCTAAATTTATAAAAAACATACGATATATTATATATAAAAATTTATGGTCAAGTAGGGCAAAAAAATTATTTTGATATTTCGTTAATTTACCTCAGGCAACATGTTGCAAACTTGGCTTAGTTAAGTTGTTAGCATATATACTGCAAATGGGACAGGGAAGAGATTCCACGAAAAAAAAAATAGATTAAAAAATAATAAAATAACATATTTAAAATTTATAATAATAAAAATAATATCTTTATATTTAAATTATATATTTTTATAATTAAAAAATAATTTATATTTTTTTTTAACGACCGTCAAATTGAATGCTGTTTAAATTAAATTACGATAAATTAGATCCATTCAACGTTTAACGTTCAATGTTTCATATTTAATATTGAACGTTTAATATTATTAGGGTGATAATTTTATTATTATAAATCTTAGCATATTATTTTTTGTAATTTTTTTTAGAATAGATTTGGTACAAAATTGAATTATTTAAAATTAAAAATTAAGAATAAGGCGCCGACTATTTACGTTCTTTAAGTTGGCTGTCATTCTCCAAATCCCAGAAAGGTCGGTCCCAAGAATCTCAACGGTTAATGGATTACCCTGAACTGTCTTATGTCTAATTCATAAGGCTTAATTACATCCTTCATTAACCTCATCGTGATACCTTAGTATTTCTAAAGATCAGCATGTGTTGTAGTATACAATGTTCTTTGCATATTAATTATTTCAATTTTGTTAAACATGTTAGGGATTATCTGAAATGAAGTAATGGTCGGTTTATTATATTAAGTTTATGATTAATTAGGGAATCTCCTAAAACTGTCATATTTATGATTTGTCGGCCTTTGACATTTTTTATTGGTATATTGATATTTAATACCACAATGCTTCTATTGTAGGAAAATCCAATGCTAGCTAAGCTATGAAGTACCATTTTAATAAAATAGCTGACATATGGCACATTTGTTATAGATATTTTTATATAATTAGCTAGGAAAATGTATGTCATAATTATTATATTGTTTGACTTGGAAGCATTATTAGGTGTCCAAGCACCAAGATGGATTTGTGGAGTGAACTGCATGCTGCAGCCTGGGACTATGCCACATATGAACTGTGACCCTTTAGATCTGCCAAGTTTATGACACTTCATTACCAATCCTTGCTAACTAGAGTATTATACTTAAAAGAGGGATAATAAATGCACATTTTGCCCTCATATTAAAATAATGACGTGCGATGTGATAAATTTTTCTTAAATTTATTATTTATAAAGTTATTTATTATACGATGTATTATAATTAATATAAGTGTAAATTTAAATATATTTAATATTTCTTATATATTTATAATATGCATACCATTCACATTCACAATTTAATTAGTCCTTCTAGCTATTAATAAATGGTCTTACTTTATCATCCCAACTTTATATATAATCAACAACTATCATATCATTTAATACATATAATATTTTTTATTATATTTATTAGTAATATGAAAAATTTTAGTATGAGCTAGATGGATGCAGGATATGTGTGTGCCTTGAAATTATCAAGATAATATTATTACTACATGCATAAAATGTGACTCTCAACATGTAAATAAATGCATTCGTGTAAAGTAATCAAAGTAATCAATAAGTGTTTTTTGTGTTATCTATGAGCTTAACTCATATAAATTTTTTTCTAATAATATTTAGAATAGAGTAATACTCTATGCATCAAGTTTTATAGTAAATAAATAATGTGTTAATTATTATTTAGATATAAAATTAATAATATGAAATAATAAAATAATTATATTATTTATTAATATAAGACCAATTAATTAATTATGATGTGTGTTTTATTTTATGCATGGAAGTTATGATTATATATATATAAACGATAAAAATCATTTTTCTATGGAATAATATGGTTATGTCATTTTATACCTATAAAAAATTAATTTTGTCATGAATATAGGGCTCCAAATCATCTGTACAATTTTTGGCTTATTAATATATGTTTTACTAATAAATAGTAAATAAATATATAAAAAAAATTATCTTTTAAGTAATTTTTCTTCCTATTTTAACAATTCTTGATCACGTATGTGTTGTATATTAGTAATATACAAGCTGATATATAAAAATGGTACAAAAAATTTGGACTCTTCCATAAGTCTCGTAACTTTTAAACACTTAATACTACTTCAAAAAAGACTATATAGGACGATCAGTGACTATCCTATAAAAATTCGTCCTAAAAGAATTGAACAAATATGATAATTACTAACCATTTTATAAAAAATTTTATAAGAATCTTATAAATCTTGTAAGAATTTTTTTTAAACGGCTACTAGCCGTCCTAAAATTACGTTTATTTTTTTCGATAATAGCCATCCTATATTTGTATAGGACGGCTACGTACTTAAAATTGTCCTATTTATTTCTAATTTTATATTAGAATGCGCGTTATTATAAGTTTATCTCATGATAGTAGTATAATAATAATAATAATAATAATAATAAGTTTATCTCATCATTAAATTATTTTAAAAAGAAAATATATATTTGCAAATTAGAAAATTTACATCCATATTTCTTAAAAGTAATAAGACATATAATGATGACTTGGGAGTATCTATGTTTTAATTTTGGGCACAAAAAGTTTCCAATCTATGGAACAATGTCAATATATAATGCCCTAGTTGAAAAAATAAACGGATCAAATTTAGTTTAAAACTCATGTACAATTCAGACAAATGAAGGGGTGGCCTAAAAGACCAAAGTCAACAATTGCAATTTTGAGGTCTCTTCCTTCTTGGCGACATCAGAGTCATTCATGCATTGTCTCTGTGTTGTTGCTGCATCTGGGTATGAACTTTTGGATTTTTTCATATTTGTTTGAACGATTGAATATCTATATTTGTTTTTATATTATTTTATTTGAGTTATTTTACAGTTTATGAGTTAATTGAGCTAGCCCAATGTCGGATATATGGTGGTGCAGTGAACTTTGGCGCGAGCCTAGTAGAGGACTCTGTCGACCTCAAGAGATTTGGGCGATGTTGAAGTGGTACAGGTAAACCATATATTGGAACTGATGGAGTTGTCACTGCACGAGATCAGGTGTTTGAAGGAAGTAGTTACTATATCTTGTGGTATAGGCAGAACAATGTATTGAAGAATTGGATTTATTCTTCAATTTCCACTAGTTATTTGAAGTATCTGATTGGCAAGACTACAAAACTTGAATACTAGAATAGTAGAATGCTCTAGCTAAAGCATTTAACGACGACTCTCAAGCTAGATTGATCTACGCTGGAGGTTGCAGACACTTCACAAAGGTACTACTTTAACAATGGAGTAATATATAGGAACTGCTAAATATCTTATTCATTATGTACTTGTAGTTGGTGATACACTCAATGATAGCTAGAGACCAGTTGCTATATTTTCTTGGTGACTTGGATACTAATTACACCTCTCTTGTCGCGACTATCACAAGCAAGAGAAGCGCGTGTTGGGTTTAGATGAAGTATTAACTCGAATGCGCATGCATGAGCATCAGCATACTCACATGAATTTACTTTATTCTCATTTAATTAATTCAAGCTAACTATACTTAGTACTCTCATCCAGCTAAGATCTCTAGTGGATATGCTAAACAAACATCTGTCACTCATCAATCTTGAGCTTTTAATACTTCTAACGGTTATGATACTGAATTTGTTGGAAATTGTGAATAAATTTGAATAAAAAATGTAAAAATAATATCTCTTAAAAAAAATCTTGTCGCACATTGGTATTATATATTTCTTTGGAGGTATTAATATAAAGAAAAATTTACTAGTGGGATTGAACCTCAAGGGGCACCCACTTTTGTGGAAGGGGAGAGGACCTAAACAATTGTGGGTCCACCACACGCGCCCCCCGTTCGGCCGAGGTGTGATGGCATTTTATTTTTTGATAAAAATTTATTTATTAAAATTAATTTTTCCAACAGTTCCGTTACCCAAATTATGACCGTTATTTTGTTACCGTTCCGTTGAGATCGAGTCTCACAGAACCGTTGCCTTCGAACGTTACACGTTCTTATCCATTACTCCACGTCGTGACCGTTGCCCGTTCCGTTCTAGACCGAGTCTTACGGAACATCATCCACGACCGTTTCTGAACGTTGCACGTTCTCTGGCTTCGTTTTCTGTTACCACCCTCGCCTATAAATAGAGCCCTCAGCTCACAGTTTCAAATCATCACGTACCTCTCAACTCTCCCTCATTTTTCTCTCTCTCGCTCTAACTATTAAGCAGTACAAAAGTTTTCGGAAAACAAAAATCCAGAAATACTTTCCAGTATACAAATTAAATATAATTTTTAGTTTCTGAGCAACAAAATTATTTTACAGGGTGTAGCATTCCGAAATTCATCAGTGCAGTGTACCTCCGAGATAGAATTTTACTGGGTTGTTTTATCCTGGGGACTACGAGGCTGTGTTTGCTTGCACAATTTTGGGCAGAGCCGCGAAACGTCTTAAAGAGAGCGACCTAATCCGCGACTTAACCCAAGCAATGTTATTTCAGTAATTTGGTAACCTCGTTCCGATCTATTTTTTACATATTTGTTCCAACATAATCTAGTACTAGTCCTACATCTATATACCAGATCGAGGCATGAATAATAAATTTGAAAATGTTCAATGTCAAATCTGTATGAAGATGGAACCTAAAGCAGTTTGCTACTATTTTCGGAATTACTAATCTAAAAACAGTGGTTCTTCCAATGCTCAAAAGCCTCAGGTTCCCTCACCTCAAGCACATTTCACTCAATCATAGATTGATCAGGATACTTCAAATGTTAGCACTTGTCCATAGCATGCTCTTCAGTCTTTAAGTGCATCCCCTCGTGCCTTATTGGCTTCCACAGTGCTCTCACCGCATGATGTTAGAAGTTGGATCATGGACACGAGAACTTGCCACCAGGGCTACACTTTTGACAAAGGACACTAAGGATGGACTCTATAGAGTTTCTATGGATGATGCATTGCCTTTACCAGGTTCTATTGAACTTAAAACCAAGCTCCACAGTCCTTCCAGGACCTTGAGCTTGTGGGAGGTAGTTAGACACAATACGTGTGTGAAGTTTGTTATGCTTCCACTAGTTTGCAATAGCTATTATAGACTGCTAGAATAGAGTGCATGACTCTATAAATACTACTGTAAACACATATTACGTATTAATGAATTACAATGCTCTAAAGTTGTCACAGCAATTTGGAATATCAAAATTAAAACATAAATACCACAAAATTACCATTTTTTCGAATAACTGAATATTAAGTCGTTAATTATTATAATATACCATACATTTGACTTTGTAGCATGGAGTGTTATTTTGTTGATAAATATTAAATGATCGATTTGGTTATGTTGCTAGTTCATCACCACAGAAATTATAAAGAGTTTTTTTTTCCTGCCGTTGTACTAATTGGTAATAAGATCAAAACAATCATTAGTAAAAAAAAAAAATTAAGAAAATAAATGTCATAAAAAATCAATAGAGACGTAATAAAACTAACATGATGAAACAAATTATTATTAACACCAACTACACACTTCTTTTTTTTGGAAAGCAAAAAAAAAAAAAAAAATTCCTCAAAATTTATAATAACAAAAATAGCAATTTTTATGTTTAAATCATATATTTTTACATCATATTTTTTAAACTTTCGTTTAAATTATATTGTGGTAATTTAGACCCATTTAATGTTGAGCCTTCAACATTATAAGTTCAATATTAAACATTCAGTGTTATTAAAGTACTAATTTTATTATTATAAATTTTAAGTGAATTATTTTTAGTAATTTTTCTTTTCTGTTTTTTGGATGAAAATATTGTCTCGAGAAAGTAGAGGGGAATAGATTAATTGGGGATGATATACTCAAATGAGGTAATTCATATACAGATGTAGGTTAAACCAATGAAGCCTCAGTGAATTACTCAAATAGCACAGATTTGAACAAAAAAGATTTTTGAACCTAAATAGGACTTTTTAGACTTAAACGGTGAGTTTCATTTATATAATATATATGATTTTTACCAAAATATCCCTTTATCTGAGTATTCGTAAAAACTTCGCCATTTTCGTGTTTCCTTCGAATTCACATTTTGTATGTACAGGTTACATACAAAATAAATGTGTATGTAACCTGTACATTCACATTTTGTATGTACAGGTCATGTGAATGTACAGGTTACATACAAATTTATTTTGTATGTAACCTGTACATACAAATTTATTTTGTATGTAACCTGTACATACAAATTTGTATGTAACATGTATATACAAATTTGTATGTAACCTGTACATGTTCACAGTTTGTATGTAACCTGTACATTCACATTTTGTATGTAACCTGTACATTCACATTTTGTAAGCTGTTCAAAACAACAATAACATACAAACAATACAATGCATTTCATGTGAATGTACAGGTTACATACAAAATAAATTTGTATGTAACCTGTACATTCACATTTTGCAGGAAGAACAGTTCGTATGTACAGGTAACCAATACATACAAAATGTGTATGTACAGGTTACATACAAAATAAATGTGTATGTAACCTGTACATACAAAATGTGAATGTACATAAGCTGTTCTTCTTCTTCTTCCAGTGAGTTCATGTGAATGTACAGGTTCATCTTCATCTTCAATTCTTCATCTGCTCCACTCTTTCCTACATATATCAAACAACAAAAAGCTTCAAATTACACTAAAAAACAGCGAAAAATAAAGAAATCACAATTAATTTATATTAAAATTTAAATTTATAGGATTTCATACAAATCAGGAACACAGAAGAAGCGAAGAAGAAGAAGAACAAGCAACGAAGAAATATTCATCTTCAATTCAGGAACACAGAAGAAGCGAAGAAGAAGCGAAGAAGAGAAGAAGAAGAAGAAGAAGAAGGCAGATATAAACTGATGGGTTAAAAGTGTCATTTATATCTTGCCAAAACACAACTGTTTTGCAATATGGGGCAAAAAATCAGTTTTCATTGAAAATTATCAGGGAATTAATACATGAAGCCTTGGTTTAACGAATTTCGGAAGACCAATCACAATCAGCCCAATTGTGTCCCAACAAAAATTTTAACAGCTACTAAGATTAAAATAATATAATTTAACGCTAATATATAATTACGAAGGGCCATTACTAATTGCAAAAGAATAATAATAATTAAGAAGTGTCAAATTAAGAAATTGGAATATTGGATGACGATGAGACAAGTATGACAACACAAAGTGACAAAAGGAGCAGAAACAACTGTTCAGAAATCATAGGGTACCGAAGTCTTTTCCAATATTACCGTAATATAAAAAAAAGTATATATATATTAATTTGGATAAACCTACAAAAATATCGACTTATGTTTATTTTGTCCGCAGCACCAAACGTTTTTCATTTCATTAATATAATTTAATGAATGTATAAAATATAGTTAATTATTTTCTTAATAATTTAATTTTTTGAAAAAATTAGTAATTAATAACTTATAATATAATATCTCTTGAGATTCTATGTTCAAGATCTAACAATCCAATTATTAAATTGTAAATATTTGGTCTACATGGTACATAAAACTAACACTTATAAGAGAGTAATAAATATGTAAAAATATAATTAATCCTTCTCCTAACAACTTAAATTTTTAAAAAAATTAATAACTAACAATTTCTAACACAACTTAACTACTAAAATTTTTTATTTATATTATTTTATTAATCTTCAAGAATGTTACAAATCACAATACAAATTATCATTTCAAATATATTACTTAATTATATAAATAAAGATTTGTTAAAAATGAGATTAAAAAAAATGATAATGTGATCAAAATAAATATAATAATTCGGTAATATTTTGGAAGTTTATTTTTTTAATTTTTTTCTACTTCTTTTCTCTTTTATTTAAATTTTCTTTGTGTTTTTCTCTTTTTAAGGTAATACATAGCATCTATGTACTACTGGCAGTGGGATAATTTACTGCATTCAAATAATACAATTAAATTATATGTGTAAAATTATAGATTTAAAATAATAAAAAAAAATATAATAATTATTAAATTATTTGATGATAATTTTATCTACGTTAGTATTTTTAAATATAAATGATAATTTAAATGGATGGAGAAAAAGAATCTTACTTATGTTAAAAGTTTTTTTTTGGGTTAAAAAGTGATTATTCTCTATAGGTGAAATTATTCTCTATGGGTACCTACATCGTAGCTATCATTGTGTATGTCACTAGTGCTTCTTTTTTATTTTATTATTATTATTATTATATATATATATATATTACGAGTGCTTTTGCTCGCACAATTCAAAGCACAACGGACCCTTTGAAGTTTTAAACAGAGGTAATTACTGTATATCCTTTAAGTTTTAGGAGCATCGGGGCTAATTACTGTATATTAATCCCTTTAAGTGCTAGAAGCATCAGGGCTAATTAGTGTATATCCTTTTAAGTTTTAGAAGCATCAGTGCCAATTACTGTATATTTTTTAACATATTAATATAAATAATATAATAGATTAAAATAGAGTTCTAAATTAAGATAAGATGTGAATAAAATTTAAAGTGAAACTTATTAATTTTTAAAATTTATTTAATTTTATCTCATTTAATTTTTAATGAAATAAGATAATAATGAGACTGTACTGATTGAAATATTTTATTTGTTCTTACCGTGTCTAAATGAGATAAGTAAAAATACAAAAATAATATAAAATATTATACATAATTATTTATAATGTAAGTTTAATAAAAAAAAATGATACAATACATATTTAAATGTAGATCCATTAAGATTACAAGCTAAATTTTTATAAGATGATATTTAAATAAAATGAAACAATATTGTACCATAAATTTATTGAAAATAATAAATTAGACATAAGAAGAAAGAAATTACTTTACATCTCTAGATTAAACTATATTTACATATAAAATAATATCTTAAATATAATATTTTGTTCAAATTATTTTACTATATTTAAAAATAAATGTATTATTATTGAAATATAAGGTACATTTAAATTATGATGATGCATCTTTTAAAAATAATCAATCCTAATTGAATTATAAGTGATATGATGATGCGTGAAAAAAACTACATTGTAATTCTTAAATGAATTACTTGATGCAACACATAATAATAAAAGAATAATAGCAGGATGATATTGCTTTGTTCAAAGAAAAAAAATGAAAGAGTAACATATTTAGTTTAAATTTTTGAGAGGTTATTGTCATATTATCTTTGACAACCACCACTCCCCAAAAATTAAATTAAAAATAATATTATATATATTAAATAACGTATTATTTATTAATTGAATATAAAATTGAAGATATGTGATTAAGAAATGATTGTAAAATCTTTTATTAATAAATAATTAATTAAATTGTGTCATATTATTATATTGATATATAGATCAAATTATAATAAAAAATATTTTTGTTAAATTAAAATTAATTTTATCGGTATTTAGTATTTAAAATTTTGAATTACTATTTAATATTAAATAAATTTGAAGGACAATTAGTTTAGATTTTTTTCCTTGATTAATTTAATTAGTTAATAGTGGATCGCATTGCTTTTACATTTTGTATTAAATAGCAATATATAAATATAGGATATGAGACAATGAGAAGGAAAAATATATAGAAGGTGGAGGTCAAAGTATTATTTTACCCTATAATATTCTAGTATTTTATATAACTAACAAGACAATAAACATATTTTTTTAAAGGTAAGGTCATCCCAAGCAATGCTATGGTTCCGTCTATGAGTCAAAGAGAAACAAAATTCTTAATTACTTCGCTTAATTAATTAATTAGGGTGAGAGTTCATGTACCTCACAGGCTGCAATATGAGCAAGCTGTTCTTGAGCATGCGTGAATATTCTCGTTGACGTTCTTTGAATTTGAGCTTGACGTTTACGGATAGACAATAGTTAGCTGGTCCGGCCTATCTCTTCTCTCACTGATAGGTTCATGCTCATCCCACCCATTAAAGTCTAGACTCTAGACTTGCCTACTTTCTTTCTTTCTTTTTTTTTTTTTTTTTTTTTTTATCATTTTATATTGTTTGGAAGTGTGGAACACTAAGTGTTATTAATTATAAATATATATAAAATAGATAATTTATGCATTTTATTGTAACTTTAATTTAGCACCTCATTTAGAAAAATTAAACGGTAATAACATTTAATATTATTGTTAAATTTGCAAAATGTGATAAGAAAAAATAAATTGAAGTACGTTTGAGAATTGGTTAAGGATTATTATAGATGATTTAAGTTACTAAAATAAGAATAAATTACCTTCAAAATGCCAAAAAAAAAAATTATCAAAAATAATATCCCAAAATTTATAATAACAAAATTAACACCCTAATAATATTGAATGTTAATTCAACATTAAACTGTGACATTGAACGAGTCTAAATTGTCGCAATTAATTTGAAATGAGTTCAATTGGATAAAAGTTCACAGGAAAATGATGTAAAAATTATTTTTTTAATTATAGAAATATATTATTTGAACATAATAAATACTATTTTTATTATATAAGTTTTAAATAGTGTTATTTTTGTTGTTATTATTTTTTGAAAACAACAAAATACAACCATTAAAATTTGTAATACAAAAATAGGTTTAATCCAACAAAAGCTTGAGCTTTGAGCAAATTGGTATCCCAACAAATATGCTGTCAAAGTTGAAGGTCCTGTGTTCAAAACTTAGTAATTTCAATTATTGAATTACAAGTGTTTAGCATGCTCGGTGTATAGAGCCAACATTTGTGTGAGAGTAATAAATAAAAATATAAAAGCTTAGTTTATTATCCTCTTAATATCTTAAGTTTTTAAAAGAATTGATTTCTAACAACTTCTAACAAATATGCATTATCATTTCACATCAAATTATCAAAATTTTCTCACATAAAAGAGAAGCGGTACTATTAAGATTGGCAGATCCATATAGGCAATGAATTGTAAGATATTATTTATTGTTCTTAAAGTAAGTAATAATATGATACTTTTAGTTAATAAAATATAAAATTAGTACAATTATTTTTTTCAAAAAATACAAGTACTTAATGCTTAATAGAAAAAACAAATAATGTAATTGATAAAAAGTATATTCCTAAAATAACTAATAACACCTCATAAGTGCACTGAACCTTTTAATCTTTTGACATAAAAATTATGTGATATTTATGGAATTATCAAAAAATTGTATTTATAAGATGGGGTTTTATCCTCCTGGATTTTAATTTTTAGGAATTTATCACTCAGTAATATATTATGAACACAATAATTTAAATATATTTATACTCAAATAAGATACATATAACATATTTTTTTATTAAATAAAAATAAAACACATACTTATAATTTTATTAATTCTTTATTTTTAATTGTTTTATATTGTTATAGCTATTAAATTGAAAATTGTAGGAACAAAGAAGCAAACAACAGTAATTTTTTATTGTTTATATAATGTATCTCTTAAGATAAGATCCTGGATTTACCACTGTTACTAGTGCATTTGAATGCACTACTAAAAAATTAATTTTAATTAAAGTGATTTTATAAAAAAGTAGTTACACGTTTGAAAAAAATAAAAAATAAAAACACATGACATCAATATATAAAAGTTTTTATATTTGTTATATATAATTACTAAAAGACTCGTACCATTATTTATAATAGTGTTGTAAAAGGAATAAAATTGCACCATTCATATCATTTTATATAAAGTAATTAATAATATATGTGAGTCTCATTATCTTATAGAAAAGGTTTTTTTTTTTTTTTTTTATGGAGTTTACTTAAAGTTATTTTAAAGTGCTTATATATATATTCTACTATTTTTAAAATGCTTCAAAGTTTGTTGCAAAACACAAATAAAAGCACTTGTAGTACATTCAATGATTCAAACCGGCCTACATCTACCTACTAAGCGCCGAATTAAATACTTAGAATAATAGCAAACTATCATTAGGAATCGATTTTACCAAAAATGCTATACGACTTCGTTTTTTATCATTAAATTTACATTTTTTCCCTACATTCAGAACCCAACCCATCCCCATTGTTTCGTATTCCTCCACCTCCCTCTCTCGCTTAAATTAGTGCAGCTGAAAACTTTCAAAAGGATTGCATTGATCAGATTGAAGAGGTCGATAGTAGGTGCTGACCTTTATGTATATTAATTAATATATTAGATCATGCAATTACTTAGGAATTTTTCATCTATTTACTCTAAATCAAACATTTTTCAGATCTACTCTAGTTTGATTTAGATATACTATACTACTATTTACATAATATGTAAACTATTTATATATTGTATAAACCTATTTACATACTGTTAAATTAATATGTAAACTATGTTACATACTATTTAAAATATATTACATCCTGTCACATTGAAATGTAAATTTAATTTACATATTATGTAAATTATATTACATATTGCCATATTGTAGTGTTTACATAATTTTTCTAGGAGAAACGGCTTGCCTTCATAGTGTTTTATCTGGAATATTTTTTAATTGCTATTACTTGTAGCTTTTTTCCTGCAATTTAATTTCATTAACATTCTTAACTTTATAGATCTTAATTTCATTTTTATTTATGCTCCAACATTACTTGCATATTTCACAATACTTCATTTGCTTTAATTGTGTGGTTCTAATATTACTAACGTATTTCATAGTTCATCATTTGCTTTGCATGAATTACTTTATAAATCATCCGATATCAATTCTTAAAAATTTTTGAGATCTAATACATTTTATTTTATTGGTTGTATTAACTCCTTTTTTATATAGGTTTCTAGAATTGTTTAGATAATATTTCACTGTTTTATTAAATTTTCCTTCTGCAAGTTTATACACTAACGTGTGTTAATTTTCAATTTCACTACTGATTTATGCTATTATATTTGTATTTGCTTTGATGGGTTTATTGCTTATTTACATGTTCTTTTGTTTATTAGCTTATGAGTAACTGTGCTTTTTTTTTTTTTTTCCTGCCACATTGGTATGTAAATTATGTTAAATATTATGTAAACTATCAAACTGATATGTAAACTTATTTACATACTATCACATTAATATGTAAACTCAATTACATACCTGCCATATTGGTATGTAACACATTTTATATACATATTAAATAAATATGTAACACAGTTTACATACCATTAGTATTATACAATTAAATATATTTTTATAATTTATTTAATTTTAATATAATTAAAACTTACGATTTTAATCCTATTATTATTAATTTTAAAAAATATAATTTTTAACCAAAATATAAATTATTTTGGCCAATTAACTACTAAGCGCGGTCCAACATATATATGATTAATATAACCCGGCCTCTTAAAGTGCAAAATAGCATATTGAAGTCAATTCTTTCGAGAAAAGTTGGTATTTTTTGTCTTCTTTCTTTTGTTTTTATAGATGGTCAGTAGGGAGTTATTAACCATTGCTTTTAAATTATACTCTTTATTAATTTTATATATATTTTTTTTATCATGAATGAGTTGTGTATGTTTTTCAAAAAATAATAATATTATTAATTTGATAAAGTATCACATTATTATTTATTCAAAAAATAATGAATAATTTCTAGTTCTATTATTCAGATTGAAGAGTTGTTTCTTTTATCTTGTTGCCAACTTCACCAATTGGGCAATTACAGATAAAATGACATTTTTTTAAAGAATAACTTCAATAAATGGATAAACACTATAACAGTTGAGTATGATTAATGATTTGAGTTTTTAAATGTTCTGGAAATATTTTTATTATTCTAATAGTTAGTATAAATCGCATGTGTATATATCTCCTCATTTGAAAAAAAAAACAAAGGGTTGTTCTATATAAAAAAAAAGGCACAGAGGATCATCACTTCAAGCAGCTATAAGCATGAAAAATTCTCGATCGGTTTGGAATTGAGAATCATGTGCCAGTCCCCTCCCCTAGTCAATAACTGGCATGTCCTCTCTGGTATAATATGCCTAACAATTTGTTTTCCTGTCTCGCAATGCAACCAATCGGGTCAAGCCACAACAAGAGATAGGATTTGAGGACATATTGTATGATTAATTTTTCTCCTTCAATTTTGTTTTTTGGATGTAATTTTCCTCCCTCTTTATTGTTGAAACAGAATAATGACATTTTGGCTTATTTCGAAAGGAGAAATTGTATTTATTATTTTTAAAATAAATAATGATATGATATTTTAGATTAATAAAATTTAAATTAGTATAAATATTTTTTTAAAAATATAAAATATTCAATAAATAATAAAAAAAAAATTATAGTTGATGAAAAATATATTTTAAAAACAGCAAATAACAACTCATTTCCAGATATAAGATGCTATTAAATATATCTCTTATATTATTCCCTATGCAGTAAAATGTCATATGACCGAAATGACATTTTCTTTTTGTTATGGAAAATCTAGATCATATTTAATTATTATCTTTAAAATGCTAATTATTTAATTTGGCACAATTCCAAATTTCAATACATGTTTTATCCAACCATTCGTCAGATTAATATATATAACATTTAACGATAACTATTAAAAAAGATTAATTTAAAACTTAAATTTTAAGATTTAGTATGTATATTATATGAACAATAAATAACATCTCTCGGATTGACATATACATAAAACATTGATATTCAGTGAACTTCCATCCACTCACATCAACTTAGAACTTTAATGGTGTTTCTTTAAGATTTGAAAGTGGCAAATCCGAATCGTTATCATCTTCAAGCATGTAGATACATTGAAACTTGAAAGGAAGTTAGAACACGTCCCTTCTCGCCTTATTGATTCATACGCATCCCACTCCCAAATAGAACTGAGTTGATCATTATTTAATTATTTTGCTATATTAATGCGTCGCTTCTCATCATTTATTTGGAATTTGTCCAAACTGTCAATCATCAGTCATCAGCTAGATCTTTCACAATCCAATTTCCAATATGCTTTAAAGATAATATACTGAAGCAAACGAAAGGAATTTTTTTTTTTTTTTTTTTTTCTTTTTAAGTTTGCCAACAGAGTATTATGCTTGTTTTTTAGCTAATGATAAAGCACGCTTGATGTTATGCATTTATAGTTAAGTTAGTAAGATTGTGTTATTTTTTATAAAATATAAATATGTCAAATAATATTAAATATAAATATTATCTTTTGAATAATTTTGTAAAACAAGAAAAAAAAAAAATACTTTAATTGTGTTTTTGTATAGTTGTATTATGATGATTATTTTTAGCAAAATTTATTTTGTTAAATGAGTTAGAATTATATGAGCTGGTTCATGAGCTAGATAAGATAAAATGGGTTTTTCAGCTAATTGAATTAATATTAAATAAGTTGAGCTATCATTTTGCACTAGTAATTAAAAGTGTTCAAATTTTAATCTCACTCATCACATTTCAAATGCGCAGTTATCATTTGAAAAGTTATAACAAAGTAGTACACTTGATGAAAGATGAGTGATACTTCTTAACAATCCATATTATATAAAATCAACAACAAAAACCAAATCGTGTTCTGTACTTGTAGAAGAAAACAACGGCCTTTTGTACTTGGGAATTGGTGTTTCAACAAAATCAAGATCATAGTGCTGGTGTGCTGTGGCCGTGCGGTGTCCAGTCCAAAAGAATGAACGTTAGTTGTGGAGCAGATCAACAATTCACAAACGTAAAGGTCAAAGACATATCCGTATATGAGCATCTCCAATCATTTGCACCCAAAATTGCACTATATTTTTCCTCATTTTCAACTCTAAACATCAAATATTATACTTAAAATATATTTCTTTACAAAATAAAATATTCTTTTTATTTATTTTTTAATTAATTCCTTAACAATACTTATATTAAACCAATTATATGCTACTATTATTTAATTAATAATAATTTAAAATTATATTCTTAAGAAAAAATTAAAAACTCACTACTTAAAATATTATATTTATTATATTATATGAATTAAAAATTACATATAATTAAAAAAACACAATTAAAAGGCCAATATTTTAATAATCTTGGAGGATCTGAAAGTGATTTATCCAATTACTAAATCGTTGTTTTAGTTTATATGATATTTTATGTTGTATTTAGTATTATTTTTTTTTACTAATTTTATATCATATACCTAATTTTAATTTATTATATATAATAAAAAACAAACAATATTTTTAGACTTTTTTTATATAAAAAATATATATAATGCGTGAATAATGACGCACCAAATGAACAGTATCGCACTAAATATAATAATGAAATAAGAATCATATTCAATAAGGACTCTAATCAAATGATGATTATCACATTCAATTAGGACTCTAAATATTATTTTATTTTCACAATTAATTTAAAAATATAAGAAAATTAATTTCGTATTTATTTTAAATATGGTGTAAAAATTAATAAAAAAATAAAATAAGTAAAATAATTCACGTGCAATATACGTGTTTTTAACTAATATCTATAAAAGCACTAATAAATATATAAAAATATAATTTACTCGAATTATAAGTGGACATAATAACAAATAAACCACTCTACCGGAACGAAATTTAGCCTAGACGAACAATTTTTTTGTTTTATATGTTCAAATATGTTGGTTTTGATTTTAAAATTTTCAAAAATTAATTTGTGTCGGGTCAGTTAAGATTTTAAAATTTGCAAACCAATATTTAAATAAAACAACCAATATATTACTAATACATATATTTATTTTTAAATTTTATGCATTTATAGTACATAAATCATATAATTTTATGATAATCTAATTTTCGTTAATTTTTTTATATTAATTTATAAAGTGAAACAATTTATATTATTATTCTTTAATATACATTTTAATAAATATTTAATATAACTGAATGTTAGAGAATAATGGTATTTTTTTTTATACATAATATTAGAGAATAATATTATATAACTTTTTTTAATTACATTGTTGATTAAAATTAAATTTTATTTATTAATTTAATATTAATATATGTATGTTCAAACCACAAATTGAACCTATCAAACCGCATAACTAAGTTGGTCTAATATTTTTTTACCAATATTTTATAGGTTGATTTTAGCTCTTGTTTTAGCAAAATTGATATATTTCGTTAAATTAGCAATATAGGAAACCAAAACTAAACCGCACCCACCTCTACTTCTAACGTAGTATCAAAGCTAGATGTCCTGTATTCAAGGCCCAATAATTCAATTGTTAAATTGTAAGTGTTTAACGTGCATGGTGCATAGAGCTAATAACTTTTAACAAGCACACACTTAGTCATAATCACAAGATAGCAGTATAAATATCACAAATTTGTGATATAACTCAAATGATATGTCTTAATTTTTGTTCAAATGATGCCAACTTTCGCACACTGATACAACTAACATGTACATAATATCCTGCAATACATAAAGGATGGAATTGTTGATTGTACTATACACATTTCTCTTCCAGTTCCATCTATATTGATATAACCAACAGGATTAAATTCTAATTAACTAGTTCAGAGTAGTTAAGCTGCAGCTGTAAAGGAACATTATTTGAAGTGTTTTGATCACATGAACAGGGCTACAACAAGTAGATTTAAAAAAAAAAAAAACTTCTAAACTCTTAAAAGGATCTCATCCAACAAATAAATAAAGAATATCAATTAAATAAGAAAAATGGAAATGCATGGATATATAGAACAACAGTCTAAAATGCTTTCAGGGGCATATGGTCTAACTCAAAATAATTGAGAGGAACTTCATATCTTATGTGTAATGGAAATGAAAGATACTAAAATTAAAAAGCAAGATACAAGATCTAACACAGCAAACACATGAATTAAATATTGACCAAATTTGATCCTATCTACTCTCTAGATTTTGACTTTAGTGGAACCTCTATAAAATTTGGAGTTCTGTTTTTACTAAAAAGAAAGATACAAGATCTAAGAAAGCAAACACATGAATTAAATCTTGACTAAATTTCATCCTATCTACTCTCTAGAGATATTGACTTTAGTGGAAACTTTATAGGCATTGGAGATCTGTATTCCTATAGAACACTGACATTGCATAAACTAAAAGGCAAACTGTGATTAATGATGTATTACTGCAATGGACCAAGGAATAGCTAGGAATTACACCAGTCAGGAATTCATTATTCATTCTGCCACTTGCACCTAAAAATACCAATTGACGGAATCAATTGAAGTGATAAAGTGTGGTATTACCATTTTACATTCAATGTTTCAATAACACCCCCTTATTTCTTCCCCCAATCAGCTGAGAGCGTCATTGAAAAAGAAGAAGAAGCAAAACTAATAAAATTTAAGGCATTTCACAAGAGGAGCTCCTAACAAACTCATTAAACACAAAATATGCAAACCGAATGCGGCGGGCTTGAAGAAAAGAACCAAGTGCATAAGACATGTATTGATTAACGGCATTCAGAAAACATCTACTAATTCAAACATAAACATACATTTAGCCATTTTACATGTTTTAATGAAATTATAAGTGACTAAGCAAGGATTCAGAAAGAAAATAAATAAATAAATAGAAAACAAACCTCAATTTATTTTTGAGAGGACTCATAAGCTTAGAAAAGGTCATCACTCATCCATAAACCTCCTCCATTCATAAAATAAAGCACCAAACTACAAATTGATTAATAATTTAATATATATACCTATATAAACACAGCAAGAATTAGTAATTCAATTTTACCAGGAAGCATACAACTTCAATAATAGGCATGATAATCTTTGTAATCATCACGAGCAGCCATGGCCTTCTCTACCCATGTTTGTTACACAATATTAACAATATTAACAAGGCTGTATTCGATCGAGACTTTTATGAATTTTGGAAATTGTGAATGAATTTGAATAAAAAATAAAGAGAAAAAATGCAAAAATTTTCCCTCTTAAAAAACTTGTCCCACATTTATCTCTTTGGAGATATTAATATAAGGAAAAATTTACTAGTGGGATTGGGCCCCAAGGGGCACCCAATTTTGTGGAAAGGGGAAGGATTCCGTTCCGTTGAGACCGAGTCTCACGGAACCTATCTATTTTTTTTACATATTTGTTCCAACAATTTTAAGACGGTTTTCATCTGCCATGTCTACTAAAATTTTAACTGCTGACCTCAACAAACTTTTCCGTTTTGAGGGACTACATTTTAAAAGATAGAGACAAAAAATGTTATTTTTCTTAACAATGAAAAAAGTAGCATCTGTTCTTACTATTGAAAAACCAAAACTGTCAAATCCTCCTACTGAAGCTACAACTAAGGATTTAAACACCTGGTTGAAAAATGATTTTCTCTGCAAAAAATTTATTTTTAATGGTTTAGCTGATGATTTGTATGATTACTATAATTCTGATAAGACAAGTAAAGAAACTTGGGATGCACTTCAAAAGAAGTATGATACTGAAGAAGCTGGAACCAAGAAGTATGCTGTCAATAGATATCTGAAGTATCAGATGACTAATGACAAATCTGTGGAAGCTCAGTCTCATGAATTGTAGAAGATAGTGCATGAAATAACTTCTAAAGGTATGGCTTTAGATGAACAATTTCAAGTTGCTGTTATTATAGACAAATTACCCCCTGCATGGAAAAATTTTAAGAATGTTCTTAGACATAAAACTAAAGAATTCCCCACAGAAAGTCTAATATCCCGTCTAAGAATAGAAGGAGAAGCCCAAAAACAAGACCAAAAAGATGAAGTACTTGTTGTCTCAAACAACAGTGCAAATAAAAAATCCTCCTCTGTAATTCTGAAACCAAAAGAAAGAAACATGAAATTTCAGAATCGTAATAATAACCAGAACCGTAACAACCATAGTAAAAATAGAAATCCTCCACGGAATGGACTTGGACCTGAACCTGGACCTGGACCTCAACTCCCCTTAGGAAATAACACATTTATGTGTTATAGTTGTAACAGGCCTGGCCATTTGGCCAGGAATTGTCGGAACAAGAATCATCCTGCCCCACAGGCGAACCTTACCGAAAACCAGTTTATAGCTATGATATCTGAAATCAACTTTGTTGGTGGATCCGAGGGGTGGTGGGTGGACACTGGTGCTTCCATGTTTGCTATGATCGTGACATGTTCAAGTCCTATTCCGTGTCTAAGGATAAGAAAGTGCTGCTGGGCGACTCCCACTCCACTAAAGTTGCTGGTACTGGTGAGGTAGAATTAAAGTTTATCTCTAGAAAGACTGTCATTTTGAAGGATGTCCTGCATACTCCAGAGATGAGAAAGAACTTAGTTTCAGGCTATCTTCTCAACAAGGCTGAGTTTACTCAAACTATAGGGGCTGATTTGTATACAATTACTAAGAATAATATATTTGTTGGGAAAGGGTACGCCACTGATGGCACATGTTAAAATTAATAAAGCATCTTTTTCTGCTTATATGTTGTGTTCTTTTAATGTTTGACATGCTAGACTTTGTCATGTTAATAAACGAATAATTAAGAACATGAGTAACTTAGAACTAATTCCTAAATTATCAATGAACGATTTTGAAAAATGTGATTTTTGCAGTCAAGCTAAAATAACCAAAACTTCACATAAATCAGTAATTAGAGAATCTGAACCATTAGATTTAATACACTCTGATATATGTGAACTTGATGGTACTTTAACAAGAAATGAAAAACGCTATTTTATAACTTTTATAGATGACTGTTCAAATTATAATTATGTATATCTAATGAAAAATAAAAGTGAAGCGTTTGACATGTTTAAAACATTTATGACTAAAATTCAAAATCAACTTAATAGAAAAATAAAAAGATTTCGAAGTGATAGAGGCACTGAATATGATTCCAATATTTTCAATGACTTTTATAAAACCCATGAAATCATACATGAAAAAACTGCACCTTATTCTCCTGAAATGAATGGCAAAGTTGAAAGAAAAAATAGAACTTTTACTGAATCAGTTGTTACAATTTTATTAAACTTTGGTGCTGCCTTCCACTGGTGGGGAGAAATTTTACTAACTGTTTGCTATGTGCTAAACAGAGTGCCTAAATCAACTAGTCAAATTTCACCTGATGAAATTTTGAAAAATAAGAAACCCAACTTAACTTATTTTAAAACCTGGGGTTGTTTAGCCTATGTTAGGATCCCTAATCCAAAAAGAAATAAACTTGCTAGTAGAGCATATGAATGTGTATTCATAGGATATGCAGTAAATAGTAAAGCTTATAAATTCTATGACTTAAATGATCATGTAGTTATAGAATCAAATGATGCAGACTTCTATGAACATAGGTTTCCCTTTAAACTAAAGAATAGTGGAGGCTCGTCTTCTAGTAATTTACCTATAGCTAAATCTAGTGAACAAAATGAGGAATTAGAAACTAAACTTAGGAGAAGTAAACGAGCTCGAATCTCTAAAGATTATGGGTCTGACTTTTATGCTTATACCTTAGAGGAAGATCCCCAAACCATTCAAGAAGCCTTATTTTCTTTAGATGCCAACTTATGGGAAGAAGCCATAAATGATGAAATGGACTCTCTTGAGTCTAATAGAACTTGGCATTTAGTTGACTTACCTCCTGGTTACAAGACTACAGGATGTAAATGGATACTAAAGAAAAAATTAAAACTCGACGATACTATTGAAAAGTACAAGGCTCGCCTTGTAGCCAAAGGGTATAGGCAAAGGGAAAATGTGGACTTCTTTGACACATATTCACCTGTCACAAGAATAAATTTCATACGTGTGCTTTTCTCCCTAGCTGCTATCCATGATTTAGTGGTGCACCAAATGGATGTTAAAACTGCCTTCTTAAATGGTGAATTAGAAGAAGAGATTTATATGGACCAACCTGAGGATTTTGTAGTCCTAGGTCAAGAAAACAAAGTATGTAAACTAGATAAATCTCTTTATGGTATAAAACAAGCACCTAAGCAATGGCATGAAAATTTTGATAATCTAGTTATCTCACATGGATTCAAATTGAATGAAAGTGACAAATGCATTTATCATAAAACAGAAAATAACATTTGCACTATTATATGTTTATATGTGGATGACTTGCTTAGTTTTGGGAACTAGACAAGGGTCGTATTATCAGATCGAAATGGAACCACAATTTCATCAACGACCTTCCAAAAGGGGACGAGGTTCTGTACAAGTTGATGCTTGAAGAAAAAGAAACACTTCGTAGTATCAAACTAAAGAATTCGGAATATTACTCTTACCGAAGTATATTGACACCAAGAAAAATGTTGGAATCCGATTTCTGGAATAGTGTAGTAATAAGACGATCAAGTTGTGTGTTTTGTGTTCCCAAAGGTATTTCGTCCGTCCGACCGACCGACTGCGCCGTGCCGAGCCGAGCCGAGTGCGTGTGTGACATTTTATTTTTTGATAAAAATTTATTTATTAAATTAATTTTTCCAACAGTTCCGTTACCCAAATTATGACCGTTATTTTTTTTTAACATTCTGTTCCTTTGAGACCGAGTCTCACGGAACCATTGCCTTTGAACATTACACGTTATTATCCGTTATCCCACGTCGTGACCGTTACCCGTTCCATTCCAGATCGAGTCTTACGGAACATCATCCACGACTGTTTCTGAACATTGCACGTTCTCTGACTTTGTTTTTTGTGACCACCCTCGCCTATAAATAGAGCCCTCAGCTCATAGTTTCAATCCATCCCTTAGCTCTCTACTCTCTCTCATTTTTCTCTCTCTTGCTCTAACTATTGAGCAGTACAAATAATTCCAGAAAACAAAAATCAAAAACCCATAAATACTTTCTAGTATACAAATTAAATATAATTTTTTAGTTTTCGAGCAACAAAATTATTTTACAGGGTGTAGCATTCCGGAGTTCATCAGTGCAGTGTAGCTCCGAGACAGAATTTTGCTGGGCTGTTTTATCCTGGGGACGACGAGGCTGTTTTTGCTTGCACAATTTTGAGCAGAGCAGCGAAACGTCTTAAAGAGAGCGACCTAGTCCGCGACTCAACCCAAGCAGTGTGATTTTAGTATTTTGGTAACCTCATTCCTATCTATTTTTTTTACATATTTGTTCCAACAGGGGTGTATTCGATCGAGACTTTTATGAATTTTAGAAGTTTATAAAAGTTCAGGTGTAAGTATACAAAAGTTTATATTAGAGTTATTAAATTTAAACTTTTTAAGAATCTAAAAAAGTCTACAAAAAGACTTGTGAATTTTATGATATAAATAACAATTCTACCACACTCTCTATAAAGATTTTTGTGGACTTTTTAGGTTGCCAGTGTTTTTCTTTTCTCTCCCCTTTCATTGGTTATAAGGTTTGTTTTATATCAATCTATGAGACAATCACCGTTTACTTTCACTGTAGTTTTTCTCTTGCTGCTTACACTGCTTATAATCACCATTTTATAATCAATGCTTATGTTGATTTTGAAGAAACAAACAAGTGATTCATAATTTATTCTCTGATTAACTTCTTATTTTCATTTCTTAAATTTACAATGAATTATACATGGTTTATATAGGCAATAGATTACAACTATTTCACCTAATATTACAGATAATGTAGCTGCAATCTATGAATTTAATTGTTTAAGAAATGTAGGCTTCTATCGTTTTTGTCGGTAGACGCCGCATTTGGTGACTGCCATTTTATGTCGGTAGCCATTATTTCATAATTCAACACTCCCCCTCAAGTTAGTGCATAGATATTTCGTATGCCTAACTTGCTTGATATCCTAATATCAGATCTTTCAAACTACATCTCTTCACAAAGTCTAAGTGACATGTCTGGTTATTTAGCCTTTGCATTTTGAATAGCAACAATTTATTTATTATCATAATGAGGTAGCTTCGTTTGAATTAGTTCGAGTTGCTAAAGAACTTCTCCTGAAATCTCTAATCGGATTTTTCTTTCGAAAGTCTCTATTATGATCCCACCAGTCTGGATATCCCACAATCTTAAAACATTGATCTTTGGTATGACTATTTTTCTAGCAATGGGTGCATTTGATTGATGATTTATCAACAACCCTTTTGAATTCTTTCGTTCTTGTTCATTTGGAAATAAATGGTTTTGAGTTATCATAGCAGAAGCATCAAAGTCTCCAAAATTTTCATTTAAGGTGTTCTGACATATTGCCTCTCTCCGAATCAATGAATAACATCTTTCCAAATTCGGGGTGCTTTCTTTTCGTAGAATTTCTCCACGAATTTGCTCAAAAATATCATCCAATCCAACAAAAAAAATATGTATCCTCAGTCTTTCAACAAACTCTTGATACAATTTTAGATCATCTGGATCTTTCATAACCACCTTATCACGATGGTTCAATTCTTGAAAGATTTCAGTTAACTCTCCATAATATTCTGAGAGTGATTTTCCATTTTGTTTAGAAGTAAATGCTTTTTTATTGAAAAAAAAATACCTGTAATTCATCACTTCCATCATAGAATGCTTTTGCCAAAGTATCTCAAATTTCAAAAGTAGTGGGTATGCGTACATAACGCTTCATAATTTCAGGACTCATAGACATTAGGAGCCATCTCTTCACTTTTTGATTTTTAGCATACCACTTGTCGTACCCTTTTGTTCCCTTTTTTGGTTGCAATTTTTTCTCATGAATATAAGAGAGTTTCTCTCTCTCAGCTACATGCATTTCCATTATTTGAGACCAAATATCATAATTTGTTTTAGTAAGTATGATTTCGGTATTAAAAATACATTAAGAATAAACAGATTGTACAATAATCAGAGATAAAATTGTATTATCTATCATGATTTTATAGTATAGAGACTAGAAAATGATGTGAAGATTTCAAAATTGAAAATAAAATTCCAAAAACAAAATTTGAACAGTATTGAATCGGGGACAAAACTGGTTAAAATGGTAAATTTGGATCAAAACTATATAAAAACGGTAAATTTTGGATCAAATTGGGTTAAACCAGTAAATTTGGATCAAAATCGTACAAAAACGGTAAATTTTGGATCAAATCAAGTTAAAACCAATTAATTTGAATCAAATCGGATAAAAATCGGTCAATTTAGATCAAAACTGGATAAAATGGACCAAACTGAGTGAAAAATCAGATAAAATGGGCCAAACTAGGTTAAAAGGAAAAAATTGGGTAAAAATCGGGTCTGGGCCGAATTGCTAGTCAAGCCAGGTTCAAACCGAACCGCTGGATCAAACGGGTTCAACCGAACCAGACCGGACCTGTACAAACCGGAATGACACATCAGCGAACCAACCACGTCAGCTTTTTCAACCTCCAGACAGCTTGTGAGGGCGCATGGTGGCGCGTGGATTTTTCTGCTCTCTTCTGGTGGCGCATGGAGGCACGTTATGATATTTTTTCCACCCTAATTTTACCAAAATGCTTAGATTTTTGTTTAGAGTGATCTGGTAAAATTAGGTGAGACAAATACTACTTCAAAATTGAAGTTTTAAATTAAATTTCATATGAGTATTTGAGGGAGAATTTTTTCTAAGAAAAAGTATTTTTTTTTTTTTTTTTTTTTTGCTAGAGGGGATAGGCAGAAGCCTAAGTATGGGTCAAGGGGAGAAGGGTGGGGGGGGAAGTGAATCTTGCTGGATTCTGAGGAATAGTTGATGTAGATGTAGCTCCTAGCTTTGATGTTACCAGATTGTGAGCTCGATTATTCAGATGACGAGGGATCCATCGAATTGAAATCATAGAGAAGAACTGTAGCTGCTGCCGTAATTTCTGGATGATTGACTCGGCTGTAGTGGAAATTGAGTCCTTTATGTCTTCCATTAGAGCTTGGATTACAAATTTTGCATCTCCTTCAATGTAAATAGCTTTGTTTTTTATTGATAATGCATGGGTAAGCGCTGCTTCCAAAGCTAATGTTTCTGCAACATCCACGCTGGCAGTGTACCTTTGTTCCGTCCATGTTTCAACTATGTTGCCATTCTTGTCAGAAATAACAAATCCAATTGTTGCCTTTCCATGATACCATGCTGCATCAAAATTATATTTCACCGCACCAGAAGGAGGTGGTTGCCAATGGTTTGGAATGGGAATGACGGTCGTGTCCTTCAAATTCGGATTGTTGATTTGTTTTTGGGGGAGAAGGCAGATTTGGAATTCTTCAACTCGTCTGATTATGGAACTGATGGCTCGAGGTCCGTTGAGGGATCCTGCATTAAAGATGATTTGGTTTCTGGAAAACCATATTTGTTCAAGCATAATGACTGCAGTTAGTGTGAACATGTCCGTGGAAACGTTGGCCGGGAGGAGCCTCTGTGGAGGTTGTAGTATGAATCTGAAGTACGAGAAAATATCCAGCGATTGAGTGAATTCCCATAAAATATTCCAGTTCCAATGTTTCCACCAAGACTTTAAAATTTCACATCTGATGAATAGGTGTTCCACATCTTCTGTTTCTTTGTGGCAGAGAGTGCAGCTTAAGTCTGCCATTGGTATGAAATTGGCGATCCGTTGTTTTGTGCTAAGGGCATTTTTTAATATTTTCCAGAGGAAAATTTTGTGTCTCTCATGTATTTTCGCTTTCCAGAGTAAATGCCAGAAACTCTTGCAATCATGAGTGCCTTTGTTTTTTTGTAGAGTATAGTATGCATCCTTGACTGAGTAGTTACATGTACCTGTACCAAACCAAGTTAGAATGTCAGGGGTACCTGGTGTTGGGGGAGGGATTGCCTGTATAAAGTTTGCCACGTATGCTGGGAAGAGGTGTTGAATTGTTGACAAATTCCATTGTAGATTAGGATACCAATGGCATAGGTCAGCAGGAGTAGAGATGGTTTCTTGGAAATGTTGTTCCAGCCCAGGCGGGAGTTTTTGTTGTGGTAAACCAGGGATCCAAGGTTGTGACCATATATTTATGGATTGTCCATGTCCTAGTTTCCAATAGCTACCTTGGAGGATTAATTCTTTACCCCATAGGATGCCTTTCCAGATGTGGGAGTCAGAATTGCGAGGGATTACTGTTGAAAATTCCTGGTCTTTGATATACTTTGCACTGAGTATTTTGACCCAGAGTTTATTTGGGGCCTTGAAGACTTCCCATGCTAATTTTGATAGCATTGCTTGATTGAATTCTTTTAATTGTCGAAACCCCAATCCACCTATCTCTTTGGGTAAGCAAAGTTGTTGCCAGCTTATTGGAGAGAAGTAGTGTTTCACGTTTAGGTCTTTGTTCCACCAGAATTTCCTGATTATAGAGTCCGCCTCTGCCCAAATGCTTGAAGGGAGTTTAAAGGTGCTTATGGTGTAAGTGGGCACATTTAGTAGAACCGAACGGATTAGAGTGGCTTTACCTGCTTGGGAAAGTAGTTTGGATTTCCAACCTTGTAGTTTGTTTTTGAGATTCTTTAGCAGGCCATGGAAGTTATCTTTTTTTGAGCGGTTGAGTGGGAGGGAATTCCCTAGATACTTGATGCTTCCTTCAGCTCGCTGGATTTGGAGTTCATTGCATATGGTAGATTGGAGGGTAGGGTGTGTGTTTTTGGAAAAAAATATTACCGATTTTTGAAGGTTCACTTTTTGTCCAGACCAAATACCATATGTTTTCAGTATGTCTTTGATGCTATTTGTATTTGAAAGATTACCTCGCAGAAAAATGACTACATCATCAGCATACATTAAGTGAGAGATGGGAGGGGCTCTTCTTGAAATTTTGATGCCATGGATGGTTCCTGCGTGTTCTGCCTTCATAATCATCCTGGAAAGACATTCTGAGATAATAAGGAAAAGATAGGGGGATAAAGGATCCCCTTGTCTGAGTCCCCTTGAAGGTTGAAATCTGCCAAAAGGAGAGCCATTTAGCAAGAGTGAGATTGAAGAGGTTGAAATGCACTGCAGAATTAATCGTCTAAACTTTGCGGAGAAACCCCAAAGTTCCATAATTTTCATGAGGAAGTTCCATTCAACCCTGTCGTATGCTTTTTCCATGTCTACCTTTATACACATTAGACCACCTTTTCCCGTTGATTTCTTGGAGATAGTATGGGCAACCTCCTGGGCTAGAATTGTATTTTCTGCAATCCATCTCCCCGGAAGAAATGCTGATTGAAAGGGGGAAATATGTTTTTGTAGGATTGCCCGAAGTCTATTCACTAACAGCCTAGAAATGATCTTGTAGGTAACCTTGCACAGACTTATGGGTCTGAAGTCCTTGCATTCCATGGAGCCTGAGATTTTTGGGATTAAGATGATGAAAGTGTGGTTCCAGCCATCTTTCATGGCGCCAGTTAGGAAGAATTGTTGTATTTCCTTAACAATAGTTGCTCCTACTATGTGCCAGTAAGTCTTATAAAAACCAGCAGGAAAACCATCCGGGCCAGGTGATTTATAGTCCCCCATTTCCCACAGTGCTTTCTTGATCTCAGAAAGTGAGGGAATCTCTGTAAGGCTGGAGTTTTCTTCGGTTGTAACCACCTTTGAGAAGAAGTTGCTTAATTCATCCGGTAATATGGGTAGATCCGAAGTGAAAGAACTAGTGAGGTGTGTAATAAATTCATTACCAATTTCTTTCCTTTGCCAGGTTGTTCGACCGGTGTTCAACTTGAGACAAGGAATAAAGTTCGTTTTCCTCCTCAGTAGAGTAGATGTATGAAAGAATTTAGTATTCCGATCGCCCTCTTGAATCCAAAGTTCTCGAGACTTTTGCTTCCATAAAGAGTCCCATCTTGAGTATTGTTCTTCCAGTAACTTGCATACCAGTTTTTCCTGCTCTGGTGTTTCCTTCTCAAGCGGTCCTTGTTGCATGGCCAAAAGTTGGGTTTCCAGATTTTTTATTTTGTCAGGAATGAATCCAAATTGGTGTTTGTTCCACTTGCTTAAATTATTAGCCAACAGTTTGAGTGCGACCGTGACATTAGAATACTTGCCTGTAAGTGTTGCCCAAGAATGGCTGATAAGAGATTCACAGCTGGAGTCGCGAGTCCACATCTCATAAAAGCGGAATGGTCGACGTAGATATGGTTCGTGTGCACCACAAAGGTTGAGTATAATAGGATTATGGTCTGAAGTGTAGGTTGGTAAATTAGTTACCAGGGCCTTTGGGAACGAATTTAACCAGTTGACCGACGAGATGACTCTGTCCAATTTTTGGAGTATTCGTTGATCCTGTTGTCGTTTGTTGTTCCAAGTGAACTTATGTCCCACACTACCCAAGTCTACTGCCTCTTGTGCCTCCATAAATTGAATTAATTCATTCATTGGTTGGATGTGGAAAGGTATACCTCCACATTTCTCAGTGTCTTGAGTGATGTCATTTAGATCTCCAATTAGACACCAAGAATTGTTCAACAGAGGGATCCTATCCGAAATCTCCTGCCAGACTTGTTTTTTAACACTGTAGTAAGGAGGGATATAGGCAAATATGATATGTGTTATTTCATTGGACCCAAAGGCAGAATTTAAATCTGCTATTACAAAAGAACTACCCACAAAGCTGATATTTAAATTTACATTGCCAGTCCAAAACAAACAGTAGCCTCCACGTAATCCTGAAGCAGGTAGGATGAGACTATTGGGAAAACCTACGAGGGTAGTTTGTATCTGAGAAACCTGATTGTCCTGGGCCTTCGTTTCCATTAACCAAAGTATGTCCGGTTTTTGTTTTTTAATCAGAAAGCGCAGTTCGCGCTTGGTTCGAGGCCGGACCAGTCCTCGGCCATTCCAGCTAAGGATTTTCATGGTTGCGTGGGGGGCAAGTTTGAGGCCGCCTCCCCGCCTTCAGTATTACTATCCTTCAAATTGTCAGCTTGAGCCCACGTGGGAGTGGGGGTGAAGTTACTATCTGGCATGATCAAGTAGTTTCCTTTTGTACCCGAACCTTTGTCCTGCACAGTTTCCATACCAGAGTGAAAATAATCATTTAAACACAATACAGAATCAGAACCTAGGTTGATGTCCGGATGTTGTAAAAAAACTTTCTTTTTGCAAGGCGAAAGTGGAGCCGCAGTTGCCTTGCGTTTGGAATGTCTCGGAGATGCCATGTTGGTTGTTGGAGTTTTGAGCAGCCTTCCTGAAGGAGACCTTGCATGTCTATGGTTTGCCATTTGGTATTGGAATAGTGCAAAGGTGATTTCGGACAGATGATCCGATGCATTGAAACTTACCCCATGGATGGCATACTCAGCAAGTTGGAAAATTCTTGTTGTGGTGAGCCTGAGTGGTGATTCCTGGATATTAAAGTCAAGTCGATATCCAATAGCATGAGCTAGTAATTTGCATCGTAAGTTAATGTCACTGTCAGTGGTGGCTCCAGCTGAGTACCACTCCTCATAGGCTGCGGCGAAATGAATGAGATCCAGATCACTAGTCAGTTGTAACAAGTCCTGTACTTCTCTGTGAAGTCTTGCCATTTTCATTGAGAATGATTCCTTCTGGGTCACTGAATGTGATTCTTCGGATTGGGACTGGAAGTTGATTGCATGCTTCGCCCGTAAGGCAGGGTTTCGGGTTCCCATGTTGTGCACCTCCAAGGTTGGTGTGAGTTCAGATTCGGTTGTGAGAAGCCAGAATTTGTTCAGCGGGGCAATTTGGTTGGCACTAACTCTGAGCCAGTCTCCAAAGACAGGGGACTGTAAGTTGTCATTGATCATAAACGTTGTAGCAGATGTTAGGGCACAATCCTTAGTGCTATGGTCCAGGATGCCACATTTATAACAGAGGTCAGGTAGTCTTTCATAACGAAATTCTACCCATATTTTACCATTGGTATGTTGAGTTTTCGTCCGGGGAACAATGCATCCTGTTGCCAGAGGTTTATGTACATTAACGTCCACTCGAAACCGGAGGTATTGGCGCAGAGGAGTTGAATCCAGTTCGTTCAATCCTGTATCCACCAGTGTACCGGCAACCTGTGCCAGTTTCCCAATATTGGATGCTTTCATGCCGGCAAAGTGCAACCCGTGTGCCTGTATCCAAAAGCAGGCAGTACTGAAGTCTAGTTCTTGTATGGTGAGTTGATTGTTCCAAGTTTTGAGTACCATGAGTGCATTGCTGACATGCCAAATTCTTTGTTCCCACACATAGTCTCTGTCTCCTTCCATAGAGAAAGTGAAGGAGAAAATGTTCTTGTTATAATCCATTACGGATATGGCAACCTCTCCTTTTAGGTTCCAAGCTTTTTTTACGGCACTTGTCACTTGCGCCTTCCTGATCGTGGAACGTGAGAGGATTTTGCCTATTAATTTGAGTGATGCGGAGCATTGAATGGAATTGTCTTCATCCAGTTGAATCTCTGGCAGTAGACAAGTTAGGTTTTGTGTTTCTTCCACAAGCAAATTAAGTTCCTCAGTATTAATTCGAACAGGAGAGTGAGACATTTTTGTGTGCAGGAGGCGACCTGTGTAATAGCTTGTTTTGTTTCTTGTTTTGTAAACTTCAGAGCTTATTGTTCCAAGCAGTATCAGTTTCCTTATATAGTAATATGGGAGATCAGTGAAGACCAAGCTTCTCAAAAACGTGCTGAAAGTAAGTACAACATTAATGGTTCTGAGCACAACACGTAAAAGAAATGGTTCCTTGTTTCCTGTGGTTAAGTTTCTTTTACAAGTAAACAGAGACGACATTCTTGTTGGCAGTGACCGGTCTTGTACTGGGCAGAAAAGAAGTGGGATTGTGGAAGAGGTTAATTAATGGATAGTAAGGTGAGGTTAAGCAAATACTCGTCTGACTGTGGACAGAGAGGAATTGGTTGGTGTGTGTGGGTAATTAATGATCAGTAAGGCCGAGTTTATACGAGTGTTGTGAGGTTACTTAATGATTGCAAGTTCATGAGTCATATTCAGATTTACCCACTGATAGTTATGTTAAGGCATGGAAACAGATTATGATACGATGGAACAGGTGAGCTCGAATAAATGCTTGAACACATGTGCTGGAACAGTCAGGTGATGATTCGATGGAACAATGAACAAAACGTGCTTGTAAGCCAGCAGAAACGATTACCAGAAACTAAAGTCTAAACCTGTTATGGCAATTATAAAATCTTGAAAATCTGATTTGATGGAACAATTACCAAATCTTCTATACCAGCATGTGATTGCCAAATCTTGCGATGGAACAATTACCAAATCTGAATTCGATACCTGCCAGAGTGATTGCCAAATCTTGCGATGGAACAATTACAATTACTCTTGCTGTTACACGGGCATTAATGGTCTGGTGAGAGTAGGAATGAAGCTGATGTACGGAATAGGCAGCAATCAGCTGATGAGGACGAATCGAAGGTTGCTTGTGAATCAACCGGAAGTTGCCTGTGAATCAAATGTCAGAAGTGTGAGGAAGGAGGCTACCGACAAGCCATGGAGTGCGCAGTCTGTTCTCACAGCGTGGAGAAACAGCAATCGCACGAGTCCGCCTCTGGTAGCTCGAGATCACCCGCACGTGGCCGGAGTTTCACAGGAAGAAGACCGGCGATAGCCCTAATCGTACGAATCGCCCTAATCGCACGAATCGCACTAGTAAAGGCAATTGTAAGAAAAAGTATTTTTTCAGGGAAAGAAAACTCAGTTTATAAGAACTAAGGTTTCAAATTTGTATAAAGCAACGATTTGGCTCTGATACCATGAAGAAACAAACAAGTGATTTAGAATTTATTATCTGATTAGCTTCTTATTTTCATTTCTTAAATTTACAATGAATTATACATGGTTTATATAGGCAATAGATTACAACTATTTCATCTAATATTACAAATAATGTAGCTACAATCTATGAATTGAATTGTTTAAGAAATGTAGGCACCTATCGTTTCTGTCGGTGGACGCCGTATTTGATGACCGCCATTTTATGTCAGTAGCCATTATTTCATAATTCAACAGATTGCAAGAGATTCCAACAAGCAATGGATTCAATAGTACTAGGACCCACTGTTTTCTACACTATATCAATATGCTTTGAAGTTGAATTGATTAACTGCATTTATGGTATGTTTGTTATACTATATTAAATATTGTGGCTGTGAAATCAGATCGTGTTTGAATTTTTAATTATAAAATATATTTTTTAATTTTTTCTTTTATCTCGAATTAAAAATAATATTTTTTTTATTTTTAAAAATATAAAGATGAATTAAATATTAATTTAAATAAATTTTATAATAAAAAATTATTTTAAATATAAATTATTTTAGTAAAATATGTATAATCAATTTAATCCGTGTATATTATACAACTTTTCATCAAGTATTGTATAAATTAATTATAATATTATTTAATATAATTTAGTATAATATAATTATATTTAATTTATGTAATATGGTGTATGAAATATGATGGTTGTTTTGTTTGCTTATAATATATATAGATATATATATATTTGCTTTGTTTAAGTCATCGCTTGGCTGCAGAGAACTATTTATTTGAATTCGTAAATTTTCTGAGTGTACTAGGCACTTAATTATGCAGGATTCTAGGAGTTATTTGCCTAAATAGCATGCATTTAGTTAAAAAATTAAATTTTCTAAAACTAGCAATAATATGATCAAAACTGTGAGTTTTGATTACATTAAAATTAAATAAATTACAAAAATATCCTTAGTTATGTGATATATAATATTAGTATGTAAACATATTATACATTAAAAACAAAAAGTAATATATATACCTGAAAAACTCTCACAGATTGTCTAAATCTAGATGATTTATATATATATATATATATATACACTGATTGAGTTATATATATGCAGGACTTAGTTGATATGTTGGAGAAAGAGAAACAAACTGGAAGAATTGATATGTTGGAGAAAGAGAAACAAACTGGAAGAAGTTTTTACTTTTATACTAGTTACTTAAGCTATGAATCAAAGCAACTGCTGTGTAAATTTTGTAAATTAGAAAGATTGTAGTATACGTCGTTTCTGATTTCTAAAACACAATTATGTAAATAAATTTACATATTATGTAAATAGATTTACATACTTGTTTACATAGTATGTAAATCGGTTTACATACTATGTAAACTAGTTTACATACTATGTAAATTGATTTACATAGTATGTAAACCGATTTACATACTATGTAAACAAGTATGTAAATTAATTTACATGAATATGCAGAGGGCTATATTGTATACCATAAAAGCTATATTGTATACCATACACATAAAAGCTATATTGTATACTATACACATGGATCATTAGATTCATTACCAACAGAGACTAAGAAAAAGAAGGGAGAAACAGTCAAAACTGAACAAAGCAAAGAATAATAATAAAACTCAATTTCATGAATTCATGACAATATAAACATAGACATACATCCTGAGAAAGTAAAAGTTAAATTTGCTAAGTTCGACAAAAAAAAAAAACTCAAATCACATGAATAACAAATACATTTAAGAGGAATGTGATGACATTTTATCAATATTATATACTACAGAATTTGTGCAAATATTATTCCAAATTAAACTACTTTTTACAAGTAAAAGATAATCGTGACGACACTAAGCAACAAAATGAAGTTAAAATCTGTGAAAACTAAAAGAACTTTTTTGTTTGGATATCCGTATAGCTGTAAATCGATTTCAATAATACATATGACCAATTTCTTCTCACTTAGCTCTGTATATTCATGATTTATATAGTATGTAAACTGATTTACATAGTATGTAAACCAGTTTACATAGTATGTAAACTTATTTACATACTATGTAAATTGATTTACATAGTATGTAAATCAGTTTACATAGTATGTAAACTGGTTTACATACTATGTAAACCAGTTTACATACTATGTAAATCAGTTTACATAGTATGTAAACTGATTTACATACAACAGGTAATAGTTTACATACAATAGGTAATAGTTTACATAATATGTAAACTGGTTTATAATTATACAAATATGAATGGCAATGACTTCAGAAAGAAACAAACTTACTTTTGTTCATAATAGTTGACAAAATTATGTAACAAGTGAAGACGATAGCATTAATATAAAATAAGTACCTTTTAAAAGTTTGCCTGATAATTTCATAGTTGAACTAGAAAGTCATTATCATCTTCCCTGAAAACAGGACAAAATAATAAAGAGAAAGAGGGAGAGTGGATGTTGGATGGTGGATCAAGTTAAATTGTAACCATAACATTCAATATCAAAAGCTATTCCAGCATAGATATGCTTCAATGAATTATCATAAATGTAAGTTTCTCAGACTTAAAGTTCCTACAAATCAAGTGAGCTCTTCGAACAAAATGTGACTGAGAATAAATAAATATTTTACTTTTGCCAATAGAAATTGTTATACTGTAAGTTTCACTTTGTATGGTAGAATTCATTTGCACACAAGAACTGAACAGATGAACAATAATTTGAAGTGGGACACAATAAAGTCAAATTATGCATGATAAGAAGTTACCAGTGCTTTTTATCATGTATGCTCTTTCTAGATGCTCCTCAACTCTTTTTAAAACTTCACCTACATATGATCATGAAATAAATATTTCCAAAATGATAAGAATAAATTAACGGAATCATGAGCAAAACAAACAAAACAATTAATTTTCCTTGAGTTTGTATATTATTCTTCAATTTTTGGCTAAGTTGAAATACTTTACTTACTTGAGTTTGTATACTCTGTTTTGCATAGCAAAAACAGAGTATCTCAGTTTATCACCTAACAAGAATTGGTTCAACAATAAAAAATGAAAAATTAATGAATCAATCAAATAGATAAAAAAAAAAAAACCAGCTTTCAATAAAAAAAAAAAAACAAGAATGCTTGAAAAAAGATATAAACAATGAGCAAAAGGCAAATACGAAACGAAAAAAAAAAAAAGGAACTTGAATTTAGAGTTAATAGCTATTAAAGGATAAAATAGTAAAAATATAGTTACAAAACGACATCGTGAAGCGATAAATGAAAAATATGTTATTCTATTTTATTTGCCTCTATTTCTGGTCATTAAATCGGATTCTAGCTCTATATACCCATCTATGTAATGGGCTCATTGCCTTGTACCTTTGCTGATTATATGTGAATGAAATTATATATAAAAAAAAATAATTGCCTTGCCCTGTTGATTATTTTTAATAATCAAATGTCAAATTTCGAAATTGAGGGAATTGGGAAACCGAACACCTCTAAAATTTTATATTTTAAATTATTTAAAATCTAATAAAACAAACAATATATATATATATATATATATATATAGTTTTATCATAAATTTTATATTATTAAAATTATTACAAATTTATTTTTGTTTTTTTTATTAATGATATTATCACAATAATTTTTATCGTTATTATAAATTGTCTAATTTATTTCTACCATTAATTATTGGGTTGTAAAGCCATTTGAGTTTGTTTTCTGTTTGTTGGGTGTTTTCTTCAATTATATGTTTGTGATAAAGGAAAAAATTATGACTTTTTTATATTCTTATTCTCAACTTGTAGGAGTGGATCATCTTCAACGTCAATAAGGTGGTCGTTTTAAGCTCCTGATTAGTTAAAAAATTTATTTTTTTGTAATATTTATTATATTTTTAAAAATAAATAATTTTATCTTAAATCATCTCTACAAACTTTGAAAATAATTATTAAAATAAAATTTAAGAAATATTAATTTTAAAAAATTATTGTATTTTTAATATTATTAGGATGAATATATTGACACACAATTTTTTATTGCTATAAAATAATACATTAGTTATTTATTTTGTACTCATAAATAGTTACTCATTAGTGATATTATTATTAGATAAATTTATTATTAATGAATAATATACATGTTATTAACTAATAATAAGAAATATTAACAATTGTTCACTCTTAATTTTATTATATAAAGAACAAAAAATCTTACATTTTTAAATCATCAAGTTTCTTAATAATCTTTAATTTTTCTCAATTAATTGAAATTATGCAAATTAAGAACAAGAACAAATAAGTATTGTAAAAATATCGTTGTCTACTTTTTTACGTTTTTTATAGGCATATCTTCTTCTTTTTCTTAGTGTCTCTTTTTATTCTTAAAGTTTAAAACTTATATTGCTTATATGTTTATTTTATTCAGATTTTAGACATATATGTTTATTTTATTCAGATTTTAGACATAATTTTTTGGTTTTATAGACAATATTAAACTTTTTTATTTTATTTCAAAATTTCAAAACTCTCAATTTTATTCTATCATAATCAAAATAAATTTAATTTTTTGTCAAATAAATACACAAAAATTTAACTTTCACATACATATTTATTAATTTAAATTTTATCATTGATTGTTTATATTCGATACATAAAATATTTTAATATTATTGATCAATTTTCATCGTTGGATGAAAATTTAATTTATTAAAAATATTTGAAGCTCATTTTTATATTTTGCCTTGAGCCGCAAATACTCTTGAACCCTCCCGTCAACTTGTATAGAATTTAAAAGCTAACATAGAGAGACTATAGCAAAAAAAAAAAACTAACATAGAGAGTTAAAGATTGATATCTTTTACTCTGTTGTTGTATATAGGTTTTTATAGTAGTTTGGTGTTTTTTATTCTACTAATGTTTATTGACTTTATCTTTAAAATGTGTACAATATTGTTTACTTGCTATTCTTTAAAACATATTTCAAATAGTGCGATTGTTTACTGGTATTTATAGTAATTAATGAATAAAAATATATGTGTTATATAGTAATTACTAATGGAAGATTAAGAAGAAAAAGGTTAAACTAGCTATAAAACATGAGATTTGGACCAGAGTAATGTATAATTAGAATTGGTAGTTGATGTTGCCAATTGTGAATGGCATAATAGTAATGGTATTTTAAGCAAGGTAACTATTGAAAGAAAAATACTTCTTACTCTAAATAGTAAACTTGTGCGTAAAAAGACATATTAATTATTAAGGTCGTGTTAAATAATTTAAAAAATAATATGATACTTTTTGTGAACTTATGTGCTATAGTTCTAACTTCGGGTGGGATCCTATGTTAAAGAAGTTTATTATTAATGACAAAGTATGGAAAGATTACTTAAAGATAAGATTTAAATTTTTATTAATTATTATTTTTAAAAAATTACAACATATGTACATTTTTTTTTGTTTATAAAAAATTTATGATTAGCTAAACAATATTATTAGTCCCAAAATTTTTATTAAATTTATACTTGTGTCTTCAAACTTTTAAATTCTACAATTTAGTTATCAAACTTTTAAAATTTTACATATAGGTTCATAAACTTTTAAATTTTATAATTTAATACCTAAAATTATAAAAATTTACACATAGGTCCTAATTTTTTTTTCAAAATATGTATTGTAATATCTAAGATAGGACCTAAGTGTAAATTTTTAAATATTTAGGAACTAAATTGTAGAATTTAAAAGTTTATGAACCTATGTGTGAAATTTTAAAAGTTTGAAACTAAATTATAGAATTTAAAAGTTTAAGGACCTAAATATAAATTTAGTTAAAGCTTGGAGACTAAACTATAGAATTTAAATTGGAGATCTAAATATAAATTTAGCTAAAATTTGTAGACTAAATTATAGCATTTAAAAGTTTGAGGACCAATGGAGTAATTAAGCCTTTATTATTTATCTATGTTGCAGTCACATCCAAACAATATGCAACTTTGCACGGGTACATTTGGAGATTATGAAGGTTTAAGACTTGTAGTTGAAAATGAAACTGCTATTGGAACAAATGTGGTTGGATTTGGTAAACTACTCATACAACAATATATGAGACTAAGTAAAGTAGAAAGGGTTATTGGAGTGAATATCTTGTGTATGATGAAAACAATGAGGCATACATACTAAGCCATAATGATTTCTCCTATAAAGCTCCATCACTTATACATCAAACTTCATCGTTACCTATAAGCTTGGATATGGATGTTATAACCCAAAAACGCAATTCAAAGAAACTAAAATTGAATTGAGCATGAATGGAGTAATAGCTCATCTGAAAACCATCAAACGAGCTAATATATTAGGAAAAATACCCCTTGGTATCGATTCAATTGCTAAAATTACGAACAAGAATCAAGAAATACATAAATTTATGATAAAAAGAGAAAAGGATAAAGAGAAAAAAAAATATATATATATATAGAAAGAAAAATACTTGGAATGCTATCAAGGAGACCTCGAACTTAGATAAGTATGCCTGTTACAAGTCTCTTGCTCTAATTCGTAAGATGGGAATTAAACAAGCATTTGTAGAAATGTCACTTGAAGAACACTTAGAGTGGATACTTGACAACATAAAATGAATTAATTTGTTTGAATAGAAAAAAAAAACTGATAACATCTTAGAGGATGATGAGAATAAGGGAACACAAAGCATGGAGGGGTCCAATTAGTGAATTAAAGGACAAACCCATAATTTCAAAAATGGATATGTGTGCCGCGGCATGAAGTTTTGGCCACGGCGACAACCAACCCTTGGATTTTGTCTAGGAGAGGCTAGGAGATGTACGCACCATGGCATGAAAGTTTGGCTGCCGCAGCACTTGACCTTCATGTTTGATATACTAGGTATCTCGCCGAAAGTAGGAATTTTAATCTGTTGTCACCCACGTTAGTTTTATACTATTCGAGGCCCTTCGATCACAACAGTAGTTTTCATCGCCGCAGCACACTTAAAATTTATGTATAATTTTTTACCATTGAATCAAAATCAATGGTTGAGATCTAATTACTTTTAGTTTTTTTTTTTTTTTTTTGTATCCTATAAATACATTATTGGGGTTAGCTGCCTCATTAACTTTTCACATAAATGACAAAAATTGATTATTCAATCAAGATTGAGAGCTTAAAAACTCCTTTTTCTTTTTAACTAATTTATCAAGGAATTTGCAAACTTTTATAGTGTTTCTATCATTTTGTCTCGTGGTGAGTAATATTCATGCGTTAAGGTGTATTTGCTAACAAAAATCTGAACTTCTTTTTTAAGAATTTGATTTTATTTTAATGTTGGGTCTTAGACCGTTTCTCTTATAGTTCTCAAACTGAATCGCATTTGTAAGTTACAAGGTTCCTGCTCTTGAGTTCACATCAGAGGAATTTTATATGTTTGAACATTTTTGTTCTTTAATTTTAGTTACATTTGACATTTTACTATAATTTATTATGGCATGTTATGATTTAATTTGATTTTTCTTTTTTAGGCATAATTTATTATAATATTATTTTTGTTATATATTTGATTTTTTTTAATAAGATAAATTTGATTATTTATTAGCAAAATATAACTATTTTCTTGTTATTTTTAATAGGTGCCTTAAATAATGTCTTATTCAAGTATATATGAAGATGATGAACTTTGTTATCAAAAGGAAATAGAGATGGAAGGAACTGAGAAGGCACAATTAGATGAAGAATTTTATGAGGTTAAAGTTTTATTCATAATAATTCAGTTGGTTCTTTAAGTATTAAATAATGTAATGGCTATCCAATATCTTGAACATGTTAAACGTCCAATGGTTCGACGTTCAATTTTTAGAAGTGGATACCATTACATACACAAGGTACTAGACCAAGAACTTGAACATTTTCGACAAATATATATGATATATCCTATTGTGTTTATAAATCTATGCACAATTATTAGAAATAAAATACTATTAGAAGATAGCCAATTTATTTGTGTTGAAGAGATGTTAGTAACAACTTACAGTTTGTCACAATTTATAATATTGTTTAACTCGTAAAACATTTGAATGATCACATTTTATAATTAATAAAAATGTTAATAGAATTCTACAAGCATTAAATATGATAGCACTTAAGATGATGGCTAAACCTCAAGGCACATCATGTAAAATAAGAGAAAGTACCAAACTTTATTCTTATTTCAAGGTAATTAATAAATATTATAATTTTTATAGTTAAATGTTTGAGAAATTTTGAATATTTCTATTATGTTTGCTATATATTTTACTATTAATATGTTATTTATATTGTATATATAATTACTAATGTTTAACTCAATTATTGATTTTTATTTTGTTTAATTAAATGTTTAAGATTGCATTGAAGCTATTGATGGTACACACATACCACCTTTGATAAGAGGATTTGATAAAAATAGTTATCGTAATCGTCATAAAATATCACAAAATATTTTAGTTGCATGTAACTTTGATTTGGAGTTCATGTGTATACTTAGTGGTGGGAAGGTTCAGCTCATGATTCTAAAGTGTTAAATGATGGTATATCAAGAAAGAATGTACTTAAAGTACCACAATGTGTGTATTTTTATTTATTTTCTTTTTCATTTGGTATATCATTTTCATGTTTATAATATATCATCATTTGGCATGTATATATATATGTGTGTAATTTTTTTATTCTTCCATATTAGGTAAATACTTTTTAGTAAATTGTGGGTTTGCAAATCGTCATAGTTTTTTAGTTCTATTTTATGGTGTTTAATATCATCTTCAAGATTTTGTTGGTCAAGGTTGTGATCTCAAACGAGCAGTTAAATTATTCAATCTTCGTTGTGCTTCTTTAAAGAATGTAATCGAAAAAATATTTGGTATATTTAAATCATATTTCACAATTTTCAAATCTGCTCTACCATTCACATACAAGATACAAGCAGAGTTCATGCTAGCTTGAGCAAGATTGCACAAATTTTTTTCATAAGGAGTATTGTTTTGATGAATTTTCAATAGAATCATAATCAGAATCAGAATCTAACAACAAAAATGATGAAAAAATTTCTAGAACACAAGAGTAAGAAATTACCAATGAATGGTGATTAAAAATAGCATCAGATATAAAGAGATGCTACTAACGATCATACTTAAGAATATTCAAAAATAAATTAAATTTTTTAATTAATTTACTTTTAAGAGTGCAAGAACTTATTTAAAAATAATTTTTTTAATATTTAATTAAGTTTGAATTTTATATGTTTTTTAATTATTAGTTTTATTAACATATATTCGTTTCTTGCTATATTATTTTTTGGCATTATTGTATACTCAATGTTAAATAATTGCATAATTGATAATATTAAATGTTTTTTTTTATTTATTATATTTTATATTTTATTGTTTAAAATGTAAGTAATATGAATTTTTTATTAGAGTGTAGAGTTGAATATGAGAGTTATTCGAATTTTACATACTACTGTTAACATATCGTAGGAATGATGAGATGTGAATATTTTTAAAAAGTTAAGACAAAATAAAAGAAATTGAAAGATGTAAAAAAAATTGATAATAAAAATAAAATTATATAAACGTCACTATAAATATGTGAAAATCTTAAAATAAAAAGTTTACTAAAATCTCTTGAAATTTAGAAAAGTCTATAAAATTTTATACGAAGGCTTAAAAATTTATATAAATCTATAAAACATTTTAAGATTTAAAATCCATAAAAGTATTAAAAATTCTTAATTGAATACAACCATGTTAATATCATGTCAGTATAGCTTTTATACAATTAGCTCTAAAATCAATTCATATCGTACTATATTAAAATAATATAGTTACGTAAAAAATTTATATGATTAGAAGGAGTGAAGCTAAATCGTATTGAATACTTAATGTAGTTTGTCTAATTTTTTAATTATAAAATTATGTGTTGTAATTTTTTATTTTATCTCAAATTAAAAATAATATATTTTTTATTTTTCAAAAATGTAATAAAAATATAGAATTAAATTAAATACTAATTTAAATAAATTTTACAACAATTTTTTTTTAAATATAAATTATTTTATTAAAATATTTATAATCAATTTTATCCGACTATATTATACAATTTTTCACCAAATATTATATAGACTAATTAAAACATAATTTAATACAATTCGGTCTAATATAACTATATTAATCTATCTGATACGGTGCGCCAAATATATCGTAATCAATTTTTATCTTCTTTTTCACTTCAATCCCTCTTCTAAGGAAAAGTGTTTTTAACGGATTGTGCTACAATAACAATTCAATTAGTGATTTTTTTATTAAACTATGTTATTAGTCTATAAATTCTAACTAAATTTATACTTAGGTCCATAAAATTTTAAATTCTATAATTTAATCTCCAAGTTTTTTAAATTTTTTATATAGGTACCTAAACTTTTAAATCCTCCAATTTAGTTTTTAAATTTTTAAAAATTCACATATGTCTTAAAATTTTGATTCAAAAACATGTACTTTAGTACTTAAAATAAGGACTAAATTATATAATTTAAAAGTTTGAAAATTTATGGGTGAAATTTAAAAAATTTAGAGATTAAATTATAAAATTTGAAAATTTGAAGGCCTAAATGTAAACCTATTTAAAACATAAGAACAAAAGGTATAATTTAATTTTTTTTTTTTTTCATTTATGATTTCTTGAATAATTATTACCTCTAAGACAGAATCATCATGTAGTTAGGGAATGCAATTAATCGGTATATTTAGCATTGCTCCTCTTCTAATTAATGCCAATCCAACCGCATACAATAAAAGGAACTAATATAATAAGTATTTATATCTAATAATAAAAAATATATATTTTAAAAATAAAATTATTATTTTATTTAAAATATTATTTAATTAATTAAAATTAATAAAGTAAATTAATTAAGATTATAATTAATAAAAATATATTTTAAGTATAATAATAATTTTATTTTATAAATATATTATTTTTGTTTTTTATAATATTTCTCATAAATAAGATAGGCATTGACTCTCCAACTATATCTCCAGCCAATCCAGTTCCCAAACCCATTTTCCCACTTTTGGGCTTATGGTCCTATTAAGTATTAGGCGAATTCTCCTACCATCCCACAAAGAATTCTTAGTGTATATCCTTAACGTATTTTTTTATTTTTCCTATTATATCTTTTGTGATATAAAAATTTACTTTTTTATTCAAATATTTTATTTTAAATATTTTTGAGTCAAAATTTATGATTTTTGAAAATAATTTTTATCAAAAATTTAGTAATTTTATTTTCTTTCATTTTCTTAAATATTAACTATTTTTGTATTTTTAAAGAATCTCTTTTAATTTTTCTAAGATAATGTCTAAAAAAACTTTAAATTCTTCTAAAAAAAATTATTTTGTTTTGTATCTTCTAAATGTTTTAATTTTTCCTTTAGGATTTCTATTTGTTCTTGAGATAGTACTATATTATTCATTTTTGTTTCTATTTATGCTAAAAATATTTTTGTAAAATTTTCCTTAAAATCTTTTTTATTTTCAATTTTTCAAACTAAATTAAATAATTTTTTTAAATTTGAGATTTATGATTTGTGATGTAATCATGTTAATTCTTTGTTCCCATTGTAAATTATTAATTGTATTATTTTCTTGGGTAATCCTGTCTCTGGCCAATTTGTATATATTCTTCATTTTGGTCCATTATATACTACATAAAATTTTTTAGAATCTTCCTTTTTTGCTTCATCTACCCAGTTGATTTTTTTCTTTTTTCTTTTCTGAATTTTTACTAAGTTCTGGATTGTTAATGTAAGTTTCTTATGTTTCTATTTTTGGAATTTTTACTCATTCATTTTCAATTTCTATTGAAGTTTTAACTTCTTTTCTTTTTGAATTATTTTTAAGGATTAAAGATCTTTTGAGATGTAATACTTCTATTTGATCTCTGATAATTGTGATTTGATTTCTCGAATATAGATTTCCTTTTCTTTAATCTTTATTTCTATTTTAAAAAGATCCATTCATGTCATAAAAAAATAGTTACTAGTGGTAATTCTCTGATTAAAGCAACTGCTAAACTATTTTTATTTCCTAACAAATACTCTACATCAAATTTATAATGATTATACCATTATTTTCATTAATCAGTCTTCCTTGTTTATAATCACCTTTATTAGTCATTAAAAAATGTCCAAAATTTTTATTATTAGTCTTAACAATAAATTTTAAACTTATCATATATTGTAAATTTCTTAACAGCTTTCTTTACAGTTAAATATTTTTTTTCATTACTATGATAATTTAATTCAAGGCCTTGGAAAGATCATGGGATAAATCTACAAAGATATTTATCTTTATCATCAACTTTAACTTTTAATACTACTCTCTAATATTCATGTGAAGCGTCTGTTTCTATTATCATTTTATCATCTGGTCTTAGATGGTATAAAGATGGCAAATCTTTTTCTTATACTTTTTCTTTATCTATATATTTAGTATCCTGATCAATCCATTGCCTAACATAGTCTTTTTTAAACTTTGTTTGTAATAGTTTTCTCATTTCTACTAATTTGTTTATATATGTTTCTGCATATATTAAACATACTGAAAATCTTTGTAATTAATTTTTATCTTTGATTATACTAGAAAATTTTTGTATATTATTCAAAATATGGGGTTGTAGAAGATGTTTTCCATCTTCTATTTCTAACCCTAAATATTTTATTTTTTGTTGAGCAATAACTGATTTTTTCTCTTATAATACTATTCCTAATTTTCTGCATTCTTGTAAAATATTAATAATGTCTAAATAATATTTTGATAATTCATTACTGAATATTAAAATATCATCTATAAAATACAGCAATAAATGTGATATTTTTAAAAAATATTATCCATATATCTTTGAAAAATACTTAATGCTTGCTTAAGTCCAAATGGAACAACTGTCCATTAGAATTGTCCATGAGAATAGCTAAATGCTGTTAATTTTTGTGATTCATTATCAAGTCTTATTTGCTAAAATCTACTTTTGTAATCAGAACTTGAAAAATATTTATTTCCTTTAACAAGTGATAATAATTCTTCATTCTTTGGAATGAAAGAACCATCATCAATAGTTTTTTTTATTTAAAGCCTTAAAATTTATTACTGTTCTCTTTTTTCCTCTTCTTTTCTCAACTTCTTTTTCTACTAAGAATGCTGTACTAGAATGTGGTGAATTACTAGGAATAATTACTGAAAATAATTACTTTTAATTCTAAAAGTTCTTGAATTTATTTTTCAAATTTTTCTCGATTTTTTGGAGTATGAATCATTGGTTTAACTCTTATCACTTTTAAATGGTCTTTTAATTTTATGTTTGCTATTTCATTAGACCTATTGATATTTGGATCAAATAGATTTTCTAAACATACTGTTTTTAATAATTTTCTTATTCTTGTTAAAGTTTTATCTTATTGTATTACGTTTAGAAATGAGTTTTGCTTAATCTCTATATCTAAATAAATGTTTTCTAAATATGGTTTTTGTTTTTCTATATCCTTACCACTTTTTCATTTTTTATGTTATGTCATAAAAGTTGGTGATGAAACAGTTAATGCTTTCTTAATTTTTTATACATAAATTGATTCTCCATCAAAGGTTGTCAAACTTATTTTATCTAAATATTGGATAAATGGTTGATATAGGTTTAAAAAGTTATTTCTTAATAAAATATCAACTCTAATTTTTTGTTAATAATTTATGGGTATATGAAAGATTTCTCCTCCTATTAATACATCTGTCTTTTAAGACTTTATTAAGATTTATTGTAATATTATTTGCAATTCTTATTACTAATTTTTTTGTGATTGTTTCCAAAGTTCTTCTGAAAATACATATTTATTAGCTATACACATACTTGCACATGTGTCAATATATGCATGTAAATGATAATTTTTATATTCTTTAAATTTTAATCCTATCTTTATATATGTACTATTTGGATTTGTTAAGCTTAATATTTCATCCATTATTCAAAATTATAATCAGAATAAGATGTTTTTGAGTCTGTTATTTCCTCTTCAGTTTCTTCCAATAAATAAATACTATACGTATCACCTATATCAGATTCATCTATTGGTTCTAGTTTCATTTTAAAAGCTTTCTTTAGAATTTTTGCTTTCTGGGAAAATTCCTTTTTAATTTTTTTATGTTAAAGTCTATTAGGACATTCATTCGCATAATGCCCTTCTTCATTACATATCCAATATCTGTATTTCTTTTTTCATGATGGATAATAATTTTTCTTTTCAGGTGTGTTATATTTTCTTTTTTTCAAATATCTTTGCTTATAAGATTCCCTATTATATATTTTTCTATATTTTTGAAAATTTTATTTCTAAATTTATATCTTTTAAACTTTCTAAATTTTTTATGCTTTTTATATTTATTATAAGGTCTTATATTACAACCATATTTTTTTTGACATTCTAAAATTTCTTAAATCACAATAGATTTTATCATTTCCTTTTATTTGTTTGAATTCTTTTCTTTCTTGACATTTTACTATTATTCAAGCCTTAAGACTTCTTATTTTTCCTCCTATGGTATCAAATATTATTTCTCTATCTCTCTATTCCATCCTTTTGTCATAGTTTTATGTAATGTTCTAGGTAATTTTTGAAAAAATATTTCCTTATTAAGTTTCTTGCATAGAAGGTGGTAATTTATGATAATACATTTCATATTCACATATAAAAGAATATATGTAATACATGTAACATATTTTTATATTTGTTAAATGCCATTTAGCTTCGTTTATTTCATTTTCACTAAATTCTGTAATATTTTTACTTTTATCTTCTCCAATAAATTCTTTATATATTTCATTTACTACAATATCTAAGTAATTCCTTCCTATTGTTGAATTTTCTTGCATTCTTAAATGTTATTGTTCAAGTAAGTTTGAAAATCAAACTTTTACATTTTCTGCCATTTTATGAGCTACTAAGACTTTACAAGTTGAAGTGTTTGTTTGTGTAGTCGTAGAAATTTGTATAATTACACTCATTTTATTAGCTCATTCATCTAAGACTTTTTTTCTATCCCTTATGCAATCTAGATCTAGAATATTATATTTATAATTTTCATGTGGTCTAAATTCTGGTAGAATACTACCTTTAGTACCTCAATATAACCCTTCTTCCATTTTAGGTTGTTGTCTTTTTCTATTTATTGGTTCAGATTCTTCTGGTCTTTGTCTATTTCTATCTTCCCTATGTGGATCAAATATTTCTCTTATTCTTGGGGTTGTTCTTGGTATTAGTTCGGATTCCATCTGAATTCTTTAGGTTATATTTTCTTGCTCAGACTCACTTTCACTAATTACTGTCATATCATATTCTTCTTTATTTGTTCAGAGTTTTTCTTCATAATATTTTTTTTATTTTTTCATTTGTTAAAAGTTAATAAACTAATTAATTTTTCTATATTCTTATTTTCAGGATTCATGAATTATTTTTTTAAATTTTTTATGTATTCCATTAAATTGTTATTATTTTTTTAAATTTTTCATCTTTTCTTTTATCATTCTTAGGTATTAAAACATCAAATTGCCTAGAAGATTCACCTTTTAATCCTTTTAATGGGTCACATTTTGATCCATTTTTTTCTCTTGGTATATTATTAACATCTCTTTTTAATTCTATAATTTTCTTCAACATATCTAATTATATTTCTTTTAATTCTTGAATGTTTTTAATATTTAATTCTTGAATGTTTTTAATATTTAATTCATCTGTAGTATCTATTTTTTCTGCTATAAAAATTAAATCTTTTATTATAGATACTTAGTTATTACATATGTTTGTTATGCTATTATTTCCTTCTAACTCTATTCTAATAATTCATTTTTTACCATAATTATTTCATTGTGTAAACCAGTTCTTTTACTTCTTCAATTTCTTCTTTTACTTCTTCTATTTTTTTATTTCTTTTACTGACTTCTGCTTGAGTGTCTATAAACTTTATCCTTTGTACATGATTTCTTTTTTCTGGTATGAGAGGTTTTTCTTTAATATCTAAATTTAATTCATCAAATACTTCATTTTTTGTTAATATTTTTGGTTTTCTTATTACTTGTTCTATTTCTTTAAAAATTTTATCTATTTCTATAAATTCATTTTGTCCATATATTAAACTATTGTGACTGTTTGTTAATGAATATTCTATTAGGTAATGAATTGAAAATGTGTGGTTTCCATCTTTCATTATATTTCCTCGTTCAAAGTCATAAGCTAAGCTTAGTACTTAGTTTAGATTTTTATCATGGATGTTAACAGCAAATCTAGGATATGCTATAAATTTTTGTTTATGGTATCCTAAGTTTTCATTAATCATTCATAATAAAGCATCTTTTCTGTTTGTTATTCTGTTATCTAATAATGTTAATTTAATTGGTATATTTATTTTTTCTCTAAAGTGTGTTTTTATTAAAATTTGTATTCCTTCTAAATGAATGTATCTAATTTTTTCTCTATCTTTTTTGAAAATTTTTAATAATTTTTTCATAATAAATTTTTTATCAATTAATGGTTTATTAAACATTCCTCTTACATCTGTTATAATAATACTTATTTCTTTATTACTTATGCCATAATATATTATATCTTTTCTTGAAAATAATTTTCTTATTTTGTAGAATGATTCTTCTTTAAATTCGTCTCATTCTTTAAGATTTAGTTTTAATTTTTGTATTTCTTCAAATTTCTTTTTACTAAATATTATTTCTTGTGAAAAATATTCAAAAATGTCTTGTATTTTTACCTCCATTATTTCTTAATTTTGTACTATTTTTAAGGAATATGTATTTTTATCTTATTTGTAAGCTATAACAGAGTTTTATTATTTTTGCAAGATATTTCAAATTTTTTTATTTTATAAGATATTATAGATTTTCATTGCTATATAAGGGTTACATAAATTTAAAATGTATGAGTTTAGTGATAGATGGTGAATATTAATAATAAATTAGTGACTCAATATAGCTTCCTTTTATGCTTTTTGAACAATTTTTTCGAAGTCGTTATATGACTTCGTTTTAAATATATAATTTTACTTTTCGATCCTTATCATTATAACTCACATCACTACTGCCATTGTTGCATCAAACCCATCACCATCATCATTGTTGCAACAAAGAACAGAGGATGCTGAAGGTGAGAGAGATGAACTGGTATAAAATTACAAGATGAATCAAAGGCAGTTGTGGCTCATCTACCACTCTAGTTAGCTCAAATAGCCTTTTTAGAACAAAGAAAGGGAGCTGGTTCTCCAGTTTCAATAAATCACGTTGAAGTGTCGGCAACATCCATGGAGTTGTGAATATCGGGTCATTAATCGATTCCTGATTATACATGTTAAGATCATGATCACTAAATTAACACAACAATAGCAAGAAGAAGTATATATTAATTAATTATTACCTCTTTGGACAAATGAAAAAGACGCAAGGGTTCGAAAAGTATTATATTGGTATGTAAACTCATTTACATACTATGTAAACTGTTATATTGGTATGTAAATTCATTCATATACTATCACATTAGTATGTAAACTTATTTACATACTATCACATTGGTATGTAAACTCATTTACATACTGCCATATTAGTATGTAAATTCATTTACATAGTATATAAACTCATTTATATACTGCCACATTAGTATGTAAACTTATTTACATACTGCTACATTGGTATGTAAACTCATTTACATACTGCTATATTTGTATATAAATTCATTTACATATTACCATATTAATATTTAAACTCATTTACATACTGTCATATTAGTATGTAACACAGTTTACATAGTATGTAAATAATTTACATACTGATATCACATATCACATGACTAAAAATATTTTTGTAATTTATATAATTTTAATGTAATTTAAACTCACAATTTTAATCCTATTATCCCTAATTTTAGAAAAATTAACTTTTTAATCAAAATGTATGAAATTTAGGCAAAGAGCTCTATTAATAATAGTGCTTAAATATTATAGTCCACAAGAGAGGAGCTAAAGGCCCACTTGACCATTACAATTAACGGGCTATTATCAAAGAAAAAGAGTTATCACATATTTGTTATACATTATTAAATATTTTAATTATATAATTTTTATATAATTATATATTAAGCTATAAAATTAAATTATTTTATACTGTATAAAAATAATAAAATTATGTAAAAAAAAATTTATACGATTAAGAGTGTAAGTCTAAACTCTATTGAACACTTAACTTAATTTTTATGAATTTTTAATTATAAAATTATGCATTTTGACTTTTTATTTCATCTTAAATTAAAAATAATTTTTTCTTTTAAAAATGTAATAAAAATATAAAAATGAACTAAATATTAATTTAAATAAATTTTATAACAAAAAATTATTTTAAACATAAATTATTTTATTAAAACTTGTTTACTCTATTGATTTTGAAATTTTAACTAAATTTACTTAGGTCCTCAAACTTTTAAATTCTATAATTTAGTCTCTATATTTTTAAAATTTCATACATAAGTCTTTAAACTTTTAAATTTTATAATTTAGTTTTCCAACTTTTAAAAATGCATGCATAGGTCTTATCTTGAATATTAAATTACATATTTTTGAATTAAAATTTTAAGACCAATATGTAAATTTTTAAAAATTTGATGACAAATTATAGGATTTTAACAATGTATAAAATAATGTCATGTTATAAATAATCATACGCGTGCAACACTGAATATGACAACACAAATAACCAACATGTGCACAATAATATGGTCAAATGGTAAATCTTTGAGCTCCTACTCACTTAATACATCAATAGGTATCACATTCGCTTGGAATGTGTACTCTATATTCATATATGAGCCGACCTATAGTGAGTATATCAATATATATGAATGAGCTTGTAACATGCTTCTCATAAACAAAACATAACACATAACCATGAGTACAAATAACTCTTCATGTCATGGTAGAATCACTTATGGTAGAATAATTATCAATAAATTTTGTAATGATCTTGTATTACAGACATAATATAAGCTAATATTGTTTAATAAAAAAAATGACAATTACAAAGCTATTTAAACTTTTAACCCAAAAAAAAAAAAAAATCAACCATTGTATTAGCTCATATTTTTCTTAATTTACAAGAATATTGATATTTTTGTTATTTAAAGTATTAATTAGAGTTGATAATTTTTGACACAATTTATAAATTAAATAAAAACTTAATGATTTTAAAAATATTGATTTGAATAGAGGTTAATAAGTTGGGTAATAAATAAAATGATCAACTTGACTCATTTATTAAATGGGTTGAGTTCAAATTGGGTTTAAATTGTTTAGTTCATGTTAGGGTTGAATGAGTTGTATCGTAAACATGTAGATCCAATATGATCTATTAACACAAGTTGCATTATACTTAGCAAATCCAACACAAACTCGATACTAATAATTGGATTTGGATTTAGATTGAATTTAAATGTGTTTAATTATAAATGAGATAAGATGTCTTGACTTATTTAATAAATCGATTTTAAAGTTGGGTTCAAACATCGTGTTGTAAATAGATCGATTGGATCCGATCCGAAGAACCTTACTCTTAGGTCATTATTTATGTTAAAAAAATTAAAAAAATGCAATGCTTTATAATGATTTTTTATTTATTAAATATATATTTGTGTAATGTTATTTAAAAAATAATAATTAATTAATAGACTTTTATAATAAGGGATAGTAGTGTTGTTTGTTCCAAGTTCTTATTAGTTATAGTAAGCAAATACTTTTATATTTTTGAAATATTAATGTTATTATAATTTAATTTATTATTATTGTTATAATAATTATTTATTAATCATAATATTATTTAAGAAAAGTAACAATGAAGTGAAAATAATAAATTATACCCTTTTTTTTTTTTTTTTTTAAGAAATATAAAGTAAATAGCTTGGCATTTTATATTATTATTATTATTATTATTTAATAATTGCTTGGCATTTTAGATCTTAAATCATTAAAGTAGGACAATTTTATAGGTATTTTGTAAGAGTACCCTTGGTTGAAGGCCTATTCCTTAAAAAAAAAAACTATTTTTTTTTTAGTATAATTTAATAAATATATTAATTTTATAATATAATTTAATTAATTTTTATTAAGAAATTTCTTAATTATTTTATTATTATTTATTATAAATTTTGATCTAATTAATATTTAAAAAATTATTTAATGTATATAATAATTTAAAAGTATTATTTATTATTTTTATAATATATTATTTACTTATAGTATTAATTATTTTATTTATTAAATATTAAATATTTAAAATGATTGAATTAATCTTAAATTTTATTAATTTAAATACTATATTATCAAATATTCTAAAAATAATGTACAATTTTTAGCTAATGAAATTATTTTAACATTTTTATTATTATCACAATGTAAGTGTATAAATTTATTTTTATATTTTTATAATTAAATATTCATTAATTTTATTTATATTGATAAAATTATTATTAATAAAATATAATTATAATATTAATAATTTTAATTGTAATATTATTTTAAATTTTCTAATAATTTTATACCTATACATTATTTATTCTTAGTCATTAGGCAGCTACGCCCACCAGGCCACCACCAATTATTTTACTGGTTCTAAACATCAAATCACTGAATGCATTGTCAGTCCTTGTCCGTGATTAGTTGTCGTGGGACCTTCAAAATCAAAATCTTCTTCCCAGTCAATAGTAAAAGAAAATAGTTAAATTTTCGTATTGAATTTAGATTTAGAGATATAATTATTTTGTTACGTTAATAACAAAAATATATATATTTATATCTTTATAATTAAATAATTAAATGCATATTAATACAATTTTATTAATAAAATTATCCTAAAAATATTTTAATAATAATTTTAATTATAATAATAATGATAAAACTACATCATATTAATTGATTAAATATTTTTAAAAAAAATTAAATATAAATATAATTATATATATATATATATATATTACTTTACTCTTATTTAAAAAAGAGGATTTATTTCTTCATATTTTATTTTATTTAATAATTTATTTATTATTTTTTAATTGAGTTGATGCTATTTGATGGATTGAGTCTTTTCTTTTGTACAAAGTTTTTATAATTAGATGAAAAAAAGTAAAGTGGTGAAATTTTTTTCTTACAAAAAATGTAATAAGAATTTATATTATAGTATAATATATAATATAGTTTTTTTTACACCAAAATTTAAGTTGATATATAATGGAGAGTTGCTTATTGCTATAGACTTATTTGACATTTTTTTTTTTTTTTTATGAGCTTTATATTTTAGTTTTGAATGAGGAAGAAAAAAGAATAATTATTTGATGTGACCTATCTTTACTTTTAAAAGAAAAGCCACTTTTTGTTGGAAAAAAAATAAAAAGAAGATTTTGTTTGATAATTTTTTATTTCTTTATATTTATTCGGTATCTAATTGCCTATGGATCAAAAAGAAATAATGATTAAAACAAGAGAAAGGCAACAATGACCGAAAGAAGAGGGAATACTTTATATCAAAAGAAAGATTTTCTTTGACATGACTCTCATTGTTTGGGCAAGGATCATGTTGTTATTTTTGCTTGAAGTGCTATGTGAAGTATGGAAAAAACAGGGCTTAAAAATGGTTTAAAGTAGGTAGAGGCATGATTTAGGTAATTGATCGTAGACAATACGATAGCCCAAACTTTTATATCCAAGCCTATCATTGTTCTTCAAATTGAAGAAATTGCAACAGATGGTAAGTTTTCCTCTTTAATGCGGTACTAACTTAACACATCTTGTGTATTAACTTATTTGTTCTTTGTCAGCAGAGAAGAGCAACTATAAAAGTATTACGTAGTTTGTTTGGAGATGAGACAAAGGGGCAAGAAGAAAATGCTATAGAGAAAGTTATGCTATCATTGAAATTAAAGACTGAACGCAGTAATAGTAATAAATTTGCTTATATATATATATATATATATATATATTTTTTTTTTTTTTTTTTTTTTGTGAGTGAAGAAACTCTTCTTCTTATTTGACTTACAAGGTCAAGTAACTTTTGCCATTGTATCCTTTCGAATACAGTGACCAGAAATTATGCAAATATACGTAGTTAATATATAAATAATAAGTAATTTAAAAATAAAATTTATCAAATTTATAAAAATTGTCACAATTTTTATTTTTAATTATTAATTCGTTAAAAAAAATAGTAAATTTTTTTTTTAAATAATTGTAAATAAAAGACAAAAATTATTAAATGTGAATAAAATATAATAACAAAAAGTATGTAATTATGAGTATATCCTCACCATTAGCTTACAATTTAATCAAATATATCATAAATAAAGATTTAATTCCTTGAATCTTGAATTACTATTGTAACTTAAAATTATTTTTAAATTTTTAACTTTAGTTTTAGAAGTCTAAGTATACTTAAAGCTTCTCATTTCTTTTCACTGTGTAGTTGGTTAAAGGTCCGTTTATTAACCAATTTTAAATTATGAATAACCTAGAGATATACTTAATAAATTTAATTTACTTTTTGCATTAAGATCTAAAAAGATGATAACTAAACTAATAAGATTATAATAATCGTTTAACCTTTAACGTAGGTGTCAATCCTACTTATGACAGAAGCCACAATATATTACTTTAAATAATAATATTAGCTATTACGTACTAATACATTAAAGTAGATATATGCATATTCATAAAACAAACTAATTAATCACTCTAATTTATACATGAATAACCAAAACATTTAAACATATAATTGAACACATCAAGAATCAATAATTGAAATTACAAGTTCATAATAATATTAATTTAATTAAATTATAGTCTATGGCTTAAAATTACACATAATTACATAAAATATTTAGTTAACCATGAAAATAACAAAATCCAACAAATAAAATAAATAATTCATCATAAATAAAGCAAAGAATAAAGAAAGAATCTAATTTTGTAGAACTATTGATGCCTAAAGAACCAACAAAATCAATCTTTAACTTCTTTCTTTTGTCTTCTTTAAAAAAAATTTCAACAATAATACAAAGATAAATGTTTTTTCTATTTTTTTGGGATCATTTTTGTGCAGTTTTTGATACTACGTTGTTGCCGCTCGTCCGTTTTCTTTTTCTTGCTTCCACCGCCTCTCTGTTTATATAAGTATATATATATATATAATAAAAAGAGAGTTAATTTTTATTTTATTGAAATTATTTATTTGACATATAATTTATTTGACAATTTTTTTAATTTTTACAAAAAGAAAAGAAAAAATGATAAGACAAATGAAAGTAAAACAAGGAAAACTTTAAGTTATTATATTAAAATTTTAATTTTTTTAATATTTTTTTAGAGAACATTCTTTCTTTAATACAATGAAAAATGCTAATATATATATTTCAATTTTTATTTTTTTGCTAGCAATTAGGTAAAACTTTTTTATTTTTCTTTTCAAATTTGTGTACACATTCAACAAAAAAAAAAAAATAGAAGAGGAAAATGCAATATGATTATAAACATAAAGAATTAAAAAAATATTAACAATTATTATCTTTTTTTTTTTTTTTTGCATGAATTAACAATTATTATTTATAAATGACATCTAATTTATTTGAATTTTTCTTTTAATTTTGCAAAAAGAAAATAGAAAATGATAAGACAAATAAGAGTAAAACAAGGAGGACTTTGAGTTCTTATATTAAAAATTTAATTTTTTTAATATTTTTTAGAGAACATTCTTTATTTAATACAATAAAAAAATACTAATATATATATATATATTTGGTTTTTATTTTTTTACTAACAATTAGGTAATTTTTATTTTTATTTTTCTTATCAAATTGGTGTACACATTCAATAAATAAAAAAAATAGAAAAAGAAAATACAAGATGAAGATAAACATAAAATAATTAAAGAAATATTAACAATTATCATCTTTTTAGGCATAAAATAACAATTACTATTTAAAATTGAATATGATTTTCAAAAGAATAAACAAATAATAAAAAAATTGTTCTTATAAGGAAACAAGAAAAATTATCAAATAAAAGAGAATTTACCCCCTTATATTTGTTTGTGTTTGATATTAGAAAAAATATTTAAAAACATAAAATAAATAAACAAAAAAAAATTCACCAATTCCTTAAAAAATGATGGTAGGGTAAGGTGATGAGAAAGATAAGAGGTAGTGCAAAAAAAAAATATAAAAATATTTTTTATCTTAATTTGATGCATACAACAATTTATATAGTAAAATTGAATTAGTCTATGTTAGCAAGGAATTTTACAATTACTTTTTTTATCTCACATTTTTAATTTTACATCTAATTAATAAATGATGCATCAATTGATATATAACATAACTTGATGCATATAACAGTACTAAAAAAAGTAAGCAACCATACATGCTCAAACCAACAAAAATCTAAAATTTTGGTAATTATTAGTTCCTTTTTATTGCTAAAAACTATTAATTATGAGTAATGTTATGTGCATCAAGTTGTTGTATGTATCAAGGGATGTGTTAATTAAGTATTAATTGTAAAATACCACTAGGCTACAAGGCCTTGGCTGATTCTAGGACCCCTTACTAATAAGAGACCAATTAAATTGTAAAATGTAAATTGTAATATGTAACAAGTTATAATAAACAGTTATTCATAAATTATATATATGCACTAATACATCAAACTCAAGAAATTTTTATTAGTTTTAATTGTTACTTAATATAAATGTACTTGCTTTCAAATTTAAGATATTATCACACAATAGACCCAAATAAAAATATAAGTCTATTTTCTTAGTGTTGAAATTAAACTTGAATAATTCTAAACCTGATTTCTAAACTATAATTCTACATTAAAAGATTTTGGTGAACAAGAGTACTATACATTATTTATAATTGGCCCCAATTCATTTTTTATTTGACTTTGAAATTTTGGTTTTGATAGAAGACACATTTTTCTGTCTTTATATTATATAATAAAGATTATACTTCATAAATTCTTGAAAGTTTAAAAATATAAATTTATTGCATGTGAGTTATAAGATAATGATACTCTTCATTCTAAATTATATAATATTATTTAAAAAAATATATTATTATGAAAAAAATAAAATATTTATTATTTTGATTTAAAATTAACTCTTTTAATTTGTAATCATTATTAAGACACAATTACGTAACCAAAACTAATATATATACATATTTCGGTCAGGTAGTTAGAGAATGGGATGCTAAGTAGATCCACCAATCTTTTGAGTCAATCCACCTGTAAATAAATTCATTAAAATGTATAAAAAATAGAAATAAATTATATTTTTTCATAATTAATAAAATAAATAATTAAAACACATGAGAATAACAAAATAAGCATAAATATAGATGAGTTGACTACTAAAAACATGTATAAAATAGCACATGGATCATAAGAATCTGATTTTATTTTCCTTTCTATTTTTATATTAGTTGTTCTATAAGGTGAGGTATTATTGACTTCTCCTCTATATTTTTCTTGCTAAAATTATTATGGGACATAAACATGTTGAGGTCCTCTCTTGTTGAGACTCCAAAGGTAACAATTTTCTTGAATTTTAATCTTCTTGTTCTATTTAGTTTTGACTTAATTAGTTATGGGTGCAATATATGTCTCTATTCCTTTACAAATTTGCTTCTTTTGCTAAAAAGTTGTCTGATTTATGGTTTTGTGATGTTATTTTGAGAATCTAATTGTTTAATTATATAAATTAATGAATTTTGGTTGTTCTTAAGTTAGCATTAGTCTCATCTATATGTAATTATATTCTTACAAACCCTTCAACTATTTCTCTTAGACTGATGGTATTTTCTAGGTGAGCACCATTGACCAAGAGGAAGGCATTATTTCTTTGGTAAATATTCCTTTTGTACAACTTCATAAATTTTAGTTGCAATATAAAAGGAAAAATACTAAAATTTATTTGTGTTGCAGTGTTGCTTTATATGAATTTTTATCATAAATTTTTTACTTTTCTTGGGTTGACAAAATATTAGTTTTTAGTATGGCTTCTTCTAAATTTTATGGAGAATTGTTGACCATTACTCTATTGTCTACTTGATTGGATTTGTGTAATGATCACTCATACATTTGATCTTCTTTTTTTGAGGTTCTTCATAGAAGATATTAGCAAAAAAGTTCTTTATAGAATAGAAAGAATAATAAAATTTAATTTAAATTATTTGCTAATTTTCTATAAGCATGTTTGGGAAGTTCGTCTAATCATTATACTAGATTTTGTTTCAAACATAGTTAATTTATGTTACACTATGTTTTTATAACATCTATTGTTTATTTATTTTGGTTCTTTTTAATATTTTAGTTTATTTTACTTTTTGACTTTTATTTGATATATATATATATATATATGGTTTATCAGATCGGAGAAAAAGGAGAAGAGAATAATAAGGCTTCATGAGTATCCTGAATAAAATTAGAAAAAATTTGTTTTTTTACAGTAAAATTTAATGGAATAACTTAAGTTTAAATACATTATGTCATAAATAATTTACAATCATTTAATTATGTTGTAACAATAATAATTGCTTTGCATGAATATATATATATATATAATAAATTTTTATTTATCTATTATTATTATTATTTTTATAAAAAGGGTAAGAAATCCATAAGCATAGCTTAAAATAATTTGATAGAGACTAAATCGTAAAAAATACCTTACTTTTGATGTCATTATTTCATTAAACTCTTAAAACAAAAGTTGGGCCTTTGTAGATGTTCTTTTCTTGCAAGTGATTTCAAAAAAAATAATTTGAAGTAATTTAGTTAAAAGTAGTTTTAAGATTAACATTAAGGTATTTGAGGTAAAAATATTATAAATAATTTTAATTAATATTTTAATAATAATTTTAGAATTGAAACACGCATTCAAAGGCTTTTGAAAGCACATTTTGTAAAAAATGATAAATATTTTTTCAAGTACTTTAATTCATTTGAAGCGCATTTAATAAAAAAGTAAAATCGTTTTCAAATGGAGACGTTATTTTTTTTTTCTTTTGCTTCTACTTTCTTTCTTTTATGTCTATTTGTTATGTTAGATGGCTCCCATTTTCATTAACATTTTTATTTTCTTTGATTAATGTTTAAAATCTTTTTTTTTTTTGCTAAGATGTTTAAATCTTTTTTTGTAAAAAAAAAAAAAAAAAAACTGTTGTATGAAATGAGAGAGTTTTATCAATTTATCACCACCCAATGCATTTTATTGTTCTTATTTTATGACTTGTTTATTTGATATAACTTTTTATATTGTTTATTACTAATTTTTATTTAGTATGACATAAATGATGATTGCAATCACATGTTAAAATTACTTTACATTTTTATAGTGCAGTAGCCTTAAAACCTCATTGTAACATGTTTAAATTTAAGGTTAGGAATTTAACTTCCGTGTGAATTATATAATATTATTTCAAAAATTAGTTTTATTACTATTAAAAATTAAAATTTTTGTTAAATTTTTTATTAGTTTTTGTTAAATTTTATTATAAGAGCAAAGTATGAAAATACATTCTTTTGTATTTATTAAATATTATAGATGTTGTATTTAATGCAAATATAATGTTACTTTTCAATTACTAGTCGTAAATATGTAATTATTAAAATATATAAATAAGTAAATATTTATTAAAAATAATTATTATTTAATTATTAAAATTATAATTTTATTAATAGTATTTAAAAAATTTACGATAAAGTTAATATTTTAAATAATATTTAAATAATTATTAATATTTTAAATACTAATAATTTATTAACTGAATTATATTTATCGTCCACTAATTTTATCACATTTAATACTTTAGTTATTTAACTAAATTTTTGTATTTAATAATTTTAATCTAAATTTAAAAGTTATATTAAATTGTACAGTTAAAGTTAACGTGTGAAAAAATTTTATTTTTAATATATTTAGTTTATTAATTTTTAAAACTTAATATATTTAGCTCATTAAATAAAAATTTGAATTAAAATTATAAAATGTAAAAAGTTAATGAACGAAACATTAATAAAATTTAGTTATGTGTCAAAAGTAATACTAAAAGAGTAATTTAGCTTAATTTATTACTTTAAGTTGTAAAAATAAGTGTTCTAAATAAATTATATAATAATGTGGGACGAAAGTAACGATTATTATTTTAAAATATATAAATAATTTTATTTAAAAATTTATAAAACGCGATTAGACTTTTGGAGTTAGTATAGAGTGAGAGAGGGTAATCAAACTAATTTTTTTTTTTTATTTTAAAAATAGCACCTTACATACAAAATGTTAAATAATTAATAGTTTAATATGTTGCCAAAATATAAGTGTTATTAATTGAGTCTAAAATAGTAATAAACAAAGGGTCATACGAAAAAAATAATAGTTGGACATAAACCGAATAAACATGATCATTCAAGGCAGTTAACATGGAAAGAAAAATAGTAAGAACTAAAAATTATTGGGGTGATAATTTGTGTAAGTTGAGTTAGTTTGAGTTTATTTAAATTAGTTTAATTTAAATTGGTTTAATTTTATTTTGAATTAAATTTAATTTAAGTTAATAAATATAAGTTCGAACTTAAATCAAATACAACAGTTAGGTTGAATTGTTAATAAATTCTTTATGTATACTGTTAGACACAAATACTTATTAAAAAATGAAAATTTTAAATAATTAGAATGTTATATGAGAACACACATTTGACTATTATATAATATATGATTATCAAAACAATGAACTAGTTAAAAAGAGAATAACTCAATACGACTGATAAAATATTTAAAGTTTTATTATAAAAGTTAATGTGTAATCGGTTTAAAGATAAAAACTTTATAATATCACTAAAACTATATATGAGTATATATATATTTTTGGTTTAAATAGATGAGTAAATTTGAATGCTAAAAGTATTAACATTAAATAATGTAACATAATAATTCATCAAAATGAATAAATTACAATTATTTATTCTATATCAATTTATTTTTCAAAGAAAAAGAGAAAAAAATAACTAATATATCATTAAAAAAAAAACTAAAAAGGATAAAATATTATTTTAATTTTAACATAGCATTTTTTATTTAAAATTAAATTAAATTTTGTTTCATTTCAAGTTAATGAGCTAACTCTAACTCAATTTTTTTAGGTTATTTAAATTAGTCATTATTGATTCAAATTTAATTCAATTTATGTTCGATTTAAATTTAATTTATTTAATCAAATTACAATCCAAATTGTCACATATTAAGTAAGAAATTTTACAATGTTGTACCTCTTAATCTCTCTTTTACCATCTCTTCTATGTTAATAAATATGGATTAAAAAAAATTGATTTGATATTACCCCTCTTTATATTTGATGCTGACGTGGAGCTCATAAAATAAAGAGGGATTTCAGTTGTAGTTGAAACCGATAACACTGGATAAGCGAATTGATGAGAGATAAAAAAAAAAAAAAAATTAGAGAAATGAAAATTATATTTATCAATTAGCATTGGGCAAAATATGATTTAATATGTGATGCTGCAATTCGAATTGCGTTTAATACTTTGTCAGTTAAATCAATATATTTAACCTATCAAAATTTAACATAACGTACCAACTATGAGATAGTTCAGTGGATAACGTCACTGAATTATATGTAACAGATCGTCCGTTTGAGAGGTAAAAAAATCATAATTATGCAAAAAAATTCCTTATGACGTGATCCTGAGGTGCTAGCTCTTATTGGTACTTTCAATATAGGCGTTAATCTAGATGAATAAAAAATAGCGAATGTTTTTTCGTCTTTTTCTAAGAGTCTTTTTTTATTAAAAAAAAAATTAATATAACGTGTTATTATATGTGATTACTCCTTTAAATGGTAATAATACTTGGAAAGAAAATACACCACTTTATGCATATTATAGTTTTTTAACTAACTCATCAATTTTGAATAACCTTTTAAGTCTAATTGCTATTTTAATTCGTTAAAATAGGTATTGAAAATTATGGGTTCAAAATACGTGTATTTAAAACTAGAATTTGGTTATAAAAAAAAAAAAAAAATTAATATATTTAAAATTTATAATAATAAAATTAATATTTTTTATGTTTAAATTTATATTTTTATAATTAAAAAAATAATTAATGTATTATTTTTTTAACATCTATTCAATTAGAATTGAACGACGATAATTTAGATTCATTTAATATTAAACGTTTAATATTTTACATTTAAATTAAATGTTCAATATTATTAAGGTGTTAGTCTTATTACTATAAATTTTAGAGGTATTATTTTTGGTAAATTAAAAAAAAAAAAAAAAAAAAAAAAGAATATTCCCAATCGATTCGCTCGGATCTGAAATTGACATCAAATTAAAACTTTATAGAGCCTCTTCGAGTCCGTCACCCATCCTTCCGAGCCGAGTAACTATAAAACAATGTCCTTAATAGCGCGCTATCATTTGGGCGATCAAAGCCATAACTAATCTATCAAACTCCTTGTCTCTCTCCTCAGCCTCGCAATTCCATCTTCCTTTTCTGGAACCGATTTGAATTATTTGTTTTCAGGGTCTCAGGTTCAGATTTGTTCATATAAATATAAACGAAAATATAAAAGAAAAGGAAGAAGGAGAAAGACTAATTTAGGTTCGTAATCTTGCCTTGACTTTATTGTGTTTTACCCTGAGGAAATTTGCATCGATTCAGCCATGGCTTATCCTAGAAACAATGAATCTAATGATAACGATCAGTCCGATTCGATCGATCCCGTTTTTGATCCATCTAACGGCGTGGAGCTCGATGATTCGTCATCTTCGAATTGCATGGAGGGTTGCGGTGTCAGATCTGCGTCGATGGGTGAGAATGGGATTGAGGAGCAATTGACGGAAATTTTTGTGGATGAGCGCGTCGGAGATCTGTTTCTCCAGCTGAACAATCGAGAAGACAGGGTCATGCAGTGGCTACAAGCACTTGATATGCAGGTTGTGGGTGCTTGTCGCACCAATGAGAGGTTAAAGCCCTTGTTGAAGATGAATGCTTCAAACGGCGTTGCTGAAGATCGCCTGCTGGCTCATTTAAGCAAGGTTTGTTTGTTCGTTTGAACAAAACATAATTTGAATAATTCGTAATGGGTTAGTTGTATTGTAAATACAAGAATTCCCTGCTTCTGTATCCGGAAGCATGTTTACAACACTTTCGGAAATGTGATTTGGTGGAATTCAGAGCTCACAGGATAAATATGATATTCTCTTTTAAGAAGCTAATTTATGTGTTCTATTTTCTTTATTGTAAACAGCATTTCGAACCTGTAGAAGTTGGTATGTTAGCCAGGTGTTTCTGTATACCTCTTGTGTCAATCCGCGTGGGAAAGATTAAAAAGCAAGGGAATCTTATGTCCCCAACGGCTGCAAGGTAACTTTGAGATTTAAATATATGTTCGCCTAGTTACTAATATTTTTGTGTGCGCGATAGTTCCTTCTACAATGCAACTTTTTACCTTTTTAGTGGTTATTGTGTGCTTAATGTCTGTCAAATTCATTTTATAGACATCGTATGTGCTTTTATTTAGCACTAATACAGGTCTTTTGTTTCAACTTCATTGTTAGCTTGTTTTCCATTCTTTCGCTCTAGCAACTAATTTCTCTCTGTATGGTTTTGCCTGAAGCATATTAAGGTTTTTTCCTCATTTGATGAATTTGCATTGATGACTAATATAAGCCAAGTTTTAAAAAACGAAAACTAACCTTGAGGTGTTTTACTTCTATTTAGGCGAGGCGTAAGCCTCAAAGCTCAAAGCGGTTTGATGCTTAAGCCGGGAGGCATAATTTTCAAAAAATATGTAAAATATAAAAAATTACAAGATATTAATCATCTCAAAACATCATAGTAAATCTATAACAACTTAAAAATTAGCAACTAAGATTTAAACTTTGCAAGCAAGTAATAAACAATCAGTAGTAGCTTAAAAAGTAAGTAGTTCATTATTTGGAATGACATGAGCTAAAAATGAAAGAAAAGACGAGAAAAAAAGAATAAAGAAAACAATGCCTTAGTTATTTATAAACCTTACTAGGGAGAGAACAAGTACAAGAATTAGGAGATAGACAGTGAACAATATTAAAACTATCATAATATGTAAAATATAGAAAAAGAAAAGAGACGAAGAAAAATATATTAAAAAAATATATTTCCTAATTATTGGAAGGGTTGCTTGACTATTTTTTTTTTTAAAATGGAGTTCGTAGATGGGGGAGTAAGAACAATTCAGAAGAGCCAAAAATGGTAAGGCAGGATTGATCAATTTGAAAACCTTAATTGTAATTTATGTTATATTTCAATCTTTTTCATGTTTATTAGCTTGGGAAGGCCGAATTTAATAGGAGCTTTCATTTAAAACCAATATTGTATCTAATTTTGGGTTCCAAGTTCATCACTTTAACTTAATTTCAGCAAAGATTTTGAAGCATAAATCTTTTTAAGCCTTAAGGCCTAAGCCTCAACCAGTTGAGGCGTAAGCTTTAGAAAACATTGAAAATACTAGCCTTAATGCGAGCCTTGAGGCTAGCCTTTAGACAGTTTTTTAAAACCATGATATAAGCATCATGTGCTGCCAACAAGATCATGAAATATCAATCAGCTGGGACATGCATCATTCTTATAGTCTATTATCTTCTATATTGGGTCATATTGAGGAAAGTTATTTAATATAATTTGTTCTTTATCCTTGATTGCCCGTTTTGTGTATTAGAGTGGTAATAAGCACCTTTTAGTTTTTCCAAAAATTAGTCCTCATAATTGAGAGCTTCTTATCTAATTCTTGTGGTGGTTATAATGAAGACCAACGAACTTTTAAGGTCAGTCCTCCAATTGGTTAGTGTTCGAAATGCTTGCACATACGATGGTCCTATCAACCCCTATTCCATGTTGCTTGTTTTTTTTTTTTATCCTGTAAAATCTTTTCTTTTGGCATATCCCGCTGGCAGCTGGTTTAAGATATTCATGGTCTTAATAATGTTATGATGTTCTACAGTTAACCAATCATAATAATATATCTGTAAGTTCGCATCTGTCTAGTATTTATTAGATATTCTCTAGTTTGTATCTTGTTTGTGCGTGCATTTTGTGTTTCAGTAGGGGTGTTCAATTTGTTTATTACCTGAAAGGCAATGATGTGCTAATTTCTTCTTAATTTGCTTAATATTCTTAGATTTGTTTTATTACTCAAAATTTTGGAGATGCCACAAAGGTTACTGATAGTTATGATCTTTTGGCATGTTAATTTTGAATGTAACCCATAAATTATTTGAACTCTGAACCGGCACAAAATAAAATCTAATTATGAATCAAAACAGAATTATATAAGCTGGGACATTTTTATTTCATTTACCTCTTAATTTTAAGAATATACTTTTGTCTGCATATGCATGTCGTCATTGTTTATTATTTATTATTTGTTTATTTGTGAATCTTTTCTATGATTAATAGATTCTATCATCATAGTTTCTTTTTCAAGATAAATGTGTCTTTGCTTAATGACGTTAAATTTCCGTTTGCCAAATTGCTTAATAATTGATATTGCTTGGAGTTTCACTTGGTTATTGTTTTCCAGTAGATATTGGACTCTATTCAGCTTATTAATGGTGACAATGTTCATGCTTCCAAATAAATATATCTTTTGACTTGTAGGTAAAGTGGGCGTATTCTATTATGATCTCTGAATTAAGAGGAAGTAAAGGTAGTCTCATGATCCTATATTACATAGATTTCTTCTGCTGATTGGATATATAGGGTGAATTAAATTAGAAGTCACGTCTGGAAGGTCTTTTTTGTGGTTACAAGTTTTATTTAATCATCTTTTGTCTATGTGAGATAAAAAATTTCATGACCCTGCCGCCATTACTTGTTCATGGTCTTATTACATTTAGATACTCTTCCTCTGTTAAATTGAAATTTTATTTTATTGCTGATATATATTTATATTGATTGCTTGGTTTACTACTGTCAATTTGTCATGATGTTTCTTGAATGTTTGACGCACCTAAAGGTAAAATTTTGTGAAATGATTTTGATAATATTATTTGAATTTCTATCGACTTCAGATTCTATGATATTGAAATATGGTTTGGCCTTGATTTCCATCTACAATAGAAAATAACTCTTTGGGGGAAAATCTCCAAATTTTTGATGAAGATTTGTAGTGTAAATGATTTTGTAAAGATGGAGAGGTTTTGCTTGGGTTGTATTCCTGCATTGAGTTTTTAATTTTGGTTCTTATTGGCTGGGGTTAGAAAAGGGCGTGCACATGCTGGTTTTACTATTATTTTTCACTAATGAAAAGCAGACAACTTAAATTTTTTACCTAAAGTTTTAAGGAATGATCTTGATGAGAAGTATGTAATCCAGTTTGAGGTTGGATATTTAGTTTTTTTTGTTTGGATTTTCTTCTACTTTTTTTTTTATAATATGTCATGGCCTATATCTGAAAAATAAAGAAAATGAAAACAACTGTTTGATTGTGTTTATTGTTAACTACTTGTTTTGATTTTATAATGTAATAAATCTTGTTAAATTTTGAATGCTTGGTTTGGACGACAATGCATAGATGTGGAATTTCTTATGTTTCCTATGTATGTTGATGCCCTTGTTTTGCCATTACCATTAGTAATTCTAAGTTTATCCTTATCTGCATTGTTACAGGGGGAATTTGAATCTTACAATCATGCCAACATCTAATTTGCGCCTGTCATTCATTGGTGATGATGGTTGCATTGAGACGCTGTTGACCTTAAGGAGCAAGGCACAGTGTTCTGCTGTTACTATCAGGGAGATGTCATCTGACCCTTCCAAGAGATCTTTTCTTATTAAGACTGTAAGCGGTGAAGTTTTTTACTTTTGGTGCTCAGAAAAGTCAAAGCTCTTGGGAGTGGAGTTACTTGCAAAGGTAAATTTCATGAATGATTCATGTACATCTGATGATAGTTCGATGAGTAAATGAGACATTGAACACCATCAGATGTGCACTTGATAAATTCATAGGCTTGCTGACTTGTGATAAAAATATGGCTTACTGAAAATATTATTTTAAAGTCTGCCTTTTGCTGATTAATTTGGTATATTGATATCACATAAATTTTCTATAGATCAAAGATATACTCATGAGTAAGCCATCAATTGGTGAACTAACTGGAATTAGTGAGTCACGGCTTGACTATTTTGTGACTCACCTTCGAGCTTTTCTTGTTGGATCAACTGTGGGTGGGACAGCAACAGGTCCAACAGGGTCTCGTATGTGCTTGGACTCTACCTATGAACAATCTGATTCTGCTCAAGATGCATATTTCTTATCCACATCATCAAAATCCTTGCGATCTCGACAAACTGGAAATCAGTCTCTTAGGAAAAATTCACCATTTCAGGGCAGTCTAAGTCCAAGATCTAGTTCTTTTAATGAAGGCTTGCCCAGAAACTTGAATTTCCTAAGAAATGATGCCAGAGAAAAGTTGATGCAGTGTCGTGATAACCATTTCACAGCCACTGATAACTTAGCCACTGCTTCATCTGCAACCAATGCATCATCCGCACTGCATATTGAAAATGACCAGCTCCCAGAAGTTGTTAGAAGTTGCTCGTTACCCCACTCGTGTTTTTTGGATTCACTTGATATATTGGCTGGTCCTCCACCTTTAAGCCCAGCATCCCAGGTTTCAACCCGTGGTACTACTTTTTTATCACCTTACTATTGTTGGTGCGCTCCTTGTGCAGAACCTCTGCAATGCTCAGGAGGACCTCCACAACCTGCTATCCCGAATATTTTATCACCTTTGCTTCCTCCACTTTCTTCGTTACTGCCAGTTTCAATACCCTCCGGCTTGCTGACCAAAGCCCCACCTCTTAATATGGTGGATTGTCCATCTGTACGTTTCCCTGCCCTTGTATCGGATTCGTTTCTCAATTTGTCTAGGCCTACTCAGCAGATCCCAAGATTTACCCCTTTAATATGTGACTCAATTGTTCATATTCCAGTCATTGATGTTTGCTCATCAGGTCAAGGTTATTTGGTGAGTGCTGGTCCCTCTTTATCGACAACCATTCCTCCATTACACTCACATCTTGTGAACCCATTAATTCCAAAAGCTGATTCGGTGGTGGAAAAAGGGGCAAGAGAGACTCTGAGGTTGCTTATGAGTGGTTCGGGTCAGACTAATCCCCCTCTGATGGATGTATTTCCTGCTGTTGATGGGAATTCAGGTGTTCTAGTTGCTGGGAGTCGGGGTTTCTATGGGGGAAGTAGGGATGTCCATGCTATTGCAAGCAGTATTGCAGCCATGAGTCTGGAATCGCTGTCTGGAAGGCCAGAGGGGCAAAGTTCACATTGTAGTAGCCATCCCAATTTCGATGCAAAACATGAGGGATCTAGTGTTATGAGTTGTATATTTTGCGGTGATAAAGAGGATGCCATGTTTTCAGAGATGAGCAAGGAAAGGACTGATCCCTAAATTTATTTCTGTCTGCCTTTTTTGTAAATCATGTTTTTGACTGTAAATGTAGATATTTATCTGCAGCTTTGGCTTTTCAAATGTAATTAGCCACAATTCCCAATTTTGGGGGGCGCATTTCATGTTGATCTTTCTTTCTTGTCGTTCTCGGTTCACTTGAAATGTGAACAATCTCTCTCTCTCTCTCTCTCTGTAAGAATGACAACTTTATAATATAAGATTACAATAGTTTCATTCTGTACTATGCGTATTTTGTTATTGTGTAATGAGTTACACATATATGTAACTCATTTATATGAGTGCGTATTTTTGGTTTTGTTCAAAATATACGTGTGCATAATTGGTTCATAAATTGAGCATATCTTGTGTACATTGTGAAATTATTTCGTTACAAGATTCCATGTTCTTTCGGCCCTTAATTTTGTATTTTAATATCTAGGATGAAGGGGATCGTGATCTCGTAACTTACACTTGTAAAGTGCATCGTAACTTACACATGTAAAATGCATTAATTATGTAACTTTTTAGTAGATCATGTAGTTATGTTTGTTGATCATATTATCAAATTTTTGTGAAGGTATTTTACTTTGTGAAGGTATTTTAAAAGAGTAATGGTAAATAACAATAAATAACCTTACAATTTGTTATCATGTCTATTACCTGACATATACCCGTGTAAACTACTAAAAAGTTACGATAATTAGTGCTCTACTTATTAATTAATTTATTTGTCATAAAAAGAAGAAAAAGAAACCGAAGTCCTGGACCTGCTAACCCTCGCGAGGATGAAATAATTCTCTAAAATGATACATATATAATAAAAATTGACTTTTTGCCTAATACAGTAAAATAATTGTATTTTGGCAAAATACAAATAATACTTTTAATCCCCAAATCTATCACCACTGCCATTGTTGCAATGAACTGTTCTTTCTGCAACGAAGAACAAGGAACATAAATTGAAAGAGAAGCAGAGCACCTTCTTTCGCTATGTCAGAAAAACAAGACTCTCTAATTGAATCAGAGGACGCAACTCCATTAAAGAGTGTTTTAATTGCAATCGTCATTGCTTCCAACCTATTCTTTATTATAATCTCAAGAACTTCCCAATCCATTTAATTAATACACTCTTTGGCATAACCAGATGAGATCATACACTCAGCAATAGATCTCAAATCTGACATGACAATTGAAGAAACCTGTTCAACTTCTGAGATTGAATTTCCAGCAACTCGAATTTCGCGATGTTGATCTTGTGAAGTGCGTGATGATCTTGTGGAGACTGATTCAGGATCCAAATAAGCTCTGATACCATACAAATAAATGAAAGAACTGAAAAAGTGAGAGTGAAAACTAAAAATGAGAAACTGAATTGTATTATTGTATGTAACCTATACATACAAATTTGTATGTAACCTGTACATTCACATTTTGTATGTAACCTGTACATTCACGTGAAATGCATTGTATTATTTGTATGTTATTGTTGTTTTGAACAGCTTACATACAAAATGTGAATGTACAGGTTACATACAAAATGTGAATGTACAGGTTACATAAATGTGTATGTAACTTGTACATTCACATGACTTCTGTATGTTATGCATCAGTTCTAGTTAAGAATAATCAGTAATTAGTATCAAAGCCATAAATATAAATATGAATATAATTAAATTAAAAATAATTATAAAAAATTAAATTATCATGAATTTTATAAGCCTTACAAAATTTTCAGAAAATATTGCAAGCTTTACATACTTATAAATCAAAGGAATGAATAAAAGGACATTTTGGTAAAAATCATATTTATTAAATAAAATTAATACTTTTTAACATATCTTTGTTATATAGTAATTCATTCCGCGAGGATCGTGTGAGAAACAGCGTATGGCCTGCCTTTAATTTTTCCAATGGACAAGAATTCAGAACCGGGAGGTGGGAAAAAGCATTTACCTCGTTACTTGTGTGTGGTAGGACTGCCCCAGCCCCCATGCATTGAAGAAGGTATATTTGTGTATGATTGAACGATATGCTGAAAACACCAGACTTATTGAAGACCCAGAAGCAGAGCAAATGATTCTAACATAAAGGCTGGCAACAAAGCACTAGCCAGTACAACGAATGCTCAGACATCAGAGCAGGATTGATAGAAGCAATTATCGGAACTAATTTCTCCCCACACACAATTAGCAATTTAGCGTCGAATATTATTGAAGAATGTAATTATTCAATTTAATAAATGAATGATATTTCTCACTATACAGCAGTACTTGAGCAGCATACTAATTATTCTCTCTGTGTCTTTCTTGTTGTTTCTTCTTGTTTGGCTTGTTAAGAGAGCAGAAGATCGAGTCATTCAAATGATAATAAGTTAATTAACCCAACAGCAGAGTGCAGAAATCTATGTAGCATGGTTAAATTAAGCACATGGGATGGGAATGTAATATATTTATATTACTTTGATTAATTCTCTTACACAAATTCATTCCAAGTTTCATGACAGGCTCATAAAATTATTCTTTCTTACCTTGATCGATCAACTGGCAAATTAGTCCCTTTCCTCTTGTAATTATTCTCTATTTCCGTCAGGAAATGGATTCCTTATGAATTTGTTTTTTAGCAATTAAAAATGAAGAGCCTACCTTTGGACAAGACCACAATTAATTAACATACATACATTATTCGTGTACGTATAAAATATATAATTTCATTTATGTTCTCATCTTAAACGTAAAGAATGACATATTAATGCTACTGAATTCTGATCATTTTCGCACTAGTAATGGTTTTAACCACTCAAATATAAGGAACTCAAAATACCTACAACGTTTCAATGCAAGATTGAACCAAAAAATTATAAGAAATCCAACAAAAAAAACATAAACTGAATCAAGAACACGTGGAAAATATTTTATTTACTATGAAGAACCATAATACAAGCATTAAAAACAGATTATAGAGAAAAACCTAGCACATAATTTACCCATAATGCACACATACTCACGCAAAAGAGAGGAGAGATAAAAAGAAATCCTAAGCAGTGTGAGAGAAAACAAAAGAAAAATGTGAGTTGTTGCCCAAAAAACCTTAAAAGGGATGTATATATATATATACATATAATATTAAATGACTAAATTGCCTTTGAGTCTTTAAGCCCGTACGCGTGTCTCAGTCCATGAGCGTGTTATACCAAGCCAAATGGATCTAATACAAGCTCAGTCTAAAATCCAACAATCAAGCCCAAGTGACAAATATATAAAATAATACAATAAGTCACATATTAGTACATTTAACATTAGTATATATATGAAAATTATGACTCAAAATAGTTACAAAATATTATTAGAGTTCAATTTTGCCAAAGTTGCTAAGCGACTTCGTTTTGAAGAATTCATTTTACTTTTCTACCCTTAATTGTATTTATCAATTTTATTATTACAACTGGTGTGGCACCATAAAGCCTCTTCTCCTATTTTTCATCTTACTCTGTTTCTTAATTTCCATTACCAATAAGTTTCTGTCATCTAATGAGAAAATTGAGATCATGATTTTTGATTGTTTTGGCTTTTGTATTTGATATATTGTCATTTTGTATTACAGTTGTGGAGATATCAACTAAAGTTGGGGTGAATTATGATAAGCTGGGAAACAACACAGATCTTTAAGTCTCAATAAGGGTACCCAATGAGCTAATCAACCACATTTTCACTAGCCAAACACTTGGAGACCAATGGGTTCATACAAATGTCATTCCCTTTTGCCCAGAAACCAAGATTCGTTACCTACTTGTCAAAAATTAAATTATCAGCTAGTCTATACACAAATTTGGTGTAATCTCGTACCGACCATAAGGAAAAAAAAAGTTAATAAAGGAATTAATATTGAAAAAATATACGCAAGTCATATTAGAAAAATATACATTTATATACTGTCATATTAGTATATAAACTCATTTAGATATTGCTATATTAGTATGTAAACTCATTTACATACTACTATATTGTTATGTAAATTCATTTACATACTGTCATATTGTTATGTAAATTCATTTACATACTGTAATATTGATATGTAAACTCATTTACATACTGTCACATTAGTATGTAACACAGTTTACATACATGTTAAATGAATATATAACACAGTTTACACACCATTAGTATGTAAGTATTATACAGTTAAGGATATTTTTATAATTTATCTAATTTTAATGTAATAAAAACTTATAATTTTAGTCCTATTATTGCTAGTTTTAAAAAATATAATTTTTAATCAAAATATAAACTATTTAGGTCAATAACTCATATATATATATATATATATATATATATCACATGACATCAAAATAATTTATATCTCCAAAATACTTCTAATACATTTACATGTCACAATATTATAGGCATAAATAATAAGATTAATGATTTTACGAATAAAAAATAAAAATAATTCATATCTCCAAAATACTTCTAATACATTTACATGTTACAATATTATAGGCATAAATAATGAGATTAATGATTTTACGAATAAAAATAGGAAAAATAGATAGATAATCGGACGAAAAACTAATTACTACAATTTTAATTATTTATTCTGCTATGCATTCCTATTACAACAATATCATCTTTTTATATGAAAATAAACAACTAATAAAAGAGCGTGTCCCTAAATGTATTTATTTGTGGTGTGATTAACAATAAAATAAACAATAATCAATGATAAATATCATAATTTAAAATATAACTAATTAATATCCGTAATAATTCACTTGAAATGGGGTAGATTATATTACCAAGAAAGGAAGAAGATTCAGTCGAGGCCATATTGTTTAATTAGATAAAATTAGGGAATAACTATTGTTAAGGAATATTTGGTTTTGGGTAAAGAAAAAAAAAATGTTTATATATACATAAATCATTCAATAAAATATTTTTTAAAAGCAAATTTTTTTGTTGTTGATAATATTCATTTATTAAAATAATGTACATAAAATATATATTATTATAATTTAAATGTCAAATCTTAAATATGATATTATCTTTTTTATTGTTAGATTTACTTCAACTTTTATTTAAAGTTTGAAATAAAAATTTAATCTTTATTGTATCATAAATTTATATTTAAATGGAGATTTGATCTCTATCTTATCCAAAATTCAAAGTTCATATTGTATCTTAAAAATCTTATAAATAGGCTTTTAACAGTGTATTGAAAACATAATAATCAATGAGAATTACTTCTTCTATTTTCTCTCTCAATTTTTTGCTCTTATTTTGTTTAGTTTTATAATACATTAAAACTTGATTTTATACATGTGAAATGACATTGGCCATGATATGTCAAAAAAAAATTATGGTATAATATTATATCACAAAATTTACAAGTTATTGAATTTTCTTATTCTTTATAATTAAATTCAAATATCATTTTCATTCAAAATCTATTAAGATTTTGTTTATTTCTTGATTGATTTAATTAGGTATCATAACATAATATTTATGATTTATTTGCCTTTTAAATTTGTCAAGTTGTTTGATTTATATATCAAGTATATATATATATCCATATTGTAGTATTATTTTTAATAATTTTAAATATTACATCATGCTAGAAAGTCAACAAACTTTAAAAAGTCTCAACTCACACTCTCTTAATTTATAGACTATATATTTTATTATTTACATATATATTTTCTATGAATAATTTGTCGTAGTTGATATTATTTTTATTTAATTATTATTATTATAAAAAATATTATCTGTTACATTTTTTAAAAATTGTTTGTGTCATTTAAACATATTTAAAATTCAAAATTAAATATTGTTATAAAAACAAATATTATAAAATAAAAGATTTTTTTTTATAGATAAGTTCACTGTTGTGATTATCAATAGAATTATTTGCCATTAATTTTGTTATAGGATATTAGCAATATATGTTAATTTTTTGTTACTAATATTTTGCAAAATATATTGTAATCTTTTGATCTTATTATATTTAAATATATTATAAATATATTTATGAATATTATAACAAATATATATTTAAATTTATCAATATAAATATTTGTTATTATTAAAAAATATAATTCTAAATTTTAAATATTTTGTAGTAAATAAATAGATAATAATTCCTATAAATATCTTTTTACATTGTCCTTTTTCTCTAATTAATAATATATTTTTACTTATTTTTTATTATAATTAATGATTAAGACACAGTAACTATATTAATTATAAAAAAAGGTTGTTTGTGTACATGATGATTATAATGTATTTCATACGACATGATGATTGTAATGTATTTCATGCTTAATATTTAAATTATGTTATTGTGGTCTCATTTAAACAATATAAAAAATGATATGTTTGATCTTTATATATTTTTAATATCCATATTATATCAAAAATATATCAAATTGATCATATTTTCAAGCAGTTTTATTTTAATACTCATATTTTTAAAATAATTTTAATTTAGTCATTTTTACCAAAAATAAGTGTACTAAAAGAGTACTAAAATTTGATAACATGGGCATTATACTATAAACTTTTGATAACATAAGTATTAAACTATAACTATTTGATAACATGAATATTAAATTAAAATCTTTTAATAACATAATCATTTTAGAGTATTTTATCAAAACATAAGTATCAAACAAGTACTTTCATATTATCAAGTGTGTAGTTGTATTAATAGTAAGATCTAAGAGAGTTCTGTCTACAGGCTAGTTCTTGAAAGCTTTTGTGCTGCTAGTCTTTCCTAGAAAAGTTGTTCTGTCTAAGAAGATGATTTTTAAGAAGGCATTGTTCTATTATTCTTTCCTGAGAGCACTTTTATTGAATACTAATTTTGTTGCTATATTTGTTATTGTTACGAAAAAGTATTTTCGAAAATTTACATGTATAAAATAAGGGAATTGAATTATTCTCTTTAAAATGTGAAGAACAATATTTTAGAACTGTATACTTTATAAAAATATTATATATGCTATTTTATGAGTAAAATATAATATTAAAGTAACAAGATAATATTATCTATATAAACTATACATGTCCTACATATAACTATGAATATAAAGGTATTTTGATTATGTCATCTTTTAAGTAAATGTTATTTGATATTGTCACTGAAATGAATATAATTAAAATTTAATTAAAGTTCAATCTTTTATCAACATTATCCAACATATGTTCTTCTTTTTGTCTTGATGAATAATGATCATCTATAAAAGTTATAGATGAAAAAATGTAAAGTGGGCTTGTAACTATTATTAATTGAAATTGTGAATACTTTTGTATCTAAAAATAATGCAACAATATTCATTATTATTTAAGTTAGCACAATTTCATGTATAACCTAATAAAATGTTTTGAAGAATTAAAGTATGATAAATTATATCACATATAATTGCGCTTAAATTTTTCAAAATTGAAGAAGAATTTAATATTTTGAATATATTTGACGATAATAGTATTTAAGACTATAAGTCTTAGATAGAAGCTTAAATTTGAAAAAATTTCTAAGAGATTGATCTTATGATTAAAATTTTGGAAGGATGATGGATATGTTTGTCTAAAGTATAATGCCACAAATACATGACTATAAGTCATTATTTATAAAGTTTCTTTTAATTTATATCTTAAATATAAAATAAATCTTGGTGGATAAAATCTTAAATAATTATCATGATTAAAATAAGTCATAAAAAATTAAAATTAGTTCATTATAAATAGTAAGTTGCATGGTTGTTGGCTAAAGTTCATATATTTCAGTATTCAGTAATTATATATGCTACATGTTCTTAAAGCAAAATAAACTCATTATATTTGACAAAAAATATTAGTAAATCTCACGCTTCTTGACAAATTATTTATTATGAAAATAATGTTGTAAGTCTTATTATGAGAACATGATAGATTTTGGGTTCAATTTAACTCACTAATTTAATTTTTTAATTGCAACTTATATTAGTGACAAATTAAGTTGTATTATTTTTATGGTACTAACTCAACACATTGAAATGAGCCTACTAATAAATTTAAAGATAAGTATTTTGAGTTTCGTTATTTTTTTATGGTTAAATACATTGGACTATTTGAAGGATAAACATGCTTATTAAATAATTTTTATAATAAAAATAATTTCCTCCAAAAGGAAGAGAGAAAAAAAATAATAACTTGAAATTACTTAAAATGCATTCATTTTATGGAATATGAAGTTTAGAAAATTACTCGATCATATAATACTATATATTATTAATGCATTTATGTAATAAATATTTTAGCTGCAAAATGCTCGAGTAATTATTAAAATTCCTATAAGACAATGAAATGAAATGGCATTAAACATTAATAATTTGTCTAAAACTTGCTAGTTATATTGATGCAAAAATAATATAATTATTGATAAAAAAAGGGAGTTAACACTCCAAGAAATGATATCAAATATTTTCTTTTTGGCTCCTATAGAGTTTTATGTACCTGATAAATAAAATAATATCATTTTGACTAGGAGAAAAAAATAATATATTAATATTGTACAATATATTTTTTTTCATGTCTCTCTTTAATAACCAAGAGATGATAAAAATTCTTAAAAAAGTTAAAAGTTATTAAATATCAACAAAATAAAGTATGTGTCAAATGCAAAATATTATTTTAGACATATATTATATTCACTCATGCTCAAAGTGAAATGAATATAATGTGAACACTTGAGTTTATTATATATTTATGAGGATTAATTGTCCAAATATTTAAAAATGTAAAATATGTTGAAAACATATAATTTATTACAAAAATGGTGTGGCTGGAAGATACAAAACTTTACTCTTGTACATATAAAATGATTTTAAAATGTGACTAATAGTTATATAATATTGGTTTATATAGTTATTGATATGAACAAATCAATAGTACTTGTTGTTTATTGTAAGGTCTAAGAGTGTTGGCAGTTTCGTAGATATAATTTTCATGTTGTATTGTTTTAATTATCAGGACTCTTCCTAACAAGTTTCGAGATATCATAGCTCTTACAGTAGTTACAACATTTTAACGACTAATATTTAGGTAACTTGTATACATATCTAAGTGCATTTCATATAGGCTTTTATTTGACATATTATGATATTCTGAATGACTTTTATGAGCTTTTTTAAATAGTCGGATCGATCCCCTCTTGAGACGGATCAATCCAAGTACAGATCGATTCCCAAATAGATCCTCCCCTCACTGCGTAAAATTGAATGGGAAGTTTTACTGAGCTGGATCGATCCCTTTATGGTTGGATCGATCCTATTTTGATCCTCAACCGATCGTGCTTAATCTATACGATTTTATTTTTGAGGTCTGGAGAGACGGATCGATCCCACCTTAGACGGATCGATCCCTCTATATGTTGGATCGATTCAAAGTCTCGTTGGTGTAACCTTTTTTATTGAGGGATCGATCTCGTTTTCTATAATTAGGTTTTTACACACAATTTTTAACCCTAATTAGCCCTCATTTACGTATTATATTGTGACACATCAGCAAGTGACGTATTTCTATTAGGTTTCCACAATACATTATAGTTTGCTTATAAATAAAAGTCCATGCTCTTGATTAAAATACACTTGCTGATTTTATGATTCATGTGTTAGGCTTAGATTTATCTCTCAATATTTTTCATCTATGCTATTTCATGCCTGCTTTATCCATTGATCTTTGATATAATATATTTGCATGATTACGTTAGAGTTGAGCCTATTTAATATATCGTGAATTATTGAATACGTATTTGTGCTTAAACCATATTTATTTTAGATTTTTAATTTGCTTCTACTTTCATCTGATTATCTGACTGAAGCATTTGATAGGATTGTTCATTGCATTAGTCCATCTAGAACACGCATTGCACTTGTGTTATTTGTGCTAACCTTTCAAGTTGTTTCGTGAACGTGTTCGAGAGCTTGAGAAGAATTGTTCGAAATGTTGGTCCAGATCCATTCACCTATCTTGAAAAGATTTTAAAGAAAAGAATAACGGCTCATAAGTAGAGTACACAGGGGCTTTATTATTGTAAGGGTAGTCGAAGACCTCTTGTAGTTGAACATTTATTTTTTCATAGTGGACAGGTTAGGTGGTCTTGGTGGACCGGTAATTTTCCTGTTAGGTCATGTTGACCTAGGTTGTTTCCACCTAAAAATTTGCACGTCATCTTTTCTTTATTTTTGCAATTATTTCGTAACTGCATGTCTAGCTGCTGTAATTAGTTTAGAAATTAAAATTAGTCATAATTGTTATAAATAAGCTATTCACCTCCCCTATAGGCTTATTAGGTCCATAACTTAAAACTTTCACTTATAAAAATACTAAATTCAAATGTCATTTATTTGTTATAATAATCATATGCATGTACTATTAAATCAATGTGAATTATTGTATGAATCTTAATAGATATTCAGAGTATTCACTTTAATATTAAAATTCAATATTTTTACATATTTTATGCCTTTGTTATGGTTGAAAAGCATGTTAATTTATTTTATTTTCTCCTAAAAATATGGCAAAAACAAGTAAGTATTTTAAATAGAGACAAAATTGTATTGAATTACTTTTTGTGGATAAAATATATGCACATTATATATTCAATTGTTATTTGGTTGCATGATATAAAAATTATTTTATATTGTTCTTTATTTTCTAATGAGTTGGCACTATTTAGTAAAATAATTGATATATAGTGTATTTATTGACATTGATAAATGTTATCAGAGCATATACGAATGTTGAATCTTATAGAAGAATAAAATGATGAGTCTTATCTTAGAGTATATTGCAACAAATTGGATATATGAATTATTATTTTACTTATGTTATTATTACTGCAACATATTTTATAAGTACGAGATTTTTAATTAATTTTACAATAACAAACAAAAGAAGTTACTTTGTAGAATAACATGTACCTTACAAGTTAGTATTTAAATGTAACATGTTATCGAAGTAAATATATTTGACCTACATCTATAAAATATGGAGAAATTGTATTACATATAAAATCAAGTGACGACCAAGTAGGCTTACTCACTAAGAGTTATGACATTTACTTCAATATTTTAGAGATTGTCATAGTGATGTTAAAATGTACCAATTAAAAGGACATCTCATGTTGAACGATTGTTATCATTAGGATGAGCACATCTGTATATGCGTTGTACTCTTTTTATTTTCCATGGTTTTGTCCCACTGGATATTTATGAAAAGGTTTTAAAGACAACTTTAGCATATTGTATGAAAACAATGTACTCTTTTTATTTTGCTAGTTTTTTGTCCCATTAAATTTTTCTAGTAAGGTTTTTAACGAGGTATAATTTCAATGCATTTGATATTCAGAAAAAGTGTTATAATTTAGATGTTAAATATTAAATATGTTATTATCTCTTTTATGGTTAGATTTACTTCAACTTTTATTTGAAGTTTGAAATGAATATTTAATCTCTATTGTATCATAAATTTGTATTTAAATGGAGATTAATCTCCATCATATCTCAAATTCAAAGTTTATATTGTATCTTAAAAATTCTAGCCATAGAGTCTTTAACAATGTATTCAAAACCTAACAAATAATAAAAATTACTAATTTTGTTTTCTCTATTTATTTTTTTTTCTCTTATTTAATTTAATTTTATAACATATATTATATTATGATAAACAAATTTGTGAGAAAAAAAAAATCCTAATAATCCTGTTCAAAATTATACTTTAATTTTATAATTTATATGTAGGATATTTTACGCTTAATATTATAAAATTTGAATACTTTAGTATAAAATTGGTCTAAAAGAACTCTTTTTATTATTATTAATTATAGATTTTAAAGTACCCACTTTTATTAATTTTGAGATTAAAATTGTACCTATTTTTAATAATAATAATAATACTAACAAAAAAAGTTATAGAAATAAATGCTCAATTTAAAAAAATAAATAAATAAAAAAAAGGATCTTTAATGCTTCACACCCCAAAAAAAAAAAATTTAAGTATCCTAAAGTCACTTTGTTTGTGTTAATAAAATATTTTATTACTTTTTTATAACATATAATATTTATGTCATTCTCATAATAAAAATGAAAAACTTTAGTTATTTTTCAAATAATAAAATATTATTTTATTAATAAAAAATTATGAAATAATAATAAAGATAACTTAATAGGAGAAAAATTCTTATTTTATTTTAACAATTTAAAACTTAATTTAAACAGTAAAATATTTTATTTTTTTATTTTTGGGTCAATTATTTTTCTAAATTTTATATTTTATGAAAATTTTCAATTTTTTTGAGAGCTTTTGTGTATCTTATTTTTTTGAAAGTGAAAAAAAAAAAGAGAAGAGAAGCAAATAAAAAACGAAAAAAAAGAGAGAAAACACGCATAAAAATAGCAGAAGCTTCATATGGTTTTCTATTTGCTCAAATACTAAGAAGTCTTCTATTAGTAACTCACTTTTTTATTAGAAAAAATGTTGTATTATTGTCATTAATAATTGTTAAAAATATTGTCCATCTACTATTATTTTAATTTCTCAAATGTTCCGAGGATTTTAAGGATTGGAATAGAGAAATGCATGTTAAATGTATTTATAATGGTGTTCTGTTATTAGAAAAATAATATTTGAAAAATTGATTAACTCGTATTTGGATCAAAACTGTAAACTTTACAATATAAAAAATAAAATTTATATAGGTTATAAAATTATAAAATCAGTGACCTTAGAATTACACGAATAAGCTATCTTTATCTTTATTATTATTTAAAATAGCAATTTTTCCCGTATTATAATTATATATAAAAAAAAGTTATTAATAAATATTTTATTATCTCAAAAATTACTAAATTGTTTCATTTTTATAGAGAAATTGACTTAAGTATTTATGGTTAAAGCAAATTTACTATCTTTTTGGTTTAATGACACGTTAAGTAACAGAAGGTTTGAATTTTAATTGCACATATTCGAAATAATATAATTATTTAAAAAAAGAATATCTAACAGCGTGATCGATCAGTGATAACAGATTGGATTTAGATTGGACCTCCAACGAGTAATATCGACTTGCGATGAATCGTCCGTTCTTGTTTAGCGTTATTGTTTTAACTGTTTTCATTTTTTGGATTATCCTTGTGTCTTTTTTTTAATCTTTCCTTAAACTTTGATTTTGAATTTGGGTTTTCAAAATTGATTATTTGTCCTCTCCTGTCTCTTTTATGACAATTAGTTTTGTCCTCTCTTGTCTGCTCACTGGCTCAATTTTGTCAATATTCTATTTATTGTTCATTAAATATTTGGCATATTGGAGGAGCACATTTCAGATGAGGTTCCTCCTGAGCCTGAGGAGAAGAGAACATTTCCTCAACCCGCTTTAATCAAATGGCTTTAAAAACGTTTTTTTGTTTGAGAAAATTATTGAGAAGAACTTATTCGAATTAAGTGTCAGCTACAGTCTACACCGTTGGCTTCTAAAAATATTAATTAATTTAATAAATCACTTACAGTGCACCTTTGAAGTCATAATAAAGTTGGCTTTAATACTTTAATTAAGTGTTGGTTAAGGCAGCACATGCTTGACAGCTAAGCTAGCTAGCTAGAAACAAGAAGAGCTGGAAATTAAGAAGCTAATTAACATTTAACAATAGGATGCATGTATGTTATTATTTTTCAAATCTTCATCAACAATTTTAGCCTCTTGAGTATTCTACCTAATTTTATTATTATTATTCTGAGTTAATATATTTGAAATGCAAAGCTTATAATCTAAGCATTAATTTTTTTTGGTAGTTTATTTAGCCAGCAAAGCTTTCTAAGCTACCAGATGTGCTGTGCTCTAATACAATGATTCTTAAAGAAATACCTTAGTTTAGATTGCCTCCCTCAATTATTATTTGATATATATTATATTTATATATATTTGTTAAATGTATTTTTTTTTTAAGTTAAAAAAAATAAATTTAATTACATAATATAAACCAATCTACAAAAATCTACGATATTTCAACCAGAATAGTACAAAAGTGGCAACAAATTAAACTTTAATTCAAAAAAGTCGCATTAACCAATGAACATGGCATATATAAAAAGAAAGGTCCACTTCCAATTGTTTAAATTTGCAGGATCTTAGACTCCCAAAATCTAATGATCTCCTCCAATCGATCATCATAATTTATCTCTCTGTTGCCTCTGAACCTCTGATCAAGGTTTATATATATATATATATATATATATATATAATTTGGTTTAAATTTTAGAGTTGAAATTTTAAAATTAAGGATTTATATTATAAAAGAAATATATTATTATTGTTCAATATATAATAAATTATATTTTTAAATAATATAATAATTATGTATAAAATTAAGACTTAAACAATGTAATATAAATATATACACACACATAAACTTATAACCATAACAAAATAAAGTTAAAATACAGTTTTCTCAAGTTAATTAGGTGGTAAATATAATTACCAACACTTTCTTTCTTTAATTGAATATTGAATAGTGAAGGAATAGTTTTATCTGCCACGTTATCAGTTTAAATATATTATTCTTAAATCACGGTCCATTGAATTAAAACATGAAATATAAGTTCTCTTTTTTAAAAGAAAATAAATATATTCTTTTGACGATGGAAAATTTAGTCAGGTTAAAGAATTCCATTTTATACTTTGTTTAAGATATAAATGAAACTAGCAATTCTATAATTTTAGATAAAAAAATAATTTAATTTTATAATTTTTAATTGGAGTAGTATAGTTTCATACCTTTATAACAAGGTGTACTTTTGTTTCAAAAATTTAAAAAAATAAATTAAATTATATATTTTATATTAAAAGTATGGAACTAAAATGTATTTTTTTTACAAAGAATAAAATTAAACTATTTTAATTAAAAGTTATGAACTTAGACGTTCTTTTATCCAAAGTTATAATTACTCTAAAGTGCAAGTTTAAAAATACTTTTTCTTTTCTTTTTCCCGGAAGCAAATTTAATTAAGAGTACCTGCGTATATTAATTTGAATTAAGAACATGTCGTTATGCAATCTGAAATAAATCGAAAATCAAAACAAAATAGAAACAAAATGAATTGAAATTCAGTTATTTTTTACGGTATTTACTTATTTTATTGTAAAATTGGAATAAAATGATCATTTTATTAAAAGATTTTTTTAGTGTAAGATTAATTATTTTTAAAGAAGCTAATTTGAGAAGATAAGATTAAAAAATTTATGGTAATTTAATACAAGATTTTTTTCAACGTAATTAAGTTACTCACTTTCTCTTTGTGTGTTTCTCTTCTTCCTATTCCTTTATTTTTCTCCTATTTAGTTATCATGGTATCAAAATAGTTTAGTCCATGTCTAAGAATATGAGTTTGGTAGATCCATCACCTATCATGGAAGGTGATTCCTAAGTTAGAGTTCAAGATCAATCTCCGATTAACCCCAATTTTGCGTAAAGCTTGATGAAACAAATTATCTCATTTGGAAGGAATAGTTAAAAAATGTTATCATTGTGTATGGGGTTTCAATTTTTGATTGATGGAACAATAAAGCCTCCAACTAAGATTCTCAAGAAAATCATCTCAGTGAAAACTATTAATGGACATATTCAAGATCATGAGGTTTTTTAGGAAAATCTTGCCTATCAAATATGGGATAAACAAGATTCAATAGTTGAGAACTAGATTTATTGTTCAATTATAACAAGTTACTTGAAGTATTTGACGAGGAAGATAATGACTATTGAGTATTAGTCAGCATTGATTCATAATCTCATTTACTGGAGTTGCATGGCCAACTACAGTCTCTAAAGAAAGGTTCTCTTACAATGGAGCAGTATATATTCATAAGTGTAGAGACTTGATTGACTTACTTTTGGCTGCTGGTGAGAATCTTAGTGATAGAGAACAACTTTTATATGTCATTGGGGCTTATATGCTAATCACTCATCACTTATAATCACAAGAAAATGATTCTTTGCTTAGATGCAGTTTTTACTCGAACGAGGACTCATGAATGTTCTTGATCCAAAAGTTGTGGAAGCGAATTATGCTATAACAACTTCTTCTTCATAAAATCAGCGTGGTCCTCCTAAGTCGCAATACAATTCTAATTATGGTAATGGAAATGCTTCAAACACAAGATCCTCTTCTGGTCACAATAATCAAAATGCACATATGACGTCCAATACTACCAATTATAGTCCAGTTCAATGCCAAATCTATAAGAAAATGAATCATTGTGTTGCGATATGTCACTTTAGATATTCTCAATCCAAGAACAATGGTGGCTCGTCCAACACTAATTCTAAGTATAAAGGATCAAATTCGTCCAAGAATCATCAAGCTCATTTGTCACTAGTACAAATTGATGCCTTGTTGACTGAATAAGAATCATATTGCATTTCTTTTCCTCAAGAAGGTTCTCTGTCTAATGATGTTCAACCTAGAAATTTCCTGGCTCATCTCACTTCATCATCATGGTCTGATTCTCAATGGTACATGGACACATGGGCTACTCATCACTTGGCCTCTACTCAATAGCACCTTTAGAATGTTAGCTCCAATACTAGTGATGCCTTAGTGATGTTAAGAATGGCTCAACTATTCATATCACTCATATTGGTTCAAAAAATTGAGCCACTGGTTCACATGCATTAATTTAAAAAAAAATCTTGTATGTGCTCCACAACTTGAGAATAATTTTGTTTCAAGGAAACTTTGTGAGGATAATCATGTAAGTGTGGAAGTTTATCCTAACTACTTTCTTGTGAAGAATATTGTGACCAAGAATAATACTTTAACTGGGGCTGTTGAGAATGTGATCTACAAGATTTGTGATTCTAGTACCGTGCAGCAAGCTAAGGAAGGTCATTTGACAAGCCATGTCCAATGTCATCACATTAAGATAAGTGCAGCTTTGCTTCATGAAAATCAGGTCATCCATATGTCTTTATTGTTTAGTTAGTAGCTAGTAGTATAAATAAGACTCTAAATCATTATAATATTTTTAGAAGTGTGTAGTACTTGTCAACTTGGCAAGTCACATAAACTACCTATGAAACATGTACGTTGCAATTCATGTGTTCCTTTTGAAATTATTCATGTGGACCTTTGGGGTCTTTCACCTAAATCATGAAATATTTTATGTTATTTGTGGATGATTGAACACATTATGTCTGGCTATATGTACTACATAATAAATCATAGGTTGCTTCCATTTTCTTGCATTTTGATGCTTTGGGTGAACGTCAATTTAATGCTAAAATTATGCAGTTACATAGTGATGGTGGGACTAAATTCAAGAGTCTTGAGTTTTATTTGTTCTAAGGTGGGTACACAAGGAGTATTTCATGTCCTATACTCTTACTCAAAATGGAGTGGTTGAGAGGCAAAATTGACATGTTGTGTAAAATGGCCTAGCAATGATGATGAGAGTTGGTGTTTCTTTAACCTTTTGGGATTATGGATTTAAGTCTGTAGTTTATTTGATTAATTGCATACCTACAAAGATATTAAACAATATTAGTCCTTATGAGGCTTTGTATAACAGGAAACCAGATTATGGCCATCTCAAAATATATGGTTGCTTGTGCTTTCCTTATCTAAGGTCATTTAATCACCACAAATTAAAGCCATGTTCCCTACCATGTGTGTTCTAGGGGTATGTGGCTCAATTCAAGGGATTTTGGTGTCTTGAACTAGTATCCAAAAAGGTATATATCTCTCCTCGTGTTGTGTTTGATGAGAACAAGTTTCCATTTCTTACTATTTATATTGACATGTCGAAGTCATCACCTACCTATAATACTATTTCTCACTTTTCATGCCAGTTGTTTCAGGTTTCCAGCCTGATTCCACGATCAATATTTACTTCCCAATACTATACAATGTTCTTACGACTTGTCTCTATCTACCTTAGAGGCTAGTGTTGCACATATTCACTTTGGTGTACCTTTTAGTCCTCACAATTCCTCTACTCATTCTACGTCACTTGTCACTGACCATATTACCATTGAGCCTGCCTTTTCTTCTCAACCTAATGACCTATCAACATCTACCAGCCTTGCACCTATTAGTTCTATTCAATTTTGTTCCTTAAGTGCTTCATCTCCATCTTCCACGTCTTACACATCTAGCTCTCATTTTTCTTCAAATACTAATCCCTTAGTCTCTATATCACCTATTTCTAATTCTATACCTACTCATAATGTGTTTAATTCTAATGGCATTAATCTCCAAATTGATCTGCCTATCTCTACTACTTATGGACTTCACCAGTTTTCCACTTCTTCTAATGTTCATCATATGTCTACTAGAGCCTAGCATGGTATTTTCAAACCAAAACGCTACATATCCAGTGCTATTTTACTTGAACCAAACTCGACTAAAGAGCTCTTACTATCCCTAAATGGAATGCTATTATACAACCTGAATTTGATTCATTAATCAAGAATGGCACATGGGAGCTGGTTCCACTTCCCTTACATGGCAAGGTGATTAGCAACAAGTGGGTATTTTTCACTAAACTATTGGTTGCTCGCACACTTGATAAATATAAGTTAAGAATGGTAGCCAAAGGTTTCCAACCAATTATAAGGATTGATTATGCTAAGGATTGTTTTGACTCTTGCCTTGTCCAGTGGATGGTCTATATAGCAATTGAATGTTAATACAACCTTCTTGAATGGTGATATTATTGAGAAGGTGTACATGTCACAACCTAAAGGCTTTGTTAGTGTTGAGTTTTCCACTTATGTGTGTAAACTAACGAAAGTAATTTATGGTCTTAAAAAAACTTCTAGAGCTTGGTATCTCAAACTTAGTTGTTATCTTCAACAAATGGGGTTCAAAGGCTCCAACTTAGATGCTTCTATGATGTTGTGTAATATGGATGGAAATACTGTCATTTTCCTAATCTATGTTGATGATATTCTCATTATTGGGAATAATCCTCAACTCATCAAAAATATCATTAGTAAACTAAATGCTTGATGTTGTATAATATGGAGTGGAATACTGCCATTTTTCTAATCTATGTTGATGATATTCTTATCATTGGGAATAATCCTAAACTCATCAAAACTATCATTAGTAAACTAAATGCTTCCTTTTCTCTTAAAGTGTAGGTGAACTTGGATAATTTCTTGGTATTGAAATGACTCATACCAATGATGGCCTTCATTTATGTCAATCTAAATATATTAAGGACCTCCTTGACAAGGTTTAGTTAAATGAATCTAAGCATCTATGTCATTCTTCAAGGAATGATGCTTAAGAACTTGTAGTTGCTACTTATTATAGAACTGCCATTGGATTATTGTAGTATTGTACTCTGACTCGACCAGAGGTTAGTTTTTTTGTTAACAAACTATGTTAGTTTTTACATCAATCAACCTGTGCTCATTAGGTGGCTACCAAACCCTTATTGTGGTACTTGAGGGGTACTGTAAATCATGGCCTTATGCTCTATAAGTCAGACAACAGATATTAATTGGACATCTTGTCCTGATGATAGGAGATCTACAAGTGATTTCTGTATATATATAGGAGCATCTCTGATGTCATGAAATTCTAAGAAGCATAAGGTCGTGTCTTGATCTTCTACCAAAACAAAGTTGCGAGTATTGGCTCACACAATGGTTGATGTAATGTGGATACAAAAGGTGCTCATTCAACTTAAAATTTCAATTACACATCCTCCATTGATCTATTGCGACAATGTCTATGTTGGGTTTCTTGCCAAACATCCTGTCCTACACTCGCGAACTAAACATGTTGAAATTGATTTCCATTTTGTTCAAGAGAAATTTATTGCTGATACATTACTTGTTAAGTATACACCAAGTCAGGAACATATTGTAGAAATTTTAGCAAAACCTTTGCCTAGTCATAAATTTTTTGATTTGAAGACTAAACTCAATGTACTACAAAGACCTTGAGCTTATAGGGAAGTGTTGAGAATAAGCTAGTGTGTTAGATTTGTTATAGCTAGTTGTTAGGTTGTAACTAACTCTATACATCTATAAGTACTTGTGTACCATACTATCAAAGTATGAATGAAAAATCATTTTCTCTTTGTGTGTCTCTCTACTTCCTCGTCCATTCTCTACCTGTGTACCACACTATCAAAGTATGAATGAAAAATCACTTTCTCTCTGTGTGTCTCTCTTTTTCCTCGTCCATTCTCTACCTGTGTACCACACTATCAAAGTATGAATGAAAAATCACTTTCTATCTGTGTGTTTCTCTTCTATTTAGTTATATGCAATCATATACTTTTTTTTTTTTTTTCAATAATATTACACAAATTCCAATCTATATGCAACAAAAGAGTGTGGATCTACATTCTGCCAATAAATATATATGTAGTGGGTGATTATACAACTCCGTCTATTAATTATTGCAACTATAGCATTGAAGTTTGTTAGTTATTTTTTGTGAGCAATTTTGTCAACTTATTGACTAAAAAAATTTAACTTGTTTTAGAAAATGGAAACACATAAGTCAATCCCATTTAAGTTTAGAGAAAAATATCGCAAAATTTCTTAGATTAGATTATTTATGTTGTTTAGTCTCTTATATTAGAAACTTTATTATTTAGTTCATTAGCTTTGTAAAAAAAAAAAAAAAATCAATTAAAAACAAATTATATTATTTTAATGATTTTCTATTGAATTATCATTATTTTTTATCAATTGATTAAGCGCGATTAAAATACAAATCTTTAACAATGTTAAAGGCACATTTAATATGGAAAAAATTTCATAAAAGTATTCATTTTTAATATTTGTTAATTATCATTGTTTTATGTTAGTATTTTATTGATTTTTTAATTTTAATTAAAAATTAAAATATATATTTAAATAACATTCTAGATATTATTATTGTTGATTTTTTTTAAAAATTATATTAAGTTTATTAGTTTTTTTTTTTTTTTTAGCAATTTTGTTAACTTATTGAGAAAACAAATTTGTTAACTTTTTTTTTTATCAGATTGTTGACTTGTTTTTGCAAAATGACAGCACACAAACAAATATTGAAGTGTACTTTAGAGCAGTAGCAATTTTATTTTTCAATTTATTTTATAAAAAAAAAAAAAAAAATCGACCTTGAATAGTTTGGAAGCAATTTTTTAAAATAGTTTAAAAAAAACATTAAAAAAATTATTTTCTCTTCTGTATTACTTTTTAAAATTAAGTAAATTAAACTATTAAAAAAATAAGTAGTGTACTTAATTACTTCTACTTTAATAACAAGTGAAAAAAGTGTATTCGTTAAAATGTCATCTAATATAATTAACAAAAATTCTTTTTTCACGATTTATATATTAATTTAGATAACAGAATTTAAAAGAGTTGTTATTTCTAAAGCAAAAAATATTAATGTTAAATACATTTAAAATTTTGACTTATAATTTAATAATTTAATATTTTTAAAAATAAAAATATTACTTTAATATTAATATTTTTTATTATGAAAATACATACCTAATTTTATTCATTCCTATCAAGTAAATCAAAATACCATTGAACAACCTGTGGTCCGGTGGAAATTAAACGTTGTCGAATTAATTTTGCGCATAGTATTACATCAGCAGTTCCCAAAATAATTCACCAAGAATTGAGTAAACCGCTAACCATCATAGGTTTTATGTGAAGTTTGTTGATCTAGTTCATGTCAAATATACACAAGTTTATAAATATATTATTTATGATTTGTTATGTGACAGATTTGGAAAAATATTTTTTTATTAATAATACAAATTTGTATGTATTTAATATTATTCTTATAAAAATATAAGTACAATGAACTATTTAATTGTAAAAAGTTTGATTAATAAGAGTAGATTAATAATTCTTATAAGTTATAATATTTTCATTTTTATTACTGACATTCATTTTATTAAATTGTATTGTATTGGGTCACTTCTCTATTATTTTTCAAGATTCAAAAGTTTTGTGAAGAATAATCTAATATAACAACTTAAATTTTAATAGCATGTTAAATTTGTAGTTTGAGCTAGTGCCATAACTCAGTGTGATATGTTCAAAGTCGTGGATTCATATAACAAAAATGCACCTAATAATTAGTAAAATTACTTAGATTTATCCTATGAGATTAAATTACAGTTGATATCTTCTATATGATTGATAATTTTGAGGATGAAATACGATGACCCTTTCTTTTCCAAGTAAGATTTTTTCTTGTTAAAAAAATCATAGAACTCATATAAAGACCGTGCATAATCTCAAAAAATTAAGCTTCACATTATTTTAGCATGTTATTTCCAATCTTAGAGTAGTAATACATATATGTATATATATATATATATATTAAATTATTATATACTAATGTTGTGTAAATTATAAATAAATCATAAAATAATTATAAAATTACATGTTAATAATTTATTAAATTATGTTACATAAATTCGTACAGACAAGCATCACAATAAAAATCAAATTTTGTCAACTTACGGTGATGTCTGAGCAAAGATGGAGAACAACAGATTTTAAAACACTCCTGTTGGCACAAAATTCAAGTCTTCACTTAACTCAAGGACATATTATTTTACCGTATATGCATCATATAATGGGTAGTTAATAATGTAAGATGAATTGGTGCATGTTGGGTAAACCTAAATAATAATAATAATAATCTGACACTCACCTGTGAAGACAATGAATGAAACAAACCAAACAATTTGGTGATATTTTTGTTAGTTTACTCAGGCTTGTTGTGAATTCAAACTTTGTGATTTGAAAAAATATTAATTATGTAGTAAATAATAATATAATATTTTACATTAATAAAATATAATATCAATGCAATATCTTTTAAGAAATATTTACCCAATACGTGACTATAAAATTAAAAAGTTTGATATAGAGTCTCTTAAGATAATAAATGACTCCTCATTTGTGATATGCACGTGTAAATGTGTCAAATTAGTTTAGTTAACACAATTTATTTAGGTTCAACTTATCTTATATAAGTTATAAATCAATTCAATTTATTTAAATTGTGTATAAATTAAATTTAATTCATAATACTTTTAAATAAATTGAATTAAGCAGTTGATGAAATGGCTCACATACATTCTAAAAAATAAAATAAAAGTAAAAATATATATAATTTTGTTCAAAATAAAATGTTTGTATAAATATTAAATTTTCATTATATTTTTGTTAAATAAGAAAAAATAAAAATACTGTCTTTTAATTGTATTTTTTCATAATATAAAAATGTTATTATTAACAAATGTAATTTGTTAAATAAACTTGTGAGTTTGTCATAAGATGAATAAGCTAATTTATTTGAGTTTATGAGTTAAGTGAGTTAGAATTTTTTAATTTATTAACTTTAAATTGAATTAAGATGCTTAATTAACACTACTTACTGTATGGGTAAATATGTGTAATTGTTATTAAAAATAATAATGAAAGATAAATTTGCCTTATTTGACTAGGTTAGAAAGTAGTGTTTAAACGTGATAAATTCATTTTAATGAATATATCAGTGGTGGTATGGAGTCTTTTATATCGGTGGTGGTTGACAGGTTGATAGAATGATTGAGTGGTGGTGGTGGTTAAGAATGAAAGTTCTAATTCCAGTTATAACTATACGAGAGAAATAAATTTATATATTTATTAAAATGATGTATATAATTTTGAAGTACGGGGTGAAAATGCAATCTTTATTTTTACCCCGCTTTATATTATAAAATATAAATCATTGTTTTTCATTCTTCATTTTGTTATCCTTATCCTTATCTCCAATCCGATAATCTCCATAGAGATTTGCTCGGTCAATAAGAAAAATTGACAACTCTATTAAAACATATGTTCAAATAGATATCCCATAAAAGTAAAATTAAAAAGAAAAAAATATATATATAACACTCCCTAAAACTTATAATAACAAAAATAACACTCTTACTATTAACCTAACATTAACTCATGCCTATCACAATTCAAGATAATAGTATTATTTTTGTTATTATAAATTTTAAGTGGTGTTATTTTAGTTAATTTTCTAGAATTAGATAAAAGTAAATGAAGGTATATGTAAAATGTTTATTTTGGTCCCCAACATTTGAGAATGTGTTTTTTAGTCATCTACATTTGTTAAAATGTGGCAATTAAAGATAAATAATATTATTTTAATAAATTTTTTTTATTAAATGTTATTTTATCCAATTAAATGACTAAAATGCGATTAAAACTTGATCAATTAACAATGCTTATAGCGACAGTTAGTATGAAATTCTTTTCGTAAAATATTTATTTTAATACTTTCTAATTGACACAACTTTAATCAGTTTTATTCTCTTCTTTCTCTAGTATGATGTCTTTGTCCTCAATATTATACATCTTCTTTTTCATCTTCTTCAATTTCTTCTTCACTTTTTGTATTCAATGTCTCAAACTTCTTCTTATTCTTCGTAACTCTATCACCATGTTTTTTTACCCTTCTAACAATATAATCATATACAATCTTTCCCATATTGTCCTTGGGGTGATTTCATAGTTCCCACAAGGTAAAGACGACGGATCAATTCATGGATTTTCCTTCATTTTACCACATTTTGTTCAAAGGGTTGAAGGGAGATTGTGCATCAAAATTTTTGCAACGAATTCACCATCGTATGGCTGATCAACAATTACTAGCAATTTTAGCTTCATAGCTTCATATAGGTGAGAAGCAGCATACCACCCAAATTGAGGACGTTTTTGATTGTCCATCCTTTTGATATATATATATATATATATAGGCATCATCTGAATAATTCAAATTTATATTTCAGGTCTATATAATCGATCAATAGAAATACTCTAACAATCCACCCCTGTCATATATTTATTCCATACATCACACTGGATAGATATCCTATTCATGGAATACGATTCACTTTCAAGATGCCTTGGTGGTGAAATGGTAGACACGCGAGACTCAAAATCACATGTTAATGTTGAGATTTATTCTGAAATAGGAAAGTAAATAAAATGTTAATATGGTAGAAATCATTCCCAATATGGTAGGAATCATTGTATTTAATTAATATCCTTTTTTGTCATTTTTATTTCTATTATAAATTCATGTAATATGTACAAAGTAAATCAATCAAGTAAAATATTCAAACAATTCTTACATTCTTCTTTTCACCTGGTATCAGAGCCTACTAGATTTTATGAATTGAAAAAAAAATCATAAAAATCGAAAACAAACACAAGCTACCAAAACAACCACCAGTCGCTGCCATCCAACCACTGCCCACCTACGACAGCCCAGCCACCACCAATCCTTTCATTCAGCCCTTTCACCAACGATAGCCCAGCCACCACCATCCACTACAACCAACAGCCCCTCAAAAATCAGAAATCAGCCCCTCCACCATCAGAAATCACAAAAACCCCACCTAAATCACCCATAGTCGCCACCAATAGCCACCCCACCCACAACCGACAAACCACAACCACTAGATCCACCCATCCCCCGCTGCTGCTCACCAACCCAAATCCACCATACCATCACTCACCAACCCACGACTTTGTGTCGAAGATCCCACCAAAACTCGCGAAGTAGATCCCACCACCCATGGCTACGCCCAACTCTTGTCACGACAAGCGTTGCGCCCAGCTCTCGTTGCCACCAACTCTGCCGCCATAGATCCCGTCGAAACCAGCGTCGTGCCCCCACCTTAATTATGCCTAGCATCGCCACCACAGCCTTCGCCTACCAGCGTAGGCAATTCCTTTTCTTTTTGTCTCTAAATTGAAGTAGAGACTTATTTTGAATGAACAAAACTAAAAAAAACAAACAAAAAAAAATTGAGTGAATCCATTGAATCATCCAAAACCAAATCAGTTCCAATTTTTGTTTAGTTTGAGGGTCCCTTTAAAGCAGGCACTTTACTTACTGAAACAAATTACAATGTGTGGTCTCAATTAATAAAGATGCATATCGCTGAACGAGAAAAAATTTCCTACATTATAGGCACCTATGCTCCACCTGCTATGTCAGACAAGAGATATGACAAATGGTATGCTAAAAATCAAAAAGTGAAGCGTTGGCTTCTGATGTCCATATCTCCTGACATCATGAAGCGATATCTCCATATACTCATTTCACGTGAAATCTGGAATACTCTCTCCAAAGCTTTTTATGATGGTAATGATGAAATGCATGTCTATTCTTTGCATTAACAAGCTTTTTCTACCAAATAAGGTGCCAAATCACTTTCTGTCTACTATGGGGAGTTAACCGAAATATTTTGGGAACTGGATTATCGTGATAAAGTGGTTATGAGGGATCCTCATGATATTATAGTATACCGACAGTTCATTGAGCGTACCTGAGTACACATATTCTTTGTTGGTTTGGATACGATTTTTGATCAACTTCGACGAGAAATTTTGAATCATGAATGCCTCCTCAATCTAGAAGAGTGTTATTCCTTAGTCTGTCGTGAGGCCATACGATTTGCAACTTTGAAAGCAGACATTGCAAAACCTGAAGCTTCTGCTATGATTTCTCACCATCGACCTAGTCAGATGTCACAAGATCGGCCAAAATCCACTAATCCAAAGAATTCCAATAGTTCAGATAAACCTTCATACAAATGCACCCACTGCAATCAAACAGGCCATTCGAAAAGTCGTTGCTTTGAACTTATTGGATATCCAGATTGGTGAGACCCAGCACGACATCGAAATTTCAAGCAGCCATCTACTACAGTAGTTACTCAAATACAGAGTGACGATGACACTCCTACGTCATCAGCATTGGTAACTACTACAAACACTGGAGGTAAGATCTTAAACATTTCTACATCTGTTTTGAATAGTGCATGGATAATTGATTATGGTGCTACTGATCATATGACATTTGATGTTAGACAAGTCTCAACCCTTAATCCATCTTCCCAAAATTGTGTCTCCACAATCAATAGTAATACCGCCCTGGTTATTAGGGAAGGTTCCTTACATCTTACTAATACTTTACATCTTGATTCTGTTTTAATTGTTCCCTCTTTAGATTTTAACCTTCTATCAATCTCTCAAATCACTACTACTTTATTTTGTATTGTAATTTTTTGGCCTGATTATTGTGTGTTTAAGTATATTCAGACTCAACAAACGATTGGTTATAGTGTTAAGATAGGGAAGCTATATTATTTGGACTTGGAGTCAAACACTTCCAATAGGTTACAGCAAACTTTCGCAGTAGCAAGCACTAGTTCATCAAAGAAGATAACTGAGATATGACTCCAACATCGACGTTTGGGACATGCCTCATTTAGTTATTTAAAAAGGTTATTTCCTAGTTTATTTACAAATTTGGATATTTCTATTTTCAAATGTGATGTGTGTGAACTTGCAAAAAGCCATCGTGCTTCATTTCCTTTTATTTTAATAAAAGCCCAACTCCTTTTATAGTTATTCATTCTAATGTTTGGGGACCATCTAAAGTTCCCACATTAGGGGGGGTCAAAATGGTTTGTTACCCTTATAGATGATTGTACGAGAATGACTTGGTTATATTTAATGAAGTTTAAATTTGAAGTTATGTTACTATTTCAAAAGTTTTATAACACCATTTGCACACAGTACCATGCACGAATTCAAGTGTTACACAGTGATATTGGTGGGAAATACCTTAGTTCTGAGCTTTGAAAGTTTTTGGACTCTCATGGCTTAGTCCATCAAACAAGTTGTTCAAATACACCTCAACAGAATGGTGTGGCTAAATGAAAGAATAGACATTTATTGGAAGTTGTTTGTGCTTCCCTAATCGCAGCTCATATGCCCTTATGCTATTGGGGTGAAGCTCTCCTCTCTGCTACCTATCTCATCAATTGTGTTCCATCTCATACTCTCAACTTCGAAACACCCTTTCAGACACTTGTAGAAGCTATTATTGCTCTAACAGTCCCAAACCTACCTCCATGTGTCTCTAGATGTGTTGCCTATGTTCATCTTCACAAACACCAACACAATAAGTTACTTCCTTGTGCCTTGAAATGTGTCTTTGTTGGATATGTTGTTCATCAAAAAGGATACAGATGTTATCATCTCCCTACTCAACGCATGTTTATCACTACGGATGTTGTCTTTCGTGAAGACACTATGTATTTCTCTAAGTCTGACTTTCAAGGGGAGTCTCTTGTGGAAATTAAGACTCGTGTATATACAACCTTGAGGAAAATGTGGTGGAAGTATCTGATCAAAATGTAGGTGACTTGGATCCTAGTGTGCAAAACTTGGATGTGAGTGGAGATACCCTACACAATGACATAATAAGTGTAGAAGTAAATGAGTTGATATCTAGTGGTCCAAACTTGGATCTAAGTGGGAATGAACTCCTAGAAAGCCAGAAAACTTCTGAAGCTAAGCTTGAATCTCTCCCAATTGATACACCAAATCGTTGTCTGAGGATATTCCTTATACAGTGCCTGATTCGTCCATGAGACAGTTACCATAACGTCTTACTAGAGGTATTCCAAAGCCTACATATAAACCTCAATTCTCTAGTAAAGTAAGATATCACATGAATCATTATATGTCTACACATCGCTTGTCAAAATCAAATCAGTCATTTGTTAATCAATTATCTACTGTATCTATACCTAACAGTGTACAGGAAGCATTAAATGATCCATGATGGAAAGCTGCAATGAATGAAGAGATGACCTCCTTGCAGTAAAACCAAACTTGGGAGCTCGTCAATCGACCCACAGGAAAAAAATCAGTTGGGTGTCGATAGATCTTTATGAAATACAAAGCTTATGGAACTATCAAACGGTTTAAGGAGAGATTGGTGGAAAAAGGTTACACTCAAACTTATAGAATTAACTACACTAAAATGTTTGCACCAATAGCCAAAATCAACACAGTGCGAGTCTTATTATCCTTAGCTGCAAATTTTGATTGGTTGTTACAGCAGTTTGATGTGAAGAACCCATTCCTACATGGTGAATTATCTGAAGAGATCTACATGGATCTCCCGCCAGGGTGCATGGTAATAGAAAGACAAAATCAAAAGGTGTGCAGGTTGAAGAAATCGCTATATGGATTAAAACAGTCCCCTAGAGCTTGGTTCAGGCGATTCACCAAATCCATGACAACTTTTGGTTACAGACAAAGCAATTCGGATCACACATTATTTTTAAAGAAGAAACATGGGAGGATTACTGCACTCATTGTATATGTGGATGACATGATCGTCACAGGCAACGATCTAGAAGAAATGAGAGCTTTGCAAGAATACTTGTCCAAGGAATTTGAAATGAAAGACTTAGGTCCCTTAAAATACTTTTTGCGAATTGAAGTATCTCGATCAAATAAAGGAATCTTTCTATCTCAGAGAAAGTATGTCTTAGATGTATTACATGAAACTTGTATGTCAACTTGCCAACTAGCTGACTCTCCAGTAGAAGAGGGTCTGAAATGATGTATTGAGACAAATCAGGTACCGATGGACAGGGGGAGATACCAGAGACTTGTTGGAAGGTTGATGTACTTAGCTCACATAAGACCAGATCTTGCCTATGCTCTAAGTATCGTTAGCCAGTTCATGCATAATCCCGATGAGCAACATATGAATGCAGTTATGCACATTTTGAGGTATCTAAAATCTGCTCCAAGAAAGGGAATTCTATTTTCTAAAAGCATAGACAAGGAAAACATCAAAGTGTATACCGATGCTGATTGGGCCAGAGTAGTTGACGATAGGCGGTCAACTTCAAGATCCTTTACTTTTGTAGACGGAAACTTAGTTACATGGAGAAGCAAAAAATAAAATGTTGTTGCACGATCTAGTACAGAAGCTGAGTACAAAGAAATGGCCTTAGGAATTTGTGAAGCACTGTGGTTGAAATTTCTCTTACATGATCTAGGCTACTCTTCAAAATAACCAATTTAGTAGTATTGTAACAACAAAGCAGCATTTGATATAGCTCATAATCTAGTTCAATATGACCGTACAAATCATGTCGAGGTAGATAGGTTTTTCATTAAGGAAAAACTAGATGAAAAGGCTGTGGAACTACCAAAGATTCGGTCAGAAGATCAGTTAGCTGATATCCTTACCAAAGGAGTGTCTAGTCGAGTGCTATCAAAGTTTTTAGACAAGTTAGGCATCTATGACATCTATGCACCAATTTGAGGGAGAGTGTTGAGATTCATTTTGAAATAGAAAAGTAAATAAAATGTTAATATGATAGAAATCATTCCTAATATGGTAGGAATCATTGTATTTAATTAATATCATTTTCTATCATTTTTATTTCTATTATAAATTCATGTAATCTGTACAAAAAAAATCAATCAAGTGAAATATTCAAACAATTCTTACATGCTTCTTTTCACAGTTAAAGGGCATGACGGTTCAAATCCTTACAAAATTTTGGCGATCTTCTATATCTAAAAAATGAGAAATCCACTTTGAAATCATCTGCCATGCACTCATCCACTGAGTGTATGCTTTAACAGGAAGTACAAAAGGGTAAATTTATAAAATAGAACCTTTGGTAAAATGCCCACACGTAACTAGCAGATAAAGTATAATAGATAGTCTATTTTAGGGATTAGCGACTTACCCATTTGGTGACTTTTGCGCCGGACTTTCCCAAAATGCACTTTTGCCTTTTGAATGTAACAATAATTATAACTAGCAGACCATCCAATAATTCAAATATTTGGATTATGCACCAACCCCAAATTTCATACTGCAGCTAAGAGAAATATAAATCAAGTTGATGATTTTACCAAAATAACTCTATGAGGACTTTTGCAACAAAAGAGATACTTGGATTGGACCAACTATTGTGACATGTGCACAAAATAACTCTGAAAGAAAACCACTAGTCTCCCAAAAGTAAATAATAAAATAAAATTTCAGTGTGCTTTTAAGTGTAAAAAAAGAAAAGAAAAAAGACCACAAAGGAAGACAAAGAAGGTAAAGACGAAATACAAAAATGCCCAGAAATTGATGAACATTAAGAAGCATTATCGAATGATCCATCGTCTGTTCTAATTGGGCCTATTATTCAATGAATCACTTAATGGACTGATTAAATTTTGGGCTATGAAGCAATCATATTGGACCAGCTTAGGGCCGTGCAATAAAAGTTACAAAATAAAACCCTATTTGAAAAGTTTCATTAGGTAGTTGTCACTATTATTGCTATATATTTGTCATCCTATATTCGATTAAGAGGATTTAAAGTGAATTGTAAATCTAACTTATTGGGATATATTTGTTATAGAAATATCAATTTTTTTTTTTAAATTTGGACAATTAATGAGCAAAAATGAGCTCCCAATTTGTTTAAATTGAAAAATTCGATCTGATTCGTTGGATTGTGAGCAAGACAACTCCTTTGTGAAGAGTACTACTTGGGCATAATTTTTATAGCTTTTAGGCTTTTCATTTTCAGCAAATAGTTATATTATGATTTTCATTTCTTTTAGCAAATAATTCGATCAATTTTCTTAGATTGAGAAATTTGATTTGATTTAGATCAAATTGGATTTGAAGATTTTATAGTTGGATCAGTTTCAAATTGGAAAGTATACAAGTTGTTTTAATTCGAATTGACACATTTTACAATTTGCTGCAATCTGATCCTAACTAAATTACTATTAAAATTATAAATAATTGCATATTTTATTTTATAATGTGTTATACTTAAATATTATATATATCATGATTACATTAAATTACTATTTTAATTTTTTAAAAAAATATTAATGTTAAATCCTATGTAATAATAGATTTTTGTATTCTATTGGTCCCTCACCTCAAAATTGCATTTGGTCCATAACCTTTTAGAGCGCATATCAATTCCTAACATTTCAAATTTAATAGTTTCATGAAAATGTTATGGACCAAATTATGTTAAATTCTAATTAAGCTATTAAATTTTAAAAGTTATGAAGTAAATTATGTGTTTAAAATGTTAGAGAGCTAATTATATTTTGAGGTAAATGTTAGAAACTAATAGAATATTCATTGATATAATAAGACAATATTAATTGAGATATTTTATGTCTCTAATGAGTATAAATGAGACAAGTAAAAACATAAAAAAATAATAAAAAATATGAAACATGATTATTTATAATGCGAATTTAATTAAAAAAATGATATAATGTATGTTTAAGTTAGGCCCATTAGGGCTACAATTTAATTGAGATGAAATGAGATAGAAGAGTATTGAAATAAAGTGAGACAATATTGTATTTATGAGCTCATTGGAGACACTAAATTGAACATGAGATGTGAAAATCCGATTTACATTTTTAGTTTTCATCTTGGATGGTAATGCTTTTGTTAACTTTAAAGCTTTTGAATATTGTTTATTTATGCTCTATACCATGTTGAATTATGCTGGTTATTTTTGTGAACTATTTTTAAAGCTTTTGTTATAGTGAGAAGTGGATTGAAACTGCCTGTTTTTTTATTAATTTAAATCTAATTTAATTTGAAGTAGATTTAAAGATTTCTAATTTGAATCTGGTCCAATAATGTAGTTGATCCAAATCAATCTGATTTCAGATAGATCAAATTTTTTCGAATCGAATAAGGATAGATTGATATTATAACTTATTTTTTTTTATTATTGTCATATATAAAATACAATATATACTAATATTTAAATTTTAAATTGGCACATTTTTAGTAAAATTTATTTATTTATAATCACAACTAAGAGAATCAAAATAATAGAAAGTATACTCATGAGCATTATTAAATTGTTATAGAGAATTTAATATTTATATTTATTTTTGAAACTAGGACTGTATTGTAATATAATTGTAGTATGTATAATATTTAAATGTAACACATTAAAAATAAAATATGTATTTATTTATAATTTTAATAGTAATTTAATCCGGATAGGATTATAGCGGATTATAAAATATGTCAATTCGAATCAAATCTGAATGAATTGTATACTTTTCAATCCGATTCTAATCCGACTATAAAATTTGTCGATCCAATCTGATTTGAATCCAACAAATCAGATTGAATCGAATTTTTCAATTTAAATGAATTGATCAAATTATTTACTCATTCTTAATTTATTAGTAGCTCTTACAACTAAAAATCTCGTTTTTAGAGCAAGATGGAGACTGTTACTCATTTTTTGTTTTAGTTTGTTCTCCTATTTTTTTTTTTTTTATTTCTTTAGTTTTTTATAAGGTGAATAAAGTATTTGGAGCTTCCTTGCATATGTGAAAGTTATAAAAATATACAAATACACATTAAATCCAACATATAAATACACATTAAATCTGACATTCATAGAGTTAGATTGATAAAAAAAAGGACCATAACAGTGACAAAAGATTATTTATGAAATAAAACTCCTACTAAGGAGATAACTAAGCAACAAAACATAGAAAAAAATACCCACCGAATAAAGTACTATTTTTTAAGGGGAGGTCCCTTTTTGGCAAGAGTAATTGGAAAAAAAAAAAAAAAAAGGGAAGAAAAGAGAGATAAGAGATCACGCCATCACGGTAACCAAATTGCTGTGTTCTAATTATGGAATTTGTCAAATTAACAAAAAAAAAATTAAAAAAAGTTTATCTACATGTTATTTTATGTTATATTTTTAAGATAATCAATAAAAATTAAATAAATATTTTTAAATGTAACAACTAATTAAGTTGAATATCTTTCAACAAATTAAATATTTGAGGATGTATTTTTACAGGAAGTCTAAAAAGTTTGGTACGTAAAAAATGTCTTTTTGTGTGGGTAAATTATGTAATGTTATTTAAAAGAAAATATAAAACATAATTTTCTTTAATTGTTACCGATAACAGTTTGCAGCCCTTACTTTTTTATTTTTGTTTTGGGTTCAAGAAAGAGCTTACAAAGACAATATAACACCCAAATGTTTTCATTCACTTAAATTAATATTTATATCGAGAATATTAATAAATTAGTACCATAAATTATCATTAAGTGATCTTAGTCATGTACATTTTTACTATCTTAAATTCCTAACTTTGTGCGTATACCTATAAAGCATACTGATCAGGGAGAAAGCAAAAAAAATAAAAATAAAAAACTAACCAACAAACAAACAGATAACGGCAATTAAAAAATGAAACAATACTTGCTTTGAATAGAAGAATAGAGGATCACTAAAGTGCACTAAAAAAAGAAAAGGTAAACAAGCTTCTCCACTCTCGACTTCTCTATTTATAATCCGCCACGCTATGAGCACTCAGCTTCGTGCTAACTGAATCATTTATATACGACGACGTATTGTTATTTTGTAATTGTATTTTGTCGCTCCGTATTTATCCTTTCAATCATTGATGAGACTTCCGTTTACTACTCCGGCCTCCTAAGTCCTATCCTATCATCTTTCCTTATTTTCTATCTTCTTTGCATATGGGAGACCCACCAGCTCGCACTTCTTGATCCAATTCCTTCTCATGTAACCGCTCCATCTGTCGATGTTCGATTCGTTTTTCGTCTATCATCGGCGTCCCTTTTTTCTTTCTGCGTTTTCAGCTTCACGATCCGTTTCGAGACTAAGCTCTCGCTTCCTCACGACTTCGATGCTCCTTCAGTCATCGGTATGTCGGAGGTTCGATCCTTCCTCGATTCGATGGGCCGGCTCTGCGTCTAACCACTTTTGTATTTCAACGGAGCTAATCGTAGATTGAAAAGAAGCTCCCGGTGTTTGTTTGCTCGGGGGTTTGATTCTCAAACTTTTCTCTTTATCGACGCTGTACGGGAAAGCGAAACGTTTTTCTTCCATGATGGTTTGAAAAATTACTTTAATTTTTTTAGGGTTGAAAATTTTGTATGTTTTGTTCGGTTATGTAATTTTGAAATTGGAGAGTTGAATATCTCTAGCGGATCTTCAGAACTTCGAAATTTGAGTGGTTGAAGTTCAGTTTTGTTTTAGTCTGCTGTGAGGTTGAAGTTGTTGTTACTTCTGTTTTCAATTGTTTGGCACTCTCTATTTTGTGTTCGGAGCGATGGAGGAGAGAAATACTTGCCGAGCAAGCCTAGGAATGTCAGATGTTGTACTTGGCTGTGTGATGCCGTATATTCACGACTCAGTGGATCGCGACGCAGTCTCTCTCGTTAGCAAGCGATGGTACGAACTCGACGCACTTACTCGCAAGCACGTGACTATCGCTCTCTGCTACACGACCACTCCCGAGCGGCTTCGGAGGAGGTTTAGGCACATGGAGTCTCTCAAACTGAAAGGGAAACCCAGAGCTGCTATGTTCAATCTCATACCTGAGGATTGGGGAGGCTATGTGACGCCGTGGGTCCAAGAGATTGTCGACAACTTTAATTGCTTGAAGTCCTTGCACTTCAGGCGTATGATAGTGAAAGATTCAGACCTCGAGCTTTTGGCTCGTTGTCGTGGACGTGTGCTCCAATCTATTAAGCTCGAAAAGTGTTCAGGGTTTTCAACTGATGGCCTTCTGCATATCGCGCGGTCCTGCAGGTATTGGTTTGAGAAAAGACCGAGTTTTATTTTGGTTAGAAATAAGCATGCTGCTGCCCATGACAATTAAAAGAAAAAAAAAATTGTTTTTAATTTGAATATATATTTGCTGATAATTATCTAATATAATTATTTTTTATCTTATTTTTTAGACTAATTGCCAAACTCCCCAATGTCTCCCTATTGTTTTCAATTAACTCTTTGATAAACAGGCATTTGAACGGTGGAATTATGTTGCTTCTTCATTGTATTGGTTACTAAATAGCTGCAAGGGTAAAAAAAAGGTTGCTTGTGATTCTGAGGCGTTCTTGTTCATTTACTACATGGTTCTAGTCTTCTAGATAGGATGCAAATTGTAGAAATTGGGCTTAACATGGACATATCTATTTCATGCTTGATTATATTAAGTTTTTAAGTTTGTCTTGTTTTGTCCCACATTTTCTGCCATTACATCTATATTGAACTTTGCAATTTGTCGTATGTTTCCAATCATCAGACAAATCGTTTTTGTGCATTTGAATGTAATTATACAAATGTCTATAGTGTTGATCGAAGACTATTATTGCAATTCTTTAAATGCCTTGTTGCAGTTTTTGGACTATTTCTGAATGAGTGTCTAACTTTATGCTAGTAGTGGTATAGGATGTAATGCTGTCATGTTTTACATCAGCTGTATACTAAATGTTCTGCATAATTTCAAGATTAAGGCATAGACAGTTTAGTGCAGCCTTCCAGCCATAGTGAACTAAGCTATTTGTTTTAATCCCTGTATATGACTCAGGAATTTGAAAACTTTGTTCATGGAAGAGAGTTCAATAACTGAGAAAGATGGAGAATGGCTACATGAGCTTGCTCTGAACAACACAGTTCTTGAGACTTTAAATTTTTATATGACTGATCTTAGTGACGTGCGATATGAAGACCTGGAACTTATAGCTAAGAACTGTCGCTCCTTGGTCTCTGTGAAAATTAGTGATCGGGAAATATTGGACCTTATGGGTTTCTTTCGCTTTAGTGGAAAATTAGAAGAATTTTGTGGGGGCTCCTTTAATGATCAACCAGAGAGGTACTCTGTTGTATCATTACCCCCAAAGCTATCCAGATTGGGTCTAACATACATGGGGAAGAATGAATTGCACATAGTATTCCCATTTGCATCCTTGCTTAAAAAATTGGATCTTCTCTATGCTTTGCTCGACACCGAGGACCATTGTGCCTTGATTGAAAGGTGCCCAAACCTGGAGGTTCTTGAGGTTGTACTATATAACTGTTCTTGTGCTTCCTATATTTCCTTTCATGAAGTTTTGCATGCATACATTATGGTATCTGTTTTGATTTGGTGGAAGGACACGTTTTTTTTCCTGGTGCTATTCACAAATTTTTTTTTGTAAGTTAAATTTCTAAATGGTTCACTTTTGCCAATTCTATTATGGTGGTCGACATGGTTTATTGCATTTCTTTTGTTTAAGATTCCAACTTTTTTGTAGCTGGTAATTGAACTCCTTTTTCTCATGGTTTCTGGAAAAAAAAAAAATCAAGTTTATTTCAAGAATTTTTTTATTTTGACTTCCATCTAGAATATATCGTTTTACCTCGGCCCTTAAATAGTATTTCTTTGTCAATGTTAGTGACTTTTGAATGCTTAACACACTTGATATTTAACATAATTAATGCAACCTGAGGTATTATATTTTAGTTCTTATCTCTTTGCGGGGAACCTGAGGCATTGTAAATATTATATCTAACTTATGACATCTTTATGGACAGACAAGGAATGTAATAGGAGACAGAGGATTGGAAGTTCTCTCTCAGAGTTGCAAGAAACTAAAGCGGCTCAGAATTGAACGAGGTGATGATGAGCAGGGTATGGAGGATGAAGAAGGTGTTGTTTCACAACGGGGTTTGATTGCTTTGGCTCAGGGCTGTCTTGAGTTGGAATATTTAGCTGTATACGTATCTGATATCACAAATGCCTCTTTGGAATATATTGGAACTTACTCCAAGAACATGTGTGATTTTCGTCTCGTGTTGCTTGATCGAGAAGTGCAGATAACAGATCTTCCACTGGACAATGGAGTGCGAGCCCTGTTGAGAGGTTGTGATAGACTTAGAAGATTTGCTTTGTATCTTCGACCTGGGGGATTGACAGATATTGGTCTAGGTTATATTGGCCAGTACAGTAGAAATATCAGATGGATGCTTCTGGGATATGTTGGGGAGTCTGATGCTGGGCTTTTGGAATTTTCTAAGGGCTGCCCAAGTCTGCAAAAACTGGAAATGAGAGGTTGCTGCTTCAGTGAGCATGCGCTTGCTGCTTCGGTAATGCAATTGACTTCCTTAAGGTATTTATGGGTCCAGGGATATAGAGCTTCTGGAACAGGGCGTGATCTTCTAGCAATGGCTCGTCCATTTTGGAATATAGAGTTGATACCTGCTAGACGAGCAGTTGTCGCTGATGAACGAGGGGAAGACATAGTTGTTGAGAACCCTGCACATATACTTGCCTATTACTCACTTGCTGGACCAAGAAATGATTTTCCAGATACTGTTATTCCATTTTGTTTGTAGTCTTATAGTTCTGTAATAAGCCAGCATTCACTTGTGTAATTTTAAAGACTTTTAAGCTATCTGATGAAATCTGGTAAACCTCTCGTGTTTTAAACTTGTGATGGTGACTCGTGTTTTCACCTATGCATGCTTTTTATTAATATTTGCTGGGAGAACTAGACTAATATGGGGATTTTCCTTTTTAGTGCTGGGAGTTAAGAGCGAGGCCCAATTTGCGCTAATTCTAGGTTAAAATTGATTGCTTCTAATCTGGACCTTGTTAAATCACTATTTTCCCTGCTTAATAGCGGAACGATTAATCTCTGGCCAAGCATTTCATGGTGATGGGTAAACCTATTGGTCAACAGTACTGACTAATGAGCGTTGTTATTGTGGATAAAATACAGAATTATCACATTTTCTTTTGGAGCAATAATAATGTCTCCAATCTCCATATGGTAGTCTTTGCAATACTCGAGTTACTGAAGTCTTGATCATCAATTATTGTTTTCATGTCAATTCTGGATGTATCCAGAAAAACCTCAAATACATGCCCTATAAGTCAATTTAATCAATTGGGACATACACCGAGAGATTTTGTTGGATGTACCCAAAAGTAAGCTCTTTTAAATCAAGTTCGAATATGTGATTGGTGATCCACATAGTTCAATTCTGAATATATCCAGAAAAAATTCAAAGTATGAGTTATTTGCGTTTCGCTTTAATATGTGAGAATATTATATGTTTTTTATTCTAATCGCATTTTTTTCTAAATTAGCAAAAATTTAATACAAAACTCATAGTTCATATATATTAAATATCAAAATGTTATTGTTATATAAACTCAATAAAATAAAAATAAATCCCACAAGATCTCTGGCCACCCATCGGAGTTGGCGACTAATCAGAGTTTTGACGATTGTAGCAAGCGACCCATTGGTGTTCTAATGATCGTCGTCAATAATCCATCGGGAGTTTCAACAACCTTTTTTCTGCGACTCATCAAAGGTAACCTATTATATTTACTTGTATCTTTGTATGTAACTTGTTGCATTTACTTGTATTTTTGTAACTTATTACATTAATCTGTATATTTGTATGTAACATGTTACATCCATTTTTACAAGTTAATCGATTCAGCTTCCCTTTACAATTTATAAATCTAACTTTATATTTGTATGTAACATATTCCATCTACCTCTTCATTTGGATGTAATATGTTACATCTATATATAATAGGATTCCTAGAGGTACAATAAATATATAACATATTAGATCTACCTCTTGAAAGTTCACTAGAGCTCTGACAAGGTTGCCAGTAAGGCTGTCGGAAATATGGTGGAGTCTTACAATGATTCCATTTTATTAAAGTTATAAAATAAAGACATTTTGGTCTATTTGTTGAATAATTTGATATAAAATTGTGAGTTTTGTAATAAATTGCTATTAAGTAGAAAAAATTGATCAATTTATCAAAACTAATCCTATTTAGGCCAAAACTATTAATATGTTTTATATCCCTCCGTGTAACATATTTATCTTTTGAGTTAATTTTGTTAACGACATTACATTTAATTGTTAATAAAAATATCCCTAATTTTTATTCAAATATTAATAAAATACTCCAAAATTTTCTCAAAAAATATAATGTCGTTAACAAAATTAACTCAAAGGATAAATTTGTTACATAAAACTTAAGATTTTGAATATTTTTGCACTAACTCATACGCTTAGGTCAGTTTCGTAACTAATCCCAAACATTAAGGATATAACATATTATAGACTTTTCTTTTTAGCAATACATCTTCTAATATTTATAATTTAAGCAGATAATGTAACTTTTATTTTTATAAATAAAATTTCATTTTAACGTTTTTGGGCTCTAAGCAAATGTTTTTTTTTATAATGGAATAAATATATGTTTAAAGCATTTTTATAAATATGCTAAAGGAGTTTTTTTATAATATAAATAATATATGTTTTTTAGGAATTAAAATTAAAATTAATTGAATAAATATCGTATATATAAAACGAAAGGAAATTAGTTAATATACATTGAACACATCTTCATAACATTACTTTCACATATTAAACTAAAATCTTATTTTAACATATGATTTCCTTCTTTATTTGGGTTATTTTAAAAGTTAAAATTATTTCACTTAAAACTTGAAATTTATGTTTAAACAAAACAAGATAGTTTTATCCAATAAGAAGATGACATTTCAAATAATATCACCCTTCCATATTAGGAAACAGGACCATACAAAATTTGCGTTCATGTTTTTCCCCTCTATAAACTAATATTTATCTACATATTTTTGAGTTTTTTTTATCTATATAACAAAGATATGACAAAAAATATCAATTTTACCTAAATAACAAATTTAAGTAATAAAACGGTGAGTTTCAATTAGATAATAGATATGATTTTTACCAAAATGTCATTTTATTCATTCCTTTGATTTATAAGTATGTAAAGCTTACAATATTTTTTAAAAATTTTGTAAGGCTTACAAAAGTCATGATAATTCAATTTTTTATAATTATTTTTATATTTATATTTATGGCTTTAATACCAATTACTGATTACTCTTAACTGAAACTGATTACATTGATTACAGAAGTCATATGAATGTATAGGTTACATACAAAATAAATTTATAAAAAAGTCATGTGAATGTACAGGTTACATACAAAATAAATTTGTAAGTAACCTGTATATTCACATGATTTCCATAAACTGTTCAAAACAGCAATAACATACAAACAGTACAATACAAATGCATAAAATAGCAAAGAAATAAAAGCAGATTAACCTACAGAAGTCATGTGAATGTATAGGTTACATACACATTTATTTTGTATGTAATATGTACATTCACATGACTTCCATAAGCTGTTCAAAACAGCAATAACATACAATCAGTACAATACAAATGCATAAAACAACAAAGAAACAGAAGCAGATTAACCTACAGAGGTCATGTAAATGTACAGGTTACATACACATTTATTTTGTATGTAATCTGTACATTCACATGACTTCTCAAAACTCTTCAAAACAGCAAGAACATACAAACAGTACAATACAAATGCCCATATTTATTTTGTGTTCGTTTTTCTATGATTTCTGCCATTTTACAATATATTTTTATTGTATGTATAGGTTACATTCAAGTTTAGTTTGTATGTAAACATTACATTTAAATATGTAAACTTTGAAGGATTTGGGAGTTAAAAATGTCATTTGTGCTTCACCAAAATACAGTCGTTTTGTTATTTTAAGCAAAAAGTCAATTTTCTTCATTTATGTGCTATCTCAAATAATTAATACCATATTTTTGGGTAAAGAAGAGTTGGGTTTAATAAAATGCTAAAAATTAGACCACCCAACAGGGCGGAGCCAAAAATTGGTTTTAGGGGGATTGATTTTTTTTTTTATACAAAATAAAAAGTTAGTAAAAATTATAATAAATTATGCTCAATTTAATATTAAATTTTTTTATGTCATATTATAATAGAGATATAGACTTAGCATTAAAAAATATAGAGATAACACATTATAATTAACTTATAATAAAAATTAAACAAAAATATAACAAGTTAATAAGTATTAGTATTATTCAAATGCATTAAAAAGCTCAATCAAATGCATTAAAATTTAAGTAAATAAAAAGCTCAATCAAATGCATTAAAATTTATAGTTGTTAAAACTAAAACTAAAATAAACATATGAAAATGTAAAAAATAAAATATAATTTAGAATTTTAAGCTTGAGACTATATTTAAAAATATATATTTATAAACAATATAAAAATCACTAATAATAATAAAATTTTTATATAATTTTTTTAAAATAAATTTTAAAAGATTATTAAAATAAAATGTTAAATAATATATTATTACATAAATTTAAAATTTAGATTTAAATAAAATATGATAAATATAAACTTAAAAATTTTAATATGAAATTTATCATATATTTATTTATTTTATTTTTATAATGTTAAATTTAAAGTTATATTTATACCTTTTTTGAATTATCATATTTAAGAAGAATTTTTACATAGTATACGACTAAAATTTATTTTTGTTATTAATAGTTACCAAATATATATATATATATATATATATATATATATATAACTACTTTATTTACAATTTATATTATTTTTATTCACGTATTTGTTAAATATTGTTAATATATATTAAAATATGTACATAAAAGTTAGACACAATATATTTATGATAAATAAAATATTTATTTAATACTAAAAATATACATGTAATTAATTTTTTTTTTTTTTAAAAGTTAGCATTTACTAGAGCCCCCGTACAGCCCAACATAGATCGGCCCATACCCATGTTTTGGTTCAAGCACGTCTTCAAACAAAATCACCGTAACCCATTTCTCGGATTGAAAAAATATAATTTTATTGCGAACCATGTCTAGGAGCATCGTTCCCTCAACTGAGAGTTGTTGTCTGTTTAATTGTTTTTATGTTAAAAATGGGTTTAAACAAAGGGTTTAGGAATAAGCACATAGTTACATTACTAAGAAAAAAATGTATATTTTAAGATTGAAAGTGCTTCTAACAAATTTTTTCTTGCTTAGTCATAAAGCACTTTGAAAATATCTCATAACATAAACAATCAGAAGTTTAGTTTCTGAGTAAATTGGCTTCCTCAACAACCCCAAAATTGAGATTCACATAAGCATAAAATATAGACAACGAGCACTTATTATCTTAGATGTGACAACAAGAAGCTTTCTTAATTATGCGATCATCATGAGATATTTGTGGACCAATATAAAAGAGGAAAAAGTTTTAGAATCATCCTGCTAACTTAGTTGCTAAGCCTTGGTTCTTTGAAAGAGGGAAAATCTGAATTTCCAAAGAATGATTGCCCTCTTTAATTGAATAATTAACGAGAAGAAATTTTCTAAAGATATGGCCAAAAGGTGTACAGTTATTATATTAATAAAAAAAAGAATAGGAGTGGAATTATTTAGATTATATTATTTAATTTTTTAAATTATAAGTGGTATTATTTGGTCTATTAATTTAAAAAAAATGAGCTAATTAAGAATAAAATGCATAATTTTAACAATTTTTTAATTAAAAATATTAAAATAATATAATTTGTTCTTAATTGGTTTCTTAAAAATAATATTTTGATTAAAAAATTATTAAAATCATTTATTTTGTCCTTAATTATCATCGTTTTCTAAAATTAAGGAACTAAATAATATCATTTATAATTTAAAGAATTAAATGACACAAATAATTTAATTTAAATAATTTTTATAATATTTTTTCTATAAAAAAAATATTATTATAAAATTTATAATAATTATGAGCTTTTATTAATCTTTTAAAAATTAGACCGTTCATTATTACTTTAACATATATAACCTTCTCAAAGATTTATAGAATAAAGGAATAAGAGTGCTTTTTTATGCAACTTGCAAAAACATGAGTCATCTTGAATAATAATAATATACTTGGTAGTTACGTGCTTACTTACATACTCCATATGTATAATATATACATGCATAAATAATTTAATCAATTTTATTTTTAATTTTTTTAATAATATTAAATAATATATGATCATTTATATTATAAAAAAATAAATATATTTTTTTTCTTAAAAAAAATTAAAAATAAAATTATATCATATAATTAAACTAGAAAAGATTAGTCACGTACCGATATAAGACGTTAGAAAAAGGAAAGTTGTATATTGCTCTGAAACTTTTATCGCCAATGCGTGGTTTTGAAAATTGATATGTTCAAATGTATTACATTAAAGAGCACTACTAAACTTTTACAAATTAAATAGTTTCAGCATCGACTTTTTTTTTTTTGGTAGTAGAACCCACAATGGCAACAACTTAAAGAGGACAAACACAGTAGTACATTGCTCATTAAGAAGCACAAATTAATTATTAGTTTTATCGATCATTTGTGGGAATGCCTACCTTTGAGATAGTGATTATCATCAAACCCATCCCATTAGGATCGAGGACCCATATATATTAAAGTGTTTTAAAAGTTGGTAATTACCAAAAATTATAAATAAATAAAACTTAAAAAACTTAAAAGCATGTGATATATATTTTGAGCCAGGTAAGAAATTACAAGAAAAGGGTATCAGAAGTTTACTACTTATAATTATAATTAAAGAATACAAAAATTTATTAAATTTTATGTAGGGTACTAAAAGTCTAATAATTATTAAAAATGATACTAAAGATCCAAAAATTTTAAACTTATCATAAATTTATCTATGTGACATGCAATGAGTGGTGCATATGAATAAAATTATGACAATTTTAAAATTTTTAGAATTTTAGTACCATTTTTAAAAATTATTAAATTTTTAATATTCTACGTAAAAATTGGTATATTTTTATACCCTTTAATTATAATGGACAGACTTTTAATACTTTTCATCCAATAAATTATTGTCCTCTAGTTTTATTTGTATTAATTAAAAATGTTGGACTTAAATTTTATTTGTTTGTTTTCATCTGAGAGAGATTTCATGCATGCTCAAATAATAGCGAAGAATTTAAGGGACTGAATGGGGCTGTAATTCTAGATAATTTTTTTAAAAAAAAAAATTAGCTATATATATTTTTTTTTAATATTAAATAAATATTTTATTTTTAATAATATATTATGTTTAATTTTGTGTATATATTTTGATATATATTAATAATATTTAATAAATATGTTGATAAAAATTATGTAAATAAAATTGTTAAATATATATACATTTTTTCATGTGTTTGGTAATTATTAATAACACAAATAAAATTATATTAGTATATTATATAAAAATTATTTCTTAAATATGATAATTAAAAAGAAATTCAAATATTTAACTTTAGACTTAATATTTTAAAAACTAAAAATAAAAAATAAAAAATAAAAAAAGAAGAAGAAGAATCATACAATAAGCTTTAGACTAAAGCCTTTAAGTTTCTATAATTAATATCTTCAAAATTTTTCTTATTTTGTTTTAACTTAAATTTAAATTTATTTAATATTATATTATTTAAAATTTGATATTTTATTTTTATAATTTTAATTTATTTAAAATTTTCTTAATATAAAAATTGTAATATTTCTTTATCTTTTTTTCATTCATTTTTATTTTTACTAACTACTCTTATATTGTTTATCAACATATAGTTTTAAATATAGTTTCAAGTATGGGAGGACCATAAATTTTTTTGGGGTGAGATAAAACTAATTTTTTCATAGAAATTTTATTAAAATATTAAAAAATAAAAAATACATCATAATAACTAATTAGTAAGTTACGGTGGACTTTCTTTAATTTAATACTGAATTTTTTTATACCATATTATAATAGAGATATATAACTAATACTAAAAAAATATAAAGTTAGCATATTATAATTAACCAATAACAAAAACTAAACAAGAACTTAATAAGTTAATAAGTATGAATATCATACATGTATAAAAAAAATTATTAACTAAAATATTTAAGCAAATGAAAAAAAATCAATCAAACACATCAAAATTTTTAAGAGTTAAAATTAAAACTAAAATAAAAAAATGAAAATATAAAAAATAAAATATAATTTAGAGTATATTTAAAAATATATATTGATAAATAATGTAAGATTGACAAATAAAAATAAATTAATAAAAAAATAAGGACAAAGCAATATTAAAATTTTCATAGAAATTAAACTTTTAATAAATTAAAAAACTATCTAATAATATAATATTAGATAAAGTTAAAATTTGAATTTAAATAAAATATAAAAAAACTTTGAAAATATGAATTATAAAAGCTTCCTTTTTTTTAATTTTTAACTTTTATAATATATTTTAAGTCTAAAATTAAATATTTAAACTTTTTCTTGAATTATCACATTTAAGAATAATTTTTATATAATATACGACTATAATTTTATTTGTGTCACTAATAGTTATCAAATATATAAAAAAAATGTATATACATTTAATCACTTTACTCATAATTTATGTCATTTTTATCTACATATTTGTTAAATATTATTAATATATACCAAAACATGAATACAATAATTAGACACAATGTATTACTATAACTAAATATTTATTTAATGTTCAAAATATACATGTAATTAATTTCTTTTAATTTTTTTTAAAAAAAAATAGCCGGGGCTATAGTCCTGTGCAGCCCCTGAGATGCTTCACCTCTTATATAAAATTTAAAATTTAAAATTATATTTTATTTTTTACATTTCTATATATATTTTTTAGTTTTAGTTTTAAGACTTATAAATTTTGATGCATTTGATTAAATTTTTTATTTGATTAGATTTTTTTTAATTAATAAATTTATTTTATATATGTATGATATTAATACTTATTAATTTATTATATTTTGATTTAATTTTCGTTATAAGTTAATTATAATGTATTAATTTTATATTTTTTTAATATTAATTATATATTTTTATTATAATATCATATAAAAATTTAATATTGAATTGAATAATATTCACTGTAATTCTTATTAAGTATACATTATAATTTATTTTTTATTTTTTAATATTTTCATAAAATTTCTACTTTAAATAAAATAAAATAAAAAATCGTTGCCTGTGCACCTGTTCTCCAATCAAGATCACCCTCTAAGTCATTAAGTGAGCATTGGGATCAGAAATCTGTTCCAATTCAAAGGAATGTAAGATAGCATGTATATTCTCGAATCTTATATTAAAAAGAAAACATTATTTTTCATGCCTAGCTATATTATAGAAAAAAGAAAAAGTGAAGAAATATACCTACTCTGCCTAATTTTATTTTAAAGCTATAAAATCTGCAGTCTACACAGCCATTAATAGTAATAATATTATTATTCTGGGATTAACAGTAATAAGTTATTATTTATTATTTTTAAAATATATTACCTAACAATTATATTATTTTTTTTATTTATTATTTATTAATTATTTATATATATTTTTTAAAATATAGCGTCAATCAAGATCCTGTTGTTATAAAGAAAGTAACCATGGTGATGAACAGTGTTACCACCATTGACTATTGGGTTGTCAGAAACAGGAAAAAAAAAATCAATGAAAAAGCAAAGTTTGATTGCTTGACAATAAATATTTAGAAAAAAATAAACCAAATTGGAAGAAAGCATGCTACTTTAGTGGAATTCAAACTCAGCATCGACTTAGTGAAGTTGAGTCAACTTGGCCCTATTGATTTGCTTGCACAAAGAAAATAATAAAATAACCATAATCGCCCAGCCGTTTTGAGTAACGAGATCAGATACAGTTTTTTTTTTTTTTTATTACACTTTAACTATAATTTTTATTTAAAATATATGTAGTTGAAAAAAAAAAAATTAAAAGTTAGCACTAAATTATTTAAAATGTTGACAATATTTCCAATTAATTATATATTTAGCACATGTTTTTAAGTAAGATAAATAAAATATGCATGAATAAAGAAAATTCAAATTAATTATTTAAAATATTGTATCATATGTTTAATATTAAAAGTGTTATTTATTAAGTAATTACATGTACATAAAAATATAATATTTATATATGTTTGGATATAATTAAATCATAGTTTTAATTATGCTTAATTAATTACATTTAATTTCAATAAAAAATTATCAACATTTTACTTTTAAAAAAAAAAAAATGCCCATCTCAAAAGAGTACGGAGGAAAGTGGTTTTGAATAAATATAAAGAAATAAACAATAACGTACTAGGGCAATTTCAAAGAGTGCCAACTGAGTCAGCCTGGTTGTCCAGGTCACCTAGTTACTTGGATGCTTTAATTATAACAGTTATATATCATAATTATAATTAATATAAAAATAATTTATATAAATTTATATATACTTTATCAATAATATTATATTATATTATTTAAGATTCATCTTAAATTTAAAATATATAAATTTTTTTAGTATTAATCAATAAAAATGTAAAATAAATTATATCTATTTTATTTAATGTCTTTAATAGACTCATAATTCAAATTATTTGATATTATTTAAATATTATTTTATTTTATTTAAATTATAATTTTAATATGCCTAATGTTTCATCATTTATTTATTTTTAACTTTCGTATTATGAATAAACATATTTCATATTTTTCATTGGTTTTTACTTTTATTGGTACTATTTATTCTAACTCATTATCATTCTATTCCATAAAAAAGTTAATGGAACAAGATAGCATGAATTACTAAAATTAATTGGTTAACCTTGGATTAATGGACATCCTATACAAGGGCGAAGTTAGGTTGGAGCTGAATAGGAATGCAGTTTCTGTTAATTTTTTATAAAAAAATAATTATATATATATTTTTAGCATTAAATAAATATTTTATTAGTAGTATTATATTATATCTAATTTTTACGTACATATTTTAATATATATTAATAATATTTAATAAATTTGTTGATAAAAATGACATAAATTGTAAATAAAGTAATTAAGCATATATTTTTTTTATGTATTTGGTAACTATTAGTAACATAAATAAAATTATAGTCGTATACTATGTAAAAACTCTTCTTAAATATGATAGTTCACAAAATTTTAAAATTTTAATTTTAGACTCAATATTATAAAAATAAAATTAAAAAAATAAGTATATGATAAGATTCATATTAAAGCTTTTAAATTTATATTTATCATATTTTATTTTAATCCAAATTTTAACTTTATTTAATATTATATTATTTGAAATTTTATTTTAATAATCTTTTAGAATTTATTTGAAATTTTTTTATATAAAATTTTTATTATTTTTATTATTATTAGTCATTCTTATATTATTTATAAACATTTATTTTTAAATATAGTCTCAAGATTAATATTCTAAATCATGTTTTACTTTTTATATTTTTATATGTTTATTTTAGTTTTAGTTTTAGTTTTAACAACTATAAATTTTGATGTGTTTGATTGAGCTTTTTATTTGCTTAGATTTTTTAGTTAATACATTTATTTTATTCACGAATGATACTAATACTTAATAACTGTTATATTTTTGTTTAATTTTCGTTATAAGTTAATTATAATGTATTAACTTTATATTTTTTTTTAGTACTAACTCTATGTCTATATTATATTATGACATGAAAAATTCTATGTTGAATTGAATATAGTCTACTATAACTCTTATTAATTTTTTACTTTATATAAAAAAATTAAATTTTAATCCCCCTAAATTTTTTTTTCTCTGGCTTCACCCCTGATCCTATCCCAATTTACTAGTAATCCCATTGTTTTAGTAATTAATTTGTATAAAATTTGTAATTATTCAATGTGTAAATCGTTGGATTCTCCAACTTGAAAACTCCAAGTTAGTTTTCAGTTTTCATGCTAAAGGATTTTTGAACTAAAAAAATTTAAGTATTTAACTCATTGATAAGTAAGACAAAACTGCTTAATTCAATATTATGGTTCATACAATAGCTTCAAAGCAATGTAAGAATATATTTCATGATCATCTACCAATGGTCAATAACAATTTACCAACGGAGTCATTTCACAGTTCCACATTTAGGTAATCACACACAACTTGCTGACACTGAAAGTAGACTAGACATTTTGAGAAGCCATTTTCATTCATGAACATAAATGTCATAAAACGGCTGTTTATTTGCAACATTTTTGATATCATGAGGAACCTTCTCGAAACAACGAAGTTTCGGGATTTGCTCGAGCAACATAAGGAGCGGCATCATACAGATTTTGACCCCATAATTTAATGTCATATGCAGGAAGATCATAGGGAGACAATGACATGAAAAGATTGCCAAATGTTGTGCCAAAAACAATCCCAGCTGATTCATCGTTATGGATATTATGTTGAAGCATATAAGACTGGTCTAAAGGAGAGCTCCTATTCTCTTCTGGTTGAGTAGTTTCTGTGAGATTGACAGTAGTGATATCATGGATGCTTGGTCTTCTTTTATCTTTCCCTCCTGAAACTTGCCTCATAAAGTATTTCTGAGCATGACTTGCCACTTGTGTTGCTGTCTTAGATATAACTAAGTTCCTTGATATATTTCTCCAATCCCCTTTACCATATTTTACAAGTCCCATCAGAAACCTCCTGCAAAAACCATTTCCATAAAACATGTCAAATTAATTCAAACCAAACAGTGTCTTGTGCTAGTGGTATGCAAGTAAGACTCTACTCTTCCGTTTCAACTTTCAAGTCGCATGTTTGAAACATACATTTTACAGTTTGATTAAATAAATAACTAAATAAAAAGAGTCCTTATGCATTAACTAAGATACATGTGTACTGTGCCTATGTGCATACATATATCTATATGCTTCATTCAAATTAGCAAAGGTGGTTTTGAAGTTTGACTAGTTGAACTAATCTAAATATTGTTAACACAAAATTTGAAAGGAGTTGGTTAACCTGTGCTCATCTTCAGTCCAAGGAACTCCCTTCTTTCTCTCATGATCAGAAACACGAGCAGTAAAAGGCTTTTTTCTAAAAGAATCACGATCATCCATCAATTCCAATGTAAATGAAGAGGAAAGGTAACAAGGAATAGGAACCCTTCCAGCTTCAATTTCACTAACATCTTCTTCAAGTTGTTTGTATTGCTTCTTAACATCATAAACAGACTTTCCTGGTATCATTGCAGCAACTTTTTCCCACCTGTCAGGTGTAGTCTCATCATAAAAAGCCAGAGCACTCTCAAACTTCTTGTTCTCTTCTGTAGTCCATTCTGTGCTATGCCTCTCTTGGATAAACCAATTCGAACTCGACAGAGCAGGATAAGGATATAGAGTTTCCATGTGAATTTGCTATAACAATCACACACACATATCCAAATAAGGGCTTAGGTTTTCTAAAGACATGAAAGTTCTAAATGTAGAGGAGGAGAGACAGAGAGAGCAGAGGAGGGTAAAAAGGCAAAGAAGTTTTACTATGATTTTAAAAGCACTGAATTCAGAATCTTTTACTGGGAATCAAGAATCTCCTTTTCTTAACAGTGAACAGCATAATCTTGAGAATCTTAAAAGACCCACTTTTAGGAATCGGGACGAATCTTGAAGGAAAAAAAAGAACATGATTTTGTAGCAATAGGTGTAAAACAGGAACACAATTCTCAAAGAATATAGACAAAACCCATGTGAAATTTTTAGTCCAAATAGGTATTCTTATAGAGGCATAAAAGAGAGAGCTCAAAATAACTGTGGTAGCAACTCTCAAACTACATGGTAAACCACGAAATTGAGCGGGAAAAAAATCGTGTACAAAAGCAGTGGAAGAAATGGACAAAGCGAGACCCAGTTGAGAAAAGAGTTAGATTCTGCAAAATCAAGAGGCAGAGAAAAGCGGGGAAATTTTATTTTCTTTCTTCGTTCCTCTGCTGATAAGCAAGGGAAAAAGGGTAAGTAAATGTGTATATGGAATTGGGAGAAGAAAGTGCCAATGAGAATCAAAAGATTGAACTTGGGAATAGGATGTTGTGGATTAGTTCGAAGAACTGTAGAGAAAACGGAAAATGGCTATTCCTACGGTCCTACTTGAAGTGCGATTTTTATTGAGTCTGAAAATGACAGTAGTCAAAATTTTTCGTTTTCCATTGCAAGAAAATATATCAAGAAAACAACAAGTACGACATATGAGCTGGTTTGCCCGAGAGGTTAAGGGGGTAGACTTAAGATCTACTGCACATAAGTGCGCGTGGGTTCGAACCCCACAGCCAGCACTAGTTTTTAAGAAGAAAACAAGTTGACTATTTTTGTTAGGTAATTCAGCCATTTTTGTGGGTAGAGTTTACAGTTTTGCATACAAGTTACTTGTTGGGGCTTTTATTCTAGTTTTTTTATGTTCATTTTTCAGTTGCTTCTCTCTCACCCGGTTACTCGCTCTCTATTCAGTCTACGACAATACTGAACCAGAACTACTAGTGTTGTAGTCGTCGAGAGTGCCATCACCAAACCTACAATCATTTTATTTGGTTAGTGTTTATTTTCAGCATCTTAAATCTATTTTATTTATTCTGTATTACTTACAATTTTTAATGAGATTTTTTTGAAGTTGTAGATTTGAAAATAATAACCCGAGGTTATTTCTAGACGACGTGTCAAAGTAGCAGTCAAGTGGAGTCTTGCATTTTTTGTTTTTTATGCTTTATTAACGTATTATTGTTGGAGTATTTAGTTAAAATATTATATTTATAGTTAATTTTTTTATTAGTATTGAAAATTATTATAATTAAAATATTAAGATAATTATTTTAATATTTTTTTATTAGTTTAAGAATTTTGTTTAGAGTCCTATCAGGATTAAAATTTTAGTTTATTATCCTTATAAATAGATGAAATAATGAATGTGGAAGCTAAAATAATAGATAATCAAAGTAGGTTGAGAAGAGAACCAAAAAGTTAAATAATATATTCAAATCTCATTCATAATAATATTGAAGAATTATATTGATATTTATAGGGATAGATAATAAACTAAAATCTTAATCCTGATAAGACTCTTAAACTAATAGAAAAATATTAAAATAATTATCCTAATATCTTAATCATAATAGTTTCCAACGCTAATAAGAAAACTAACTAATAATCTAATAAACTAACTAATAGTTTCCAACTCTAAATATTTCAATTCTCTCCCTTAAGCTAAACATAATTTAGAATTTATGATGACAGCGCACGATGGTGAGTCAGTTGATATTTTTAGAAAACGATGGCTACAAGGTCGTAAGGTTGAGATTGATGCCAACAGTTATGAGGCCGTGAGGTTGACGTGAACGACAGCGGTTATAGCAATAAAAATGGATGATACCAACAGTCGTAAGGCCATGAGGTTGATATGAACGACGGTGACGGCAAAGGTGGACGACGATGGTGACAGTTTCCTGAATGACAAAATCGAAGAAAAAAATAAAGTTCTTTTCGGATCTCAAACTATAGAAGAACCAACCAACAACCTTTAGAAGAAATCGAATTGAAAATCAAGAGTACTAGTAATCGAATAAAGTAGAGAAACTGAAGCAGATCGCGATGACAGTGGAAATATATGTATGGCAGATGATAGAGAGAGGATAGAACTACGTTTAGAAAATAAATTAAAAATATTCAAGATCAAACATTGCTCTGATACCATATTAAAATATAAAGTGGAAGGAAATATATATATAAAATAGATGAAAGAATGAATGTGGAAGCTAAAATAATAGATAATTAAAGTAAGTTGAGAAGAGAACTAAAAAATCAAAAAAAAATATTCTAATTCTCATTCATAATAATACTGAATGATTACATTTATATTTATAGGGATAATAAACTAAAATCATAATCTTGATAGGACTCTAAACAAAACTCCTAAATTAATAGAAAAATATTAAAATAATTATTATAATATCCTAATTATAATAGTTTTTAACTCTAATAAAAAAACTAATTATTAATTTAATATTTTAACTTATCTGATGAATGGTTTAGAATTAATATAAACACTAGTTTTGGATATATTAAATATAATTGCATTATTAAAATTATCTACTTTACAAAATTATTTAAATCAACATATAATTTATTCAGTTCTTTTATTTATTTTTTTATCTTATATTTTACGTTAATATTTCAATTTTAATATTTGATTTAAAATATTGATATTACTTCTAAAATAACATAAATAATGACCGATTATTGAAATTTTTTTTGATTGATTATTCAAATTTTATAAGTCTATATTAGTGTTGATAATTAAGCAATAATTTATATTGTCGAATTCTTTATTTTATTTTAAATTTGATTTTATTATAATAAGGTGAAAATTTAATTTTAAATTTTTGTAAACAAGTTTGTAGTAATACTCTTAAAATAAATAGTTAATTAATTTACTACTTAAGTAAATAATAAAGATATTATAAAACTATTTTATAATGAACATGCGTGATAATTTGTGACAATAATATGCAACCTATTTGAACAAAATAAGCATTTGGCTTAATAATTATGTGCAATAATTGACTATTTTTTAATTGATATCAAATATGATATGTTTTCGACAAATATGATCCGCTTATAATTTTAGCCAAATCTGTCTCATTAAATGAGTAAGTATAAACTAATGAAATATCTCTCTTAAAGTGCTTAGAATAAATATGTAGGGACAATAATGTAAATTTAATATACAATAAATTAACAAAAACTAAAAAAAATGAATTATTCATATAGCCCAACAATTATTTATAAAAGTATATTTATTATAGAGATATTTTGATATTTATTGGTATACAAGAGAAATTAATTCATAAAAGATATTTATTATAAAGTCATTTTGATATTGATTAATGTACTAAAAATAAAAAAATTTAAAAGAAAAAATTGAAGAATAACTAAAATAGTACATAATATAATTAACATAACAACTATTTAAAATAAATATATTTATTATAGAGATATTTTGATATTTATTTTTGTATAAAAAATTAAAAAAAAATTATTCATAAAAGGTATATTTATTATAAGAACATTTTTGTATTTTCTTTAGTATATAAAAAAAATAAGAAAGTCTATCCATTTAAGTACATTTTTATATTCATTAGTGTACTAAAAAATTAACATAAAATAAAAAAAAATATAAAATATAAAAAATTAAGAAGATAACTATTTATAAGAAGTGTGTCTATCATAAAAATATTTTCGTATTTATTGATGTACAAAAAAAATCAATTCATAAAAAATATATTTATTTAGGTGTTCTTTTATATTTATTAGTATATTAAAAACAACCTAAACTAAAAACAAAATAAAGAATAAGTAAAATGGTACATAATAAAACTAATAAAATAAGTATTTATAAAAAAGTCATTTGTTTTAGAACATAAACTTCAAAAAAAAAAATAGAATAAAAAATAACTAATAATATTTTAATATTGATTAATGTACTAAAAATAACAAAATTCAAAAGAAAAATTAAAGAATAACCAAAATAGTATACAAATATTTTAATAACCAAAGCTTTAGTGCATTTATTTGTTAATTCTATAAGATATTTTAGTAATTTTTATAATTTTAATGTAACTAAAATACATAATTTTAAATATATTTTTATTAATTATAAAAAAATATTAACTTAAAGGTGCCACGATCATTTTTATTTTTTGTTCGTCAGTTTGGTCATAACTCACTAAGTAAAAGTTTTTTTTTTTTTTTTTTTTACACGAGTAAAAGTTAAAATGATACTACATGCGGTTTGATTTCTTTTGTTTGGCTAAATGGGAAATACATATCAATTATGTGTTTATACACCGGGCATGGGTGAAGTTCTACGGCAAAATATAAAGTTGGGATCTTAAATATTTTTTATATACAATAATAAAATAAAATTTTCAATTTTATTTTAACAATTTATTTAGACATACAATATTTATCAAAAAAATAATTATTATATACTTTGCTCTTTTTATTTTTATCACTAATTGAAATTTTTATCAACTAACATAAATAACAAAAAATTTTACATTTTTAGTTAAGTATCATGAAAAAATTATTAAGGAGCATATGAACTTAATATACAAATCGAGACAAATATTACAAAGGAGCATATGCACTTAATGTACAAATCTTGACATACTTTAAAAATGCTTGAGGTAAGACTTATTACAATAAGACAGTGCCTTATCATGACAATAATAAGCTTTTTCATAGAGAAAAACTGTCAAAAAAATAAAGCATGTATGTTTTAAGAGCGTTGAGATAAGGCTTCTCATGTTCAACTTGAGAGATGATGAGATATATTTGCCTTACCATTATCGAAGTAAGACTTACCATGACAAAGAAATATCTTATCATTATAGTGAAAAGTCTTCCCTCAAGTAAAAACTTTCAAATAAAAGCAATTTTCACTAATAAGTCTTTTTTCAAGTGTAATTTGAGATATGATGACACCGTTTGCCTTACCATTGTCAAGGTAAGGCTTACTACGACAAATAAATATTTTATCATTATGTGAAAAGCCTTCTATCAGGCGAAAACGTTAAAAAATAGGCAATTTTGTCATATCAAATTTCTTTGACAACATCATTTTGTTATGGGCTGTGATTCACAACCCATCATTGTTTCTAACCATTTTCGTAATTTTCTTTAATAATATTATTTCAATTATTTTTGCTATTGTTATAATAAAAATATATGAATTGTTTGTTATATCTTTATAATTAATTATATTTTAGTATATCTATTATTGGATAAAGTTATTATTAATGAAAAATTATTGTGACAATAAAATTTTAAATTGTTTCAATATCACTACTCATATAAAATTACTTTTATTTTATATTCTTAAACAACAAGAAAAGGGAAAAAACGGTAAAGATCTTTAACTTAATTTTAGAGCAAGTTGACATCAGCGCCTGTAGCTCAGTGGATAGAGCGTCTGTTTCCTAAGCAGAAGGTCATAGGTTCGACCCCTATCTGGCGCGTTACTTTCAAATAGCACTTTTTTCTGTTTTGGGGGTTAATATTGCACTACTTGCAACAAGACAAAGGCATCTAAATGACAAGTAAAAAAACATTATTGTATATTAATGAAAACTGACAATCAATGTCAATGTCTTTTGTTGTTACACTAAGTGACAAGGTAAAAAAACATTATTGTATATGAATGAAAACTGACAATCAATGTCAACGTCTTTTATTGTTACACTAAGTGACAAGTAAAAAGCATTACTGTCTTTCAATGGAAGGTAACAATCACAAATTCACAATTTTACAATTCACAAGCAAATAAACCTTTTTATAGTTTCCTTTTTGTGCACCCCAAATGACTCCTGTCACGCATTATTACTACTATTCACTCTAAAGATTGAAAAGTTTGGCATCCTCTAGCAAAAAAGCATACAGAAACTTCCAAGTTCAAAATCACGATTGACTTGTCCTCCTTGTAGTTTTTCTCGAACTGGGTATTCATGGCTCATGAAAAAAGGCTAAATCATTTTTGCTCTTTTACTTATTGAAAAGCTCAGTGACAGTAACTGCATCAAATTTCACACCATATGTCCGGTGTCAAGCTTCTCTACCTTGGAAATTCTAGCACTGAGGAAGGTCACTGGGAGGTGGTGGCAGAGTCTCATTTAGGCCTTTACCATTCTCCACCAAGAATGCCATTTTTAGTCCCCATGTAGTGTGCACTTCTAAATGGCAATGCAACAACCAAACACCTAACATACACATATCAAAAACAACACTTTAGCTTTTTTATGACCAAATAAAGAAAACCAATTTCATGACAAGGATTAAAAGGGATAAATATATATATATATATATAAGTACCTGGGTTATCTGCCCTGAATCTAATAGCAACCCAACCAGCTGTTGGTACCCCAATGGTATTCCTTAGAACTGGGTCAACCAGATTAAATGTTTTTGGGTCTTTCTTTGGATCAAAATTTCCTGACCCCTTCCCTACAACATAGAAATCATATCCATGCAAGTGTATTGGGTGGCTCTCTGGTGCTACTACAGCAGTTCCTTGAATCACAATTTGAACAGTTGAGTTGTAACTCACTCTATATAATTTTGTTCCATTCAGGGTTTGCATATTAGCTGGTGAATTACCAGTATAATTATAAGTACTTGGTGGGTTTCCTGGAAAATCATCTGTATAAACTCCTTTAATCTTATAGTAATGTGCTTGAAGAAGAGCTGTATCTGGCATCACAAAGCTAACATTATTGATATCTCCAACAAATTGGGTTCCATTAACACAAGTAGCACAAGGGTTCATCCCAATTCCTATCGTAAAAGTAAGGGAATGGTCAATTTTTAATGGTACTTTGGAAGGGTATTGATTTGAATTTAGGCTTCTAAGAGAATCAGCAAAAGCATTAGTGACTTGGGTTGCATTCTGAGGAGGAATTTTGGTTAAAATTGTAGGGAGATAAGAAGGGGTGTCTTTGTAACGTAAAGTAGCAATAGAAGTCAGATTGTCAACACCAATTGGAGCATCCATGAAAGGTGAAGATGTAATTACGAAATTGCCCAAACCTTGATCTGCTTTTAAAAGGGCATTAGTGGTTTGTCCAGGGCTGAGAAATAATGTGTCCGTTTGGAAAGGCTTGGTATAAGAGGCATCAACATCAACAACAGTGAGATTATGATTAGCTATTTTGAAGAATAGCTCGTCGTTCACAGCTGCATTTATAATGCGTAGCAAATAAGTCTTTCCACTTTCAACTTTCAATGTGAAACCTGAAGCAGTAGTACCAAGTATCAACTAATTAGCTATGTGAGCTTAATAAACTGACTGAATTATAAAGCAAACTAATTAAAAGATCAACATTGTTAGCAACAACAACAAAAAAATAAAAATAAAAGATCAACAATGAACCACCTTGAGTAGAAGAGCAACCAGGAAAAGGTCCCTCAAGGCCATTAATGAGGTGGGCATCTGAGACATTTGGAGGCAGACCAGATTGTGTGGCTTGGTTTACCACAGCTTCAACATCTGCTTTCCACCACTCAGCTGCAAATCAAAGAATAATAAATGATCATGCATAATCATATTTCGATATAAATATAAAAATAAAAAATAAAAAAAAGTAATTAAATTAAGATGATTTGATACTTAAGGTGGCTCACCTAAAATTATGATTTTTTCCTCATAAGGGTTGGGAAAAGGATAAGGAACGCCTAGTTTAGGCTGAATAACAATGGCACCATGAAGGGTGGCCCTAAGCCAAGAAATATGAGCATGCCAAAAAAGAGTACCCCTTTGACCCGTAATAGTGAAGTTGTATACGTAGTTTTGGCTTGGTTGTATTGGGCATTGTGTGATATATGCTGGTCCATCTGCCCAGCCCGATCTAATTTGTCTAATCCCATGCCTTCCGCATTTTCATATTCAATAAACTAAACATCAATAACATAATCTAAAAATAAAAAAAAAATAAAAAACTTTAAAGCTATATATATATATATATAAGTGTTATCTCACCAGTGAATAGTGACGTTATGGTTGACAAGGTTTGTGACCCGTACAATGACAGTGTCATCTTCCCTGGCATAGAGAGTTGGTCCTGGGAACTGGCCGTTCACAGTGACTATGGACTTAGTTGAGCATAGCTTCGTTTCATTCTTATGCACCACCTGCATCCAACTCATTTGTATTTAATTTACTTTTATAAGTTTCGTATTAACTCTTTCTAGCATGAAATGTTGATATCTCACTTCAAACACATATTAAGTTGAGAATTTAGATTAATCCTAATTTAAGAAAATAATGAGTAATTGCTATGCAATTTTATTATAACCTTCGATTTTTATATGACTCACTTATTTAATTGATTTAATTTTTAATCAATTTAAAAAAAAATGTATTTACGACATTTATAAAGATGCATTAAACACATGTATCTTAAGGTATATATGTGTACTTACATTAAACTCGTAATGACGAACCAATGATTCAACCAATATTGCCGGATAGAAGAAAGTTGCAAAAAACAAAGCTCGAACAACAGGTTGCTCCATAGATTGATTTCGTAGTCTAGTCTTCTCTATTAATTTTTTCTTTCTTTCTTGTTTATGTCTCTCTCTCTCTCTCTCTGTGAGCTATATATCTTACAGTATATGGAGAAGAACTATAACGATTGACACACACCACCTTAACTTTATAAAATGAACAATTTATGTTAACTTGGATGCCATGTCTCACATCAAAGGTAGGTGAATGAAAATTGTCATCCATGTCTTCTAGCTACTTAGCCAGGCTTCCTTGCATGTTAATCAAAGTAGTAACATGTCCATTTCTAATTAACCAATGTTTCTAGAAAATGCAGCCTCTTATTAAATAATCTGTTTATCCGTGCCCACACATATATAAATATTGCTTGTGTTTTGAGGGGTTCCGTGTGGAACATTATTAGAAAGATGTATACACAAACCATAATGAATAGTTGGGAAATAGTTTTCAAGGACTCCAATAGTAAAGCTCTAATGTCAAAAGCTTTCCGAAGTCTCCAGATATATCTCAACTATTCAATTTCAAATCCAGCATCCTTTTATTTGGGAATTCTAGAAATTCACATTTAATTCCCTCTATAATTGTCTTTTTCTTATCACTTTTTAAATTACCCCTTGTTGTCATAACGATAATTCTCTGTTTTTGACTAGAGTTTCAACTCATGAACCCTTTATATCACTTTGTAAATAAGCTAATGCTTTTTTTTGTTGTTGCAATGTATGTTCAAAGTCAAGTCTACAAATCACAAGTCAGTTTAAATTTGCCTAAGAGCTGTAAAATTATGGATTTTTTTTTTAAACATTATATACATGAGTTGGATCAGTACGTGCCCCTTTGGTTTGTTACTATAATTAGGGGTGTCAATTCGTGCGAGCTGGGCTAGTTCGAGCTGGCCCAAACTAGCCCAGCCCAAATTGGTTCAACCCTAGCTCAATTCAAATTTAATTCGAGCTAGCATATGTGAGCTCGAACCCAAACCAAACACAAACGAGCTGGCTCAAACTGGCCCAAACTAGCCCGAATTGTTAATTATATATATATTTTAGTTAATATGACTTTTTTTATTAAAAAAAATATGTTTAATAATTAAAGTTCAAATAAAATTACATAAAACAATAAAAAATATATATATAAATATAATAAAAAATTAATTATTAAAGCAAAAAGTTAATTACTAAATTAATTTGGCAATGAGTAAATGCATTAAACCATACTCATGTAAAAGTTAGAAGTCGTCATGCCCTCATAAAATCTCATATTTAGAATAAATAGTTATCAAATCCAAATAAATTTATTCTAGTTATTAAACAAAATAAATAGAGATGAGTAGATTAAATGAATATACTTATTAAAAATTGAACAGTTAAAGTAAATTAAAATGTTACACGATAACATAACTTTTTTATATATACAAGAACAAAATTTTGACTATTACATAATATCTAAGTCTCAAGACAAGGAACAAGTAGAAAAGAGAATAGCATAATACAAGTATCAATTTAAAAATAGAAATTTTATAATACTAATTTAAATTAAATATAAATATTATTTTTTTTGTTTAAAGAGTTAGGTAGATTTAAATGCTAAATGCATTAACATCAAAGAATGTAGCATAATATTGTGACAAAATGAATAAATTATAACTATTTATTCATTATCAACTTATTTTTCAAAAGAAAAGGGAAAAAAATAATTAATATATCATAAAAAAGAAGTATTAAAATAAATGAAAGATTATTTTAATTTTAATATAGTATTTTTTATTTTTTTATTTAAAATTTTATTTTATTTTATTTTAGTTCGGGCTAATGGGCTGGCCCTAACCCAGCCCAAATTTGTTCGTGTTATTCGAGCTGGGCCGAAACAAGCCCAAATTTAATTCGATTTGTGTTCGATTCGTGTTTTTCGATTCGAGTTCGATTCGGTCAATCGAGCTATAGCACAAATTGCCACCCCTACTATAACATCAACAGATATCATCATATTCAACGGAGGCTAAATTCCTTTTCATCCAACGCAAAAGACTCCCAATAAAACATTCACTAATTAGAACTACTTGCATATTTGAATTTCGGTAAAATCAAATGTATTTAACCCATTCAATCCTTGTCTGCGAGTAATGAAAAAGCTCGCCATTAAAGCATAATTTAAATAAAAAGTTGAAGCTTTCAGTCTTTCACGTGGCGACACTTTTATTTGTCCCACTTCGAGTGTACATAAATGAGAATAAACCCAACCGGGTATAAAAAAGAAGGGAAGCTTTATTGTAGTTCGTAAGTGTAGTCGTATCTGTTCTTATCAGTTTAATATCGGTTACGTGCGTGCGGCATTGGTACACATGTTATTAAGTTTATTGTTTGTAAGGGGGAAGTCTAGTAACAGTAGCTTGCTAATGGGGCCTTCATGTGTCGCCCATGCCTTTCACCATTCTAACCATTCCAATTAAATGTAACGCTTTGTCGACTTTTAAATCTTTCATCTGATTTTTGGCCCAATGATCCGTACATATTATACAAATTGGCCCAAAGGTCATAAACATAACCTGATAACCAGTTAACCTTCTTAACAGAGATGTTATATAAAGCTTTAATTGCAATCATACAAGTTATTATTTATTTTATATTATCCTTTACACCTCTATACTATGTCACTAATTTACAATTACTATTTTCTTTTTGTATGATTTGTCCGAAAACGTACGCAATATTGGGTTCATAGATGAAGAGAGTGCTGGTTGAATTTAAGAAGAGAGTGCTTATAAGCACGTACCAATTGCTTTTTGAACCTTTCAAGGTCTAGCCTCACATTTTGGCTGGAAAGATAGACTCTTTGTATACAGCCAACCCTTCACGGGTAATACTATCAGGATCATTTTTATCATACTTATCAGATAAAGAACTTTCTCTAATAAGAATTTTATAGGCAATGTATTTCAAACCAAACTTTCTTGCAGGCGCACCATAAAATGTCTCTGCTGGCCACACTGTTCCTAGTGGTATAATTTGGATAAACACAGAGTCAGGCTTCATAAACAAAAAATGTGTCATAGCAGCACCATGTACACCAACCATTACATGACTTGAATTCAGAGCTCTATAAATCTTTGCCAATTCAGTCTTCGAATTTGGTCTTAAAACTTTTACTCTGAACCCAATTTCCTCTGCCATTTTCACTAATAAATCGTCATTTGTTATCGCTCTGGATTCTTTTCGAGAGAATATAACCATTTTGGGATTGTCCATTTGATCTTCTGTCACTGATGATGGAGAGTTGTCTCTTAATTTCACTGGAGCCTCTCTTTCCTCAACTTGCATTAGATCTTTAATCCGAGGCCAATAAGCTCTATCAAAACGATATCTTTAATCAAGAATAGATTTATTCCCCTCCATCAATGACGGATCCAGAGTGAGGTCTCCATGAATTCTGAGACCAACAATGGCTTCTGGGAAGAATGAGTTCTCAAATCTCCATTTCAATAGGTGGGTAATCTGAGAGTTGAGATAATACATCTCTGTACTTCATTACCCACCAAGTATGATAATGAAGAATGACAAAGACAACTTTTTTCTTCAAACGCTGAGAAGTAATGTACAAAGGCAAATAACCCATTATTGAATTCATGATAAAGATTACCTGTATAGCCTCCAGTTGAGAAAACCACTGCTGGAACATCACATTGATGATGTTTTGCCAAATTGATTTTCTTTGCAACAAGGTTTAATTCGACAATTTTGTTCATTATACTTGTTTCCCATTTACGGTTATAAGTGTTAATATGGCTGCAAAACTGGTTTTTTTTTAAAAGGAGCATATATGTAATTCCTTCTAATTAATATATGTAACCCTAATTCAACATATATATATATATATATATATATATATATATATATATATATATATATATTGGATTTGCTTGTTGCGGTTTGACGACGAGAAGAAAAGAAGACTTGCCGAACAGAGGAAATTAGTAGTGCTGTACAGAGGGAGAAACAAAGTCATTATTATCAGCATCAATCACCATATCCCACTTGAATTAATATTAATTGGAAGAATTGATATTACACTTTGAATTACATATCCTTTATTTGCTTTCTATGGAAATCGGGATCTGCCACCATTCAAAAGGTTCCTTTTCTATTTGTTCGGCAAATTGTACAGTAATATTATTTATCTTGCAAGAATTGATTTATTGTTGTTCTTACTTTTGATTACTGTTTTGTCATTGGAAGAATATGTTAGTGTATTTGAAATTTAGTATTTTGAGTGGCTTTTGAATATTGGTGTTTGTATTCTCCATTTGGATCTGATAGTGGATTTTCCTCGGTGTGCCGTCGTCAGTGGAGTAGACTTTTCACATTGAAAGGTTGAACTACTTAAATCATTGTGTGCCATTTATTTTTTCTTATTGCTTATTATTTTGCTGTTACCTAAAATTAATTATTTGTGCAACTAAATTGGACCCAAATTACGCTTCCGCTAGCGCCAATTTATAACAAATTGGTATCAGAGCTTTGGGTTATTCTGTTAATTATTGGAACTGATCAAGTTTGCTCTTTTGGATTTATTTTGAGCTTTTGGTTATTTGGTTGGTTTTATATTTTTTGGGTTGTGCTTCTATTAATTTAATTTTGGGTTTTGTGTCATGGCGGCAAAATACGAAATTGAGAAATTTAATAGTAGGAATGATTTTAGTTTTTGGCGAATGAAGATGCGAGCCATATTGGTTAAAGAGGGGCTCGTTAAAATACTTGAAGGCAAGGATAAATTATCAGAAAAATTGACTGATGAAGAAAAGGATGCATTAATGGAGAATGCTCTCAGTTCAATTCAGCTATCCTTGTCTGATGAGGTACTACGCGAGGTTGGTGATGAGAGATCTCCTGCTGAATTGTGGCTTAAATTAGAGGGTGTATATATGACCAAGTCTTTGACAAGTCGGTTATATTTGAAGCAGCGCTTGTACACTTTCAGAATGTTAGAAGGTACGCCTTTGCACGATCACCTTGATGAATTTACTAAAATTATTTGTGATCTGAAAAATATTGGTGTTAAGATTGATGATGAGGATCAGGCCTGAGTTTTGTTATGTTCTTTACCTCATTCGTTTGAACATTTTGTTGATACCATGCTATATGGGAGAGACACTATTTCTTTGGAAGATGTCAAAGCGGCTTTGAATTCCAAAGAGTTGAAGAAAAATGTGTCTACAAGTAATAACGATAGTAGCAGTGGTTTGTTTGTCAGAGGTAGAACGCAAGATAAAGGCTCAAGCAATAATAGAGGCAAGTTTAGATCAAAATCTAGAAAGAGAAAAGACAAATGTAATTATTGCCGTCAGGAAGGGCATTGGAAAATTAACTGTCCGAAACTCAAAGGTAAAGGAAAATTTACCACAACATCTTCTGGTACTAATGATGTTGCTGGTGTTGCAGATAGTTCTGGATCCGAAGGTGATAATGTTCTGTCAGAATCTATTAGTTCTTCAAGAGATGTTTGGATTCTTGATTCGGGTTGCACTTACCATATGTGCCCTAATAGGGATTGGTTTGTTTCTTATCAGTCCATTGATGGGGGTGTTGTCTTGATGGGAAATAATGTGTCCTGTAAGGTTGTTGGTATTGGTACACTCCGGATTAAGATGCATGACAGTATTGTCAGGACTTTGAAAGATGTTCGCCATGTTCCAGATTTGAAAAAGAACCTGATATCTTTGGGTACTCTTGACTCACAGGGCTATAGGTACATAGCTGAAGGTGGAGTTTTGAAAGTTATTAAGGGTGCTCTGGTGGTTATTAAAGGGCAATTGTCTCGTGGTCTCTATGTGCTACAGGGTAGCACTGTCATTGGCAGTGTTTCAGTTTCATCCTCATTAGATCACGATTCAGATACGACTCGCTTATGGCATATGCGGTTAGGGCATATGAGTGAGGCAGGGATGTCTATTTTGAGCAAGCGGGGTTTACTTGGTGGTCAAAAAACTGGAAAGCTTGATTTCTGTGAGCATTGTGTTTATGGAAAGCATCGCAGGGTTAAGTTCAGTACAGCCATCCATAAAACAAAAGGTACTGTTGATTATATTCATTCAGATCTTTGGGGTCCTTCTCGTGTTGCTTCTAAGGGTGGTGCCTGGTATATGTTGACTTTTATTGATGACTTCTCTCGTCACGTTTGGGTATATTTTCTGAAAAATAAGAATGATGTGTTTTCAAGATTTGTTACATTTAAGGCTTGTATTGAAAATCAAACTGGCAAGAAGATCAAGCGTTTGAGAACTGACAATGGCTTGGAATTTTGTGAGGGTCAGTTTAATGAGTTTTGTGAAAGGAATGGCATAGTGAGACATCGCACTGTGCGTAATACACCACAACAGAATGGAGTTGCAGAACGTATGAATAGAACTCTTTTGGAAAGAGCTTGTTGTATGCTCTTTCAAGCTGGTTTGGATAAATCCTTTTGGGTAAAAGCTTGTAACTATGCCTGCTATTTGGTGAATAGGTCTCCATCAACTGCAATTGAGTTGAAGACTCCGTTTGAGGTATTTTCTAGTACTCCTGCTAATTATTCTGATTTAAAAGTTTTTGGTTGTCCTTCTTATGCTCATGTTAATGATGGTAAGCTTGAGCCTAGGGCATTGAAATGTATATTTTTGGGATATCCTTATGGGGTGAAGGGTTATAGACTATGGTGTGTTGAACCCAAGTCACATAAATTTTTAATTAGCAGAGATGTTAAATTTGATGAGTTTTCCATGTTGGAAAAGAAAAAAGAGTCTGTTGTTGCAGGTAAAGACCCCGGTGTTAGTGAGCAGGTGGAGCTTGAGAGTGGAGCTCCTAGTCAAGTGCAAGAGAGCACTTCAGATCAGCCATTTGTGGATGAGGTAGATGATTCTGCTCCTGATGTAGCAGAACAGCAACAAGAGCAACCATACAGTATCGCTAAGGGTAAAGGAACAAGAGAGATTCGACGCCCTCAGAGGTATGCAGATGCAAATTTAGTTTCTTATGCATTGTCTGTGGCAGAGACTATTGGGGTGAATGAACCTACTAGTTATTGTGAAGCTGTCACTTGTGATGAGTCTGCCCAGTGGTTAGTTGCTATGAATGAAGAAATTGAGTCACTTCATAAGAATCATACTTGGGAATTGATAAAACCACCTAAGGGCCAGAAGATTGTTGGAAACAAATGGGTCTTCAAGAAAAAGGAAGGTATACCTGAGGTTGAAGCAGTTAGGTTCAAGGCACGTGTTGTTGCAAAGGGCTATTCTCAGAAAAAGGGTATCGACTTCAATGAAGTATTTTCACCCGTTGTGAAACATAGCTCCATACGTGTGTTGCTTGCTATGGTTGCGCTGTTTGACTTGGAATTAGAACAACTTGATGTCAAGACAGCTTTCTTACATGGTGAGCTTGAGGAACAAATTTATATGCATCAACCAGAGGGGTTTGTTATTTTAGGTAAGGAAGATCATGTTTGTTTATTGAAAAAATCATTATATGGTTTGAAACAATCTCCTAGGCAGTGGTATAAGCGATTTGATTCTTTTATGATTGATCATGGTTACTCTAGGAGTGATTACGATAGTTGTATTTATCATAAAAGGTTCTCTGATGGTTCAATTGTCTATTTGTTGCTATATGTTGATGACATGCTTATTGCTTCTAAGAATAAGTTTGAGATTCAGAAATTAAAGTCTCAACTTAGTGGTGAGTTTGAGATGAAAGATTTGGGTGCAGCAAAGAAAATTTTGGGCATGAAAATTTACAGGAATAGACAATCGGGCAAGCTTTATTTGTCTCAGAAAAGTTACATTGAAAAAGTACTTGAACGTTTTGGTATGAAAGAGTCTAAACCTGTAGGTACGCCACTAGCTGCACATTTCAGACTTTCTTTGGATTTGTCACCACAGTCAGAAGAAGAAGAGAAGTACATGTCTCAGGTTCCATATGCTAGTGCCATTGGTAGTTTGATGTACGCTATGGTTTGTACTCATCCAGATATTTCACATGCAGTTAGTGTTGTTAGTAGATACATGGGTAACCCTGGAAAGGGTCATTGGCAAGCAGTAAAATGGATACTTCGGTATTTGAGAGGCACTTCTAGTTTTGGTTTGGTATATGATGGGAGTTCTAATACTGGTTGCAGTGTTATTGGTTATGTAGACTCCGATTATGCTGGAGATTTGGATAAAAGAAGATCTCTGACAGGTTATGTTTTCACTCTTTCTCATTGTGTCATTAATTGGAAGGCTACTTTACAGTCTACAGTTGCTTTGTCCACTATAGAGGCAGAGTATATGGCAGCAGCAGAAGCAGTGAAAGAAGTCATCTAGCTTAGAGGTTTGGTTTGTGATTTGGGTTTACAGCAGGATACTTCTGTTGTATTTTGTGATAGTCAGAGTGCGATACACTTGACCAAGAATACCATGTTTCATGAGAGGACCAAACATATTGATGTTAGATACCACTTCATTCGTGACATTGTGTCTCAGGGTACTATTGTTATTAATAAGATAACTACTGCAGAGAATCCAGCTGATATGTTGACCAAGCCAATTCCAGTATGCTTGGGCTTGGTTGGTGTTTGTAGTAAGTGATCGGCCTTCGTGGCTTTTGGACGATGGCCATTTGGTATTTCGAGGAATCCTAAATTTGAAGAACTTGGTTCCGTTTTGAGCCAAGGTGGAGATTCGTTAATATGGCTGCAAAACTGTTTTTTTTTTTTAAGAAGGGGCATATATGTAATTCCTTCTAATTAATATATGTAATCCTAATTCAATATATATATATATTGGATTTGCTTGTTGCGGTTTGACGACGAGAAGAAAAGAAAACTTGCCGAACAGAGGAAATTAGTAGTGCTGTACAGAGGGAGAAACAAAGTTATTATTATCAGCATCAATCACCATATCCCACTTGAATTAATATTAATTGGGAGAATTGATATTACACTTTGAATTACATATCCTTCATTTGCTTTCTCTGGAAATCGGGATCTGCCACCATTCAAAAGGTTCCTTTTCTATTTGTTCGGCAAATTGCACAATAATATTATTTATCTTGCAAGAATTTGAATATTGGTGTTTGTATTCTCCATTTGGATCTGATAGTGGATTTTCCTCGGTGTGCCGTCGTCAGTAGAGTAGACTTTTCACGTTGAACCACTTAAATCATTGTGTACCATTTATTTTTTCTTATTGCTTATTATTTTGCTGTTATCCAAAATTAATTATTTGTGCAACTAAATTGGACCCGAACTACGCTTCCGCTAGCGCCAATTTATAACAATAAGGTTTGATCATTTCATGCTGGAGCTGTTCATTTTGTTCTTCTTTGTTTTCCTCAATTATGCTGGAAATAAAATTTGTGAAGGTATTTTTTCTGTTGGAATTGTACACAAAGACAGAAGAAGAAGCAAAGTGTGTTCTTTCATCCCCTTTCATGGTACATTTATCAGAACGATAACCGTTTCTATCACAACAAATGGTTCCTGCAGTCAAAAGGGGAAATCAAGGAAAAGAAATATAATAGAAGAAAAAATCTAAATATCTCAAATTTGAGATGTGATGCATTATTATTGATAAATATAATCGAATCCACGTAACAATATCCAATGAAAAACTACTAGATTAGTTGTGATTGTGATGCATTCATGTTATATTTTAGTACTCATAATAGAAGCTTTCAAAGATTTTTACCTATTTAATAATAATTAAAATGTTGTTATGACAGCCTTGAACTTAATAACTGAACAAAACTAGAATTGAAGTTCATTTTCCAATTTCTTGTAAGTGAAATGAAACCATTCGTGTAGTTCAATTAGGATCTCATTCTTCTACCATTCAAAGTCATTTGTTCGAAACATAGCAACTAATATTTGATCTTAAAAAAAGGAAACCATTTGTGGTTCAAATTATAGATTTAAAAAAATTGAAACCATTAAAACTAGTTGAATTGTACGTACTTGAGTGATCAATGTTGGTATTACTCGATACACAATTATTGTTTGGTAAAGAAATTAACAATAAAATGCAGCCCTGGTAGAAGTATAGCAAAACTGCTTCATAAGAATATTTAAGAGATGACTAGCCTTTTGGAATGAAAACTATGACAAAGACTACAAAATTCAACAATGAAAACAGACACAATTTGAGAGGGATAGAGAGTACATACTATTGCAAAGGGGAGACAGTATCTTTATGGGAGCAGCGATAGCTTCATTTTCTGGTTCAAGTGAATCTGCCAAAAAAGAAGAAGAAAGAGCCCTCAAGAATCAAGTATATAGGGAGAGTTTTTGAATGAAAATAAAGAAAACACACAAGGGAGAGAAAGCTTAAATATGAAAGAGAAGGTGGAGGGATTGTTAAAGAGTTGAGGAGAGAAGAGAAAGCAGCAAGAGACAAGGGAGAGATACAAGTTTGGGCCTTGTTCTCTTATAATTATATCTAGACTCCATTTCAAAAACAGAATGAGACTACTCCTCAATATTCTCATAAGATTTGACTCTTCTGAACATAATAACTTATTTTAATCAAAATACAAATATGATTTTTTTTTTTTTTTTTTAAAGTAGTTCGTGCAACATCTATGCATACAATTGCCTCATACACATAATATAATAGTAACTCATTAGTTTTTTCCCCCTTAAAAATAAGCCTCAAGGATAAGCAAGAGCTATACTGCCTCAAATCATTAGCTAATGATCCATAGATTATGCAACACTCAAACTAATTATACTCTAGTGCATATTAGTCGAATTATAGTACAATCTCAACCAAACCATTTTGGGTGTAACTCATTGGTTGGTTGTCTTACAATTATTTTAATATCATATATTTTTAATTTAATATTTAATTAATATTAATTTTTTATTTTATGTATATAATATTCTTATGTTATTAAAAGAGAATTGAATAGTAGCCCTAACCTAAAAAAAGGGAACGACTTTAAGCGCTTTTGAGGAAGATTATAATAAAAAGCAGATCAGATGTTCGTGACGTGATGAAAAGAAATGAAGAGAGTGTTTCGTTTTGGTATGTGCTTTGTTTTGGGTTAACACTTTTCTATTTTTTTACTTTTATTTTTCTGGTTGATCTTTGCGATATCTATATTAAATTACACTCTTCGTATTAGCTCATAATATATATATATATATATATATATATATATATATATATATATTTTAGTTACACTAGTTCAAATTTAGACACTCCCAATAGACACAAGTAGAAGCATATTAAATCATAATACTTATATAGTATGTTCTTCTTTTTTTCCTATTACGGCACATCATAGTTATAGAATACTATTACGTATGGGAGTTATTAGTCTTTTAAAAATATATATCTCACACGTTTATGAATATGCGTTAAAATATATAGAAAAATTATTAAAAATAACACCTCTAAAATTTATAATAATAAAATTAGTATCTCGATAATATTGAACTTTTAATATTAAACGTATAATATTGAACAAGTTTAAATTAGCACAATATAATTTGAACGATGTTCAATTGGACGGACGTTAAAAAAAATGATGTAAAAGTCATTTTTATTAATTGTAAATATATATAATTTGAATATAAATGATGTTATTTTTGTTATTATAAATTTTAAGAAATGTTTTTTTTTTTCCCAAATATATACTTATTATATAAAAAATATGCAAATGTTAAGCGAGGGGTCTGCTTCAACTTTCGTCCAAATATCAATTTTCACATAATATATTAAAGATAATTTATATTATTTTTAATATAATAAATTTTAATAAATAGGAGATTAAACTATTTGAATTAAAATTAAAAGTTAAAAAATCAAGGTGTAATGTACAAAATGATGAGTGGAAAATATTATGTAAATCATACTTTAATTTTTATTTTATTTTTTGTTAATTATGAGATTATATAAGGTGCATCTCTTTCAATTCCTTCCTCAGATGATTCTTGGCAAAGGTAAGTTCCACATTTTTATCAAACTTAAAGAAAAGAAATCAATGTGACCTTGTTAAATAAGAGACTTGAAAAGGACTTAAGTCACAATTTTGACGTCATTCTGCGTTACTACTTATATTTTCATACAATTAATCCTTCATTTATTAAAATTTTATGCGTTGTTCTTATAAAAGGGATACTTGGGATGATTTAAACTTATGTTTTTAATTATAATATATCTATCATTTTTAATACGTTAAATTTTAATAATTAGGTATTTAATAACTGTATTCAGGTGATTGTTACAAACTTGTGTAAATTATACTTTAAAATACAATTTTGTTTTTGTTTTGAGAATAAAGGTGCATCTTCGATTCCTTACTCGGATGGTTATTGGCAAAAGGTAAGAACTTCATGGGGTGGTTTTTTAATTACCAAAAAAAAATGTGACTCTGTCTTTGAAAAAGAGAGACGATGTAAAGTCACACTTTTGACATCAATTTGTGAACTTTGGTTAAATCCCAAGACAAAACTTAAAAGAGGGAAAACTCATAATGTAAGCACAGGCTAGAAGAAGAAAACTCATTTCTCTGCCAAACAAAAACTCTTCTACTTTCTTTCTTTTGCTCTCGTAGTTCGTCTTTTTATGTATTTTTTGTTGTTGTCGCGTTTTCTCCTTTTCTTTTACATTTTTTCTTTACATGTTCAATTGAGATTTAATTCAAATAGTACATAAATGATTAAGTGTATTCAATTATAGTTTTATAGAAGTCTTTAAACCTTTATCGATGTTTTAGAACATTTTAATTATTTTAATTGTTGAATTTTTTATTTTTTAAATTAGGAATGTATTCTGTTAGGCTTTTGATAATTCGATAAAAAGCTACAATTTTTTTTTTTAGAAACCTCTAAGAATTTTTTGGTAGATTTTAATAAAAATTTATAGAATGTAATTGATTTTATTTAAAATAAAAATAAAAATAACGATTAAAAATCTTGAAAAATCTAGCCATACTGATAACTTTAGTATAAAGGGTAAGCTCGTTTTTTATTCAATTTTAAACGAGTCTAGCCCTACTCCTAACAGAGAAATAAAGAATAGGATCTAAAAGTTAGCGATGATAATAATAATAATAATAATTTTTATTATTGTTATAACAAAATTTAGAGAAAAAATCATAATTTTTTTTATATTAGATTATTTATATTATTTAATTCTTTAAATTTTAAGTAGTATTATTTGGTCCTTTAATTTTAAAAAATGCAGCTAATTATGAATAAAATATATAACTTTTAATAATTTTTTTAATTAAAATATTATTTTTAAGAGGTTAATAAAGAATAAATAATATTATTTTAATATTTTTAAGAGTTCAATTAATAAAAAAATATATTATTTTTAATATTAAAATATTAACTTAAAAAATAATATTTTAATTAAAAAATCATTAAAATAATATATTTTATTCTTAATTAGTTATTTTAATTAATTAAATTTAATTATTATTATTGTTAAATATAATTATTATTAATAAAATGAGTTTTGATAACACTACTGCACCCAAAATAATAATAATATATAAAGTAAGATTAAAATAAGATTAAAATTTTGAATCCATGATTTCATATGGAGAAATATATCACACATACCTGTTAGATTAAGTTATTTATGTTATTTAGTTTTTTAAAATTATAAGTAATATTATTTAGTTCGTGTAGTTTTAAAAAAATGTCAATTAAGAATAAAATATATAATTTTAATAATTTTTTAACTAAAAATATTATTTTTTAAGAGCCCAATTAATAATAAATTATATTATTTTTAATATTAAAATATGAATTTAAAAAATAATATTTTAATTAAAAATCATTAAAATCATATATTTTGTCTTTAATTAGTCTCTTTTTTCTAAAACTAAGTGACTAAATAACACTACTTATAATCTAAGGAACTAAATAATACAAATAATCAAATTTAAGGGAGATACTTTTATCTATAATTTATAAAATATATTTTTAACTGATTGTATTTGTGAAACATGTATAGGTTAAAAATAAAGTTAAATTTTTATTTAATTTCTCTTTAAATACTATAAAGTCACACATGTCATATATATATATATATATATATATATTGGTCCATTAAATTATAAATGATATCATTTAGTTACTTAAATTTTAGAAAAATGGATCAATTAAGGACAAAATATATAATTTTAATAATTTTTTAATAAATATTATTTTTTAAAAGGCCAATTAAGAACAAATTATATTATTTTAATTTTTTATATTAAAATATTAATTTAATAAATAATGTTTTAATTAAAAATTATTAAAATTATATATTTTGTCTTAAAAATTATTAAAATTATATATTTGTCATTAATTGACCTCATTTTTTAAAACTAATAAATCAAATAACACAACTTATAAACTACGAGACTAAATGACATAATTTAAGGGACTTTTATAACTCTGCTCCCGTATATATATATTGTCCTTAATTAATCCATTTTTTTAAAATTAAGAAACTAAATTATACAACTTATAATATAATCTAATAAATTAAATAACATAATCTAAAGGACGTGTGTGTATATATATATAATCTAATAAATTAAATAACATAATCTAAAAGACGTGTGTGTGTGTATATATTGATTTTTATGTAAACAAGTAATTTTTAATTATAAAAATTGTTATGTTTTTTAACTTAAAATTTATATTTTTTGTCCATAAAAAATAGTTATTTTTCATTTTTTAATGTATAATTTTGACATTTATTACCTTAATCACACTATGAAATAGTAAAATATCAAACTTTGACCGGTCAATAAAATTTTTAAGTAACTTTTATTTTTCAAATTAAAAATTAATTAATTACATATATACATATTAAAAAATATATAAATATACATGTATTATATATACTATTTCATCATATTTAATAAACAATTGAACTAAAATGTTAATTTTATTATTCACACTTTTTTATAAACAAATCAATTAAAAACACCTAAAATACTAAACAACAAATATTGCCTAAAAAAAAAAATGAATAGTTCGGGTCCTTACCCTTTTATGTATTACTGAATCACTGATTTATGGATATCATTATTTTCGAAGATAACTAAAAAGTATAGAAAGAAGGAAAGAAAATAAAGTTCTTAGTCGGATGGTTGTAATCTTAGGCACTTTAGCAACAAATCAACCATCTGTCTAATTAAACAAGAAAATTAGTGAAGAAAATAAAATAGATCACAAGTGATAAAAGAAACAAGAGAAATGTTAATGTCGCTTATTTTTTAATTATATATTTTATAGAGGTATAAATTTAAATAAGATGTTAGTAAAAATTTTAGTACAACTCAATAATTTTTAAAATCATATCATTTTATATCGCTTAAATTTTAATAAGATGATTTAGAGATAATACTAATTAAGATATCTCATTTGTTACTAATTAATTATACTTAAATGAGATTAGTAAAATATAAAAATAATAGAAAATACGATACATGATTATTTATAATATGAGTTTAGAAAAAAATTAAACAATATATGTTTAAAATTATACCCATTAGGGTTACAACTTAAATGAGATAAAATGAGACAATATAGTATCATAAGAAGACATGAGATATGAGACATCTTACTTTACGTTTCTAATATTTTATACTATGTTATATATCAAAATTATTTTAAAAAATTTTAAAACAAATTATTTAAAAAATAATATTAATATATATCATAATATAAATAATATATGTGAAATTGCACAAAATATATAAAGAAAATATGCATAATTTGACAAGCAATGGACCAACTACTATCATGCAAGCACGTTTCTAAATGTTTTCTTCACATTTTTCTTATTTCAACTTTTCAGTTTTCATCAACAGTGAATTCTCAGAAACCATTGATATAGTTAGACTTGTATTATCAAGCAATTAATAGCTTAATATCTTTATTTGTTTGCTTAATAAATATACGTTAATTGCCTTGTATCATATTCTTCTCATTATTTTTAAGACAAAATAAAGTTGCAATCACAATGTATTACGTACTAAAATAAATTTTAAAATAAAAAAATATATTTATTTTTGAATTTTTTTTTATCACATGTTAGTCTTTATCTTATATCTAAAATGAAAATGGAGAGAAAAAAAGTAAAATTTTAATATCGTGCCGTAACTCTTCTTTGTAGATAAGATTTTATTTTTAATCAATTTTAAGTGTTGCACATTTTTTTTTTTTTTCATTAAAAATATATGTTTTTTGTATGTTTAAAAATGCAGTGTATATTAAATTTTTTTATGATTAAAAAATAAGTTTAATTACATAAAATAATTCATTTTATCATTTTTAATCCACTCCACATGTTACACATATTTTTATGTGTGCATATAACGTAAAAAAAAAAATATGTTTGGAAGGTTAAAAACACAATGCACATATATTTTTCTTTTATAACATAATTTTTTTTTTTAAGAAGATAAAAAAATAGAATTATGTAAATAATAAAATAATTATATTTTTTTATAAAATATATAAAAATAATAAAATAAGAGTAAAGGAACAAAATAATTATCTTTTATAAAATAATAATAAAATAATTTAATCATATAAAAAATAAATAATAAAATAATTATATTTCTTAAAGGAAAAAAAATGAAAGAAGTTGAATAAATTAAAACTTATGGTAATGCCAGTAACACTTGATATGATTTATTTTTTTATAGAAAAATTATTAATTATTTTTAAAATAAGTAAAGTATATAATATTTTAAGTTAATAAAATATAATATTAATGTAATTTTTTTTAAAATATAAATATTCAATAATTAGTATAAAAAAAAAGTGACTAGTATTCTTCGTGAGGAGTATAAATAATAAATAGCACCTCATTTTCTTTAATCGGCAGTTCAATCACCTGCTCATCCTCCATTGTGATCGCTTTAAATTGGAGCGTTATTTTCAAATATAAATTTTGAGAAATTTTATTATTATACTTTGTATTCAAATAATTTATATTATAATACATTGTATCATTATTTAAAAAAAATTAAAAATAATTTTATAATATATTATAATATAATTAATTTAAATAAAAAATAAATATAAATTTATATATTTTTATTATTACACATAAATTTTACTCAAGTAAATTAAAGAGTTCAAAGAGAAAAAAAATTATTATATATAATATATTATATATTTTTTATAAATTTAAGTCGTTAATATTATTTATATATCAAATACTAATTCTTATCTTTTTCAAAATTTCGTCAAAATTTATCTACTTTATTATATAATATATACAATAATTATATCTAAAACTTTCTCGCAAAAGGTGCATAGGGTGAGAGTTGACAAGCTGGATCCGAGGTGTCTCTGAAGCAGATATTATTTACATATTATTTTTTAATTTTAATTAATTAATTAATTGCTCTCTTAAAATTCTCTTTACTATTAGAAATATTAAATAAATTTTCTCATCTCATTTTATATTCTATTTAATATTTTTAATAAATTTATACGTTAAAATTATCACATTTTATTTAAATTTCATCTCCTTTTATTCCATTTAAAGTTATTTTTAATGGATATATAATTATTATAAATAATTATATTTTCTTTTTTTATTATTTTTGTAATTTACTTATTTTAACTATGCTCATTAAAAATAAATAAGATATTTTATTTTATACTATCTTATTATTAGAGTTATAATTAATAGTTAATTTTAATTATTTTAATTAATCTCCTCGTATGTATATATATATCCTTTAATTTATATATTAGCCACTTGACAATAATATAATTCATATTCATTTTTTTATCTTCTTTAATTTTTAAAATTTATTATCATTTTAATTCATCAAAAAATAAATATAATAGAATGTACTTGCAAAATTTATAAATTATACTATAAATTAATGAAACATTTTATCTTATTTAACACTTTTATTTGCTATCATTTTGTTTCACAAGGGTTTATTTATTATTCTTTTAGCATACTTTTTACTAATTAAATTATTTTTTATAATTAATTATTAAATATTTATATATACATTTTAAAAATTATTGCACCAATTTTAATGGAATTAATTGGCAGATCACCATCGGCCGTAGCAAACCTTATATCTTCGCTATCGTCCACGACACGTTGCTCGGTTTGACTGGGTGACAATTTTGACACGATATAATACCATGATTCGAACACGATACAATATAAATTTTTTTAATAAAAATTGATCAGTAATTTTTTTATGTTTTTAAAGATTTTATTATTTCTTACTATTATAAATAAGTAACACAAAAAAAATTCAAGTAAATTGTTTAATATGTCAATTAACACGAAAATACGACACGAATAACACGAATAAATACGACATGAACACAACTAACACGACACGATTGACACCCTAGGTTTGAGTGCTACTTGTATTAAATTATAATATATATATAAAATATATTATTTATTAATTAAATATAAAATAAATAAATAAATAATTATAAATTAATTAAATTATATCATATAATTTAATATATAAATTAAAAAGCATTTTTGTTTGCTCGCTGCAAAAAGAATCGGCTTATTCGTATTTTATTTGTAGTTTTAAAACCCATGCCACCCTTCTTCCTCGAAATACCCATTTCCCGTCTTTCATTTCCTTTTCTTCATCTGTTTTGACTCCACTGATTAAGACTCAAAGATCCGCCTCCTTTTTTTCTCCCGCATTGGAAAGGTAATTAATTCTCTCAATGACATTTATAATTTCATTATCAACTTGTAGAAGCCCAGATCTTCATTTTGCGTTTCCATGCTTATTTCTGTTTGATCAATAAGAAATTTCATAAACCTCTCGTTTCTTCTTCTCCCTATGAAAAAAAGCTAAGCTAGTTCTGTTCTGCAAATTCCGGATCGGTGACCCGGAAAGCATAGTATTTAAATATCGGAACTTTTGTTTATTTACTTGTTTAAATTTCGTCATTTTCTTCAATTTTACGCTCTAGCTGACTAGAGATCCGAGCTTCGTCAGCACCCATCTGTTAAATCATAGAATGAACTAATTGAAAAATTCTAACTTGAATTGTTCTAAGTAGAGCTTATATTTATTTGATATGAATATCTTATTACGCTGCCATTAGCAGTTATAAGGTTAGAGGCGGAAGCAAACCTAGGTCCTATACTTAGGGGTGACCTTAGGGTTTGAAGAAGAACCAGATCTGAGAGAGAGAAGAATTATGTCTTTCATTGGCACCCAGCAGAAATGCAAGGCTTGTGAAAAGACGGTTTATCCGGTAGAGCAGCTATCGGCTGATGGGGTTGCTTACCATAAGTCTTGCTTCAAGTGCACCCACTGCAAAGGGACTTTGAAGGTACTCATCATTCTTTTGCTTCCTTCTTGAGTTCTAGTGTAAATGGACCATTTTCGTATATATCATGAATAAAAAAGCTGTGTAGGCGTTCAATCTCTTAAGCTTAAATTTATCCTTACAATGCAACTTTCTGTTCTGAAGCATTACCCAAATACTAATGTTTGAGAGTTTGGAAGCTTGATTTGAGAAACACAAGAATGATATTTTGTGTAATTTGATCTAATTGTCGTGAAGATGAGCGGCTTGCTTGTTTGTGGGTTGAAATTTGTTCTTGTTGAAAGGTTATATTTTTATATTTTCAGCTGAGCAACTATTCCTCAATGGAAGGTGTTCTATATTGCAAGCCTCATTTTGAGCAACTCTTCAAGGAGACAGGAAACTTCAACAAGAACTTCCAGTCACGTATGTCTTTTGGATTAGCCTTAGAAACACCATTACTTGATTTCTCCAGAATTCTATTTTACCTCTTTAATTCCATAAATTTTTTCAACAGCTGCCAAGTCAGCTGAGAAGTTAACTCCGGCGCTGGTAAGTTTTCCCCACAACACGTTTTTGAAATCTGAGTTATGATTGAGTAAATTGATTATAGGGTATTGAAATGGAATCTCGTTATCTTCTTTGCTATTTATGTGTTGTTTTCAGACTAGGTCACCAAGCAAAGCTGCTGGCATGTTTTCTGGAACGCAAGAGAAATGTGCAACTTGCATTAAAACTGTCTATCCACTGGAGAAGGTATGAACTCAATATCTGAGGGCATCTCTTTTTTTGGTATTCAGTTTTGAAGGATAATAATTATCTCCAAGTTTAGACTCAGCTAGCCTTTGCCACTCCTGAAAACACACACACATTTGCTAGATTGGCGTGTCCGGTGTACATTGATTTCTAATTTGAATCCGATATTCTATTATCTTCTTAGTTGCCTTGTAGCAACTTTTGAGGAAAATAGTAAAAAGGACATATGTCAACTCTAAGATGTGCAAAACTTGGGCATAAATGGAAGTAACAAAGTTATTTGTTGGAGACTTTAACAGGACAAAGTTATCAATATGTCAATATCATAACTATTTGGGTTCTTTTTTTCTTTTTTTTTTAAGGAAATGCATTATCCAATTTCCGTATTCTACAACACTATTGTTGTACAATTCCAGATATTCATATAATGGTGTGTGTGTATCCATGATCAAATATGAAAAGAGAAACAAGGCATGAATATGTTATGGCTTTTTCATGTGAAAATGTTACAGGTGATGGTGGAGAGCCAGGCTTATCACAAATCATGTTTCAAATGCTCGCATGGTGGCTGCCCGTTATCTCCATCAAATTATGCAGCACTGAATGGCATCTTATACTGCAAACCCCATTTTGCTCAGCTTTTCAAGGAGAAAGGAAGCTATAACCATCTTATCAAGTCTGCATCAATGAAACGTACAGCGGCTGCCATTCCAGAAGCGTAGTACATATCAGTGTGTTTAAAAGACTTTCTTATGTTTGAAGGTGTTTTTTTCCCCTAAAAACTTTGCTTTGCCTGGTGTCTTAAAAAAAAAAAAAAAAAATTCCTGCCTTGCCTGGTGGTGGGCTGGAAAATTTAGCTCTTCTTATCATGCTCATCAATGTTGGGCATTTTCTTATGTTTACTTGTTGTATACAATTTGAATCCAACAACTGTAAAATGACATGTTTTGTATTTCAATCTGCTGCTATTCATCTCATCTACATTTTGCAATCCTCTGTTAATTGGTTCCCATCTTAACTCCTCAAAAGATGTCTTTTCATTCAAGTATATCAACGTGGTAAATTTTAATTGGATAAATTGTCACTTATTTTTATTGTCTAATCAAATTTCGTCACTTAATTTGATATCTCATTTAAAGTTAAATGAATAGAGGTGTTCTTCCCCAAAATTATATCTTACTGCATCATATAATTCATAGGTAAGTAACTCGCTCAATGATAAGTTGTCGTGTATTTATAAATTTTGCACAAGTTGTTGCTCACAATTCATTTGGGTGGGTTATTAGCCAATTTTTAATAGTTTAGTCTACTAACTTTCAAAAATTGATAAATTGATGCCACATGTCCAAATGGTCATTTTTATTTTTATGTTTTTTTTTTTCCTTTCATATTTTTCTATTTTAAAAAAAATACTTCACCAATTATTCAAATTAAAATAATTTTTTTAAAAACTTACAATTTGATATTTGAACTAAATTATTACAAAAATATTATCATCAATCTAATCTAAAACATTATTATTGATTCATAATTGATGTATAATTTTATGAAATGAAAACTTATCAAGTAAATTTATAATATAATATATAGCATTAATTTTTGCCTTTGGAAAATATACAAGCACCAATTTCTTCGAGAATGAAATGAAGAAAAAGGTTTTTCTAGTAAAAAAAAAAAAATGGGGAAGAAAAATCACATTTATATCCATGAATCCAGAACGACGTCATTTTAGTTGTTATTTCTGGCGGGAATTGTCGAATCTTTCCCGCTTGAGAGAGTAGAGCCCATTTGCCGATGCTTCTGCTGTAAATGCAGTGCACTTCCTGTCTTCCTCGAACACAAGTCACACAGCGCGCATTGTAAAATACTAGAACTACTGCAGAGTGAAAGAAAACTTAGTAGTGCAGAGGAAAACGAAAATGTTAGAGCTAAGGTTGGTCCAAGGCAGTCTCCTAAAGAAGGTTCTGGATGCGATCAAGGACCTTGTAAATGATGCAAATTTCGACTGTTCAGCTTCTGGGTTCTCCCTTCAAGCCATGGACTCCAGCCACGTGGCTCTGGTCTCCCTTCTTCTCCGCTCTGATGGATTCGAGCACTATCGTTGTGATCGTAATCTATCAATGGGTATGAACATAAACAACATGGCCAAGATGCTTCGTTGCGCCTCCAACGACGATATTGTTACCATCAAGGCCGATGACTCTGCCGATTCTATAACTTTCATGTTCGAAAGCCCAAGTAGTATACCAATAAACAAACTCATTTTTGTGTATTGTCCTTTTATATTCCTGTTTGATTGATTTTTTGTTGTTGCTGTTTAATCTATTAATTTACTTATTTCTTGCCCTTGTCGTTGACTGATGAAGAAAGTAGGGGAACAGTAGGAAAATGATTGGGTTGTTATAATTTATATTCTTTATTTGCATTTCTGTATGCAGAATTGAAATGTAGGGGGGTGTTGTACGTATTATCTTTTTTATTAAATGGTTGAATTCTCTCTTGCTTTTTTCGAGAAAAAAATTTATTTTTTCCCTGAAAAAAGGTAAAATGCAGTTTTATCTAATGAAAGACAAGAACGGGTAATGAACTTTGTCTAAGAAGGATTTTATTTTCATTTTCAAGGAGCCTCTTTTTTCACGTGGGTTTGGTTCTGTTCCGTATATATTTACTATCATCTTGTGACTCTTGACCTTGTAAAAAAGTTGATTGGTTGTTGAAAATCCTTTTGGCAATGAAGACCAAGACAAGATTTCTGATTTCGAAATGAAGCTTATGGATATAGACAGCGAACATCTTGGGATTCCAGAAGCAGAGTACCAGGCTATTGTCAGGATGCCATCTACCGAGTTTGCTAGGATTTGTAAAGACCTAAGCTCTATTGGGGATACAGGTATAGTCTGTCGCCCTCCCTTTAATACTTCTATGAACTTTGTAGGTACTCTGATTGATTGTGATGGTCAATTTGGATTGTTGCAGTTTTAATATCTGTGAGCAAGGAAGGTGTGAGGTTCTCTACCGGAGGTGATATGGGGACTGCAAACATTATTTGCAGGCAAAATACTTCGGTCGACAAGGTAAAATATTTCTTTTATTTAACCAACAGAAATTTTTACAAAAATGTTCATGACACAAGAACATTAATTCTCATTGGCAGTGGTGGTTATTATTTTACAGCCTGAAGAAGCTACTGTTATAGAAATGGAGGAGACAGTGAGTCTGACCTTTGCCCTGAGGTACATGAACTCATTCACCAAGGCAACCCCATTGGCTAACCAAGTGACTATTAGTATGTCTTCAGATTTACCAGTTGTAGTTGAATACAAAGTGGCAGAAATGGGTTATATAAGGTTCTACTTGGCTCCTAAGATAGATGAAGAAGAGATTGAAGCTCAAACCGATACTGCCGTCAGCAAGCCTAAAACAGAAACTCATCTTGCTGCCGAAACCAAGAATAAATTGGAGATAAAGAAGTCCAAAGAGGAGAATGATCCTCAGGGAGACATCATGCCTCAAATGGAGATTAAACCTGAGCCTGAGCCTCAAGGTGAAAGCAACCATCAAACTGAGAACGAAAATGCTGCAGAATTAGTGGATGTTCTTAAAGACGAAATTCAAATTTTGGATGTCCCTAAAGCTGAAGTTGATGTTTTGGATGTTCCTAAAGCCGAAATTGATATTATGGATGTCTCGAAAGGTGAAATAGAAGTTATTGATGTCTAATGTCTAGTAGTTTAGATAATTTTGCTCGGAAGGGTTGCTCAGCTTTTGTTTAGTAGTTTTATCTAACCTAAATGCCTCTGTCATGTTATGTGACTCACATATTTTGTGTAAAATGATAGAAGCTATAGCTGCTCTGTGTTGCTTCAATTTCTATATGATGTTACTGATGTACATAGCCGATTGGTAAGCATGATAAATACGAATTCCACGTTAAGAAATAAGAATTATATGTGGTAGCTCGCTAGCAAAAATTTACACTAGCAGACATAGAGGGAGTTAAGTTTGAATCCTTTCATTTCATGTCATTGCATCCCAGTACTCTCCACTCAATACATACGACTATTTAGCTTCGTTGAACAAACAATTTGAGAAGCATAGGCATAAAATTGTAAAACTATAATTGTTACCATTAATTAATCAATTTAACATACTGTATGGGAGGATCAATTCTACAACCCTGTGTCAAAAGAATAAAAGATGACAACATATATCTTCACATCACCCCAAGCTGGGTTAATAAGGGACATCATTCATTTATTGAGCTTTCCTACTTTTTTGACTATTTTGCGGTATTTGTTTGATACAAATGGAAACACTTCTGAGGCTTCCTGGGGAAAAATTTATAATATGCAGAGGGCAAGATTATCATGGCATCATCTCTACTGTAACTCTCGACCAAACTAGTCTTCACAAGAGCTGTTGCTTTTCTCGCATTCAAAAGAAAACAAAATAAAGGGGACTTGCCTAAATTCATCTTCCCCAAATAAAGTAATCATTTACTTCGTTTCTTGGCTTCACTGTAAAGAATAACTCCAATTACTGTGAGACTATAGCCCAGCATTCCAGTCACAGAAACAGGATTTCTGAATATTAAAATTGATACAACCACAGCTACAGCTCCTTTTGCATTTCCTAGTACCTGAAAACATCAACTCTCTTTTATTATAAACATTTCAAAATGCTTTCTTGGTAAATGACATATGGATTTCCTTCCATAGGATAAGATCAAATGCAATATACAAGTCGATGACAGATAACTGAAATTATGAAACACAAGGTCCCTCAACTACCTAGTTTGGGCTGGTGGACTAGATGAAAAATTACTCAGCTTCAGACTAGAATACTGTGCAATAATCTTTCCTTAACAATTGCCTAGAAATTACAGAAAAATGAATGGCTACAATGGTGAAACTATTGCCATAGATTTCAAATTCAAACCTCCCACACCCCTTGCATAATAAGCCTAGTGTTTTAGTACTCTTTATGAAAACAGAAAATAATCATCTCAAGTACTTGGTTCTTTTTGTTTTACCAAACCAAACGATAATGGGGTACTGCTTTCATTTTGTTTCAGTATATAATTGGGCTCTGTCGATCAATCTCCATGATAAAAACCCAAGGATCTAGACATTGAAAATAAATTTTAATGAACCAAAGAGGTGGTACAAAAGTAAACTTGTGCTCACTATGCCACCAGCATTTAGAGGCGCACTAGATAAGCTGTTAATTACTTGTCATCACACCCTAGCAAGAAATGGAGATTCTGTCCAAGAGTTAAACAGCAAGCCCCGGGTGTAATGATGGAACAGTAAGTTCCCATTCAGATGCCCTTGACAATTTCCACAAAGGGGGCCAAAGAAAAAATTGCACCCAAAAATTTCTAAATTACTAAAAAGACAAATCAATGTAAAGTTTCCCATATACCAAAGAATAAAGGAACATATGCCACCTAATGATCTCCCCCAGCGCTAAACCAAAAGAAGGAAAATGCATTGGTTTTTTGACTTTTTCAGGCATACAGACAGAATCAATGCAAATAGCATCAAACTGCCTTGTTGTCTAATGGTGAAAAAGTAAAACAACTTTTCGAACACTTCGATGCCCTAGAAATAAATATCTTCATAAACTTGATTGATCTCAATTCACAAGCTAAAGAGTAAACCAACTGCAGGAACTTATCATCAAATACAAGGTTTGGCCTTTAAACTTTTCTCAATGGTTACTTGATTAGGGAATAAGTGCTCCATTTAAGAAAGGAAACGAATGTATGTGGAGAAGAGAGACCTACCTGAAGAGTCAGAGCACTGGTGTGTTTTGTGACCAAAAAGTTGGTAAGATTCACAAAATACGCTAAGGCTGAATTGAACAGCAGATACCATATGATCTTGACATCATCTCTTGCAAGAGCTAGTGTTATACCAACTACATTTTCTTCCATAATGAGTGTTGCGGGAAGTAGAAAGACAACAGCAATTGGAGCCATATATAGAAGTAGGTTCATGGAATTCAGCTTCTCCCTTGAACAAAAAAAAGAAAAATCTTTCAGTAGCCAATCACAGTTACCAAGAGTGACTGTTATAGACAAAAGAGAAGCAGCAACTTAGTCCAACAGAGAGTGGACTTGTCAAGCACAATAACTGCTTACCCGTCTGAAGACAGCAAAATCCCCTGTAGCACTGATTTCAGTGCCCTCGCAGCTGTAGCTGCAATGCAAATTATAAACCCAAACAGGTGGAAACTTGGTTCACCCTGTGTCAACAGAAAATTTAACAAAGATCAGATTCATAGTGAATCAGTAAAATAACTTTATCACAACAAAATGGCAAAAACATCAACCAATTCCAAACTAAAGGAGATAACAAACGAGGACTCTGATAATTTGCACACAGCAGTTTTGGTAATAATTAAAGCCTGCTCCTCCCAGGATCTCTCTCCTTTTATTTTCATTTCCCCCATTCAAACAATAGTTCTGTATTTAAATCAATTAGACTACAAATTTATGCAAGTTTTGAACACGACAGTGAAAGGTAACTATGCAATGAGGAAGTGCAATTGCATAAAAGCACATCCAATTACAAGGCAAAAGAGAAGCTTTGCAATGTAAAAATTTATCTTCTGATACTAAGAAATGAAAACATTACAACTATGACAAAGAGCTGCACCATGCTCAGCTGAATAGGGTTCGTTTATTTGAAATGTTATAAGTGAACGAAAGCCCATAGCCTGTTTAAAATGTTATGTTTCAGCCTTTTCATAGATCACAGACTAGACAAGGTATATGGATAATGTGTCAAGTTACTTCACCAAAATAAAAGAATTCTCATTCGCTCAAATGACTATGAAAGAGTAAAACATAAAGAAAACTGATAAATTGCTATAAATGAAGGACAGCCCATCTTCTCGGCTTACTTGAACTATAAATAAAATTATTTCAATCTGCGAACACTAACTGATAACAAAGGAAATAGAATTGTAAGAACAAGGTGAAAGATTAATAAGAAGAAGAAGTTCGTACCCCACTGGCAATGATGACTCCAGTAACAACAGGAATGAGAGTCACATAGGTGAGCCAAGCCTCTCGCTTTAGGGTCATAAGATACGCAAAGACTGCGGTAAAGAAAGGCGTGGTGGCCCCAATAGCTTGGTTGAACGAGACAGGCAAATATCGAAGTGATATGTTTCCAAAGACAACAGATATGCAGAAAACGAAGCTAAGAGCTGAGATCTTCAAGAACTGGACCCGGGATCGAATGGTTTGCATGGGAACCATCTTCATCCACGCTATGGCAACATAGCTGAAAAGCGAACAAGCGGTCATGTGGCACATGGTGAGGAAGATCGGGTACTTGAAGCCATAGTTGCTCAGCAAGTACTTATTGAGCAATAGAACCCCAATGTTGGAGGAGTACCAGGAGGCGACGAGCCCGATTGTGAAAAAACGGCTTGAGTCCTTCATTGAGGAAGGTGGGTTTTGATCAGATTGCTAAGATTACAACAAAAGAAGAGAGATTGAAGAGACGAAGTTTGTCCAGGTAAGGTAAGGGTGGTCAGGTCAGGTGAGATGAACTAAAAGAGCATGGATCTGTTAAGGTTTGGCTGATAGCAAAGGATAAGGAACAATGGTGAAAACGAAACAGATAATTATTGCAGAGAAACATGGGGTCGGCTTCCATGGATCTGAGAAATAAGTTTCATTGCAGAGAACTGAGAACGTTATTGTTGTATTTGTTCTTCACTTAAAAACAAATTAGAATTTCTGAGAGAAATTAACGAGAAGAAAAATGCAGGTCGGTAGATTATTGTTGTTGAATTTAAGAGAAGGGTCGGATTTGTGAGGACGACCGACGAACAATGTGCCTCCCTGCAAATGGGTAAACGGAGAGAGAGAATTATTTTTGAAGTATAGAAATAGAAGGTAAACGCGTATAAGGGAGGTTATTTGAATAATTTTATTTTTATTTTTAATTTTAAAAATATATGTTAATTTTTTAAAAAATAATAAAATTAAGATCCTTGTATTCAAATTTATATTTTTATAATTAAAAAAATAATTAATATATATATTTTTTTTTAACATTTATTCAATTAAAATTGAACGACGATAATTTAGACTCATTTAATATTTCACGTTCAAATTAAAAGTTCAATATTATTAAGTGTTAGTTTTGTTATTATAAGTTTTAAGGGTATTAATTTTGGTAATTTTCTTAATTTTTTTATAAAATTAAAAAAAATTATATATATATATATTAAAAATAAAATTTTATATATAAAAAAAATTATGTTATATTATTATTTATTTTTTTTGATAGATTTTATTTTATTTTAATTTAACACAATAAAAATAATAAGAAAGAAAGAAAGAAAGAAAAAGGGTCGACATATTGACCTAAAAGGAAAGAAAGTACAAGGTAAGTAAGATTTTTGATTAAATAGTAAATACAACTTCTTCTTCTTTCTTTCTCTTTTTTTTTTTTATTGGAAGTGCCTTCACCATTTTTCATGAAAACATTTTTTATATATATTAATTACACGAGTATATATATAATATATTTTGATAATTTTAAAAAAGAATATTATTAATATCTATTTAAATAGAGCATAAATAAATTCATGAATTTAAAGTAATTAATAAAAAAAAATATATCATCTATAAATCTAACTTATATAAAGCCCTCTTTAAATATTTTTAGGGTCCCTTTCCTCTAATTTTCACGTTTAAAATAAAATAAAATATTTTTTTTATTTAATGCAATTTTATTTGTACCGAACAATATTAAAATTATGCTTTTTATAGAAAGTTTAAATTAATTTAAAAATATATTTGGTCATAAATGCAAGTAATTTGGTTTGACTTGATTTAGAAATCAAATTTGGTATAAACATTAATTTTGTCTAAAAATTATCAAAAATAATATTTTTAAAATTTATAATAAAAAAAATAACATTCTTATAATATTAAACATATAATATTGAACAAATTTAAATTATTGTATTTTAATTTAAATAATATTTAATTAAATAAATATTAAAAAAAATAATATAATAATTATTTTTTAATTATAAAAATATATAATTTAAATATAAAAAAATATTATTTTTATTATTATAAATTTTAAAAAGTATTATTTTTATTATTTTTTATTTTGCCATGTTAATATATATCACTAAAAAACTATCCATAAATAAAGTTATTATGATTCTGGTATTTTTGTTTTTTACATTTGGTTTGATATTAAAATGCCAGGATAAATATCAATCACCTCTGCCAAATTTTTTCTTTATTTAACAAGTTCCCAAAAATAAAATTTATATCTGCCATACTATAAGGTTATAAAAATCTTTAAAAAGCTCCTAACACCGTAATTCTGGTCTCAGTAAAAAATAAAATAATGATTTAAAATTGAAAAAAATAAAATAATAATTTAATAATCAATAACAAAAAGAAATTAAAAAATTATACTCATTTTCTTTAATTTAGTTGGAATCAAACATTAAACGTATAATCGGTCCTGGGTTTTTCGAATTTCGATTATCAAGTACATATCTTGATTGCTCACTCAATTAGGAAATTTAAACAGGGAAAATTCGAAATTCCAATCCAAAAGAAAATGAACAATTAACAACCATACAATGATCCTAAATTCACGACTCAAATCCTTCGACTTCATCAACTATTCTTTATTCCACCAGTTGGGTACTACTTGCCAAGATAAAAAAAAAAAAAAAACACAGAAGATCAAATCCAACAAAAATCATTATAAACTCCATATATCCCCTAAAGACACCAAACAGAGAATAAAAACCTAAAGTAGAGATGCATGTTCTCCAATCTTCATGCCCAATTCTCGATAGAGAGTGTTGGGTTGACTTGCATAAAGAGAAGAAATGGGTTCAAGGTAGGAAATTTAAATGGTCAACGTAAGACCTTTATTCTTTTTGCCAATCATGCAGTGATCCACCACCACCTCACCTACTATAGTTTATGTTTTTCCGTTGACTATGTTAGTTTTAATTTTGGGAGCTAGATGAAAAACTAATGAACTCGGCGATATAAGCTATTGATATTTACCTCTAAATAGGATCATGATTGTGGTATTTATAAGCGTGCAAAAAAATTTGATCGTTCAACCGATCGAAATTAATCTATTAAATTTTGAACGATTTTAATCTATAATAATTAGATTAAATTTAAATTTTCCTAATTTATTAAATTTGATTCAAATGACGAATTTTATTGTGTACTGTCCGATTGCATTTGATCCGACAGAATTTTTTTTTTTTTTAAATACATTTATTATTTGTACTTATAGCAATCCCTCATTTGGTTAACCTTATTTTATTTTTATTATTTATACTTTAGTAATATATATAAATCCTAAAAAAAATTAAGATGGCGTTTGGTTCGTTGAATGTAAAAATAATGAGAATAAAAATTGTAATAAAATTCAATGTAAAAAAAATAGTATTTTATTATAATGTTTATTTAAACAATGTAATCAAAATAAATAATAATATTAAAATAAATATTATAAAATTATAAATGAAATAAAATTTAAAAAAATAAATTTTTTTTATTACTAAAAAAAATAAAATAAGTAAAAAAATTATAAATAATTATATAAATTACGAGAAAAATAGAGGATACTGATAAGTGCTCTATGCTCAAACCCACGTAATCGTCTTTGTCTACTCATATAGTAAACACCCCTTTTCTCTCTCAATTCACTTTAGAGTCCTTACAAGCCAAAACACTCACACTCTCTCTCCCCAAAGCCAAAACCATTTTGTTCATTTCACTTTCTCTCTCTGATTACCCATTCCAATTTTTTAACAAATCTGGGTTCTAAGCAAGGACGGAGCATGGTTTTTTTTTTTAAGGGGGCCGAAGTGTTACAAAAATTTGTGATCAAAGCACTCTTACCAAATTACACAAAGATTGAGACTATTATATACAAGAGTGTATGAATGAACTTGAGCTAATAATTTGATATAATTTTAGTCTAAATATGAAACGAAGTTTTAAACTTGTTGGGAAAGAAACACAAGAATCATAAAAAGGATTGACATCTTTATCTAACACTTTCATCTTAAAACGATAAAAATTGAAATTTTTCGGTAAATAAAAAATAATGAGACAATTTAAGAACATATCCATATCCATACTTCTCTTAATAGGGCAAATTGGAGATAAGGTATTCATTGATGTTAAAAATCCAAACATTAGTACTATTGACTACGATCTCAACTACATTAGTAAAAGTCAATGAGTAATTGCATTGTGGGTTGAAGTTCACATTAGAGAGATTGGAATGTTGTAGAACTAGATTTGGTTGGCCTTAAGAGAGATGAAAATATTTGAAACTAAGTTCATAGTAGGGAGAGCAAAGATAATATTGTTATAAAAAAGTTGGAGGGTTATAGTGAAGGTGAAGACAAATATAAAGACCAGAATGTATTAATAATGTTATAGTAATAAAGAGTAATTTGAAGAGATTCATCAAGAATTTAGATAATTGTTGCCTCTTATGTTTTAGAAGATACTATAGAAACATCGCAACATTTGTTTCAAAAATGCAACTAATATCATAATTTTTGGAATAAATGGAATTGAAATAGTTTCTTAAAATTTTATATATATTAAAAAATAAAAAAAACTCAGTGGGGTCAGTAGACCCTCGTAACCCCTAAGAAGCTCCGCCATTGGTTCTAAGGGGTCTCATTATGGCTAAGGCAACAAAGTACCAACCTTTACACAGTGAAACACTGATTGTTCGATTCTAAAGTTATTATTGTGGTCCTTTACACAGTTATTATTGTGGTCACACAGTGACCAGAATGCATTAGATCAAATTGTTGCGAAGAAAAAAGATTCCAACTTTGATTCTTCTCCTCTTCCTTCTATTAATCAACAGATCAATTTGTCTATTTCGAATAATACCACTTCTCTATCTCCTACTTTTAACGGACTACCATCTCCAAAAAAATAACAGAATAAGTTTATAAATTGAATTGATAAAATTCAATCGAATCAAATTTAAGATACAATTTGATTAATTGCGGATTAAATTCTACAGTCCAATCCAATGGTCGAATCAAATCAAATGAACCTAAAATCATCCAGTGTACAACCCTAATAACAACATTACATGCATTTGAACTTCATGTTGCAATTAATACTTCCTATATATGAACTAAATACTATAGTCAATAACAATATTACAAGTCAATAGTGATACAAATCTCTAGTCATTTGTCCTGAAGCATTTATAATGTAATTTTTAGTGGGCATTAGTAAGAATGCAATTCTAATGAGAATATATACAGTTTTTTTTTTTAGTATTACCTAACATAATTGTACCATCTCATTCATATTTTGACAATAGCATTAGACAAAATGAACCTTTTATCATCAAATGTTATCAATTGATAAAACATTATACAAATAACGCTCTAAAAACTTATAACAAAAATAAAACACACAACATTCAACGAAATCAAGTGATCAATTCTTTCTAGTTAAGCTGGACATGCATGTTAGCATATGCCCAATCGCTAACAAAAGTAGACAAATAATACAAATTCCATCATAATTTCCAAAACAGTCATCATAGAAATGTAACAAGTCATTACTAAAAACACTAGCTGTTTTTCCCACTTTGCAAGTATTACGAATAACTGACTAAAACATTCTTATAAAAAAAACAGGCTAAAACATTCATTTCAGATGAGAATTAAATTAATCTCAAAATAACATATTAACATATGTATAAAATATACATAAATTAAATTTATATACATGTACAAAATGGCAAGTTATTTTAAAATAAATTCAATTATATTGTATAAATTAACATGGTATTTTGGGCTTCAAATAGCCCATACTAGGCAAATAATGGACCATAATAGTTTAGTAATCAAGCAATATTTTAAGAAAATGCATAAAATATCCACTGAAACAAAAGAAAACTAAAAGGAAAAAACAACAAATCTAACGTCTATAAAAACTAAACAACAAAAAAAGTTTTAGGGTTGCTATTTGTGTATTTTCCCAAATATGCTGCAAAACAACATCCTAAATAAACAAACTCTAATACAAATATCACGTTGACTTCAAAAAACATAAGTAAATATTTCGAATGACGAAGTTCGACTTTTTGTCACCACGAATCCTGGAGAGCTGTAGAAAAATGAAATGAAGATACATTAGAACCAAAATGGATACAAAAAGAAAATCAAACTTAATAATGGCAGAGGTTATAGGAAGAAACCTATTAAATTGGATAAATATCTGTACAAGTCCTGTAATTTTTTAAAATATAAAATTTAATAATGTATTTATTAAGGTATATCTCTAAGATTCTATAATTTTTCAAAATGTACATTTTAGTTGTCTATCTTTTAAGTAATATTCCCTAGAGTCCTGTTATTAATCAAAAGTTCCAACAAAGTCCCAATAGTTTTTTTAAAGGATATATTTGAAATTTTAAAAAATATAAGTCAAAATTTTAATTCTATAATCTACTCTATTTTTTTAATCTATTTCAAATTTAATTTTTTTTATTTACTAATATTATTTTAAAATTTTAAATTTTAATATTTATTTAAATAGCATTACTTTTTGTACTTTATTTTTCAAAATTTTGAATTTACCTTTGAAAAAAAGGCTATTTAGACTTAATTAAAACTTTTGAAAAATTACAGGATCTTAAAAGTATACCTTAAAAAATAAAAGATAATAATGTACTTTTTGAAGAATTATAAGACTCTAGAGACATACCTTAAATACAGAACTAAAATATATCTTTTGAAAACGTTATTCATTACATGCATGATTAATGCAGTCGATTGTACAAATGATTATCACAAAAAAACAATTTCATTAACACCAAAAAATAGACAAATTATCTACATAATTTTTTTGCTTGTTAAGTATACCCAAAGGAGACACAGATACAACCACACCAGATTATTAAAAAACAAAAAAAAACCCTACACAACAAGAAGATGCATTGGCGCTTAAAGACGTTAGTATATACAGGTGACAAGGGAACTGAAATTATGAAACAAATACACTTGGGATTGGGAACATGAATACTCTATGAACTCAAAATGTGGCAACTCTTTCCTCCTCATAATATGAAGTGGAAGTAGGGTATTCAAATTATCCAGGAACCAACCCAACCCAAACTACCAAAAACTAAAATGTTTGGATTTTGTATTTCATTGGTTTGGTTCTTCATTTTTTAAAAACTGATTCATATTGAATTATTTTTGTTTTCATTTCTTTAAACCTTTTAAAAACCGATATATTTCTTATTTTTTTATTAATATTACTATTTTATATAATTATTTATAAAAAAATTAAAATTTTCATAGATTTTTATGATTCCTAATACGTTCACTATCACTAATAATACACAGATTATACAACTTTTCCCTAACCTTCTTTCTCGCATCTCTCTGTCTCCACGATTATCAATCTCCTTTCAACAATCGTCAGTTGCCGTCTATCCTTCTAGCCAGTCACTAGTCACCATGGGGGCGTCCAATTCATTTTTGTATGCTTTTTCATGAATAATTTAAGTATTTTACTCTCATTTTCTATTTTGTTATTAATTTGTTAAGTTTTTAATTCCATCTAAAGGACAATCATTTTCATTTTTGATAATATTTTAGAGGTGAATTTAACCTAGTTAGTTAGTGTGAGAAAAATAAATTTTGTATATTTTTGCCATTAAATTTTAGATATTTAAGCAAAATTCATACAAGATCTCTTATTTTTATTTTTATCTGTATAAGATACTAATTATGTACTATTTAATTATATCCATTATAACTACATCTTCCATATAATTTTCATTAGAGTTTGCATCGCATAAGCAACATTATGAATAGCTTGGACATGAAAATTAGCAAATTTTGTCAAATAAGTCATTACTAATCTTTATTGCCTATTTTTCTTACTTTTAAATCTTTATTGCACTTTATGATTGATATGGATATGATTTTAGGCAAGTAAATGAAATCTAAATTTTCAAATTTAGGAATTATAATAAAATTAACATTAAAAATATGAGAAACTATAATACAAAATTTCAACAAAAAAATAAATAAATAAATAAACAAAATCCATTAGCAAAAAAGGGAGAAAATTTCCTTGACCCAACTCACACCAAACCAAAAAAATTGATTTAGGTTGGATTGGTTTGGTTCCCATTTTTAAAGAACACCCCTAAGTGGAAGTCTTTAATGTCATCACAGTAATAAAAGGGCACTACGCTACAGCCTACAGATTGCAAAGAGATTCTCTTTATGACCAGCATTCTCTAACACAAGAAAAATTGTATTTTCCAATAATACACAAATCTTCTAATATAAAAATAAATACAAATAAGATAGAAATTTCAATACATGCAAATATATCCAATAAAAAAGTAAACAAAATGTAACAAGAAAACATGTTTAAGGAATCATATTAATTAAAAAAAAAACTAATATTATTACCTTAAATGTTGCTTGGGTACATGAATACCCTAACTCTAGCACCCTTCAAGTTAAAAAAGTAAAAAAGAATTAATCCAAATCCCATTTGGCGTATTAAAAAAAATATAACATTAACAGTAGAAAATGATTTTCCAATTGAAAGTACCATGGATTTGGGAGGAAGATTTGACTTGAACTTAGCACGAACAACGCCACTGTTGCCATGAGGCCGAGTCACCTTGCCCCAAATGCAACGATAGTGGCTTCCATCCTTCTTAGTCTTGGCTTTGTAGATGTATGCCATACGTTTCCCTAAGTACCATGCTACTTCCTCCTGAGTGTTCACTCCCTCGATCTGAATCAGTGAATTGTTTGGATACTGGTTTGATTTCGACCTAAACCCCCAATAATATCCAACACAACAAGTCAATAACACAGCAAAATCAACTATCAATTCAACTCGCCACACACCCCCAAGTTAAATAATATATATATATATATATAGATATATATTTTCCTAACTTTCTCGGCATTCAAAAAGTAAGAATGTACGATAATGTGCAAAGTGTGAAAGCTATTACCTTTTGTAACCGAGGATTGTTCCTCTGACGTAGAGTCTGAGACAAAAGCAAAACGAACCAAATAAGAATGAAGCTGACATGTAGTTCCAGAAATAACATATAGCTTAACGAATATAAGAACAGACCTAACTCTTTCTCCTTGGCGTCCCTTCACCATTTTTGCTCGAGGAGTTTGTCTTCGCTCTTGCTGGGGTACTACCGTAGGAGAGGCGGCGTATATGAAAACCTGAAAACCCTACTTTGCTTCAAAGGCATTTTACAGATGGTTTGGGCTACAAAATTTGGAAGGCTCACCATCAGGCCCAAATCTCTTTTTTAGTTTAGGACTAAATTCGTCTGATTTTAATTCAATTCAAATTTAATTTGAGCTAACAAAGATGAATCTGAATCTGAATCTGAATCCAAACCAAACACAAACGAGCTGCCCAAACTGTCCTAAACTAATTTGAATTATTAATTACGTATATTTTTTAGTTAATATATTTTTTTATTAAAAATATGTTTAATAATTAAAACTCAAGCATCATAGCATAAAATAATAAAAAATATATATAAATATAAGAGAAAAAATTAATCATTAAAGTAATAAGTTAATTTTTAAATTAATTAAGCAATTGGTAAATGTTATTAAACCCTACTCATGCAAAAGTTAAAATTTTTTATGCACTCATGAAAACTCACATTTAGAATAAAGAGCTATCAAGTTTAAATAAAATTTCTTCTAGCTATTAAACAAAATAAATAGAGATGAATAGATTAAATAAATATACTTACCAAAAAAATGAAGAGATAAAGTAACTTAAAATTTCACACGATAATATAACTTTTTTTATATACACGAGAATAGAACTTTAACTATTACATAATACATAATTCTCAAGGCAATGAACAAGTGAAAAAGAGAATATCATGACACAGGTTAATAAATGGTTTGAAATTTTTACTTTAAAAACTAATACATAATTAATTTAAAAATAAAAATTTTATAATACTAATTAGAATTAAATATGAATATTATTTTATTGTTTAAAAAATTAGGTAGATTTAAACGCTAAATGCATTAATATAAAAAATATGACATAATATTATAACAAAATGAATATATTATAATTATTTATTCATTATCAGCTTATTTTTTAAAAGAAAATTTAAGAATAATAATAAATATATCATAAAAGAGAAGTACTGAAAGATATGAAATATTATTTTAATTTTAATATAGTCTTTTCTTTTCTTTTTAATTTTGTTTATTTAAAATTTAATTTTATTTCATTTCGAGCTAATGGGTTGATCCTAACTCAGCCCTAACTCAACCCTAATCCAGCTCAATTTTTTTCGTATTATTCGAGCTGGTCCAAAACAAATCCAAATTTACGTCGTGTCTTGTTTGATTTGAGTTTTTTGATTCATGTTTGATTCGATCAATCGAGCTATAATACAAATTGTCACCTCTCATACCCCTAAATAATTTTGTAACCCTTACATAATAATGAAAATCTACAATACCTTAGAAAATAGAAAAATCTATAATATCTTACAAAAATAATAAAAATCTGTAATAGCTTACAAATAAGATAAAAATATATACTTCTTAAAAATGTCAGAATAGTAGAAAATTAAGAAACAATGGAGGTAAAAACACAAAACATTTTTTGCCATTTTAGTTTCAGTTTCCTAAATTGCATCTAAAATCCACATGTAAATCAAGAAAATGATTTAAAGAACCTCTAGCACTGAGAGAGAGCAAATTAGGAATAATTAGATAGGAAAACATTGAAGAAAGAATTATCTCAGGGTCAGGGGAGAAAAGAAAAAAGAAAGATCCACTATCTCTCATAACCTGGACTTTTAGAAGCTCTGGCTGAAATTGATCAGATTCTCTACGCTCTGAGCTGTTTGGTTTCAAAGTATCTAGTGAACTTGATTTGGTCATTTTCTTTAATTTTCTTCTGGGCATGGCCCTATTAATCTTTGAAAGCGTATTGCTCTTAGCTGATCAAACTGTGCCGTAATTGAATGAAGTCTCTCGATTAAACACAAAACCTGCAGTTAAATTAACAGAAAAGAAAGCAACATAAAAAATAAAGAAAAGTGTCCCACCGATATCCTTATTTAATTCTTTAAATTATAAATCGTATCATTTAAATTCTTAATTTAAAAAAAATAAATTAATTAAAATAAAATACATAATTTTAATAATTTTTTAATTAAAATATTAATTTTTAAAATATCAATAAAAAATAAATTATATTATTTTAGTTAAAAAATTATTAAAATCATGTGTTTTGTCCTTAATTAACTCCTTTTTCTATAACTAAAGGACTAAATAATACTATATAAAAGATCAAATGTTAAACATGACATAATTTAAGGGACTTTTATGGCCTTGCTCTCTAAAAAAATATTGGGTAGCATAACACTTTGGTCATTTTGCTTTTACAAATTATACATATTGGTCACCAAATTATTACAAATGTTGACACTTTAGTCATCTCTTGTCAATTTTGATTTTGTTGGATCATTTTTTGATGAAAAAACTAAGTTAGATCAAATTAAACCTTACCAATATGTGTTGATAGATGTTTAAAAAGAAAATTGTCTCAAAAAAATGAAAAAATAAAGTAATTAAAATGACAAAAATTGGCCTAAAATGACTAAAATTTTCACATTTATTATAATTAGATGACTAATATATATCAATTTAAATAAAAATAATCAATATATTCAATTTATAAAAAATAAGTAACCACAGGTGCACCTTTTTCAAAAATACTATTACATTGTGAAATAGTTCCTACATCTAAGAATCTAAACTTTCCAACTGAAAATTAGTTCGAGAATCACAGCTACCCAATAATCTGGTTATATTAGTGTTATCAGAGCAAAGTTCTATTATTGGCTTGGTGCATGTTGGTGTTGGAAGGGTGTTCTCAAGGATGTAACCATAGTGCCATACAGTGTTAGTTTTCACCTCTTAAGATATTATTAGGCTGCACATACATACTTTCATGGATTAATAAGGATGTCATACAAATTAGCCTTATAAGCTAGAGTTTACCTTTGGTAATTGAAGGGTAGTTGTTCAACATCAATAAAATAGAAGCTAACTCTACAGCTAGCAGGGACGCCACAATCTAGCGGGTAACTACAGGCAATCGAATTATCAATTAGCACCAAACAACTAGAAGTTTTAACTATACAGACCATAAGGTGCGGAGCCTGAAAAAAATTTCAAGGCAGGCTGACTTTTTTTTGATAAAAACTAGATGATTTTATTGAAATATTTAGAAGCTAAAATACATAATCATGATGTAAAATTGATAAGAATTACAGAAATTTTTTTTTTTACCAATGTCTAAACTTTTCATGTCATATTAGAACATAAACCAAAAGTTTTGATTTAGCGCATTAAAATCTATAACAAAAATTATATAATATAAATAAAAGAAAAAAAGAACAATAAATTAATAGAGTATTAAAATCATAAAAAATAATAAGTTAATAAAATATTGAAATCATACATGCACTAATTAAATTAATAAACTAAAATTGAATATAAAAAAAATGAAAAACTTAATCAAACACATTAAATTTATAAGTACTAAAACTAAAATAAATATATTTAAAAAAATATATATGATTTAAGATTTTAACTTGAGATTATACATAAAAACGTGATAAACAATATAAGATTTAATGAACTCAGAAAGATGATTGAATAATTTCTGAATTGATAAAGTAATTGCACTTCGTGCAGAACATATATATCAAGCACTAAACGTGCTAAGCAAGGAAAGAAAGAAACAAACTCTAACAAACTAAGAAGCTATAATCCTATACTTCTCAGTATATACAATCATATATATATATCACTGTCCAATACCCCCTCTCAAACTTATGGTTGAGGAACGACCATAAGTTTGATACGCAGAGAACTGAAACGCAATTCGGGCAGTGGTTTTGTAAGAGCATCAGCAACCTGTTCTTCAGCAGGAGTGTAGCGCACATCAAGAGCACCTTCGACAACCAAGTCACGAACAAAATGAAAATCAACTTCCACATGTTTCATACGTGCATGCATAACTGGGTTAGCTGCAAGATATTTGGCGCTGATGCTATCAGTAAACAACACTGGTACATGAGCAGAAGGAACATGCAATTCTTTTAACAAGGAACATAACCAAATGATTTCTGAGGATGCAAGTGCTAAAGCTCGGTATTCAGCCTCAGCACTCGATCTTGCAACCACTTTTTGCTTAGCACTCATCCAGGACATCAAATTATCACCAAAGTAAATACAATATGCACCGGTACTCTTCCTGTCATCTGGACTACTGGCATAGTCTGAATCAGTGAAACCAATCAAACCAAGTGTCTCGGATTTATAAAATTGTAATCCATGAGAAGAAGAGCCATGAAGATATCGTAATACTCGTTTAGCTGCTTGCCAGTGCAAATCAGTTGGAGTATGGAGAAACTGACAGAGTTTATTCACAGCATAAGCAATCTCTGGTCTGGTAACGACACAGTATTGTAAGGCACCTACAATACTTCGAAACAAGCTGGGATCACTCAAAGGAACACCAGCAAACTTAGACATAACAGGGCCAGAAGCCATTGGGGTTCGAGCTGGTTTTACTGAATGCAAGCCAGCCTTGACAAGTAACTGCTTGATATACTTGTGTTGACACAAATGCAGTCCGTCTAAAGTCTGTTTTACTTCTATACCAAGAAAGAAGTGAAGATCACCTAAGTCACGTAAAGAAAATTGAGAATTGAGCAACTGAATGAAGTCACAGACAAAATGATCATCACTGCCGGTGATGATAATATCATCCACATATACCAGTATCACTGTGGTGGAGGAGTCATGAAATCTGTAAAACATGGAAGTATCTGCACGGGAATTGACAAAGCCAGCATCAATTAAAACAGAACTAAGCTTGTGAAACCATGCACGGGGAGCTTGCTTAAGTCCATAGAGTGCTTTTCGCAAATGACACACCCAATCTGGATGATCAGTGGACACAAAACCCTGAGGCTGCTTCATGAAGACACGCTCTTGCAAATTCCCATTGAGGAATGCGTTATTAACATCGAGTTGATGTAACTTCCAATTCTTGCTAATAGCAAGGGATAAGATCAATCGAATGGTAGAGGATTTCACAACCGGTGAGAAAGTTTCTGTAAAATCAATACCCTCAACTTGATGAAAACCCTTTGCAACTAAACGTACCTTGTACTTATCAAGAGTGCCATCACTGTTTAACTTGGTGCGATAAACCCATTTGCAGCCAATAGGATCAACCTCAGTTGGACAAGGTACTAACTCCCATGTGCCATTATCCATTAAAGCTGTAAATTCTGTCTGCATTGCAGATTCCCATTCTTTAATGCCTTGTGCATCACTGTACCGATTAGGTTCTATGAGAACAATCTGTTGTGTTGGTGTTGTTAAAGATAGATATAAGCGAGGCTTGAGAGAACCAGTTTTAGACCTGGTGATCATATGATGAGTGGGAGGTACAAGAGGTATATCAGAATGAGGAACCACAAGTGGCATATCGGAAGAAGAAGGCACTTGTCTGACTTCAGAAGAAGACACATCTGTAGAAGAGGAAATCACTGGTGGAACTGCATATGATACTTTGGAAGGAGAAGGAACCAATTGTGCAGGAGAGAGATGATGATTACCACAAATTGGTGAGGAGGAAGAAACAGTAGAGCTTGTAGTGAGCATAGGCAACAAATAAGAAAAATGCTGACTCAATTCCTCAAAGGTATCTTGAGAAGAAGGCAAAGTATCTTAGTAAGGAAACACTGTTTCATCAAAAGTGACATGGCGACTAGTGTAAAGTCTTCCTGAAGGCAAATTTAAGCATAGATAGCCTCTATGTTGAGGGGCATACCCAAGAAAAATACAGGGTGTAGAACGAGATTCAAGTTTGTGTTTATTGTAATCCCTCAAACAAGGAAAACAAAGAGAGCCAAAAGTTCTCATGTAATTATAATCAGGTGACTTGTTATAGAGAAACTGATAAGGGATATGACCATCAAGCGACTTAGATGGTAGGCGATTAAGAATAAAAACTGCACAACGAAATGCATAGATCCAATATCGCAAAGGCATACCAGCTTGAAGAAGAAGAGATAACCCTCGTTCTACAACTCTTCTGTTGCGTGTTTCAACAACCCCATTCTGTGGAGAGGTGTGTGGACATGTCAATCTGTGCTGCAGTCCAATATTACCAAGTTTAGTAAGAAACAGAAATTCTCTACCTCCATCAGATTGAACTTTCTTAACTTTAGTGTCAAAATGTCGTTCTACCATTCTCATGAAAGAAAGAAAGACAGGCTGTGCTTCATCTTTGGATTTCAAGAAGAAAATCCACACATAACGTGTAGCATCATCCACTATTAACAGAAAATACTTTGCACCAGTGCATGCTAGAACAGGTGAGGTCCACAAGTCTACATAAAGTAACTCAAAAGGAACATCACAAGGTTTATGAACATGTGTAAAAGGTTGTCTATGTGATTTGGACATACAACAAGCCTTACAAACATTGGTTTCAGTATATTTATTACAGTTCAATAGAGACTTTGAAACTAATTTGTTGAACACATCAGCTGAAGGATGTGCCAAACGGTTATGCCACACAGTTGGCTTTATTATAGAAAGGAAAGAAGTAGCTACATCACTATCTCCAGCAACTGCAACACGAGGCTGAGCTACATCACTATCATGCTGCACACAACCAGACAGGGAATAAAGTCCTCCTCTAACAGTTCCCTTGGCCAGCACATTCTTGCTCATTTCCTCCTTAATGAAGACACAGTCAGCATGAAATTCAACAAACACACCATTGTCAACACATAATTTTTGAACAGACATGAGATTATGTGACACATTAGGTGTGTGCAAAAGATCATGTAATTGCAACAAACAAGAAGAACCAGCAAGTTTAATAGCAGATGATCCAAGACCTTTGACTGATAACGAAGAACCATTCCCAACCATCACTGATTTAGTATGATGAAGAAATGAGGAAGAAGCATTACCTTCAGCAATGTGATCTACATCACTTGTCAGGTGATGTGTAGCGCCTGAATTAAGTAGCCAATGTGCCTGTGTATCTTGTGTGGATTTGTTAAAACTTGTACCTGATCCATCCACAGTCATGGCAGATGGCAGAGATGAATGTCCTTGAAGAATGTCACGTAATTGAAAACATTTGGTGGCAGGATGGCCTGCTTTATCACAGATCTGACATGTAATTCTGGATCTACCATCACTAGGTCGTTTGGCTTTCCAAGGTTGCCTACCTGAAGCATTATCACGCTTAGGTTGATAGGAAGAACTTTTAGACAAAAATTCTTGCAAATTCCATGGAGCTGAGCTTCCTGTGTTTTTAGCAGTGCTTGATTGCTGAGATTTCCAATTTTGACCTGCAAATCGAGCAATATTTGCTTGAAATAATCTGCTGGCATCATGAGTATTTTGCTGTTCCAAACGTCTTTCATAGGTCAGTAATTGACTGTGAAACTCATCAAATGTAATCTCATCATTTCGTATGGTGAATGAGGAAACTAGAGGATTATAGTTGGAATCAAGTCCATTGATTGCATAAAGAACAAGATCACGATCTGTAATTACTTCACCAACTGCAGAAAGTTGATCTGACACATTTCGGAGCTTCATCACATAATCCTCTGCAGACAGATCATTCTTAACCATTGTCTGCAATTGAATTCGCAATTCCATGATACGAGATCGTGAAGAAGCAGAGTGCACTCGTTCAAGAGAGCTCCATTGTTGAGCAGCTGTAGCTCCTCGTTTGAGACATGAATGCATGCTGGTGGATATTGATCCATAAAACCAGCTTTTAACAAGATTATTAAGCCGATTCCAATTAACAAACTCTGGATTGAGTTGAGTAGTTTGATGAAGGAATTCAGCAGGAATTGGAATATGTAAATCAATGATTGATTCCAATCCATATGCTGTTATAATAGCAAGAATTTGTTCACGCCATATCAGAAAATTGGTGCGATCAAGCTTGACGGAGAAAGACAGATTAACAGGTGGTGATCCAATGGCAGAAAAGGCTGATTGATAGCTTTGAGTTTCTGTCACTGTTTTTCTTGCAGAAATTTCTGCTGAGGAGGGCGACTCCATTGGAGTTGTAGTAGGAACAATAGTATCTGGCTCTGATACCATAATGAACTCAGAAAGATGATTGAATAATTTCTGAATTGATAAAGTAATTGCACTTCGTGCAGAACATATATATCAAGCACTAAACGTGCTGAGCAAGGAAAGAAAGAAACAAACTCTAACAAACTAAGAAGCTATAATCCTATACTTCTCAATATATACAATCATATATATATATCACTGTCCAATAAGATTGAAACAAAAAGAAAGTAGGTGAAAAATAGAAGGATAAATAAATATTAAAATTTTCATATAAAAAAACTTTGAATAAATTGCAAATATTACTAAATATAATATAAAATAATATAATATTAGATAAAGTTAAAATTTAAAATAAAATAAATTTAATTGAAAATTTAAACTCATCATGCTATTTTTTTTTATATAATTTTTATAATATTTGATAGCAATGTTCTATTTTATGAATTGACAAAACTTAAATATATAAAATATTTTTAGATTATACTATATTATAAGTCAAGATTTGAGAAGTATTTGTATATATTATATACGACTATAATTCTATGTGTGCCACTAATATTTGTGAATTTTGTGAATAAAATTACTTATTTTTAGTCACTTTACTCACAATTGTTAATGTATTTTTTAAATATCAATAAAACATATAATAACATAACAAAAAGCACATAAAATAATTAGATACAATACAATATATATTATTGTAAATAAAATTATTTATTTAATAATAAAAATATACATATAACTAATTTTTTGTTACAAATTTAGCTGAAGCTACAACCTTGTTCTGCCTCAAAAAAATTCCGTCATCGTGTCTTTTCCATGACATTCTTTTAAATGACTATTTAGTTGTGTTTTGTGGTTTGTTGTTGTTTACCTGCTGAGACTTAGGTGTTTGTGGAAATGTTTTAAGGAATTGGGAGTGTGTTATGCAATTATGTTTTGAAGAATACATGATGGTTGGGTGTTATTTTTGGGTACGTGTCTTTGGATCTTTTAGGTAAATTATTATTAATATTGGGAGCTGGTCGGAGGTGCAAGCTAGCTTGGGAAGCTCTGTGTATGCCACATGTTAGTGATTTATGTCACATTTATTCTCCTTGTGATGTAGCTTTTATTTTGGATACCTTTTAGATACTTTGATATGTACCTGAAAATTGAACTTATTTGTAATGTAATCCTTAAAACTTGATGATCAGTGAGAATTTTCTATTTAAAAAAAAAAAAACTTATATAGGATAGAGATATTGACAATAATTATGAAATAGATTGCTATGAGAAGTGGGAAATAGGGAGTAGAAAGTGGAAAGGATATTGCATACTTGTATGGTATTGGGCTAAAGAGTTGTTGAATTTAGTTATTTTCAGGATGACTCGCCTTTTAGGAAAATAAAACAATTGCATGTCCTGGTTAATGATTTAGGTCACATTTATTCTCCTTATGCTGTGGTTGCGTGAGAGCTTTTTGGCATTATTAAATATACGAAAGATTCTAAATTGGTTCTAATGAGCTACAACAACACTCAATTATATTTGAATTGAGGCTTTTCTTTTACCTCAGGGCTTAGTGTTTAGCTTGAAATTATTTATAGATTTGGGTTTTTTTGTTTGTTATTTTATATCTTTTATTGTGTCAAATGAGTCTCTTTTGTTTGTTTTACAAAATTTTTATGTGTTAGATTTTATCTTGTTTCTTTCTAAAGGCATGAGGCTTGTTATATTATGTTTTAAATTGCTCATGGCTTAGTTGTTGTTCATGATTGCTTTTTTTTTTTTCCTCATACTTTTAAGTACAAATTTGTTTGAATATTAATAAAATAATTTATTTTTGTAAAAAAAAAAAATACCAATAATTCCAATTATTTGAATTCCTTAATAGTCGCTATATTTGTTTTCTCAATTGTGATTATGAAGAAAAAATATATTATAGAAACATCTCTTTTACTGGTTTTAATTTTTATAGACATCATTTTCTCTATTTATTTTTTCTTTTATGAATGTATGTTATTGTTTTATAGTTCAAAACTTATTTTGTTTACATATTTATTTTATTCATATTTCAATGATGAACATTTTAGTCTTGTGGACAAATTTAAATTTTTTATTTTATTTCAAAGTTTTTTAAAAATATCTCAATTCTATTATGTTTAAAATAAAGTTGTATTTGTAATAATTTATTCTACTAGAAAAATAATTTTTACATCTTTATTTATTCAATTTTTAATTTAATATTTATATTTAAAAAATTAATTGTGATCAATAAATTTTTATCAACCCATAAAATTTAAATTTATGAAAAATATTTAAAACTTTATTTTTGTGTTTTTCCTTTTGTCATAAAATATCTTAACCTGCCCTTGGTTATATCTAAATTATTGCAGGTATCGTAAACGTCGAATATGTTAGTATGAGTCATGTAATTAGTGTATAATATATTTTAATTAATATGTGTCTATTTATTATAGAATTTTAGTTTGTACATGATTCTAGTTTATTTATGACTCTTATAATTTATTTTATATATATATATATATATATATATATATATATATATATATATATATATCTTTATTGTGAGGTAAGAATTAATAAAAAATATATTTCGTTCACATTCTATTTAACTTGGTAACAGAGTAAATTTTTTTTTGGTTTCCACTACTGTCATCATCCACTCACCGTCAATCGCTACGTAGATCCCTCTCTCTCACGTAATTCCTCTTGTGTGTGGCTCGTCTTTCAGCCTCTTTCATAGCGCTCTGTCCACGATCTGCTTCATTGCATCCATTGCGATCAGTCATCTTCAACTTGTGCTTCCACCATAAGGCAAGAAGGTAGTTGGTTGTCGATAGGTGTTCACTATAAAACATAATGTTAATGGATCTGTGAATCGGTATAAAGCCCACTTTATAGCAAAAAGGTTCACTCAGACATATGGTGTAAACTATGATGAGACTTTTGCTCATGTTGCCAAAATGAATAATATTTGAGTTTTGCTTTCGCTTGCCACAAGCTTAAACTGGTCACTTTGGCAGTTTGATGTCAAGAATGCATTCCTTCATGGAGAGTTAGTCGAGGAAGTGTACATGAATCTTCTACTTGGGTATGTAGCTACTTCTCTTGGTAATTTTGTATGTAAATTGAGGAAGTCTTTGTATAGTCTCAAGCAACTCCTTCTTGCCTGGTTTGGAAGGTTTTTACAGTTCATGCAGAAGGTTGATTACAGACAGAGTAATTCAAATCACATGTTGTTTCTCAAACATCAACAAGGAAAAGTAACAACTCTAATTATTTATATTGATGATATGGTAATTATTGGAGATGATACTGTTAAGATGGATAAATTACAGAGACAACTAGCCTCTGAATTCGAGAAGGTGAACTGAAGTACTTTTTAGGGATTGAGGTACCTAGAGGGAGAAAAGAAATTTTTCTATGTCAGATAAAGTACATTATTGACCTACTAATTGAGACAGGTATGTTGGATTACAAGCCTATTGACACTCATATTTAGCAAAACCATTGTCTATAAGAATATCCAGATCAGGTACCACGATTTGCTTCATTGCATCCCTCGCGATCAATCATCTTCAACTTGTGGTTCCACCACAAAGCAAGAAGGTAGTTGGTTGTCGATGGGTGTTTAATGTAAAACATAATGCTAATGGATCTGTGAATTGGTATAAAGCTCGCCTTATAGCAAAAAGGTTCACTTAGACATATGGTGTAGACTACGATGAGACTTTTGCTCATGTTGCCAAAATGAATAATATTTGGGTTCTGCTTTTGCTTGTCGCAAGCTTAAACTGGCCACTTTGGCAGTTTGATGTCAATAATGCATTCCTTCATAGAGAGTTAGTCGAGGATGTATACATGAGTCTTCTACTTAGGTACGTAGCTACTTCTCTTGGTAATTTTATATGTAAATTGAGGAAGTCTTTGTATAGTCTCAAACAATCCATTCTTGCATGGTTTGGAAGGTTTTCACAGTTCATGCAGAAGGTTGGTTACAGACAGAGTAATTCAAATCACATGCTGTTTCTCAAACATCAATAAGGAAAAGTAACAGCTCTAATTATTTATGTTGATGATATGGTAATTACTAGAGATTATAATGTTGAGATGAATAAATCACAAAGACAACGAGCCTTTGAATTCGAGATGAAGGAATTAGGTGAACTGAAGTACTTTTTAGGGATTAAGGTAGCTAGAGGGAGAGAGAATTTTTCTATGTCAGAGAAAGTAAATTCTTGACCTACTAATTGAGACAGGTATGTTGGATTACAAACTTATTGACACTCATATTGAGCAAAATCATTGTCTAGAAGAGTATCCAGATCAGGTACCAATTGATCGAGCTCGCTATGATTGGGCGCCTAATTTATTTGGCCCATACTAAACCAGATGTTGCATATGTAGTAAGTGTGGTAAGTCAGTTCATGCATAACCCGAGTGAGAGTCACATGGATGCAGTTGTGAGAATTTGAAGGTACTTAAAGTTAGCTCCAAGAAGAGGAGTAATGTTCTCTAAACACAACAATCCTCTTGAAGTTTGTGACTTTACAGATGCAGATTGGACAGAAAATATTACAGATAGAAAGTCGACATCATGTTACTTCACCTTTGTGGGAGATAATTTGGTTACATGGAAAAGTAAGAGCAGAAAGTTATGGCACGATCTAGTGCCGAAGTTGAGTATAGAGGTATGACTCATGGGGTTTGTGAATTGCTGTGGATAAGAAGTTTGCTATTTGATTTGGGTTTCAAACTCCAAAGTACTATACAGTTGTATTGCCACTGTCTGGCAGTCATTGATATATCACAATACAACATGATCGCACTAAGTATGTAGAGGTTGATCGTCATTTTATAAAAGAAAAGCTAGATGCTAAACTCATTAACTTACCTTTTTGTTCCCACTGAAAAACAACTTGCAGATGTGCTCACTTAAAGAGTTTCCAAAAAGGTGTTTTATAACTCACTAAGTAAGTTGGATATAGTCGATATATATGCGCCAACTTAAGAGAGAATATTAGTGTGAGTCATATAATTAATATATAATATATTATAATTAATATATACCTATTTATAATAAAATTTTAATTTATTCAATACTCTTATAATTTAATTTTTATATATATTTTTATTATGCAGTAAAAATTAATAAAAAATATATCTGATTGACATTCTATTTATTTGAATAGAGGTCTACGTCATAGCTTTTTCACTTTTATAATATCTATCTTTGGAAGGGATTTGATTTCTAGATATTATTTGTATTACTGATGGAGGACTTAGGCGCGTAGCTTTTGTGCTTTAAGTTTTCGGGAACTTCCTCGACTGTACATGATAATCTTTACCTTGTTATGTGAAACTGATGTGACAAGTATCTCTCTCCATCTTTTTCCTTCAGATGTATAATCTGTTCTTGAGTTCAGTTGTCGACCGAATTCTCTTATTTCTTGAGTTCTTTTTTATGAACCAAACCCTTTTTTCATAGATCACAACTGATGTATTGAGTATTAGGTATTTACTAAGTTCATGCTAAAGAGTTTAAAGAAAAATAAACAATATAATCCATAAAAAGAAAAATTTAGGAAATTGGTTTAAACATATTTAAGAAAATTTTAACTTTTTTTTTTGTCAAAATAAAAAAATTCTAATTTGCAGCATGTATACATTCTACTACTCAGTACTCACTTGGTAGTTATTAAAAAATAACATTTATTTAATAAATCTATACTTATACTCCTACTTATTATTTTTGTTGTTATATAAAAATCTAAATCATAGCTAAATACATTTTGAACATTAATACTCTTATACTTTAAATAATGACATATTTTTCCCCCTATATTTTACTTTAAATTTGAAAATATTTAAGCAAAAGATTGTTTTACTTTTAGATATTTTATCCTTATTTTTTTGGAACATATTAGGAAAAAAAATGAATGCACAAGTTTAAAATAATTTCAAAATTCAAGGAATTAATGTTTATCATATCAATTTTCTATATATATCTATGTCTTGGTTAAAGAGTTTTTACAATAAATGATCTATAATTTACTAAATTTTTTTTTTATTTTTTTTTAATCATCATTATATGGAATAAATTTTAAATATATTATAAAAATTAGATAAAAAGAAAAGGTTAAAAAACTTAACAATTTTCATGCAAAGCATGTGGAGTTTAACTGGTAGAAATTTAATGGTTAAGATTCATGTAAAAGTACGTAAAAGTTTAAGATATTTTGGTGCTATATAAATGTAAATTTCATTCTGTATGGTGAAAATAAATCATAAAAAAATGGCAGAAATTAGAGGAAAAAATGTGAATGACATAATTGCCCGAAGTATTAAAAGACCAACTACTTGACACAGAATAATAAAGAACTCAAAATAAAAGGATATTAAGATTTATAATTTTTTGGACAAGAATTGGTAAATAATTTGTTTTCATTAAAATAAATTATCATATTATCTTTTAATAAATTAAAAGAATATAACATTTTTATATAAGCATTATAGAATATAACAAAAAAATTTATAAGCCTTACAAACATATTATTTTAAAATGACAAAAATTATAAAAAATTGAACAAAAAATCAAGAAATAATAAAAATAGAGGCACAAAATATTTTAAGATATTTTTCGCAAGAAATGATATTTAGTAAAAAGAAATTTGAAGAAATTCAAAAATCGAAATTAAATTTTACAGAAGGCGATGGATTTAAAAATTCATCTTTTTCAAAAATAAGAAAAATATTCCCTATAAAATATATAGTTTATTATGGAATAAATAACAAAGAAATAAGTATTATCATAACAGATGCAAATGAAAGATTTAATATAACATTAATTGATAAAAAAATAATTATAGATAAATTATCAAAAATTTCACAAAAAGATAAAGATAAAATTGGATACATTCATCTTGGAGGAAAAACACACTTTAGAGAAGGAATTGATACACCCATAAAATTATCATTATTAAATAACAGAATAATAAACGGAAGATATGCTGCTAGAAATGATATATGAAAATTTAGGATATTAAAAATTAAAATTCACAACATACCTTAGGTTTACAGTTAATATTAATGACAAAAATTTAAATCAAGTATTAAGTTTAGTATATAAATTTGAGAGATGAAATTTAATGAAAGAAAGAAACCATCCATTTTCTATACATTACATAGTAGGATATTTATTAACTAATGTCATAACAATTCAATATACGGACAAAATGAATTTATAAAAATAGAAAAAAAAAACTTTTCAAAAAATAAGAAAAGTAATAAAACCTGAAGTAATGACCAATTTTGAAATACCAGAAGAATGGAAGCTAGATATTAAAGAAAAACCTCTTATACCAATTAGAAAAAATAGTATTTTTAGAAGAAAATTTATTGAAGATAATGCAAAGGTTAGTAAACCTGAATGGGAAGAACAAGAAGAGATAAAATAATTAAAACAAGAGATTAAGAAAATTATAAATTTACTAATACATGAAGTAATAGGAGATTAAAGAATATTAAAATCAAAATTACAAGAAATATAGTTAGAAGGAAATGGAAATATAAATGAAAGTATAAAAATCATAATGAAAGCTTTAATTCTTTTAGCTGAAGAAGTAGATGCAACTTGCGAATCAAATACCAAGTATTTACATAATATAAATGATATACAAAAAGAAATTCTTGAAGAAATAAGAGAACATAATTGTATTAAAAAACAATTAGATATACATAAAGAAATAATAGAATTAAGAAAAGATGTAAATGATATACCAAAAATTAATGGATTAAAATTTAACCCTTTAAGAGGATTAAAAGAAGAACCCCTAGAAGATCTGATGCATTGATACCCAAAAACGACAAAAAAAAAAAGATAAAAAAGATCCAAAGACAAGGATATGATCCCAATATAATAGAATATAGAAGAAAATTAGAAAAACAATTCATAAACCCTGAAAATAAAGATATAGAAAAAATAATTAGTCTTTTAACCTTAACAAATAAAGAATTAGAAAAACATTATGAAGAAAAAATTTGTACAAATAGAGAGAAAGATGATATGACAATAATCAGTGAAAGTGAATTTGAAAAAGTAAACATAAGTCCAAAAATACATATGGAACCAGTATTAACAGCTTCAAGAAGACACAAATCCATCAAATTTAAAAAGAGGAGAAACATCTAACCCATTTAGGGAAGAAAGATATAGATAATGATAAGAAGAACCTGAATCTTTAAATAGAAAAATACATCTACCTAAAATGGAAGAAAGTTTATATTGGGGAACTATGAGTAGTATCCTACTAGAATTTAGACCTCATGAAAGCTATAAATATGATATTTTAGATCTAAATTGTATAAGGGATTGATGCACAAAAACTTGATAACCAAATTTTGTATTTGTAAAAGCTCGCAAGTGCACGAGTCACTTGTAGTGAGCGACAAGTATACTCCTAAGATCGTCTCTCAAAGGAATTGCGGTGGTTTTTAAAAGCATTAAATGTAATCTAAAACGTTGCGCTAAAATTAATCCTAAACACTCTAATCAAAGTTTGGGTTGGAAGACAGTTGCTAAAAGTATGATTACTTAAAATAAATAAATCAATGAATAAAGAACGAAGTTGAAACGATGAGATGAACGAGTGTGGGAAAATGGTTAGTGAACTATTATGGATGAATTGATTTATGTGGTTTTGACAATTAAGTACCGAAAAGTAGAATTTAATGATTATTTTCTCTAACCCTAAAAAATCCCAAATCAATGGTGATTTTCCCTTAATTAACGAATTAACTTTTTTGATCCGGACCGTTAATTAGTTAATCAGCCTTAAACTTAAGAAAATAGTTTAATCACCTAATTCAAGACAAATCAATGCACTTAAATTAGGCTCATGCTCACAAATGCCCAATTGAATTCAGATGGCGTTTCTAAAACTCAATCCTAAAATGTTTCATACATTCACAAATTAAATTGGCCAAAAGTAATTGATGAACATATGGATTACGAACAATGAACATGAAATAAATCACTTTATTATAAAATCATCCACACAAACAATCATCCAATCATGGTTACATCACCAAAATCCCACACACAAGAAATTTAGCTACTCATAATAGAATCCAAATCAATATTTTCTGTTAAAAATAACATTTTATGAGTTCTTAAAGAGAAAAGAGATTACAAGCAATAAAATACCCCACTTCCACTCTTGCAACAAGCTCTTGATGTTGGATGGTCTCCTTCTTCAAGATTGTTGATGGTGCTTCAATGGAGGAGCATTGATGGAGTAATCCCTCTCTCAAGAATGTGGAGAAGAAGAAGAATCGGCACTGTTCATGCTACTGTTCACCTTGGATTGTCGTGTGTTTCTTTTTGGTGTTGGAGGCTGAATGATAACTCTTGGAGGCTGGAGATGATTTGTGTTTAATTAGGTTTTCGTGTATGTAAGGGTTTCCTAAAATGCATGTGCGTGTGTGGCTGGGGGGAATTGCAATCCGCGCGCGCCGCAGCGCGGGATGTTTTTTCAGAATTGCAAACCAAAGCAGAAACCTCGTCACCACGGCGCGCAATGTTTTTATGAAATTCTAGGATGCAACCCGAGAGCCTCTCACTGCGGCATATCGTTTCTTCGCCGCGGCGCGCCTTGTATGTAAAGGTATGTACATACATGTACATACTTTGCTGATTCTCGATGTAAGGCTTACGTCCCCCAATGTAATGCTTACATTTTTAAACACTTTTGCTTCACTTTTGCTCTCTTTTTTCACATTTCTTCCCAAACCTACTTTGACCTACAAAACAATAAAATACCCTCCAAAACAAGATTATATTGAGATTAAATGTAAAATAGATACTTAAAAATATAACAAATATTAGGTCAAAATAGTGTTCATCAGGGATAAAATAAAAGTTTTAGATGAATGGACTAGCAAAATGAGTGTAATTATACAAATTTCTACGATCCCACAAACAAACCCTTCAACTTGTAGAGTATTAATAGCTCACAAAATGACAAGAAATGTAAAAATTTGGTTTACAAATTTAACATAACAAAAACACTTACTAATGATAGAAAATGCATCTACAAGAAGAGAATATTTAAAAACTATGGTAATTAAAATATATAAAGAATTCATTGGAGAAGATAAAAGTAGACATACCACTGAATCTAGTAAAACGAAATAAATGAAGCCAAATGACATTTAACTAATATGGAGATATGCGATATGTGTTATATAGATTCGTTTATATGTGAATATGTAATGTATTATCATAAACTACCACCTTCTATATATGTAAGAAACTTATAAAGAAATATTTTTTCAAAAACTGCATAAAATATTACATAAAATAATGACAGAATAATGGAATAATAATAGAGAAAATATACCTGATACATTAGAAGTTAGAATAAGAAGCCTTAAAAATTAGATAATTCTAAAATGTCAAGAAAAGAAAGAATATAAACAAGTCAAAGGGAATGATAAAATTTGTTGTGAAACAAAAGATTTTAGAATGCTAGAAAAATATGGATGCAATATAAAACCTTATAATAAATATAAGAAACATAAAAAGTATAAAAAATTCAGAAGATATAAATTTAGAAAACAGAATTTTCAAAAATATAAAAGAAGGTATAATAGAGAACTTTATAAACAAAAGTATTTTAGAATAAGAAAATTTAATATACCATAAAAGAAAAATTATTGCTCATCATGATAGAAAAAATGTAGATGTTAGATATGTAACGGGAAAGTTTATTATGCAAACGAATGTCCTAATATACTTCAATATAAAAGAGAATTTAAAAGGGAATTCCTACAAAAAGCAAAAATTTTAGAAGAAGCTTTTAGAATAGAATTAGAACCTATAGAAGAATCTGATATAGATAATACATGTAATATTTATCTATTAGAAGAAACTGAAGAAGAAATAACATATTCAAAAACATCTTACTCTGATTTAGAATTTGATTCTAAATAATGGATGAGTTATTAAGTATAACAAATCCAAACATCACTTATATAAAAATAAGATTAAAATTTAAAGGACATATTAATTATCATTTACATGCATATATTGACACATGTGCAAGTATGCGTGTAGCTAGTAAATTTGTATTTTTAGAATAACTTTGGAAACAATTACCAAGAGAATTGATAGTAAGGATAGCAAATAACACTACAATAAATTTTAGTAAAGTCTTAAAAGATACAGATATATTAATAGAAGGAGAAATATTTCATATACCTACAATATATTAACAAGAAATTGGAATTGACATTTTATTATGAAATAACTTTTTAAATCTATATCAATATTTTACTCAATATTTAGACAAAATAAGCTTAATAACCCTAAAAGGTGAAACTATATATGTATCAAAAATAAGAAAAGCTTTAATTGTTTCATCACCCACTTTTAAGTCACAATATAGAAAGCAAAAATGTGGTGAGAATATAGAATAACAAAAATCATATTTAGAAAATAGTTCTTTAATTATAGAGGTTAACCAAAATCCCTTCATAAATGAAATTTAAGAAGATAAAACTCTAATAGGAGTAAGAACATTATTAAGAAAAATATATTCAAAAAATCCTTTAGATACAAATATTAATAAATCAAATGAAATGACAACTATAAAATTAAAAGACCCCTTAAAAGTCATCAGAGTAAAATCTATGATTTATACTCTAAAAGATAGAAAAGAATTTGAAAAATAAATTCAAGAACTTTTAGACTTAAAGGTAATCATTCCTAGCAATTCACTCCATTCGAGTCCAGCTTTTTTAATAGAAAAAAAAGCTGAAAAACATAGAGGAAAGAAAAGAATGGTTATAAATTTTAAAACTTTAAATAAAGAAAAAAGAACTTTTATCACTCATTAAAGGAAAAAAATATTTTTCAAGTTTTGATTGTAAAAGTAATTTTTGGCAAATAAGACTTGATGAAGAATCACAACAATTAACAGTTTTCAATTGTCTACAAAGGCAATTTCAATAGACTGTTGTTTCATTTGATTTAAAACAAGCACCATAAATTTTTTAAAATATATGGATAATGTATGTAAAAGTTTTCATAATTTTTATTGTATTTATATAGATGATATACTAGTATTTAGTGATAATTTACAAAAGTATTATTTAGACATTGTCAATATTTTACAAGAATGTAGAAAATCAGGGATAGTATTATCTGAAAAAAGAAAAAAAAAAAGCAATAATAGCTCAACAAAAAATAAAATATTTAAGATTGAAAATTGAAGATGGAAAACATCACCTACAACCTCATATTTTAAACAATATATAAAGTTTTCATAATATAATTAAAGATAAAAATCAATTATAAAGATTTTTAGGATGTTTAACATTTGCAGAAGCTTATATAAAAAAGTTAACAGAAATGAGGAAACTGTTATAAACAAAACTTAAAAAAGATTATGTTTGACAATGGACTGACATTGACACTAACTATATGAAAAAAGTAAAAGCACATGTAAAAAATTCACCAGCCTTATATCATCTAGGATCAGCTGATAAAATGATAATAGAAACAGATGTTTTGCATGAATAATGTGGAGAAGTATTAAAAGCAAGAGTTGATGACAAAGATGAATATCTTTGTAGATTTACTTTAGGATCTTTTGAAGGCCTTGATTTAAATTATCATAGTAATGAAAAAAATAATATTTAGCTGTAAAAAAAGACTATTAAAAAGTTTGCAATATATGTTACAAGTTCAACATTTATAGTTAGAACTGATAATAAAAATTTTGGATATTTTTTAAGAACTAATATTGCAGGAGACCATAAGCAAGAAAGACTCATTAAATGGCAACAATGGTTCAATTATTATAAATTTGATGTAGAATATTTGTCGGGATCTAAAAGTAGTTTAGTAGATGCTTTAACTAGAAAGTTAGCACCGTTAATTATTTTTATGATTTTAGGAATAGAACAGACTAATTTAAAAATTAAAATAAAAGAGAATAAGATAAAAATCTTTCATAAACAATTTAAATTTTTATATCTTAAAAAATCTCTCATAAAAACAAGTAATATAAAAACACTCATTTACTAATTTTCCTTTACTTTTTTCCTAATATAATACAAATTTAACTAATAGTATAATGTTATTCTCATAAATTTCATTAGTTCAAGTTTTTCTATCCTAAATATCATTTCTTAAAATATTTAAAATTTTTATCTTATACCACATATAATTATATAATTGTTCATTATTATTTATATCATTTAATATTGTCCGTATTTAATTTTTTCATACTTGGATTTTTTTATGTGCTTATTTAGCTTATGTTGTTTAATTTTTTTTATTAGTTTAAATAGATATTGAATTATATTATTTAATTTTATTTATAATTTAATTTATGTAGTTTTGAGTTTCTATTTTTTGTTTTGATCAAAGTTTTGAGTATTTATTTAAATTGGATAAAAATACACATTTAACATATAATACTACTAATTTAATATTTAAAAACATTAAAATTATTAAATTTTTGCATATACCATTAATTACTCCACAATATTTTGTAAAATTCTATTGAAGAAATCATCAATTTTTATTATTTTTATTCATGCAGTGCCAAATTTATCGATTTTTGCCATTAAATTTATCCACGGTTCTCCTCTAAATACAATTTCTAGCAACATTTCTGAATAATAACGTTGTGTCATTGTCCGATTAAAACTTTTCAAAATATCCTCAATTAAGGTTACAATTAGTTAATATTAATTTAATGGTCATTATGTTAAAATTTGAGGGAGAAAATAAATTAAAAAAAATAATATTTATAACATTATTTAAAATTTATAATTATAAAATAACATCTTTTATATCTAATTCATATATTTTTATTAAAAGAAGTATAGTCCAAAAATTAATTTTGTATTAAACGTATTTCAATTGAACGTTATTTAAGTTGAATTATAATAAATTCGACACATATAATATTAAATATCGATTAATTGAATTACTTTAAATGCTATTAAATTTTATTTTTATTATTATAAATTTTAAAGTATTATTTTATATAATTATCTTGATAAATTTTATCTAATATTTTGTAGTGCATTTTTTTTTGTCAGCCTTTGTGGTACATTTGAGAAAATAATTTTTTAGCTATTAAAATATATTAATTTTTAAAAATATTTATTTTATGCAATTTTTATTATATATTTTAAAATAATTAATTGCGTGATTTTAAAAAGAGCTTTTTATTGGGGTGGGGTAGAGGCTGTAAAGCCACTTATATTAAATTGATACTTTATTACTTTATTCGTAAAAATATTCATGTTACTTTTATTTTAAAAATATGATACTTTAATTAATTTTTAAATAATAAAATATTATTTTATTAATAATTTTTTTTAAAAAATAATAATAAAATAAATTTAATATAAGTAAAATTATCATTTTATTTTGATAATTTAAAATTGAATTTGATGAGTACAATATTTTTTTTGGGTCAGTTGTATTTGTAAATTTTATATAGCTTTTTTTGTATTTTTTTGGCACTTTTCTATATTTTATTTTTCTTAAGTATCGTATTTGGATCGAAATTGTAAATTTTATAATATAAAAAATAGATGCTACACAGATAAAAAAATTACAAGATAAATTGCGTTGGAACAATATGGATGAATTCTCTCTTGTCAATCATATTTGAAGACTAGTACTAGATGTTGAATAGTGCACCTTCACTGTGTTGCTCAAAGATAAGGCAACAGTTGTACTATCTGTGTGGTCTTTAACAATGGCGGACAGGAGAAAGCTCATTTATAAGGTTCCAACGCCATTGATTTTATAATTTTTTTGACCTACGTAGCTTCTTTTTTAATATTGTAAAGTTTTGACCTACGCCATTGATTTGTCACTTTTCTATATTTTATTTTTCTTAAGTATCGTATTTAGATCGAAATTATAAATTTTATAATATAAAAAATAGATGCTACATAGATCAAAAAATTACAAAATAAATTGCATTGGAACAATATGGATGAATTCTCTCTTGTCAATCATATTTGAAGACTAGTACTAGATGTTGAACAGTGCACCTTCACTGTGTTGCTCAAAGATAAGGCAACAGTTGTACTATCTGTGTGGTCTTTAACAATGGTAGATAGGAGAAAGCTCATTTATAAGGTTCCAACGCTATTGATTTTATAATTTTTTTGACCTACGTAGCTTCTTTTTTAATATTGTAAAGTTTTGACCTACGCCATTGATTTGGCACTTTTCTATATTTTATTTTTCTTAAGTATCATATTTGGATCGAAATTGTAAATTTTATAATATAAAAATAGATGCTACACATATCAAAAAATTACAAAATAAATTGCGTTGGAACAATATGGATGAATTCTCTCCTGTCAATCATATTTGAAGACTAGTACTAGATGTTGAACAGTGCACTTTCATTGTATTGCTCAAAGGTAAGGCAACAGTTGTACTATTTGTGTGGTCTTTAACAATGGCGAACAGGAGAAAGCTCATCTATAAGGTTCTAACGTCATTGATTTTATAATTTTTTTGACCTACGTAGCTTCTTTTTTAATATTGTAAAGTTTGCAGTTTTGATTCAGCAAAATACCTACAAAAACAAAAAATGTGAAACAAAGTGCCCAAAAAAATATCAAAAAATTTCATAAATATATAAAATTCATAAAAATAGTTGATAAAAAAAATGTTGTACTATTTAAGTTCACTTAAAAACCATTAAAATAAAATGACAATTAATTTTGCCTATAAATTTATTTTATTATTATTTTAAATTTTTTATTAATAAAATAATATTTTACTGTTTAAAAAATAACTAAAATATTTTATTTTTATTAAAGAAGTGACTTACGTACCATTGCAAAAAAAATACTAAAACATATTAATAATATAAATAAAATAACTCTTAAAATATTTAATCTCTTTTCATTTTAGTATGACAAATATATAAATATTTTTTTAAGTGAGACTTGAACGTTTAAGTTTAAGACGCCACTTTTTTTTTAATAAATAAATAAATAAATAAGACGCCACTTTTAAATTTAAAAAAAAAAAATAGTTTTAAGACAACTCTTTCACAAAAACAAACTAATGAGGACACAGTCTCAAATCAAATATTAGGGTCTGTAACAAAATACGATTCAAGGTGGACAAAATTTGAATTAACTCAATCAATTTATTAAAGTCAAATCGACCTAATTAAATTAATTAAGTTTTATAATTTTATAAAATAGTTTAACTTATAATTTAATAAACTTAAATTTTTTTATGGCCTATTTAGATTTTTAATTTAATTTAGGATCCATAAAAGAACCATCCTTAATATATAAGTCACAAAAAATATTTTGAAAAATACATTTAAAATATATTTTATGTAAGAATGTTTAGCATTCAACAATAATTTAATATTATATTTAACAATTAATATTTTATGCTAATTATTTATGAAATAATATATAACACATATTTTATATAAATTATTCGATTTTCTTTTTAAAGAAATTTGATAAAAATGATAGGAATAATTTATTCAAAATTACTTAAATATTATTATCATATTTTTTTATACCTTAAAGTGTGTTTTAAATGTTAATTTTTTTAGAAAAAAAATAATATTATATAAATAAATTTGATTTTTTCAAAATATAAATATTTTTGATGTTAAATAATTTTTTTTAGATTAAACAATCTTGACAAAATAAATTTTTTAATTGAATCCGACCAATTAAACTAACCTAACTTAACTCGATCATTAAATAATGAGTTGGATTGAGTTAAGTTGATATATATCTATTAGTCAGCTTGATTTGAACATTCTTTAACCAAAAATAATTGATTGGGTTTCACACGTAGAACCCGTCCAAACTGACCATTATTTACCAAGCGGATATCATTTGATCTAAATTTTTATAGTAGTAATAAAAATATTTTTTATTATAATTTAATTTATATATAAATTTAGTATAATTTAATTAATTTTTTATTAACAAAAAATCTCACATTTATTTTATGATCACATATTTTTTATTTAAACAATAATTAACAGCATAGCCACCTCCTAATCATTTAGCGTCAACTCCACAGCTATCGTGTGGTTAATTTGTGTTAGTAGGACATGGACTGTCCCACGGGAATATTTACCTTTTGGAGCCCCAACATGGTTAACAATAATGAGTCAGGGTCCTTGGATATATACATAATTTAATTAATTTTAAAATAATATTTTAATAAAAAATAATATGTATAAATAGATAAATTAAATAGGTATATTTATGTAAAAATTAATATATTATTTTAAAATTAATTTATTATGCATAAATTATTATATTATTATAGAACTCCAAATCAATAATAATGCTTAAAAATAATGTTATTTATTTCAATTCACATATGCATTAAAAAAAAAAAAAGTGCATCTAAATTTACTTGTTAATTTTTGATGAGAAAATTACGAATTTCACTGTGTATTTGTTGTTAATTTAAAAAAAATAACAAATTAAGATTAACTCCACTGTTGCAAGAAATATATATTGAATTTTTTAGTTTAGTCAGTAGGTATTATTTTCAGATAAAAAAAATATTAATAATAAAATAAAAAAAAAATCACAATTTAATATTTTAATATTTTTAAAAATAAAAATATTGGTTAGGCTTTAGAAATAAAGCTACCCCTAGTTTATTACATATTATTATTATTATTATTATTATTATTATCTATTTATTTGTTCTCAATTTTCTATTTAGAAAGCGAAATCAATTATATTTTTTAATTTTGCTTAGATTGTTGTAAATTTTATTTCTTATTTTTACTCCACTGCTAAATCAAAAATATAATAATAACAGTAATTTTTTTATTAAATTAAATTTCTATTATTCACAGTAAATTGCAACTAATGGAGTGCTTCACTTTCACTATATCTGTACTTAACACACTAAAGTGTTGGTGGCGCTGCTGCTCCATATAATAATTTCTCCTCCTATTAACTTTTTTGTTTCCCTCGTTGCTAGAGACATGCCATGTTCTTTCTCAAACTTCGAAAGTGATTATGGCTATATCTTAGCCAGCTATAACAAGTTGCAAGTCACCGCATTGTGTGGTTTTGAGATTCAATTAATTGAATTCAACAGTCATATAGCAAGAACTTTAGCATTAGTCCAATTATGGGTTGGTACACCAATTGAATCAACTCAATTGTTACTTTCAAGCTTTGAAGATGTGCTGATGATGGTATTGTTGGAAAATTATAAATGAAAAATGAGCAGTTTTCCTCTCACATTGAAAGAAACGGTAATGATGGATTAATTAGAATTTATCTACGGTTTGTGTTTTAATTCCCTTTCAAACGGTTTCAATTATTGCTCTTAATTTTCTTTTAATTTATTTTGCCAATTTACTGTTTGACTTTTATCTATATATTTATAGAAGCCAATTACATAGAAAAAGAATTTTGGTAGAGTTTAGATACTTGAAAGTTTATTGGACAGTAAATTATAATGTAAGTTTGTTACTAGTTCATCGTTTTATCAAGAGTGATAATTTTCTGGAGTTCTCAAACACTCACGATGAGCAAAAAAAAATTATCTTAAAGAAATTGTGTGATATACGTCTGATTACATGTGTCGAAATTATATTATGAATAGTTTAATCGTCTCTTTGTACAATGAATACAATAAGAAGAAGACGAGTAAAAATTTGTGGGAGACATTAGATCGAAAGTATGAAATGAAAAATGTCGTTGCCAAGAAATTTTTGGTGTGTCACTTTCTTGATTATAAGATGATGAACAGTAAACAAATTTGCAGTCAAATACTTGAACTCTAAAATATCTTAATGAAGATACAGGATGAAGGGATGGTACTAAGCGAGACCATTCAAGTTGCAACTATATTTGAAAAGTTACCTCCTTCATGGAGAGAGTTCAAGGCCTACCTTAAGCATAAGCGAAAAGAAGTGTCATTAAAGGATTTGCTTATAAGATTTAAGGTGGAAGAAGACAACAAGACTTTTTCTAAAAAAAGGTATATCTCGTTAGCACCCAAGTTGTGAAGCGTGGTCAAAGCTCCAAGTACAACAAGTACAAGAGCAAGAGCAAGCTAGATAAAGAGTCAAAATTGAGACCTAAGAAAGTAATTTTAAGAAGTCAAGCTTCAAGGGAATTTTCTTTAACTGTCAGAGGACGTGATACAAATCTCCAAACTACTCGTTTTCAAAAAGAAACAAGAACCATGAGGCAAACATGGTTGATGACACTCAAGATTTTTTTGATAGTGACTTATGTGAAGTTATCTTTAAAGTGAACTTAGTTGGGTCTAACCTAAGGGAGTGATAGATTGATGCTAGTGTGACTAGACATGTTTGTTAAGACAAGACACTATTTACCACTTTTGAAGCAGTCAAGGATGATGAAAAGCTATTCATGGAAAATTTTCCACTTTTGTTGTTGAAGGGCAAGAAAGAGTTGTACTCAAGATGACCTCTGGGAAGGATTTGACTTTAAACAATGTATTCTATGTGCTTGAGATTTGTAAGAACCTTGTGTTTGGTTCATTATTGAATAAACATAGTTTTAAAATTGTAACTTAGTCAGACAAGGTTGTGTTGATCAAAGATGGTATATTTGTGGGCAAGATGTATGCTTGTAATGGGCTTTTTAATTTGAATATTACAACTGTAATACCTAAGAAAATTAATAAAATTAATTATTCTGCTTACGTGCTTGATTTTTCCAATTTGGATCATATATCCTCTTTTCCAATTGATTCCAAACATAAGTGTAAGATTGTGTTGAGACAAAAATAATTAGATCATTATTCCATTCAATTGAAAGGAACACAGAACCTCTTGACTTAATCTATAGAGATCTATGTGGTTTAAAGTTTGTTCAAACAAGGGGTGGCAATAAGTATTTTATTATTTTTGTTGATGATACCACAAAATACTACTATGTGTATTTGTGTAAAAGAAAAGATGAAGCTATAGAAAAATTTAGTCTCTATAAAGCAGAGCTTAAGAATCAACTCAACAAGAAAATCAAGGTACTTTAGAGGTGAGTATGAAGCACCATTTGATGAGTTATGTGCACAATACATAGTCATACATGAAACTGTAGCCCCTTAGTCATACATGAAACTGTAGCATCGTTCTTTGAACATGTATTTTCATGTAAATATCAAAGGGAATTAAGTTTGTCTAAATGAAATTATGGGATTATGAATGAAGATAGTCAATAACAAGAACTTGAACAAGAGATTGAGGTTAAGGTTGAACCTAGACGTAGCAAAAGAGTTAGAACAAAAATGTCCTACGGTTAAAATTTTCTCACCTACTTGTTAGAAAGTGAACTTCAAATTTATGAAGAGTCTCTGAACTCTTCTAAAGATTCACGATGAAAAGAGGCCATTATTAATAAAATTGAGTCCATTTTGCAAAAACACATTTGGAAATTAGTTGATTTACATTCAAATAGTAAAACATTAGGTTCAAGTAGATTTTCAAGAAAAATATAGAGCAAATGGATTAATTAAAAAGTACAAGGCTAGGCTTGTAATTAAGGGTTACAAATAACGACATGGTCTTAATTAATTTGATACTTATTCTCCCGTGTCGAGAATAACATCCATTAAAATGATAGTTGCTATTGCAACTTTGTGAAATCTTGAGATACATCAAATGATGTAAAAATAGCCTTTCTAAATGGAGATTTAGATGAAGAAATCTAGATGGATCAATTCAAGAATTTTTTGCCCTAGGAGAAGAAGGAAAGGTCTGTAAGTTAGTAAAGTCATTATATGGCTTGAAACAAGCGCCAAAACAATGGCACGAAAAGTTTGACAATGTCATGAAGACAAATGTCTTTAAAATCAACGAATGTGACAAATGTGTATATGTCAAGGACATTGAAGTTGGCTATGTCATCTTATGTTTGTATGTTGATGACATGCCAAATGTATGTAGTAATGATCAAATCTATCAAGAATATGTTGAACTCAAGGTTTGACATGAAAGACATATGACCCGTTGATATAATTTTGGGAATTAAGATATAAAAGATATCAAGTGGTCTCATTCTAAGTTAGTGTCATTATATTGACAAGATACTTGAGGGTTCAACAAAAATGATTATGTAATTGTTAGAACACCGATAAATGTTAATCTACACCTATCCAAGAATAGAGGTGAGAGTGCGTCTCAACTGAAATATTCTAGAGTGATAAAAAGCTTGATATACTTGATGAGTTATACAATACTAGACATAGCTTACGTTGTAAGCAAACTAATTAGGCATACTAGTAATCCAGGATCTAATCACTGAAAATGTGTTACTAATTACTTATATACTTAAGATACAGAAGTAGCTATAGCCTACACTACACAAGATATCCAATTGTATTAGAATGATGCAATGATGCAAATTAGATATTTGATATAAAAGATTCTAAGTTTACCAGTAGATATGTGTTCATATTGGGTGGTGCAGCTTGTCGTGAAATTCGTCTAAACAGACATGCATAACAAGATCAATGATGGAATATGAATTCATTGCTTTGGATAAATGTAGTGAAGAGGATGAATGGATACACAATTTCTTAAAGGATATTTCAAAGTGGCTAAAGCCTGTGCTTGTAATTTGCATCCATTGTGATATTCAATATGCAATTGGTAGGACACAAAGTAATATGTATAATGGTAACTCTCGACATATACGTCATAGACATAAAAACATTAGACAACTACTCTAAATTGCGGTTATCTTTGTTGACTATGTAAAGTCAAACAACAATATTGTGGATCTGCTAACCAAGGAGTTAAATTGAAAGTTAGTTGATAAGTCATCAAAGAAAATGAGACTGAAGCCCATGAAAGAATAAGGATTTGTAAAGGAAAGCCAAGCTAATTGAGCGAAGTACTGCAGGTTATTCTTTACAGATTACTCTTATAGTTAAGAGATCACTTATGTAAAAGAGAAGTGAGGTCACTTCTAAAAGAAATTATAGGGCACAATTCTTTAGAAACTCTCACAAAACCAAATGTATGTTCATGGCAAAAAATGAACATAATAGTGAGAATTGAATGGTGTAAGAAAAGACTAATGTATCAAGTATGTCATCACTTACATAAATGAGAGAACAATTCAAGGACATCGTGTTTACTAGTCAGTCAGTAAGGTAAATATACTCTCATAATGGAAGGTTCAAAGGGTAACACCTACCTAATATATTCTATGCAAGTTTCAAACTGTTGAACTCTATTTTTTGTCAAAATTGATTTGAAAATTGTGTCATTTTTCATTTATGTAAGAGGTTATTAGAAAATTATAAATGAAAAATGAGCAATTTTCCTCTCACAATGAAAGAAGCGATAATGATGGATTAATTAGAATTTATCTTATAAACCATTTGTGTTTTAATTCCCTTTCAAACGATTTCAATTCTTGCTCTTAATTTTCTTTTGCCTATTTACTGTTTGAGCTCCTTTTATAAATTGATAGGAGCCAATTACATAGACATGGGCAGATAGAAAAGGAAAGAGAAAGCAGAGGAAAAACTATTATCATTTTTTCATTTTCAATCTAGAGTTAAGTTCATTCTTGTAGAGTTCAAACATTTGAATGTTCGTTGCGTTGTCAACTGGAATATAAATTTGTTATTAATTGATCATTATATCCTAGTGATAATTTTTTTAAGTTCTTAAACACCTACGGTGAGTGAAAACGTTAAATTAAGGAAACCTGTCATACACGAGACTTAATCATTTTTTTACTTACTTAAATTTTTTATTAACAATATATCTGTATTTGTGCTTATATAATTTTAATATAAATTTATATAATATTTATTTTTAATTTATTTGTCAATTACTATTTTTCCTATAGGTATACCCAATAATACCTAATGTCTCTAAGGGTAAATATATATAGTAGCAAAATGGGGAATTTGAGGAATGATTGAGCTTCTAATACTAGATTGAATGCTTAAAGCAACTGCTATTTTTGGGTGTAATGTATTATTTGTATATGCACTATCATGTGTAAAATAAACAATCCTTTTTTAGTTAAAAACGTTTATAGTTAAAAAAAAAAAAAAAAGAAGAGATCTATAAATGATTTAAAACTTTGAGTTGTATTTACAATATTTTAAATATGAGTTTGTGTTTATTTATTAGATTCAAAAACTATTATTTTAGTTATTATTATATTTAAATTTAGATAAATTTTAAAAAAAATGAAAATTTAAGGTTTGTTTAGCCATTTAACTTGAAAATTATTTCTTAAATTGATTTTAAATTAGTATAATTTTTTTTTTCAATTATTTTAAAATATTGATCTCGTTTGGCCATTGTTTTCAAATATTGTTTTGAGGACCAAAAAAAAAAAAAAATTTGCTTACTAAAGTATTTGGTCAAATTGTTTTTAAAGTTTGTTTTCAAAATGTTAAACTATATTAAAACTAATAAGTATCATGATAACATGCGTACATATATTCTTTCGTAATTTAAATAAATCATAAATTTGTGCATTGATTTATATAGAGAAGGATAAACTTTTGCTTTTATTTTAGTAGATTGATTTAATATGCATGTTAATTTAGCAAAATCATTAATTTTTTTTTTCAAATGCTCATTTTATATATAGTTATATAAGTTCATAATTATAATAATTGTATATTTATATATACCTTATTATTTGCTATATATATATGGTAAATAGCAAATACATATGAAAAAAAAAAAGTTTTGTGCAAAAATGTGCATATATAGTATTTTATATATTTAAAATTGTCAATAAAAATATTTTATTTTAAGCAAAATATTAGTTTATTAAATTTACATGAGTTGCATCATATTCGACTCATGTTATAATTTCACGTAAAATAATAAAAAAAATATTATTTCATCAAGTTCATTCACCGGCAGTGGATAGCATCATTGAGCTACATGCACTAAGTCATGAGTTTGAGGGGTAAAATAGTCGTAATTGTAAATAAAAATTCATCTGACAACAGCATGAGGCGCTAGCTACTATTGATACTCTCAAAATAAGGCGTTGATCTGGGTGAATAGAGGTTAACGGACGTTATAATATCTTCCCCTGAGGAACTTTTTTTTGTTAAAAAAAAAATTCATTCATTAAATTTTATAATTTCTTGTCAAATAGTATTAATAGGTCATGTGTGTTTTTATGACTAGTGTGTCAAGTTATTATTTTGTAAATGATGATATATTTAACAGCAATAAATGTCATTTTATATAAGGATGAAAATTTTATCATCATTGTTATTAATAATGTCCCGACCATGTTTTAGAAGTTTTGATATAAATATATATTATCCATTACAATATTAGCAAAATGAAATATGTATAGAATATCGATTAATATATATATATATATATATATATATATATATATAATTTAAGATAAGATATGAATGATGTAACATGATATTATTAATATGTATAATTTAATTTACAAAATTATTTCTAATAAAATATTGTCATATAATTTAAAATTATTATAAATTTGTTTTAAATAATATTATGTGACAAAATATTTTTTATTATATATATATATATATAATTAATTATTATTAATAAATAATTTTATAATAATTTTATTATTTTATATTATTAATTTTATATTTAATTAATAAGTAACTTATGCTGATGCAAATACATTACTAATAAACAAACTTAAAAAAAAAAAAAAAAAACTGTGGGATGTCATGTTAAGCCTTTATTAAGAAAGGGAAAGGAAAAAAAATATTCCAACGGCATAAATTGCCTTCGAGGTATTAAAGCACCAATAAGAAGAATAAAACAAAAAATCATGTAACTTAAAAAGTTCCGTTTAAAAAAAGAAAAAAGAAGTTCCGCCAATATTACTTTTTTTCAGTACTTTTATTTTGTTTTAAAAAACACTGAAAATAATTTGTTGTTTTAAAATATAAAAAGTAATTTTTAAGTTACTCAATTAAACAGACTCTTTTGTTTTATTATTTTTTTAAAAAATAAAATATTCAAGATATTATTCAAAATTTATATTAAAAAATAAATCAACTAAATATGTGTCTCATTCATTTTTATTTAGGAGAAATATTTTTAAATTTATCTCAAACCAAAGCACCCCTAAATATTAGATTAATATTTTTTATTACAATTTAATTATATGTTAAAATTTAATTTATTTTATATTAATAAATATTTTTATATTTTTTATTATCTTATATTTCTAATTTTATATTCTATTAATAATAAAACGTCTCATGTATCTTACATTTTATTTCCAAAATTTTTTTGAGAAATTTTTCAGTAAAGGCCAAGACCAAATTCAACTAATCTCCACGTAACTCACCCCCCCCCCCCCCCCCCCCCCCCCCCAACTCATAAGTCATAAGCAGAACTAAACGCTGACGTTTAGTAACTCAGACAAAACGAGAAGTAAAAAGTAAAGAGTAGTCGTGGTAAAGGGACACGTTGGTCATTTTAAAAAAACCGTCGTCCAAAACGGGCAACGACAAATATGAATCCGAAACATAAGCAATAAAGCATGCCCATCTCCATCGCCCCCAGTTTTGCAGTTAAGGCAGGTAGGTAAAACATTTTCACTGAAGAAAAAGAATTTCCACAAACTAACAAAGAAACACAAACCAAGAAACCGCAATCCCATGACTTCCTCAAACGACGCCGCATTGAAAGAGGAAGATCGACCTTCTGAGTCCGAAATACCCGGCGATTGTGAAACTGAGCTGCTCGAAGATGGAGAGTCGGGTGCTAGTGGTAACAGAGTCAAGAATGGATTAAGAGTTAAGGGTCCATGGTCACCTGAAGAGGACTCCGTTCTGAGTAAACTTGTTGGAAAGTTTGGACCTAGGAATTGGAGTCTGATAGCTCGGGGAATTCCTGGCCGTTCCGGCAAGTCTTGCCGACTTCGTTGGTGTAATCAACTCGACCCTTGTGTAAAGCGCAAGCCCTTTACTGGTACTTTCCATTGGCCCTCTATATCTACATTTGTTTCTGATAAATACGTTCTGCGTTTTGGTTTTTGGGATTTTGAATTAAGGGTTGGTGCGGTTTTTGCTCGTTTTTCTCTTTTGATGGTGCATTTTGGATGTGTATTTTAGCTTGAGAAATCTGACTGGTTCCAATTTTCTTTTTTCATAGATGTCTATGGGTTTTACGTGTTTCGTACTTGATATGCACTTATGCAGGTTGAAGGTTCACTTTGGTTATGATTGAACCTTACATGCTAAGGTGACTAAAATGCGTTGGCTTGTTTTCTGAACGGATAATAAGTGACATATTCATGGTTTTACATTTGAGTCCACCTGAATATATAGTTCGTTTTGTATGATATGGACCTGAATGCTTGATTTTAACTATATTCCTCATTTCTCTTGGAATTATCAGCTTTAAGTAAAATGTCCATACCTATGCTTGGCATTACTAATAGTGTATTTCCTCTAGTTCCATTTGAAAATTGAGATGAAAAAAGTAAATAGTTTGAGAGAAAAGAGGAAGGGTTAGAGCCTAGAGGGCAGGGTGAACCATAGTATAGTACTCATTCCAACCTTTGCTTGGTACTAGTTTAGTAGCTATTGAACTTTAAGAAGTCGTGGGTCGTGAATTGTGGCCATATAAGAAGCTTGTATGGCTAGAATTCTGTTGAAAATTGTGAAGGACGGTTTTACTAGCTTTTACTCATATAAATGCATAAAATTTTGGTTAAGTCCCTGGAGAAGGTTAGTGGCGATCATTATTAACTTTGTGATGTTGAGATTATATGAATTTGAGTTGTGTTTGACAGATGCAATTAGTTCCTTAGACTTCATTAGTTCTATTTTCTTGTTTTAGACACTTTGATATGGAATACTGATTTCATTCTCTATAGAGAACGACATGCAATGTTTTTTCTTGTTCATTAAACTTTTAACTAGTCCATTTGTATTTAAAGCCTTACCTTATGAGAGAAGCTTGCCGTTTGTTCCTCAAAAAGATTGCCATGCATTGGCTTGATGATGCAACCAGCTTAAGTTCTTAAAGCCAAAAAACAGTTGGAATAATTTTTGGTTTGGTGTATGATAGAAAGCACCAAATATTTAGCCTATTGATGCAAATCATGATGGTCGTACCGCCTCTAACATTTGCGTCAAAGTCTATATTTATATGCAGTGAAAAAAGTCAATATATTTATATTCTAATAGGTTTGTTGATAACCAAGGGATTCTGGAGTGTATGTTGTGCATGGTCATGGACTAATTTTTTTGTCTAAATTAATAGGGCAGGATAAGTCAAATTTTCTTGATGGTGCCTGTGTTCCAAGTGTGGTTGCCATTCCTAGCTATCAAAAGTGCAACTACTGCCACTATCTGTTTCTTTAAGTTGGAGTTTAGATGAGAGTCATTTTTCAAGATTTTAGATAGAATATGAACTAACTTATTTTTTCTCTTCGTAGATAGAATAATGTAGCTCTTGAATTTAATTATAGAGTGACTGCACTTGATAGAATAAATTTTAGGGTAAAGGGCACCAGAAGTCTTGTAGTTTACACAAGAAGAGCATATTAATCTTTTGGTTTTTTAGTGGACCACATAGGTGCTGTTGCTTTCATTAAATTAACACTAAAGTTTTATTTTGAATGTTGAATGAGAATTGGGCCATATTTTATCATGTGTTAATCATTGAAACAAATTTATAAGATTATTTGTAATCATTTATCATCATCTTAATAATTTAAATAAAATTATTATTTTAAAAATACTCTCACAACTTAGTAACATGACCAGCAAATGATAGTATTTGGCTTAATTTTTCAGTCAACAGTTAAAATAGAATTTTATTGTTAATTTTATAAAAGAAAAAGAACTTATGTGGTCCATTAAAAAGTTATGAGACTAATGCGCTCTACTTGTGTAAACTACAGAACCTCTGGCACCCTTTACCCTAAATTTTATATGGAATGGATTTCTTATAAGATGTCACGGCTGAAGGAAATAATAGTTCCTTTTAGTAAAAACATTTTGCCTCCTTCCGTACTTGCTGTTGCCCTAACGCTGATGGGCCTGACCAGATTTTCTTACCAACCCAAGGTTCAAAAGACGCTACTATATTCTGAAAGTTTGCTCATTATCCTAGGAGTTTGAAACCACCACTATAGATAATTTAGATATATGATTTATAAGTGATGATATACTCTGTTTTTGATGATTGAGGTTCTACATATTCGTTCAATTGTTTGCTGCTCCCTTTTCTTCTTACTAATAAGCTTCCGTCTTTGTCTTTGTCTTTCTCTTCTGTCTAAAAACTCATCTGTTGCCAATATATTATCAGCTCGGGAAACTTAAATGTAGTTTTGTTTGCAGATTTGATGTATACATGTCATTTGATTATCTTGAACTTGAAATGTTGCAGAAGAGGAAGATCATATCATTGTTGCAGCCCACTCAATCCATGGAAACAAGTGGGCAGTTATTGCAAGGCTACTTCCAGGCAGAACAGATAATGCAATTAAGAACCACTGGAATTCTACTCTGAAGCGCAGATGCACCGAGTTTGGTAGAACTCATGTGACAACCAGTGACATGATGGAAGATGGCAACATTGATAGGACAAAGTCATCTTCAGAAGAAACCCTGTCAGTTGGGCATGTGAGTTCAATGAAGATTGTGGAAGGAAAGGCTATCTCAATAGACAATAGACCAAATCCTTATGAAAGCAGAGTTCATGCAAAGGAGGGTTATTGCGCTGCAGACTTCGAAGACAATCCTAACCATGACACTGATATGCAAGACCATCCCACCCTTCTTCGCCCAGTGGCACGAGTTAGTGCATTTAATATATACAACCCTCCATCTGGTGCATCAAGGATAAGTACCGCTCCAGGGCCTTTGCTCCAAGATTCCAAACCTGAATTTGGTGTCTGCAAATTTCTTGAAGATTTTTATGGTGAGTCTGTAGTTTCCTTGCGATGTGGCCATGGTTGTTGTGCCAATTCAAATGGAGGAGAATCAAATCACTCATTGTTGGGACCTGAGTTTCTTGAGTATGAGGAACCTCCTCCTTTCTCAAGTCATGAATTACTCTCTATTGCTACAGATCTGAACAATATATCATGGATAAAGAGTGGCCTTGAAAATGGTGGCACCAAGGTACCTGGCAACGCCAGGATCCTTGTACCTAACTAGTGCTAAATTATAATTATAATTATGATGATTGATGAATGATTTTTTTAAAAAATAGGTTAGCCATAACAGACTTATCAACTTTCTTTGTATCAGCGTGTGTGAAAATACTTGTTGCACAGAAAACTTGAATTAAAGTTTTGCAACTATTTGATCAGAAAATCATATTCTTGACAAGTTTCCATATGTTTCTTCAGATTTCCTTACTTTTATGCGGGTTGTCCTTTTAAACTGTATGAGTAACAATGCATAAATGTAAATTTTAGAATGAATATAACATATTGATCATCTTTGCCTTTTACCTTTAGCTTTCATATGAATTATAAGAAAAATAGGGGCTGCAATTTGACAGCTTGGGTTTGATTATTTTTTAGTCTAATACATTTTGGGGCTGTTACTCCCTTTCATTTTGTCATCTGTTTTATGATTCAACTTTTAGCTCCTTATAATATTTTGAAATCACAAGATCTAAGTGCAAGAAGAGACATTTCGCCTGTCTTAGCAAAGAAAAACTTGCATATAAAATTTACGAGCTCCTTACTACATTGAAATATAGGGATGTTTTCTTGTGGGCACTTCTATTTATTTAATGTCCAGTTCTTTGAATACTTGAGACATATAGTGTAGGATCTCTACTTTTTACGGCTTGTGTAACAAGGGAGGAACAAACGGGAAAAATATCATGAAACATATTCGTGGGGGTCAGCTCTTGCCATGAACTTCATGACCCTTTTCATATTAATGAGAGTAACCCCAAAAAAAAAAAAAAATTGATAGGCTAAATGGCGCCTATGGCTTTTCACGATAAAATGAGTTTTCATCTTTAAAGGTTTAAACTTAGCT